>OZ010573.1:10578167-10620667 GCA_963932145.1 Acanthosepion lycidas
GCCTCCAATATGTACTGTCAGTGTCAAATTTTCTAAGCCTTCTTTCCTCATTATCTGCCCACCTGTCTCTTTATGATGTTAAGTATAAGTGTCCCTTTTATTTCCATTTCCTCTAAAAATTCGTCATTGCTCACATGTTCAGCACATTTTATTCTTAGCATCCTTCTGTAGAGCCACATTTCTGTTGATTCTAGTCTATTCTTCATCTGTGATGAGATTACCTAGCATTCATTGTCATATAGATCTACCAATATTAAACAACAGTAAAGTACCCTTTTCTTATTTTCTAACGAGATTTTCCTGTTTCTTTATTCTTTACTTAGCTTTTGGAAGGTATCTTTCGCTATCTCACTACGCTTACGGATTTCGGTGTCACACTTTCCGCCTTTTGATTTCCTAGATATGGGTGTCAGTTATAAGTTATCTCCTGTTTATTTCCCTCCCCAAGTTCTCCACTCCCTGCTTAAGGTTTATTGAACTCACACTCTTTGGGTCCTGTCACTGGATCTAACTAACGTCTTTATCCACTGTGCTATATGTCCTTGACATCCATTAGACATGTTACGTGGAACTAGAGCAGTCTACCCGGTCAGCGAAATAAAGGGTTCAGTTCGACATTCCAACCAAATGAAGAAGGTCGGAGCGTACAACGGCTGAAAAATTGTGATAAATATGGCAAAAAAGATGAGGACAATAGTGCGAATAATGTAAATAGTGTATATAATACCTCATCTCAGAAATATAGATAGATACTGAAAGGCTGAAACGTTGTAATAAATATGGCGACAAAGATGAGGACGATGGTCCGAATAATGGAAATAGGGTACATAATACCTCATCTCAGAAATATAGACAGATACTGAATGGCCGAAAAGTTGTAATAAATATGGCGACAAAGATGAGGGCAATAGTCCGAATAATGTAAATAGTGTACATAATACCTCATCTCAGAAATATAGACAGATACTGAATGGCCGAAACATTGTAATAAATATGGCGACAAAGATGAGGGCAATAGTCCGAATAATGTAAATAGTGTACATAATACCTCATCTCAGAAATATAGACAGTTACTGAAAGGCCGAAACGTTAAGTATGTGTCCGTTTCATTTCCTTTGCCTCTACAAATTCGTCATTGCTCTGATATTCAGTCCATTTTATTCTTATCATCCTTCTGTAGAGCCACATTTCTTTTGATTCAGGTCTCTTCTTTATCTATGATCAGATTGTCTAGCATTCATTGCCATATAGATCTACCAATATTAAATAACAGTTAAGTATCCTTTTCTTTTCTTTTTCTAACGAGATTTTCCTGTTTCTTTATTCTTTACTTAGCTTTTGGAAGGCACTTTCGCCTACGGATTTCGGTGTCAAACTTTCTGCCTTTTGTTAAAAGGTTTCCTTGATATCTAAATTTTTGTGCTTGTTCAATTTCTCCAACCTGTAATTTGCATGTTGGATTGTTTTTTTTTTTTTCTTTTTTTCTTTTTTTTTTGAGGCGTAGTGCTTATTTTTTTCTGGCAACCATGCATTCTGTCTTAAGTATATGCAAATGGGGTCAAGGTTAACGGCATAGTATTTGTGACCATTACAACTGAGTAAATTTCGTTCCTCACTCAGTTTAGTAAATGCTTTTAAAAGTTTGCGTGAAAGGTCAAATCACGTGCCTCGAACCGTCACGATCGACCTTTCAGTCTCAAGGCAACACCCGACTATTGCGAATTCTGAACACGAATTCCGAACTAACGCAAATCGCACAAAATGGCGCACGTTTACGACTTGGCGAAGACCACAAACAGAACGGGGGAACTATGTCTTATCCTCGGCTTAAGTTCTTTATATAGACAGTAGCGGGATGCCGGCGAATACCTGTCGGCGATTTCAGCCTCCCACCGCAAGAAACGCGCGTTAATAGGCGCTTGTTTTTCTTGTATCGTAAATAAAAAGAGAGATGCAAGGAGACTCGGGATAGGTTAATAGTTCTTTCTTTTATTTTATGAGCCATGTCTCTCCACTTCCTCCTATTCCTTGTAGCTCTCAATAAGTTCCTTCCCTCTGCTACGTCCCCGAGACCACGTTCTGTCATCCACTTGCTTAAGCCCGCCAAAAATGTCACGCGTTGTTTTCTCTTGTCTCTTTTACTATATCCGACCTGTGAGTATCAGATTCTCCACGCCCTCCTTCCGCATTATGTGTCCCAGAAACTTCAGCTGCCTCTTCCTGATGTTAAGTATAAGCCTCCTCCTAAAACAAGTTTATTTACGAGATTATCAGTACTGAATTATGTTCTTACTGAGCGCTCCGTTTTTGTGTCCTTCTGCCCAAATTAAGCTACGCTTAGTAAATAGAAAAATAGACAAATTTAACGGGATAGTTTGAACAAAAATGGTCTTTTTTGTAAGTTATCATTCAGTCAGTCAGTCATGTGCCATGCGTGATACACGCTTAGGCGATCATGTATCTTTCGATACCTGACTGACAAGGCAGATTGCCATTTCTTTCTGCGGTAGACCAGTCACCCTCCAAGGGTATAGAACCCTGTCTGCTTTGCTATTTTCCGATAGTTGGTGGGAGGGTGGAGAAGAGGATTCACACCTTTTCCAAAGTTATTAAAACTTTAAATTACTCTTTTAGAGGTAATTATCTTAAATTTGAGCATCGTTCTTTGAAAATATCTTGCTTCTCTCACTCTCAACTGCTTCTTTTTTCCCCAGCGTGTATCTCCCACTTTTTTCCTTTCGCTATTCCTTCATCGTCACATCTTTCACAACTTCTCTCACTCTCTCTCTCTCTCTCTCTCTCTCTCTCTCTCTATATATATATATATATATATATATATATATAGATCAACTCTCTATCCTTTCTAGTTAAGACGTTAAACTACATCCGGGTCCTGGGTAAGACGTTAAATTACGTCCGGCAGCAAGGCCTCTGATCAGGAGTTTTTGAGGAACGTAGCACCACCTCTTAATTGCTGGTGTTAGGGGGTCAGTCAGTTATGTGCCATGCGTGATACACGCTTAGGCGATCATATATCTTTCGATACATGATTGACGAGGCAGATTTTTTTCCCACAGTAGGTTGACATTTCTTTCTGCAGTAGACCAGTTGCTATCCAAGGCTATAGAAACCGGTCAGTCCTGCTATTTACCCGTAGCTGGAGGGAAAAGAAGAAGAGGATTTATACCTTTCCCCATTCGAACTCGGTTCCCCGATTCCTGAGTCCGAGCCGCTATCCATTACTCTAGCGAGCCTCTGCAGACATACCGATCTCCTTTCACCCTCTCTCATTTTTTATATTCGTCCGCACTGCTCTCTTATTCCTTCCTTTTTCTCTTTTTTCCCTCCCTCCTTCTACTCTCTCTCTATTCTTATCATTACTTACATATTTTTACCACCTTCACGTCTATATTGACTACTTTACTCTCTCTTTTTCTCTTCATTTTTGTCTTTACATCTCCCCTACCAATGTCGTTTTTCGTATATTCTATTCTCATTTACACATTCTTCTTCTTCTTCTTCTTCTTCATCTTCTTCTTCTTCTTCTTCTTCTTCTTCTTCTTCTTCTTCTTCTTCTTCTTTTTCTTCTTCTTCTTCTTCTTAAAATGGTCAATAAGCGGTAAAAATACAAATTAATCATCAATCTTCTTTTTCTTCTTCTTCTTCTTCTTCTTCTTCTTCTTTTTCTTCTCTTCTATTTCTACCTACACTTAACTTTTATTTTATTTTTTTCAATACCTTTCCTTCTTTTTCCTATACTGCTTGTTTTTCTTCTTTCATCAATTCTTCTTTTTAGGTTTTCCATCTTTTCTCTTTCTTCCTCTTCCTCTTCTCGATAATCTTCTTTCCCTTGTCTTCTTCTACCTGGTCTTTGTCTTCTTTTAGTTTACTCACATCTTTTCTTAGCTTCCTCTTTTCTTCTCTGTTATCTTATTCTCATACGTCTTCATCTCCTCCTCGACTTTTATCACTTCTTCTTCTTCTTCTTCATCTTCATCTTCTTCTTCTACCAAGGATTTCTTCCTTGTCTTTTTGTTTTCCCACATCTTTCTCTTCGCCACACTCTTCTTTATAATAATCATCATCCTAATCAAACAGGCATTCTGATTTTTTTCCATGACCGTACCTTTCCTCCTACCATCCTTCCTCCTTATCCTCTCCTTCTACTTTTTATTCTTTCCCCTTTTCTTTATAATGTTTCTTTTTTTACTTTTTCTTCCTCTCCGTTTACCTCCCTTCTCCTCTTCTTCTCACTGTTCTTCCTCTTCCATTTGATGTTGGGCCAAACGACAACGTAATTAAAATTAACTCGAGACGACGACAACTCTACTATCTTTTTCGCGTCGTCCTTCACTTAATTTTTCTTTTGTGTGTGTGTGGGGCGGGGATGTTTGGTTGGGTGTGGGGTTGGGGGTTTCTATTTCTTCACGTGCTTTCCTTTTACCTTCACTGCGACTGAATCTAATCTTGGCTAATTTCAACCTTGTGGCTTGGCCGGCAAATGATTCCCAGGCGAAGACGATGTCAATTAGTGCATTCCAATGGCGGCAAATGCTACACGAAAATCACGTTTGGATGAAAATAGTTTGATTTAACGATAAGCAGTCACTTCAATTTTCCGATGCTGTTCAATATTAAGTTATCTCTTATGCGAATTTCCAATCATTGACATGCACAGTGATTTGCTATACACACGACTCTGTATATATATATATATATATATATATATATATATATATATATATATATATATAATATAAATGTACACACACACACACACACATATATATATATATATTGATAATATTAGTGGTCAATATATATATATATATATATATATATATATATATATATATATATATAATATACATGTACACACACACACACATATATATATATATATATTGATAATATTAGTGGTCAATATACATATATATATGATATATAAATGTACATATATATATATATATATATATATATATATATATACATACACACACACACACACATATATATATATATATATATATATATATATATATATATATATATATATATATATATATATGAATTCCCAAAAGGATAGAATCCAGGTAGAACTCAATGTCCAGGAGAGAGTAAGAATATAATATAAAAGGCTTAAACACTAATCGACGATTGCGTCTAGCATGAAACAGCTTGTTGCCTCTGAGTGTTGACTTCAATGTTCACTTTTATATTTATATTTATATACGCTCTATCTTTGATATTGAGCACTTTATCCCATAAATATACCTTAAAACTATATATATATATATATATATATATATATATATATATATATATATATATATATATATATATAAAGAAATATAGTCTTAAGGTGTGCTATATTTATGGAATAAAGTGCTCAATATCAGAGATAGAGCGTGTGTAAATATAAAAGTGAACATAGAAGTCAACACTTAGAGGCGACAGTCTGTTTCATGCTATATGCAATCGTCAAGCCACGTGTGCACTGGCTTGACGATTGCATATAGCATGAAACAGACTGTCGCCTCTAAGTGTTGACTTCTATGTTCACTTTTATATATATATATATATATATATATATATATATATATATATATATATAATTATATTTGCTCTACTCTGTATTGAGTACTCTTTCAAAATTAGTATTTTTTTTTTTTTTGATTATTGAAATTTATTCCGGATACATCAGTTCTATACCTGGATATATATATATATATATATATATATATATATATTATTATTATTATTATTATTATTATTATTTTTATTAATAATAATAATAATAATAATAATAATAATAATAATAATAATAATAATAATAATAATAATAATTAAATAATATCATGGGATTTTAAGTGTTTGAAATAGTTTAGTTAATAATAATTAATGATGATATATTTACAGGCCTGGTATCGGGATTTCTTGCAGGTGATATTCCCTTCGTGAGGTGGAGAATTATGTATGTCGGATGATGTTAGGTCTGTGTGGGCCTGACGCCTAGCATGAAGTGTGTTATCGCTGAATATTTTTCTCAATGTTTGGCAGAGTTTAAATACTGTATTTTTTTTTTTTTTGTGAAGTCGTAGGAAATCTTGTGAGTACTGTAATCAAAATAAAAAAAAACATGGAAATTCTGGAATTATTCGTTTTTGATTCATAGGATAGAAGAATATTTCTATTTTGTTTCAAAGCCTTAGTAATTGATTTTTTGATATTTTTAAGTGGGTTATTCCTATTAAAAATGTAACTGAATATTTGGCCAATGTTTTTGTGTAATCCCCATTTTGTAAAACAGATGCGTTGACATTGGTTGTACATTATTGATTCATTTCTGATTGGTGGAGTAGCAGCTATTGAAATTTAGATAACACTGACCATCCGTGGGTTTGGTGTAAAGTGTAGTGTAGATACACTACACTGCCGCAGATGAACTCACGATGGGACACCTCGAGGCGGTGTAATGGTTAGCAAGCTTGTATCTCTAGAACAATAACGACTGAATAGGGTGTTTGATCTTCACTGGTGACCCCATCCTTTCGGCCTCGTGTTACAACTAAGCTACGCTTAGAAAATCGCTATATTCACCCACGATGAAAACAGTCTCTAAGATCTTAAAAAACTCAAGAATTTCACAATGGTATATTCTACTAATTCCATTCCTGGATGTACTGGTATGTTTAAATAATAATCACATCTCCACTTCTTTCTCAATAGGAATTAGCAACTTAAAACTAAAAAAAAATCAATCACTGAGGCTTCCAAATAAAATGCACTGTCGCTGCTGGGTGTTGAAATCGATATCCACTTTTATCTTTACATACGCTCTATAGGTGATATTGATCACTTTAACCCATAAATATAGCATAGCGTCAAACTATATATATATATATATATATATATATATATATATATATATATATATATATATATAAAATGAGGAAAAAATACTGCTGAAAACATGGCGTTCAATCTTTAGTGCTTTCAAAGAGGCAGGGAATTATGAAATCAGACACGTTGAAGATGTGGTCTTAAAAATGTTGATCTTAAATTAGAAAAAAATGATAACTGCAGAGGTGGTAATCTGAAAGCGAGGCTGGTTTCTTTTCATACACGAACCTGAAGGGGGCATAAAAAAAAGAAATGATATTTGAATTATTTGTTCATTTTAACATTTCTTTTAGACAGTAAAGATGAATTTGGTTCTGCGCATCCGTGATTTTTTGAAGCAGATAATTCTTAAATATATCTTTTTCAGCTGATGTAAGACTCTGTACACACGCACACACACACACACACACACACATATATATAATATATATATATATATGTGTGTGTGTGTGTGTGCGTGTGTGTGTTCATCACCTGTCGAGATGGAGATGCGTTCGCATCGAAACAAAAATGCATTTTTGTTGTGAGTACTTGTTTGTCCGTATGTAACATCTTTATAATAAATATCTATTGCTCTACTCTTGGTATTGAGTCCTTTTTTTTAAATTAATGCTATGAAGGTTCGAATTTATATTCTTTTAGTTCTTTGAATATATATTTATATATATATATATATATATATACGAGGAAATATAGTTTTAAAGTGTGCTATGTTTATGGAATAATGTGTTCAATATCAGAGATAGAGCGTCTGTAAAAATAATTATAAGTGAACATTGAAATCAACACTCAGAGGCGACAGGCTGTTTTATGCTATGGGCGACCTGACGATTGCGCCTAGCATGAAACAGCCTGTCGCCTATGAGTGTTGACTTCAATGTTCACTTTTATATATAGCCTTTTATATTATAGCTTTTTATTAGGATGGTGCAAAAATAATGACGTAATAATGTCGTTTTTTGATGTATTTTTAACGTCAAAAAACGACATTATTACGTCATTAATTTTGCACCAACCTAATATATTAGCCTGCGAAATGATGTTAAATTTTTGGGACACTCTGTATATATATATATATATATATATATATATATATATATATATATATATACATACAGTAGCGTCCAAAACTAAGGGACAAAATTTTAAAACCTAATATTTGTTAGAAATAACAACTGTGAAAAGCTGAAATTTTGACAACTGGTAGTCGTTATCATCCATTATAACATACTAAAATTTGAATCATTTGCAAAGGATAGAAAAAGAATTATAACAATCATTTATTTATTTTCAAATTTGGAACGTCCAAAAGTAAGGGACAAAATTGAGAAAAACAATGTAAACAGCAAAAAAACAATAACATTACATGTACAATCAATATTTAGTAAATGAGCCCTTGCTCTCAATGACAGCTGCACATCTTCGACTACAAGAACGAATCAGTTCTTGACAATCCTCGATACTAATTTTAGACCATTCTTCTTGAAGCTTCACCCACAAATCCTCCGTGTTAGTGGGATTTCTTTCCATAACTTTCACTCCTAAGATCTTCCAAAGATTTTCTATTGGATTTAAGTCAGGACTTTGCGGTGGCCAATCCATAATTTCCAAATCTTGCTCGCTAAGGTAACTCATTACCACCTTTGCCTTGTGACATGGGGCATTATCTTGCATAAAGGTAGCCCTATCGAAACCTGAATTCTGTATGATTGGCTCAACATGATCTTGAACAATGTTTTTATAGATCTGCGCGTTTACACGAGTTTGTAACCGGACAAGAGGCGTTGTACCTTGGCTAGAAAACATTCCAAATACCATGATGCTTCCGCCCCCAAACTTGACAGTTTTCTTAGTACACTTTGCACTTAATCTTTCACCAATACGTCTCTTTACATTGTTTTTTCCATCATTTCCAAATAAATTAAACTTGCTTTCATCACTGAAAAATACTTTTGCCCAATTTTCATATGTCCAAATTACATACCTGTTTGCAAACTCTAATCTCTTCTTCTTATTCGTCGAACTAACAAGTGGTTTCTTCCCTGGGGTTCGATTAAACAGCTCTATTTCTTGCAGTCGTCTACAAACAGTCTGTCTTGACACATTAACACATAAGGTACTATTCATAACCCTTTTAATTTCTGTGCAAGACTTAAAACGGTCCTTTACTGACATACGTTGCATTATTCGATCTTCTCTTGCCGAAGTTTTGCGGGGTCTGCCGGTTTTAAAAGCACTAACTATTTTGCCAGTATCATTGTAGGATTTAACAACCCTGCCTACAACACTCTTGGAACGTTTCACTTTCTCTGAAATCTCTCTAATGGTGTGCTTTTCCTTGTGTAGCTTCACAATAGCTTGTCTCACAGAGTAATCAAGTTTTTGGCGTTTCGCCATGGTGCCGGCTGATGCAACGTTTACAAATGACTAAGTAAGACTTATTCTTTAGAGGAAATCAAAAAAATTGAATATAGCATACTGTTTACATTGTTTTTCTCAATTTTGTCCCTTACTTTTGGACGATCCTATTTTTAAAATAAATAAATAATTGTTATAATTCTTTTTCTATCCTTTGCAAATGATTCAAATTTTAGTATGTTATTATGGATAATAACGACTACCAGTTGTCAAAATTTCAGCTTTTCACAGTTGTTATTTCTAACAAATGTTAGGTTTTAAAATTTTGACCCTTAGTTTGGGACGCTACTGTATATATATACTCGCATCATGGACTTAGATTTTCTGACCCATGCTCAATGGATTCCCTCCCATAGGGTGAAGGATATATCTAAATATTGAAAGTATATACTTCGCAAATATTATTTTAAAGGTACACACATACACACACATAAATGTAGATATGACGTAGTGGTCAAGAATTAAAACTCAACTACACTGAACGTAATTTATTTACAGTTTCTGGGAGAGAATGCATAATCTGGTATGATCAGTAGTATGCACGAAACATCGTTCACAATGTCATGCGATTTCGTCAATGGCTTCCTAATAGATTCGCATATCCAGTTTCGTTTAAAAGACTTAGGTCGACTAGTCGCGTTGTTTTCAAGCCAGACACCGGGGTCGTCACTCCAAGCGGTTATTGGCAAGAAGTCACTTCCTTGACTAGATCGCTATGGAGAGATTCGAACCCGGATATTATGGGTACATATATATATATATATATATATATATATATATATATATATATATATATATATATATATATATATATATATATATATATATATATATATAATGTATAAGTGCGCAGGTATGCAGAAAATAGAAAAGAACACGTTGGGTGCATAATCCGGAGTTCCTTAGTATTTTTGTTTTTATTTTTAAGAAGACAGTGCTCCATACAGAAGTAGAGCTTTATTATAATATTTTTTTGTTTAAATCATATTTTTAAAGAAAATGATATTATAATATTTATTGTTTAAACCATATTTTTAAACAAAAAATATTATATATATATATATATATATATATATATATATATATATATATATATAATTTCCACCAAAATAAAAGAAACGTATCTGCAATAAAGAGATGCAAACTTGCAAATCAAGTTCCGTAATATTTACATTTGTCTCACGTACAAATATTGAAGAGGGGCTTACATAGGTGTTTACGGCACTGCCATCACATCTCTACATTCGGTCTGCAGCTTGCGTCAATGAAGGTGGCTGATTGATAAAAATTATGGTTGTTAGCATATTTGTTATTGGTCTTTGATGTCCAATGTCGTAGTCAATACCGCAGGAGACGATAGTCATTTCCAAATAATCCCTCTATTTTGGCCTGCATAATTATATTTTTATAATTGTTCTTTGTTTTCTGAAGGTGCTGGAATTCTTGAAATGTTCACTTCTGCGTACTTAGATGTGGAGGTAGAACGGAGGAAAGCATTCATAGGGTTTCAAATACCGCTGGAATATGAATGTCCAAGTGTAAATATCTCATATGTCAAGAAACTTTAAATGTTGAATTTGTTTATTTTATTGTTATCATTTATTATCGTATACATTTCTTGCGATTGCTGAGTGACAGCAAGTTCCCTCAAATGACCAGCACTTTTCTCGGTATCATCGCACTTGAGTAGTTTAGTCATTCCCCGTCTTTCTTCAAATGCCATGTTCATTTTGATTCTGAGAGTTATCAAATATTATGGGTACAAATTTAAAATTTATATTCCATTCAATCTTTTTTTTCTGAGCGAGATTTTGATAAATTCCGCCTTCCAAATTATTAGCTTTCTTTCGTTTTCTTCCACTAGTCCTAGTATAACCACATCTACGGTCTGAAAGGTTTTATTTCCTTTTGCTTACAACTATTAGGTCTAGATTTTTTTTTTTATTGATTGTTTGTGTGTTTTTGCTTTTTTTGCTTAGATAGACTAGACTGCCTGAATCACAATGCTCCTGTGTACATTATTCTTGATTTACAACACAAACGAAACCATGCTAGGAAAATATTTCTTGGATATTTTTATACTAATGTCCAGCTAATACACCTCACGAGAACTAGTCAAAGTAGTTAAAAATGTTTATGAGGAATATTGCGCGTGATATGAATAAGATTAATAACATTATTAATAAGATTATGATGACAAGATGGACAGGTAACGACTGATATTTGATTTGAAAAGGTTCAAAAAAAAGGGGAGCTTTATTCTTACAATTGGAATACGGGGGAAATAAGGATGATTCAATTATGTGAAAGTATTTTGTCCTAATTTTAAAGCGTTGAACTGTTGAAAATAAAGTATGAAGCTCCTCTGAACAATTGCCATGGAAATAGCGATAGGCTTTCCAGGTTGGGTTTTTTAGTCTTATCTGACACTTTTAACAATAAAGCATGACAGAAGACGTTTGATATTACCTGGATTGATTATTGCAACAAAATCAAAAAGCCTTCGGTATCATTTTTTGATAATATCAATATTTTAGTATAATTTGTATTTATATTCAGAACTGGTCGTCCTGAGTAAAATATTAAAATATATCCGACAGCAAGGCCTTTGATCAGGAGGTTTTGAGGAACATGGAACCGCCTCTTCATCGTTGATGTTCCCAGGTTCACCCTGAGCCGGGGTGGTAGCTATGGGTAAATAGTTCTCCCCCGCCACAAAATGGGTCAAAACACTATGAAAATTATAAAAATAATACCAGTAAGACTTTTTTTGAAAAATTATTTCCAGCACTATATTTTTGCAAAAGAAAAATATTTCTAGCAATAGATTTTTGAAAAAATATTACCAACAATACATTTTGGGGAAAAAAATATTACCAGCAATAAAAGTCCTATTGGCATTAAATAATCCATTGAGATTGATATGCCGTAAAAAAACAAAAAAACAATCAGAACTGCTGAAAAATAAAACAAAACAAAAGCAACAACTTCTAACCCTAAAAGAAAACTTGCAAGCTCTTTTTGGGGAAAAGATCAAAAATCCCCGAGTCAAACGAACCGTGTGCCTTTAATGTCATAGGAAATATTGTCACCTAATAAGCAAAACGCTTCCATGCTCGCCATTTATTTATAGGCAAGAATATGAAAGAATTGGATGGTAGCCCTGGAAGTAATTTCTCAACAGCGGACACATGTGATGTGGAAGAAGAGGCTGAACCAATAAACCGTAATTGTCTAAACTCATGCAGGGCGCGATGGATAAATTGTCGCCTAAATGACGCAAAAAAAAAAAAAAAAGAGAAAATAACACTGACATCTCATCTCACTTTAACAGATATATAGGGTGCGATGTATAAATTGTCGTCTAAGTGACGACAAAAATGTAAATGGCACTGATATCTCATTTTAAGAGATATGCAGGGTGCGATGAATAAATTATCATCTAGATGACGCAGAAAATTAAAATCTCACTGACATCTCATTTGAACAGATATACGGGGTGCGATGGATAAATTCTCGTCTAAATGACGCCAGGATGAAAATAACACTGGCATCTCGTCTTAACAGATATAACGGGTGCTATGGATAAAATGTCTAAATGACGCAAAAAAAAAAGAAAATAATATTGATATCGCATTTTAACAGATACACAGGGTATGAAGGGTAAATTGTCGTACACACACACACACACACACGCCCGCGCACACACACGCACACACAGACACACACACACACACACACATATATATATATATATATATATATATATATATATATATATATAACAGTCTCAGTTACGGTGGACTGGTCATGTCTTGAGAATGTCTGATGACAGGATACTCAAGATCCTAATGTACAGCCAGTTAGATCAGGGCTATAGGAATGTAGGACGCCCATGGTTAAGATACAAAGACAAGCTGAAAAGGAACTTGTCAGCAGTTAATATACCACATAACACCCTTGAGCGCTTAGCTTTGGAGCGGAGAGAATGGAGATCAACGTGTTTTAGTGGACTCAGCAATTTTCACTCTGCTTGTCTAAATCATCTTCAAGAAGCGAGAGCAAGATCTAAAAGGTCAGCCAATCTAACAGTGATCTCATCTCACAATTCTCACACCTGCTCCATATGTGGCCTCACGGGTCTTAAATGCCACTTAAGATTATCGCATAAACTTTCATAACTGAATCAATAAGCTGGCAGATCCTCATACGTCGAAACCGACGGGAGAGTCCATTATTATATATATATATATATATATATATATATATATATATATATATATATATATATATATAACTGTCGAAAAACAAAGCAAACCAAAATAAAAGCAGGAAACCTAAAAAAAATTATAGTGTGCTTCCAAGGCTGTAAATAAAAATAGATGTAGTTGAAGTTAAAAATAGTTTATGGTAACTTAACTTTTATTCTGTTTCGGAATTCTTCTTTTAAACTTTCTTTTAGATTAGAAATCTGTTTAGAAAATATTTTGTTGGAACTAGCCGAGTGTCCTTGCAAGATAATTGTTTGATAATTGCGTACGATAAAATACGAGATTAACAATTATCTGACGCAATCACACGCGCAAGCCATGATCAAATAGCAAAGTCATCTGATATTGACTTTCAAACGTTCCAAATATACACCACTGATAAATCTACGATCTCGTCGTAGATATAGCCATTGATTAAACAAACATTACTATCATCTAGAGGTTGTGAGTTCAATCTCTGTATCAAGGAAATGAAATCAATAAAATCTGGTTCAGAGGCACAAAATATCACAACATTCAGCTCATACAAAATATCTCCTATCAACCAATAATTAATGAACAGAAGACGATAACCCATGAGTATTTGGTCGAAAGGTTATGTCTATAAAAATATCTCTAACAACCAATCGCGTGAACAGTAATTCGAACAAATCGAAGTATATTGACAATTACAAGGACACGTATACTTACAATCAGAACGAAACAGTTGAAATTTCTAGGAAACATAATGAGAAAAGAGTGCTCAGAGAATTTAACACTCGCGGGACATAGTGAAAGCAAGGGAAGCAAAAATAGACACCGAGAAACATACTTGACAAGTTTGTAAATGTGTATGACAAAACAAGAACAAAGGTCCCTATTTGTAAAACATTAGAGTTGTAACAACAAGTGACAGGATGCTGTGGAGAGCCATGACAGACTCCATTCTGAAGATATTTACCATAAACAAGCAAACACACACACACACACACACACACACACACATATATATATATATATATATATATATATATAAAACATAAGATCAAATAATCGCCGGAAAAATAAAACAAGATAGAAAGAGTTCAACGTGGTCTAAGTAACAGACGAAGATTACATATATATATATATATATATATATATATATATATATATACGATGGAAAAAATACAATATGATCTAGATGGCGATTAGTTGGAGACATTGCATGAAGAAAAGATAATAGATAGAGCATAAGGTTAATTAGTGTCCAGCTGATAAGAAACAGTAAGAAAAGACTGAGCGAGAAGATGGATATTTGCTGATAGGACAAAACAGAGAATACCACAGTCATCGAAGGTTTGTCAGAGGCCCTTCTACGCAAAATTAGCCGTTTTCTTATATGGAAACATTCGGTATTAATTTACCGAGCAGCCAGTGTAATGTCGATTGACATTTATATAATCTAAGAAGTCAATGTTTCAGGAAAATAAGTTTTTTTTTCTAGTGAAATAATTGTTATCGCTCTTTTTCCGTATTGATGGAGGTTTCCTTCCTAACTTATTGTTCGAAGTCGTGTGGAACATCAATATCTTTTGGCATTATTTTCTCTTCTGATTACGTGTTTATATCCATTTTAATTGTTGTTGCAGTTGTAACTACTTAAGTGAGGTGTTTTCTCTTATCTGTTACCGTTCTTTGTGATCCTGTAGCGCCAGTTCACAAGGTTCAAACAAGTATGGTTCTCTCTACGACTTAGAGGCTTCATTCGCTCGCCGCCATTTTAAATCATTTATTTAAGGAAGCGATTGTATATAGTTTAGACATTGTTAAATGCATTGGTCGCTTTGCATAACGTCTATAGGAGTCGCGATCTAACAAGGTTATTTTAGAAGATGAATATATGTGGACAAAATTGAGTCTGTTATGTATGGATTGGTATTAAATTTTAATATAAGAGATTTGTGATATGAGTTCAGTAAAAAAAAAAGCAGTAGAAAGCGAACACAATAACAGGAATCAGATTCAAAATAACAACATTGGTAATGATCTCTGTCTTCGGTAATAATCTTCCAGCTCAATATAATCCTTTGACAATTCTAATCGTCTCGACTTCTATAGATTTTTCTCTGATTAGGTTTTTATCTGTCCTGTTGAATTCTACCTGGCAGTTTTTCATCTTCACTAGCCACAGTAAACGTACCTTTTATCTTTAAAATGTATAAAACAAACACAAAAATGCAACCTCATGCAAAACGCAAATCGTCTATGCCCATACTATTCGAATATCGATTCAATTTACAATGAAAAAGACATTTCAAGTTTCACTTATTCCCCATCAACTACACAATGCAAGATCAATTGTCTATTCGATAATTTGAAGACGAAACTTTAGCAATAAATTTCAGAATCCTCTTTCTGTCTAACTTCCAGTCTCATAATCTTACTTGAATGGCTAATTTGACGCACTAAGTAATCCTATAAAGTTACTGACCTTACAATTGATGATTTATTTAAATCCAACTCAAGAAAAAAATCACAGAAAAAATTCTTTAGTTAATCAATATATTCCATCTTGGTTTCAGTATATTAATTCCACCTTGACAGCACATAGTCAATTCGCTTTCAAATAAATTTGCCATTCCTAGATCCGATTCACTCATAACAGACTTCTGATGGTTGATTCTTGAGATGTTCTTTGCCTGTAATGGTTGCTTCGTTTTGACGGTTTATCAACCTTTTTCATGTTATTTAAAGCCAGAAAATATTTTGAAGATTGCAAGAATTTTTTTTGGGATAATAGTGATTTATGCTAATAAAAGTTCTACTAATTAACCTATAGCTTGTGGTGAATAGGTGGATTCATACTTTTACTAAGGGCATTTCCTTGTAAGTGAATACAATCCATCACTGTTAGAATTCTAAGCCCATGAGGTACTGTGACAATTCACTAGATCATCTTGGCAGAGCCTCCACTTTCTGTAACATTGATTTTGATTATTTGCACTATTTACATTGTTCGGGGTGTTGTCCTCATCTTTATCGTCATATTCACTGCGTTTCGGTCGTTGTACGCTCGGATCTATGCAGCAGTAGCAAGAAATATAAAGGAGAAACAGAGCACCCCCTTAAGATAAGACTTCAGGAACACCGTAAAGCGTAACACGAGGGAAGATACAAAAATCAGGAGTTGGTGACCATATATGAAGGGAGACCACCGTCCTCTGTGTGGTGAGGTAAAAATAATAGACAGAGAACATCACTAGAAAATACGAAAATTTAAGGAATCAGCGCATATGTTAGGCCACAGAAATATCCTAAGCTGGTCAAGCATAGGCATGAATACAATCTGGGAACCAGTAATACGGAGTTCTGGAGAAAAAGATTAACAACAAATTGTGATATGAGATGAGTTCTGGTAAAAAAAAATTCTTACTAAGACTTTAGGTTTATAAGTCCCAAAAATTCATGCACTGATACATGGCCTAGTGGATTGTAATATATTGTACCTATGAACACTAATCCGCATAAATACGTTCGACACTGTTGTAAGTGGGGGTAATATGCTGTCTAAATAGTCCACCACTGGGAGTGGTTTACCTAGTTCACGCCGCTGGCGAGTATTGTATTTTGTTGATTTTATAAAGGTTAACATTTCATTTCCAACCTCCGTTTTGGTTATTCCTCATTCAGTAACCTTTTTTTAAGGTTACAATATGGATAAAAGCGCTGGTTGAAGTAACCCAAATAGTTCTGAGTTAAATCCCTGCGAACAGGAAAAGAGTTGAGTTACTAAAGGGGAAACTTGGAGAGTTGAGTAACTAAAGGAAAATAACTGAAACTAAGATCTCCAGTAAAAGGCATGGCCCGTGGAACTAGAACAACTTATCCCGGTCGTCGAAATAGAGGTTCGGTCCGAAATTCAAACGTATATCAGTCCGAACTGTGTAAATAATTACAATAGCTCATTAAAAACAATAAACATATATTCATTTTGATATTTCCAGTTTGTAACTCAAATCTTGTATTGCTTCTCTTGCTAACTAGGCTTCTTAAAATTGAAAGTTATTCTTTAATTTAATAACTTGACTAGATGTGTATGAATCCTTATAGGACATTTAGTCCTCGTTTTTTTGTTGCTTTTTTTTTTTTGGAATGCTTTTGCTTAAGTAAAATTAAGAATAATTTTAAAAAATCCTATTCTTGTTGATAAATGGTAATGAGAATAAAAAGATGGTAGTCAGAAATGTATAATAATCTACATGCTTCAAAGAATTTTGAACCAAATGGTTATGGTCGTTGCTATTTTCTCTTTTTAATATATCCCAATAGCATTGTAATAAACTTACCTCAGAATTCATCAAGCGTCCTCTATCGACTCAAAGCATTCCTAACAAGTGAATTTGATATGTTTTATTCTCATGGATACTTTGGATCTTTTACTGTCAAAGGCAGTCGTCAAGACATTCACAAGAGACTCCGTGAAATATTCCCTAGATGATATTTTGGCTTAATCTTTAGAAATTTTCTATGGCGGTGTAGTCACTTAAAATACATAACAGATACCAATTTCATCTCGTATACAACTTTTCGTTTCAAATACCAATTGACTTACCAATTACACATACGACTTTCCGTTGTGCTCTTAACAAAATGTACTCAATTGCTTTTTACTTAACTATTACTTACCAGTTAGACTTATTTTTGGTATCAAAATTTACTGCATTTTATTGTAGGTACGGACAAAAGCAAGATGTCCATTTTGGATTCAACTATTCAATATGAATGACTAAAGTAATTTTAGCAAATCTATAGGATTGTTCGAGGATAGATACTTTTAATAAATCATCTCTCCTATTGATGTCTATCATTGTTCAGTATAGCGCCTCCCTTCTTTCGACGTTAAACTGCTTAAACACGAAAGAAAAAAGTAAATTTTAGTGGAACACACACTCTATGAATATAAGTGTGCTCTGCACGTGTGGCCTTGTGCCGTTCTACGTCTCTATTTGTTTATACACCAGCAATAATAATTTTTGATACATTGATATTTTATTGCATGATGTCAAATTTTAACCTCACAAACACATACACAAATACGCTCACACACACACATATATATATATATATATATATATATATATATATATATATATATATATATATATATATATGTCTGTCTGTGTGTGTGTGTGTGTGTGTGCGAGGTCGATATTTGCAAATATGTAGAAAAATAGAAAAGAACACGTTAGGTAAATAAAGCGGGGTGCTTTAGTATTTTTGTTTTTATCTTATTTATTATTAAAAAATGTGCTTCATACAGAAGTAAAGCGTACGTATATGTGTGATTGTGTATGTTTGTGTATAGGAAAACAATCTATATGTAGCCAAAATATATCTTAAAGAAAAATTATATGAAAATTTCAATTCTTCGTGTCCTCTCTCCCTCATGCGCATGCGTAGTCATCTCAATGTAAACAACTTTATTTCGGTTAAATCATAAAGTATGAAACACATCACATGAAACCTTTTTTACACTTTTTATATATAAAGACATTTTTTATGTTCATTTTATGTTATAGATACAAATATTTAAGTAAATGCTCTGTTTATAATAAACAGTATAAACATTTACCGGCCTGAATGTCCGAGAGATTTGCATATGCTTTCTCCGACAGGAATCTAACTTGTATCCTATACGGAACCGTCACGTGCCTTAACCGATTGGGCTACAGAGTAGCGGTCTGTAACCGAGGTCGATTTTACTGTTTTTAAACACAATTCTCCATGTTTTTCTCTCATTCATTCATATCTGCTCAATGCGTATCTAAAAGTAAACAAATGACGTCATGCATTATGAAATGGACAAAGTCCGACAATTATTTTTTAAGATATTTTTTTTTTATGTTTATACTTTCTTTTTATAGATACAAATATTTAATTAAATGCTAAATCTGTTTGGGTGGACCAATATTTTCTATGAAAATTTATTGGAGATTCATGCCGGTAAATGTTGTTTAATACTGTTTATTATAAACAGAGCATTTACTTAAATATTTGTATCTATAAAACGAATGTATAAACATAAAAAATGTCTTAAAAAATAATTGTCGTACTTTGTCCATTTCATAATGTATGATGTCATCTATATATATATATATATATATATATATATATATATATATATATAAATCATCCATGTAAGCAGAAACAGACTATTATCACATTCTTGTCCGTGTATTGCTTAATATTAATATCGGCTTGAAAGAGAACCGATTAAAATCGTTTTCTGTCAGCCCCACTATGCCTTCCTAACTGTGCAATGGTGAGAGTAAAAAGTTCATTCAGGTCTTCAGTAATGATACCAACATTCCTACTCTGGCTTCAATCTTCAAGGTCCATCCAAGAACCATCAAAGAACGGCGAATAAGACTAAAAAAGAGGGAGCAGTAATGAGGAAAACTGGATCATAAGATCACAGCAGCAGGCGGGATCATCATTTCAACTTAGAGCTAAATAAATTCTTATTGTTCATAGTAGACGCCAATAGTGTTATAGGAGCCACGAAGAATTCCAGTAAGATACGTTTAATCATTTCTAAGATACAACGGTTCAAAGCTTAATCTAACAAATGGACAATGTGTGTGTGTGTGTGTGTGTGTGTGTGTGTGTGTGTGTGTGTGTGTGTGATGTCAGGATTCTCGGTTGATTAGGACGTACAAAAGACGTATTATATAATTAATTTCTTAGAACTGAACGACTAGACTACCAATACATTTGATCTGATTATAGTGGTGTGTGTATGTGTGTGCGTGTGTGTGTGAGAGAGAGAGAGAGAAAGAGAGAGAGACAGTGTGTGTGTGTGTGTGTGTGTGTGTGTGTGTGTACGCGCGTTTGTGTGTGTTTATGTATGCATGTATATCCTGGTATGTGACGGACAAGAAAAATGTATTCAGTTTTTCTTCTGTGCTTACAATGTTTCCTTAATGAGGACAAGGCATTTGTAGAAACAGTGCATATTATTAAAGTCCCTGTGATTGTCAGCGTCAGTATTGCGATACCAGTGACGACCGATATCTTGTTAAATGGAAACATCAGACAGAATTGTTTCTGACATTTATTGTCCTCATGATTATCAACTGCGTGAAGTGGACTTCACAAAGACCACGTCAAACGATCCTGACAAAAAAGGTCACTGATTGAAACCAAACTTTGATAAATTAACTTTTTACACAAAGATATTAAGACAAAAAACAATGTTTTCATTAAGTCAGTGGCCACTGATAGAGAAAAGTACATGGAGACCCGGAAAAAGGCATGGAGAGGGACAGGACACGAAATTGAAGTCGCTCGTTAAACTACTCACCCACCTCGCTTCGCTTAATTTCTACCTCGCTGGTATACAGCAGTAGGTTACCACCAGAATAAAAATTGCATACTACAATCAATGGGTGACGATTCGATCAAAGAATTAATTTTAAGCCACCAGCGTTTGACTGGAAAAAAGCTGAAAATGAACCTGGCATCCGGATTGACCTGCAACGATACATCTGCTCTCCTTCATATGCATGTCGAAATAGTGCATATTATTATTGCGCCCGTGATTACTGTCCTGAGAGCTTGGCCGACGCGTTTCGTCATCTCACTTTATCAAGGCAAGTGATCAGATTATTTGGTTTTGTACATCGTATCTAATATAAACAAAAGCCAAATATTGTTAGTTACTCGAAATTCAAAATTTTGTAAAAGCCTCATAAATATTCATCAGGTTAAATTACGTCACTTAGCACCCTCGAAAATTTAAAATATAAATAACAAGAGCCATCAAGTTCAGTAATATATATATATATATATATATATATATATATATATATATATATATATATATATATATATATATAACCGAAGCAATTACTAAAACAAACTGGGCAGCCATGTTTTGCTTTACTTCTTCCAGGAAAAATTCCGTTGTTGGAGAAAAATGAAAACACTTAAAATAGCCAAACTTGACATTACGAATATACCGTACGAAGCAGTGCGGAATGAGATTGGTTGTCTCATGTATTAATACGTTCGATTAAGCAAGCACATCTATCTAACTCAGTGAATCATTTTTTTCTTTACTTTCTGGAAAGTCTAATCCTCTTGAGGTTTGGAGATATTCTTAAAAGTGACATTTATTGATATTCCTGCTATCAGGGCAAAGAGTTATGTCGTGTAAATTATTTCCGACTCAAGTACACGTAATGGAAACAAAGAAACGTCCCTGATTATGACGATTCAGGCATTAATAAAAATTTCCCATAAACAGTATATATATATATATATATATATATATATATATATATATATATATATATATATATATGTCTGTCTGTGTGTTCACGCGTTATGTGTGTGTGTGGTAATTCTCTTTCCAGTCTCATTCCGCACTGCATCGTTCTGTATATTCGTAATGCCACGTTTTGTTTTAAGATTTCTGTGAAAGTTATAATTATATAAAAAAGCGTTTCTGTTTCTATTATATATATATATATATATATATATATATATATATATATATATATATATATATATATATATATATACACATAAATATATATATATATATCTAGAGAGCTCAATGCAATAAACAGAGGAAGTATCAATTAATTAACAAAACGGAGACTTCAGAAACCCATGGTAATATTTTATTTTGTGAGACCGATAAAATTCGATTTCGTGAAATAAAATATTACCATGGGTTTCTGAAGTCTCCGTTTTGTTAATTGATTGATACTTCCTCTGTTTATTGCATTGAGCTCTCGGAATTTATATCCTCCCTCTTATTATCCATACGGATTACCAATAAACTATATATATATATATATATATATATATATATATATATATATATATATCAAGAGAGAGAGACAGAGAGAAATTTATATTACTCTATTTAAACTACAAATATCCCATGATTTCTCTCGAGCTGTCATATCTGCTCGGAGCGTCTCTTAACGTAAACAAATGACGTAATATATTATGAAATAGACTCAATTATTTTAACATATTTATTGTTTATAAGTTATTTTCATAGATGTAAATATTTAAGTAAATGCTCTGTTTACTTCTACTTTGCTAACCATGCGCTTCCTCTGTAGTGAAATAGTATAGCACGTTAGGCTAGAGGATGGTTCTGTGTAGGATACAGGTTCGACTCCTGTCAGAGGATTCATATTTTCTATCAAGTTAATACTGTTTGTTATAAGCAGAGAATTTACTGGTTATAATAATCCCTCGACCGAAAGAAATTAATGTATAATTTTAAAAGATTAAAATGTTTATAAATTATAACAGATAAAAACAGATGAAAACAATTCTTGTAAAAATTTATTATTCCTCATTTTTTTTCTTAAAACCGTAGTGTCTCTAATATATTTTATTCATAAAAGCAATGAAAAGCATTACTTAAATAATGTATTAGTTTTATTGCATTTTTTTATTTTACGATTCAGTAGAAATTTTCTCTAACTGGGGTCCTGTTTGACTAAAAAGAATTGATGATTTACATAATCGGAGCATTCGTCCTTACAATTAATGTGAACATTTTCGTATGAAATAGAATTTCTCGAAATTTCAGGAAATAAAGTGTGTCGTAACAGTGGTAAAAAATATTTTCACAAAGATTGTGTATATATATATATATATATATATATATATATATATATATATATTGTATATATATATATATATATATATATATATATATATATATATATATATATATACGTGTGTATGTGCGTGGTGAACTCTCCTATCGTATTCGACGTATGAGTGTCAAGCAACTCAGATCCTAGGAACCAACAGCCTACACATATGATTTGATTATGGTGGTGTGGTGAAGGCCTTGAGCAGAAGCAACCACACTTTTTGAAGGGCCAAATAATGAGACCTGGTGCACTTTGTGCCACAAGGTCCCCAAACGACCCTCCTCGGTTTTGAATTCAGAATTGTCTTTCTCCTAGATCTGTTTCCATCCAAGCTTATAGAACCCAGTCTGTCTTGCTATTTACCTATAGTCATTAGTGTGGCTAGACATCCGATCGCTTCAGGCCGAGACCGAAACCCCACGTGATTTGGTGTCAGTTGGCCATAAATAAATATAACAATAACAAAATATATGTGCGTATATATGCATATATGTGTGAATATGTAATTGTATGTATGTACATGCATATATTTATATATATATATATATATATATATGTGTGTGTGTGCGTGTGTGTATATATATATATATATGTGGGGGGTATATGTATATTCAAACAGAAACAAAATACAAATATAGACATAACCTCTCATAACTGATACCCTAATATGTAAGATACCACCAATCCAAATAATTACAAACTACTAAATAAGAAAAATGAAACAATGGGAAAGTGCAGACATTTAAATAGAATATTTACTTCGCCATTTAATAATCAATTAATATATCAGTATATATGTACATATGTATATGTATGTATATTCGAGTGCATGTATATCCATATGCTGAAACATATACATACACATGCACGCAAACAAATTAATGATTCATATTCTCCAAGGAGTCTTGCTTATAACTAATATAATTATGAACAGGGAGGAATTTTAATTTCTCAAAATTTCATTGAATTAAGTGTGTGTAACAGAAGTAAAAAAATATATCGTAAGATTTTCTAAAAAAAAAACAAAAAAAATAAAAAAAAAACAAAGAAAATGAAAATTGTTTTATTCATTTGTGAATAAGTCCTGAAAATTTAATTAAAATCCGACAGTTATTTCATTTTACAAGAATTTCCAAAATAATGTGTTTTTAACGCCAAAAAAAACAAAGATTTCCAGTATTAATCTTTGGCCAACCCACTGACGCAAGAAAAACAATATTTTTAACCAGAATTTCGAACGAGCTAGAAAATATTAAAATACTTAATAAAATAATCAAAACATACTTTGTACTTTCCTCCTAATAATAATATAAACATTTTCACTGTAAAACTTTGTTTTTATTATGTTTGGGGCGTTTTTCCATCACGATATAATCATTTGTAGCGAATTTTGGGAGGTATTTGTCTCCCCACTCTCACTCTCAGTATATATATATATATATATATATATATATATATATATATATATATATATATATATATATATATATATGCAGAGTGCGATGGATAAATTGTCCTCTAAATTACGCAAAAATGAAAATAATATTGATATCTTATTTTAACAGATATATAACCGAAATTACACGAAAATATCTTGGAATACCAAAGAATAAACTTTATTGAATAAAATGGCCATTGGTTCCGTATAGGATTCAGGTTCGTATCCTGTCGGAGGACGAATATTTTCTGTAAAAATTTCTCGGACATTCAGGCCGGTAAATGTTGTTTAATACTGTTTATTATAAACAGAGCATTTACTTAAATATTTGTATCTATAAAATGAATGTATAAACATAAAAATGTCTTAAAATAATTGTCGGACTTTGTCCATTTCATAATATATATATATATATATATACATATATATATATATATATATATATATATATATATATATATATATATATATATATATATATATCAGCATATATATATATATATATATATATCAGCATATATATATATATATATATATATATATATATATATATATATATTTATATTAACACACATATAAATATATAAACACCTATATACAGACGTAGATAGATAGTGTGCTCGTATGTCTATTCCAGTGTGTCCAACTCTCTATATACCAATTATTAAGCAATAATATGTTGTTTAAGTTGCTTGACTTGCAGTTTCCATAAAATAAAATAAAATTTGAGCGCCACATCGTCGCTGAGTACGCTAAGACCGTAGAATTCTAGCATAAGGCGCTTTTTGGAGACGCATCTAATTAGTAATATATATTTGTTTATTACAAACGTGGCTGAGTTGAGGGAGAAAGTGAGAGTGTGCGTCTAAAGAGACTGAGCCGTTTTTTTTTTAATCGTTTTTTACCATTCTGGGAAGTCACTTTCTTTTAATGGAAATTGCAGACTCGCCTCGAGGGAATAAAATGAAGACGGGGATGTGTCGAAGCAGAAAAAGAAAGAGAGTGAGCAGGAGAAATAACGAAAAACAGACGCACACTCTTTATATAGAGTTCCACCTATAGATGTGCAGAAATTCCAGTCTCATTTTTATAGAGCTTATTTTTTTCTAATCTAAACAAATTAGGTTTTTTCTTAGTTTTACTCAATATACGCAATCAAACAGATATCCTCATAATATAATTCAGTTTGTTTGATTATTAGTTAGCAATTTAGTTAACACTTGCGTTTCGTCCTGCCATCTCCTCAGATACATAATAAACCATTCCTCTACAATTGCGATGAAAGATGAAAATAAAATAAAATATTCTGTTTGATTTTAAAAAGAAAAAAATATTAAATACAATAAGAAAGAAAGCTTTACTTGTTCAAATTTTACGGCTTACCAACACTTTGTAGATTATTTAAAACCAGAAAATATTTTTTCATTGTTTTATTTTAGATAATAATTTTTAATGATAACATTCTAATTAGTTAAGCCACAGAAGAGATTGATTCATACCTTTCCCAATGGTATTTACGAGCAAGTGAATATAACAAACCAAGCAAGAATTCAAAATTCGAATACCATTATACCACCCGCATATCCAAGCATTCAGCACCTGGTATTCACAAGCGGTCACCCATCTAGATACTTTCCAGGCTCGACGTTGCTTAACTTTGATGATTATTCATCCTGAAGTGACACAGCAGGAAAGTGATGATAATAGTATCGACTTTTATAATTCTGCCACGTTACATAATCTTCATTCTTCAACGCTTTACGTCCGTACATCCCAAAAGTCCTCAATTGCCTTTTAATCCGATGAGATGCAAGGTAAATGGAGCACTTTCGAATCTCTGTTTAAGTTTCTAGCAAAGTCATTTGAACGATTGTCCAGCAGGAACACTCTAAGAATAAAACCAAGTTATTTTCTCTCAAATTTATTACAAACATTTTCAGGATTCATCCTTCTATCGATGTAATGTTGCTTACCAACGCCACTGGAGTTCATACAACCTCCCCGACTATATTTGAAATGCTAATCTCAACAGATTTTTGTTGTACGCCTTACCATGACAACGGCAAACTATGTGGATGCTATCAGACAGACTTTTCTTTCATCTGATCCCAATAGGCTGACCCAAAATTTTAAACTTTTATCATTATCCGCCAGGACAAACTTTAAACATAATTATTTGTCTCGCTGTCAGTGACGGTTTCCTACGCGGGTGTCAGTAATGTAAACCTATCTTGTTAAGGGTACCTTTGATTGATGTAGTAGAAAAGTTCAGAGGACACACTACTTCGACCTTATTAGCAATATCATCGGTTAGTTTTCTCGGAGATTCGCCAGCAAATATCCCGATAAAATGAATAGACCTTGTTGTCTGCTTGCTGTATCGACCATGACGCTTCCGTAAACCTCTGATATGTGCAGTTTTCTCGCGTTTTTGCTAAATTTCAGCCTTGTGGTTAATTCTCTACACATCGTTCTTTTAAGGATAAAACATAACACGTTCTTTTAAGTCGGAATATGACGTCATAACTGAAGTAATCGTCCGTGAACTGAAGATATGACTTGATAGGGGTTAGTTTAACACAGTATTATATTATACATAAATATTTCAATCCTTTATTTATTTATATATATATATATATATATATATATATATATATATATATATATATATATATATATATATATATATATATATATCAAATATGTGGTGCAGTTCAATTTATATTACAATGAATCATTCATAAAAATAATTAGATTAGTAAAGTTAATGATATTAAATGGCAAAAACTCTTCGCAAACAAAATTTTGACGTTGCATTAACCTCTTAATTTTTCAAAAAAATTCAACCTTAGCGTTGCGACTGCACAGTCCAAAAGTTTTTATCTATTATCAATAACACATTTCTAAAAAAAAATATTTCGATTCGCATTTAATCTTTCGTCTCTGATACTACCTGGATTTAATAAAAACAAAATAATTCCCATGCCTGAGGATGACTGTATGTAAAGTTGAAAGTACCAGCAGATTACAAAAAGACCTTATATAACTTGTAGTTATTAAAAACAAGTATCATAACAATAATCGAGTAAGTTGTAGGTTAATGCAACTTTAAAATTTTCTTTGCGAATAGTTTTCGCCATTTTATATCATTAACTTGACTAATCTACTTTTTCGGTGAATGATTCATTGTAATATATATATATATATATATATATATATATATATATATATATATATATATAATTAAACCGTCAATTCCTGATATCCTATGAAGAGTGAAGGGGAGTGATTGTCGGAGATTCGGGATGCTGAAGGTAACGCCAATCAGTTGAGCGGCAAATTTTATACATTCTCTCGCTCGCACTCTCTCTCTCTTTCTCTCTCTTTCTCTCTCTCATATATATATATATATATATATATATATATATATATATATATATATAAGTGTGAATATAAAGTAAATATCTAAGGAAATAATTATATTTCATGCTGCAAACAAAACAGTACTGAATGTAGTTAATTATTATATATATATATATATATATATGGAAAAGTGAACATTGAATTCAAAACTTAGAGGCGACAGGCTGTTTCATGCTAGACGCAATCGTCAGGCCACGTCGCCTCAAAGTGTTGACTTCAATGTTCACTTATATATATATATATATATATATATATATATATATATGGTGCCTATATATATATATATATATATATATGGTGCCTATATATATATATATATATATATATATATATGTGTGTGTGTGTGTGTGTGTGTGTGTGTGTGTTTTGAGTCATCTATTAGTGCAATACGCTTTTAAATACCAGTATGATTGTATGTGCGGTTAGTGTAATGGATTTTATGGCTCGAAATTATTAATCGGAGAACCTAATTCGAATAACAGTTGGGTACGTTATAATTACCCAAGCGCAAATATCCATGGCAAAGGTATGATTTAAACTTTCTCCCCCAGCTACGAGTTAATTATTAAGACTTTTGTCGCAAAATCATTATTATATCCAAAAAAAAATCTTAACATCTAAAAATATTAACCTGCAAACGTTTGATAAGCCGTAGAAAACGAATCAATCTATTAGAACAATAACCAATGTTTTTTAAAATATGCTTACTATTTAGAATGAACATTTTCGTAATTTTTTGCTTATTTTAGGCAAAGGATAATGTAGTTTTTACAGAAGTATCCTGAGAACGCCATAGTGAAAGCATGTGAGCAACGAAATGAACCTACATACGTGGAATCAAATAGGCAGCTGATATTTCATAATGAGGGAAGAAGGCTTAGCAAATTTATAACACTTAGGATCATATTGTACGCAAAAGAAATAGAGGGTAACAGCAAGTAGCCTTGCTAAAATGTTTCTGCGAATCAAAGGCAGAACAGAAAATTGAAGTGATAGTAAAAAGATAAATATTATAACTAAAAAGGGTAGGAAGTTGTGTAAGGCCCTAATCGTCCATATCTAGGAAAGAGACGGAAGAAGAAAATATTCAGTATTTTTCATTATTGAAGATACAAATAGTACCTGATAATATCCGTTTAGACCCGGGATTTCTAACGTCTTTTTTTATTTCATACCCACTTTCATATAGAAATAATGTCCATAGCTTACTTGTATAGAAAATATTCAAAACCATACCTTGAAAAATTCGGTATGGTCAGTTTTATAAAAAAAAAAAGTAAAAACAGTTTTGTATTCATATCCTGAATCATTTCTTAATTTTATTGTTAGAGTTATTCTTGCTTATTCATTATCTGATTTATATCCGAAAGAAATTATTTCGTCAGAAAATATTTAAATGATAAAGGTCCTTTAAAAACTATAGAAAATACCAAAAATCCTCGTTATTTGCGGGGATATTTGTAACCTATCTATGAATGTGACACAGTATTTCCAATTTAGCCTCCATTTTTTTTTCTTTGTTACTGTTTATTTTATTGCAGTTTCTTTGTTTCTCTCCTTTCATGTTTCTTTTTTTCAGGTAGCATATGTTGAAATTCATTTTTAAGGCTCAAAATTCTGTATCGCCCACCAAAATGTTTAATCGTCCTAAGTTTTCTGTTCAGTTGCTCATGGCCCATCCAGCAGTTGCCCATTGCCCACCCGACCGTTGCTCATGGACCAACCAGCAGTTGCTCATTGCCCACCCAACGGTTGCCCATGGCCCACCCAGCAGTTGCTTATCGCCCAGCCAACCGTTGCCCATGGCCCACCCAGCAGTTGCTTATCGCCCAGCCAACCGTTGCTCATCGCCCACCCAGCAGTTGCTCATTGCCCACCCAACCGTTGCCCATGGCCCACCCAGCAGTTGCTTATCGCCCAGCCAACCGTTGCTCATCGCCCACCCAGCAGTTGCTCATTGCCCACCCAACCGTTGCCCATGGCCCACCCAGCAGTTGCTTATCGCCCACCCAACCGTTGCTCATCGCCCACCCAGCAGTTGCTCATTGCCCATCGAACCGTTGCCCATGGCCCACCCAGCAGTTGCTTATCGCCCACCCAGCAGTTGCTCATCGCCCACCCAACAGTTGCTCATCGCCCACCGGTTGGTGATATCACCCAGGTTAAGAAACCGTGGTTTAGACTGTGAAATGTTTCATTATAAATAAGAAAATCCTATCTTTACTTTAGAAGAAAATAAACTCTTTATAAAAGTAAAACAAAATGTAAGTGGTGATCGCATTTCTGGGCGACACTGTACGAAGTTGGTCAATAGGTGCACAGTGTGACACGTAATAGACAGATAAGATTTTTATTTGAATTCTTCGCTTATATAAGTTCCACATCTGGGATTAATATTTACCATTGAATTAAGTGCAACGAAGGAAATTATGTTGAAAATGAATATTACTGAATAAAATTATTTTTCCATCCTCAGGCTACTGACGTTGCACCTACGTACTTAGATATTAAGAGACACACATACACAGGCACACACAAGCACAATTACTCACTGACACAAACACACACACGCACATATATATTTACATATCTAATTAAAATAAAATGTATATGGAAAACATTTAACCGAATCCAACTATATGAACTGTGAAAGGTTCGTTCACACTTTTAATCTAAAAGGGAAACAGAAAATTAATCTGTGTTAAAGAAATATATTTGTCGAATTAAACAGATTTAATATAAATAAATTCAATATATGAATATATTTATGGATCCGTCCATTCAGCGGAGCTGAATATTACCAAAGTACTTCGTGTTGGCTGAAATAGATCTATCCCCAAATGAAATAATTTCGGATTTTCTTGTGTCATTTATATGCTCTGTAAATACATTGATCTCTTTTTGTGGATCAGTTTTAATATTTGGAATTACCTTGGATTATATGCTAACGGATTTATTACTTGTAGTATGTATATATATATATATATATATATATATATATATATATATATATATATATATATATATATATGTATGTGTGTGTGTGTGTGTTTGGGTCTCTGTGTGTGCGTGTCTGTATGTTGCTGTGTGTTGGGGCGAATGGTCGTGAGGGAGCAATTTATATTTTATGTATGTTCGCTAACAAACGTTTATTCATCCAGATTTTGTATGAATGAACTGATGCGGCCGAGGGATGTAAAATCTAAAGATGTTCTCTCTCTCTCCGTCTTTCTCTCTCCCTCTCTCCCTCCCTCTCTCTACATATGTGCGTTCGTGCATGCGTGTATGTGTGTGTGTGTGTGGACACTGAGGTCAAGACGGAGCGACGAAAGCAGTCTACACACACACACACACACGCACACACACATATATATATATATATATATATATATATATATATATTTCTGCGTGTGTGTGTGTGTACATACGAGATCAAGTCAAAAATTCAAAAAAGCCATGTGTCTTTATAGAAATGTGCGGATAATTTTGGATTTTCCTTCATATATATATAATCAACATAGCAAATATATTTAACAAAAACGAGATGGGTCTATACAGAGACGATGGTTATTAATTATAAGAAATTGTAACGGCAGGACAATAGACAAAATAAGAAAACAAACAATAAAAACCTTCAAACTCCTAGTAACCACAAGAGATATAAAATCTAACCAAAAATTAATAAATTTCTTAGCTGTGATCTTCAACCTGAACAATGGAACATAAAAATCATACAGAAAACCAAACAACCACCCAATATGTATTAACAAAGCTCCTACCACCTAACTAATGTATTCAAACTTATCTATAAATAAAAGACTTTCCACAAATTCAAGCAAGTTTAAAATATTCAATGAAAACAAAAATCATACGAATCAGCCTTAAAAAATATATATATATAATTTGGTTCACCTCACCCTACAACAATATAATAAAAACACAAAATATTCTTCAAACTAATCGAAAAATCCTTCCCTAACAAAAGCAAATTATCAATAGGAATACAATACAAATAGTTACAGCTGAATAGATATCACGGAGAAAATAATAATTAAGCACAATAAAATTATACTCAACAAAACCAATAGCAATTACAGCAATAAAAATAGCATTCAGCAAAATAACACCATCAAATGTTATAGCCGAATCAAAGAAAGTTGCCCACTTAAGAACGAATGTTTCACCAATAAGGTAATATACAAGGCTACCGTAAATATTGAAATTATTACGGACGAAAAAATTATATTCATGCAACAAGAAATACCCTCAAAAATAATATTACAACCACAAAATGTCCTTTGAAAGACAAAATACAAAAACAACACAACCCTACCAAAATATATGTGCCCAAGGACATATGGGTCAGTGTACAAAAGCGTTGGTTGAAGTAATCCAGTGATTTTGTGAGGTCCACAACGAAAATTTAAAGAGTTACGTTACTAAAGAGAAGCTGAAGATATCCAGAAAAGTTATGAGCTAGAACAATCTACCCCAGAGAGCTAAATAAAGTGTTCATTTCGAAATACAAACTGGTATCACCTGAAGAAGGCTGGCGCGTACAAAGGCCGAAACATCTTGTATATGACAATAAAGATGAACAGTCCTAACAAAGAAAATATTGTAAATATTAATTTATTAATTTTAAAAGCATTTAGTTACCTTGTATTTTTAAAAATGATATTTAAAAAGTATTAATTTTTCCTTTCTTCAGACGAACAAAAATCTTAGCAACAATGGAAAAAAATCACCTAGTTTTCACATATTTCATTTTACATAATTTGTACGGATATATATATATATATATATATATATATATATATATATATATATATATATATACGCATTTTCATACAACATATACTTATCATTCAATATAATTTTCTACCTTGACATTGCACTTTTTTGTTATACAAATCTTATTAGCCCATAGCTGGGTGATAGAATTGGTGGATGCATACCGTTTCCCAAGAGTATTTGTGTGTAAGTAAAATAAAACGAACCCAGCTGTAATTGCAACTCGGGTCTCTCTGATTAACGAGCCTTTATCCATTACACCACCTGCACACACCAAACTTATAGCTGGTATCACCTATCGCTCACCCATCTAGTTATTGATCGATGTTGCTTAACTTCGCTGATCGTACGGGAAGCGATATTCGAACGAGATATGTTTGTATATATATATATATATATATATATATATATATATATATATATATATATATATATATATTAATTGATTTAAAATGTTTTTTCGCTACACAGTTCTAACCATGTTTCAAAAATTGTTAAATCCATCTGCTGTAGCTATTCAATGTTTTGCAAAACAAGCATGCCAATATAATGGAGCAGACTGGAAATCGATAGAATTGCAAAAAATATTAAATGTTTGTTATATGCACTTCAACACGTTGCTGATACACTCGTAATAAATTTTGTTGAGCGTTGGTTGACAGTTTCTGATAAAGAGGTCCACGAGAATTTGAATTGTTTTTATTTATTATTTTCCTGGTAGTACATTAGTGTTGTCAACAAGTATTTACCTGTATTGTAAAGGCAAAAAGAAATGTGTTTTTTAGATTCTGGGGAATTGAAATTGTATCCTAGAAATGAAGTGTGAGTCACCTTGATAATATTATGGCCCTCAAACAGACATATGTACTTCATTTTTGTCACTGTTAAATTTAAAATTTTTATACATACATACATACATACATACATATATATATATATATATATATATATATATATTAAATGATCCATGGATTTTAAAATCTACAAACGCTCTCTCTACTGACCATTCTTTTGCTTACAAATATATATTCTTAGTGTTATAAGTACACATACACGTACACACACACCCAAACACACACACACACACACACACACACACATATATATGTATATAAAAAATCTAGAAGCATGAAATGAATGTTTAAGGTTTTCTTCTTGATTATTATTATTATTATTATTATTATTATTATTATTATTATTATTATGCTATGTAGTTTACATTGAGCTCTCTCTGGATTTATGTCCTCCTTGGAATTATCTCAACTAGTCCCAAATTTGTAATACAGACAGACAGACACGCACACACACACGCACTCACACACACACACACACACACACACACATATATATATATATATATATATATACTATGAGCCAAAATTTGAGATCTTTTTTAGCACCCTCTCATGAGAAAACCAATCTTTCAATAAACAAAATTCAGAATTTTGGGCAAGGAATGGTTATTTAAGAAACGAACTGCGACTTGAGTTGAACTTCGATGGGGGGTGGAGGTCTATATGGAATAGTATGCATGTTTCGAGCTACTAAATCATTCTTCATAATCGGGTCGACAAACTTTCAACACCCTATCTTTCTTTCTTTTTTTCACTTGTATATGCTTAGCGAATAAATTGTGGCTTCTTATAATATATGAATGTCGGACGTCCAAAAAAGGAAAAATGTAAAAAGAGAAACAACATAATAAGTCTAAAACGAAAAGAAATCAAACAGAGATTTCTTTTCAGTAAAATTATATATTGTCTTTGTCGTTATATATATATATATATATACATATATATATATATATATATTGTTCAAATTAAGAAATCCATCTGAGTTTGTTCTTTACAATTCTTGCACATTTTAATCTTTTTTCCCCGCTGTGTACTAAACTATCTATTTGTTTTCATTCTGCACAATTCTGTTCTTTTTGTTTGTGTGGATGGTGGTAACATTACTCATTTGAAGCAATACCTTTGATGAAGTATTTACAACGGATACAGTCGCCCTGTCAGCGCACGGTAGTTTAAATCCATTCGACACTTGTGCGACGTCAACATATTTTTAGCATGAAGTCGGCTAAAATAAATGAATGTTTTATTGCTACATTTAATTTAACTAAAAGCAAAAAGAAAATATTTAGTTACGTCTGTACAATCATTTTTATTTCTTACAGTAGTTGCTAAAAATGTTTGAAAATAATCTGAATTAATACAAAATTAATCAAAATAAGTATCCTCATCATTCTTGCTTTCAACACAAGTTTCTAACCCATCGCTCCGGGATACTGCCTAAAATTTCAAGACGAAATATTTATAATTCAGATTAGCATCATTAGTATCGCTGTCTTGCCACAATTCTTTGTTTGATGTGTTCTAAGGGCTTCCCCAAATGGAAAACATTCGCTAGTCTTTGACAATGTAAGATAATCATATATTCAGCAAATAGACGAGAAAGGTCGAAGCACACACCGACCTGAATATAGTAATAGCAAAGATGAGGGTCCTCATTCGAAGAATTTATGAAACAATGGAATACGTTTTGACATTGAAAAGAACTGTTGAGATGATACCGATTGAAATATATTGGTCAAAAACCTAAGATTTCTTTGTGTGATGACCTGAGAATTCTTAGAATAATGGCACTACACAATCTTTGAGTTTCAATAAACATTGATTTTAAGTTTTTGGCTGATTTTTTTTTCTTAGAAATTTTCAAATGGTGAACCATGTCGCTGTATTTCACGAGGAAGTTAAGAAAAAAACGGACGGATTTTCTTTTGTTATTTTGGTGTATCGACTTGTATCGTACGACTTCTGTTTCAACCAGGTCGCGATATACGTTTAACCCAACAGTATTTCAGATGTGTGCATTTAACATTAAGGAGGGTCCGATATTGGAGTGTGTCTAAAGAAAAGAAAATTACCGCTAAAAAAATTTCAGGTTGACCGTTGCAAATGACGCCCCCTTTAACTGGCATGTAATTGGTTCCAGGAAACGCAGGAAAGCTGGAATTACCCAAATACATTTTCATATGATTTTATCCCTCAATATATTAAAAACGACATATATATATATATATATATATATATATATATATATATATATATATTATAAATTAATAGACTTAAAATATGGTTTTTCGCTACACAGTTCTAACCATGTTTCAAAAATGGAAGCTAAAAGCCCCGAATTTAATTTTGTAATTAAATTAAAGACATTAGTTCCATTTCATCCTCAAGCGAATTCGCTTGAAGAAAAAAAAACATATTTTAAGTCTATTAATTTATAATATTAATACTCTGTAAATTTATATTGAGCACTATTTTATAAAAATATCTATAAGAACACCGGATTATATATCTTACTGTTCTTTCTTTTTATTAATATATATATATATATATATATATATATATATATATATATATATATATAGTGAGAGAGAGAGAGAGAGAGAGAGAAAGAAAGAAAGATTATTTGCTTGGACAACATCAGGATAACTATACAGCTTATAGAATATTCCAATGTTTTGTTACGAAATGTTTTATTCATTCATCCATCATAATTCAGTCTTCAAAGTGTTTTCCCTGATTTTTCTGACCTTTGCCCCTCTTTGTAACTTAATTTTGTATTCCATCAACTAATCCAGCAAGAATAGATTAATTCTTCGAAAAATTTCCCGATATTGTGAATATGACGGAACTGCAGACAAAAAAAATATTAATGGATATGGAAAATCATCTCTGTGAATAGAAGTAGTTAACACTAAGAGTAATCTACACATAAAAAAAACAAAAAAAACATGCATGCTTTTATAATTAGAACTTTTTCTAAATAGGTAATAATTTAACAGTCACTTATCAGACCGAGGCTTTCATATGGATCCCGTGAAAGGCGCCAACTTGTTCAGAAATATCTAATGTCTCAGCATACAACCGTTTTCATAAATCAATAGTTAAGAATGGCTTCTATAAAGCTTTGGCGAGAAGTATTCTTCCTCGAACACTGTGGACTGATATTGGAGAAGGCATTTTACCAAATAAGCGATACCACGTCACTTGAGAAGAAGAAATCGAGGAACTGATAGAAGCTGTCATCAGGAAACTGCCTGTCAAGCCCTGGTTTGCAGCAGTGGACGGTTTCAGCTAAAGTGTGTGTGCATTTGAGTGGCGGTCCATGGACTACCCCAAACAATTGGCAGCCAAGGCTTTCATGCTCAAAGACTCTTGCCGATGACAGAAATCGATTCGGTCAATTGGGAGACGGAAATTGCTAAAAGAATCAATTGGAAAAGAGCAGTACACGAAAAAAAAAAATAATCCTTCAAAAACTCCAGAAGACAAATAGAAAAGAGGAAAAGAGCTGAAAGAAAAGCCAGAGCTCTCCATTTCCTATACCTTCACACACTACCATGCCGACGTCTATTCAGATCAAACATCAAAGGATTCATTTCACACTGAAAGAAATGATGATAAAACCCCCAGTACTCGCTAACAAGTTCCGCTAACGACGACGACGACATCACTTAGGGATATTCAACAACGGTAACAACAAAAACGGAAAGCACATGTAACTCGATTAGAAAATAACGTAATAACCAAGATGTTGACATTCTACACTACTTCAAACAAAAGGTTAGGAAGGAAATACCATCAATAGTGGAAAGAGAAACATAAACATATTACTAAATCCAGCTGATAAATCTTTTATTCGGCTTTGCGTTTTTGCTTATATTTTTATTTTTAACTGACCAAATCAATTGAAAAGATTTTGTGCCAATTCTTCTTCATATAAACGCTATAAATTTAAGAAATATACATTTTGGAAAGATTGTAATAATGCGCCACACTAATTCAAACAAATCGTCAGAAACGAACTCCGATCATTACTAGATAGGATCATTGCGGTTATTGAACTTGTGGAATCTATTTTCCTGAAAAATTGTTTTAATAGAATGATTTTATTATGAAATTTCAACAGAAAGTAGCACTGGCTACTCGGTCAGAGAATGCTTCCCAAAATTATCATTAGCATTAGAAATGTGAACAGATACTACACTTCTTCTTCTCAAGTGACATGGTATTTACTCAATGAATGGTCATAGCAAACTGAAACACACGATTAACTTCTGTCTATATTTCTGAGGTGAGGCATTATGTACACTATTTACTATTGTCCTCATCTTTGTCGCCATATTTATTACAACGTTTCGGCTGTTCAGTATCTGTCATATTTCTGAGATGAGGTATTATGTACACTATTTACATTATTCGGACTATTGCCCTCATCTTTGTCGCTATGTTTATTTCAACGTTTCAGGCCTTCAGTATATATCATATTTCTGTGATGAGGTATTATGTACGCTATTTACATTATTGTGACTATTGTCCTCATCTTTGTCGCCGTATTTATTATAACGTTTCGGCCGTTGCACGCTCCGGCCTTCTTGAGATAGTTGAAATGTCGAACTGACACATGATAGAGTGGATAAAGGCTTTGGTTAGATCCAGTGACAGGACCCAAAGAGCGTGAGTTCACTACCCGCTTAAGGCAGTGGAGAATTAACATAACTGATATCCATCAAACATGGCACGTCGAACTAGAACAATCTACCTCATTGAGCGAAATAAAGGGGTTCAGTTCGACATTCTAACAACCTGAAGAAGACCGTAGTTTAGAACGGCCGAAACGTTGTAATAAATATGGCGACAAAGATGAGGACAGTAGTCCGAATAATGTAACTAGTGTATACCATTAACTTCTATAAATTTTTCTAGGTATTCGTCATCTGAGAAATAATTGGAAAAATATTATTTCTAGCTGCAGTGCCTATTGTTCAAATGCACCCTTTTTATATTTAAATTTTGTTTATATACATATATATATATATATATATATATTTACCTGCTATTTTTTTAACTGTTATTTTATTTTTTTAGCTGTTATTCTTTTTTTTTTTACTTGTTATTTTTTTTTTTTTTTACCGATTATTTAATTTTTTCCACAAACGATCTGGCAAAACTCGGGATCATACATTCCACATAATTTGAGTCATGGCCATTTGTTTTGGCACTACTACTTCAAACAATAATCGTTTGAAAAAAAAAACATGTGCAAATAGAGCCTTTTATTCAGAATAAATCGTTTTGTCATAATGCCCTTGGCCGGTAAATATCCATTGATACTGACCTTCAAGTTATAATTTGGTGTCGTCTTTACAATGCATCGAATTGATCTGCAGTGACAAATTTTATCTCAGTCATCACGCCATGTTTGCAGGTCATTCTTTCTTTTGCCAGATGAGAATTTATTCACGTACAATAAGCGAGATATATTTTTATCATGGCCATTGGGAAAAGAAATTAGACTAATCTTTCTGGAGAGTCGTACATACGCACAGTTGTGTTTAGAAAGAATTACAAGAGAATTTCTTTTGCATTCTTTCTAATAGACAATTCTGCATTTGACTGTCTCTATTTGTAGCGATGTATATTTATAGAGAAACGAATGTACGATATGATAGAGATAGATGTAGATGTGAAGATAGGTATCTGAGAGTTATCGATAGATAGAGAGAGATATATGTGAAGAGACTGATATAGATAGATATGAAGTGACTGCAAGAAAGATAGAGATATTAATATCGTAATATGAATGAGATAGATACGAACAGGCTTAGAGACGTGAAAAAGATAGATAGATAGATAGATAGATAGATAGATAAATCTAAGTACAATGACAGATAAAATACTAGATACAATCAAACTGAAGTACACTGTCAAAAGAAAATAAAAAAAAAACTGATACACACACACACGCACACACACAAACACACATACATGAGTAAATAGAGTAAATAGGAAATGTTTAGTGATATGCGTTTCCTATTTGTTCTTTATCATATCATCCTGTCAGATTTGGGTGCATTTGTTGCATTTGGGTGCATTTGGTGGATATATATATATATATATATATATATATATATATATATATATATATATATATATATATATATATATATATATACCAATTCAGTCGGGTTTCGATCCTAGCTAGAGGCAACCGGATGTCTAGCCGCACTGATGAGCTGTGATACAGCGAAACAGTCTGTCTGTGGATGACATTACATCATATATATATATATATATATATATATATATTTATATATATATATATATATATATATATTTATATATATATATATATATATATATATATATATATATATATATATATATATACAGATAGAGAGAGAGGGAGAGAGAGTGCGCGATAGATAAGTTGTCTAAATTAAGTAAAAAAAACAAAAATAACACTGGCATCTCATTTAACAGATATATATATATATATATATATATATATATATATATATATATATATATATATATGTATGTATGTATGTATGTATATATCAAGATTACGCAAAAATATCTTGAAATGCTGGAGTAAATTTATTCAATAAAATCGCCATTGGCTTCAACTCTGACCTCCAGACGACTTCGGAATCTCTTGAAAATCTCCTTAAGTTTGTGAATGCTGCTATAATCCTTGTCTTCAGTTTATCTCTGATGTTACAAGACGTTTTGTTGGTCTCTCACTCAACTGTGACCCACGCATAATAATCAAGGGGGTTGCAGTCTGGAGAGTTAGGTGGCCAGATATAAGTGGTGATGTGGTCGCAGAAATTATTTGACAGCCATGACTGGCTTCTCCTACTTGTGTGGCATAGTACAGAGTCCTGTTGCTTGACATAGGTTCTTTCAGCAGCCAGTATCTTGACCTAGGGCAGCATTACTTCCTCAAGGACCTCGTGTTGAGTCTGAGACCCCTGAGGGAACATGAACGGAGGCATAACGTCACCATAACTAGTGATTGCTAAAAACACCATTATGTCGATTGGATATATCATTCAATTCTTTTCGAATCCTCTTCACTGTCCTCAGATTGATAACTACTCTGAAATGTTCGCATTGAAGCTTCCGGCACAAATTTCTAGTGGAGTGAATTGGGTCATGGAGCTCTGTTTTTCTGTGTAGTCGAAAGAGTCAAAAACAATCAACGCGCATGCGCGAAATTTAAAAAGTAAAATGGTGACAATTTACCCATCGCTTCCTATATATATGAGACGTCCCCCGGGGTGTCGCTGCGCCAAATGTGACGTCTGCCTCGCCACGTCCGTCGTGCTATCCTGTCCTGTGGCGACCAGCTGGCTTGGTATTGGTCGCGGCACCAAATGTGACGTTCTACCCTTTTGGTGATTCGGATGGGAATCTGGTTAGATTCGGTATCAGCCTTGTCGTTCCCAGCTCGCCTCCAACATCTGTTTACCGAAGTAACTGTTTTGATTTCCAGTCTAACCTACCCACGTTGTGATTTGATCTTAGGTAGACGAAATCAATCAGTCGCCGGGCCGTAATACAAGCTGAGTCCGGACAAGCGTAACACCGCACAAGTATATGTAAAAGTAATAACTCGAAAAGTTCAGATGTGCTAAAAAAAGGATAACAATATTTTATATCTGGTTGCTGAATACAGGACTGCGTCTTTCTACCAACCCGCTAATATGGATTCGTGACACTTTGTGTTTGTTAGGCGAGTCTTAACATCTTAAGTTGTTTTTTCTTTAAGAAACTGGTTCTTGGTGTATCTTCAGGCGATATTCGTAAAAATTGTTTTGGTGGTGTGAGTCTAAGTCGTTCTTCAAAAATAAATTGTTCTTGGTTAGAAGTTGAGGTCGTGATTTGCGTGGAATCTTTCAGTCAGGTTTCGGCGAGGCGGGTGCAACTCGAACTGCGAACTTCACTCAACTGGAACTCGAACTGCTTTTCACTCGCTGCGACTCTGCTTATATGGACACCGACCAAAACCGGGGTGGGCTTGTCGGGGTTTGAGGTTCCTTGATAATTCTAAATCCACTTCTTTGTTTTCGGTCAGGAAAATTTATTATTTTCTATTTTTGGAAGTCTTTCGTCATCCCACCTTTTTCTGTTCTCATATTGGTATCCCACCATACCCTCAGAGGGTGTCAACTGGTTTCCCCTCTCTCTCACAGTGGCATCTCACACCTATCCCTTCAGGGGGGCGCAACAGGCCTCCCCTCCTTCTTCACATGATTACCTCCACCTAACGCTCATGCCACCATTCAGCCAATGGGCGCTCAGCGGCGTGGGTGTGGGCAGACTAGCCTCGGTTTAAAAAATCTTGCTCAAAAAAAAAAAAATAATTATCTTCCGTTTTCTTTTTTCTTTTCTTTTTCTTTTCTTTCTCTTTCTTTCCTTCTGCCCGACAACAAACCCTTGGACTCTTATCTTAGCCAAATGTCACTTGGACTTTATCACCCGGGCCCTTCGCCAAACAAGTTGGTGGTCAATTGGACGTATTTGCATTCTGTTGCTAATTAACTGTTCCGATAAAATAGTTTTGCTATCATAGCCAGCCCTGAAAATAAACAGATGCTCCTCTCAATGATATTCTGCATATAGACAAAGGCTTAATCTTTCCTTCATGGTGGTCAGCGGACATTTTTGTTTTTCGGTCAGCGGATGACCTATTTAATTTTTATCTCTTTAAAATTCTGCGGGAGGTCGCTTGTCCAACTTGAAA
>OZ010573.1:10623167-10693167 GCA_963932145.1 Acanthosepion lycidas
ATATACATATATATATATATATATATATATATATATATATACATATATATATATATATATATATATATATATATATATACATATATATATATATATATATATATATATATATATATATATATATATATATATATATATACATATATATATATATATATATATATATATATATACATATATATATATATATATATATATATATATATATATATAATAAAAAAGCTTAAACATTAATATTCCATGGTCATAATTTATTCCATTAGAATCGTAATTACGATCCAATTCATCAGACCTACAAATTCAAAATTTACCACTGATATATATATATATATATACATATATATATATATATATATATATATATATATATATATATATATATATATATATATATATATATATATATATATATATATATATATATATGATAGCAATAGAAAACAAGGGAGTGATACGTAGAGACACTGACAATAATATAACTCCATAGACGTGTCTTGTTGTCATACATCTGCCATGGGAGATGTTATTCCAGCTGTAAACTTTTTCTCTTATAGCTATCCGTTACTATCATGCTATATTTGTTTCACATCAGGCTTAAACAAATTTACTGAAAGACGCATGTTCACTGAAATTCTATTAAAAGTTAGAAGTTATTTCTAGCATTATTCGTATTTTAAAAGAGCTACTTTTTTAAAAAATGTTTTTCTTCATTTTAACAGAAAATTCATACTCTCCGCTTTCATACACTATGCTTTAAAATTCTAAATTTATCAATATTTGTTTCATAAAAATAATGAGTCTATGGCGAGTTCTAATTTTGATATTCAGTAAAGAACGAAACCAAAATAGAACATAGCATATATATATATATATATATGTATATATATGCTTATATATATATATGCTTATATATATATATATATATATATATATGCTTATATATATATATATATATGCTTATATATATTTTTTTTTCTCATTTTTGTCTTTATATTTGCATACTTATTCCTTTTTCTTTTCGCATTACTTTTCTTTTTTCTTTCTTCGTTTTGATTTAAGCAACTTTTCCCATTTTTTCTTAAATTCAGAATTCTAAAATCATCTTTAAGTTATATCAGTTTTTATGCTCGCTATGTACATTAAATACTTCGAACCTTTATAGCGACGACTAAGTTTTAAAACCCAGGATATCATAGCAAAATGGCTGGTTCTTGAGCCATCCAAGAAAGCCCAAACTGGCAATGTAAGTCTTTAATATCATTTTCAGGACGTAGTGCGTTTTATATCTATCTTTCTCTGTATATTTATATCTATACCCAAGGATTTTTAAAAAAATTTTCTTATACAATTCATTTTCCCCAATATATATATATATATATATATATATATATATATATATATATATATATATATATATATATATATATATTGTGATCCACAGACAGACAGCTCATCAGTGTGGTTAGACATCCGATTGCCTGAGTCAGGTTCAAAACCCGACTGATCTGGCATGTCGGAGATTTTTCCTCTAAGCTATCGGCAGAGAGGAAGGTGAATTTTTTACGTATTTATTTTGAATAAACACGCCAGTGACACAGAGTGCTCGATTCATAGAAGAGTTTTGCATTTTCAGCAGTAGCAGTCACTGTTTACAAATTCGTACTTTCTCTATATAGTACCCGTCCGAAACTTTTTCGGGGGCGTATATAAATTGTCACCCAAAGACAGACTGTTTTGCTGTATCCCAGCTCATCAGTATCATAGACACACACACACATATATATATATGTGAGTGTGTGTGTATATGTGTGCGTGTGTGTTTATACATACATCCATATATATATATATATATATATATATATATATATATATATATATATATATATATGGAGCTTAAAGTTGTCTGTTTTTCTTTAAATTAAATTATTCGCTATGACTTAACATTGAGCTCTCAGGATTACATCCTCCTTGGGATTATCAATACGCATTATCAAGATTTTCTTTACTTAAAGATATATATATATATATATATATATATATATATATATATATATATATATATATATATATAAACATGTTAACGATATTTTATATGACATTATTTTTCTTCCTATAAACGTTATTTTTGCTATCCTTCTTTTGGATATTATTTTCACTGTGTGCGGAAAAAAACAAGGGAATACAACTGAAACATCTGTACCCACTAAAGTAGTGTTTATTGTAGTAATAATAATAATAATAATATATATATATATATATATATATATATATATATATATATATATATATATATATTTATTTATATATATATATATATATATATAGATAGATAGATAGATAATGAATGAAATTAGATAGATAGATAGATAGATAGATAGATAGATATTTTAAATATCAGTCCGTTATATGTCTTACTTGATATACGATTGGTCGATCATGTCTCTTTCGATTCATAATTAACTAGAAAAGATTTCCTTGCAGTAGGTTGCCATTATCTTCTGCGATAGAATGGTTGGCAGCCACGGCTAGAGAACCCAATCTGTTCTGTTATTCAACCCATAGATGGGGAAGTACTGATGTGTCCATGCCTTTCCCAAGTGTATTTATGTATAAGTAAATTCAAGGAACCTGAATGTAATTTAAATGTTGTAAATAAATAATCTGACCCTTCCCGTTATCGTGGTTTCCACGAAAAATGGGCGAAAATCTTTCATCCTTTTTAATAGTCAGTTGTTCTTAGTTTTCCTCAGTTTCATTTGTAACGTATAGAAATATAAGTAGAAAAAAGAAAATATTGATGACATAGCAAGGAATCACGAAGCACTCTGTCCGGGGTTTCTAATCAATCTTTGGCAAGCATCGGTCGCGGTTTCTAGTGTAGTACGAAACCGCCCTGATTGTCGTACACATATTATTAGTATTATTAAAGTCGCTTTAATAATTTTCATGAATGTGTTTCTCTCAGATGGTTCTCCTATGTCAATAAGTCTACACTTCCTGAATTTCTTTTCTTTTATTATAATATCAGGTCTATTGGCTTTCATTTCCCTGTCAGTTTCAATTGGTATATCCCAGAGGATAGTTACATCATTATTTTGGGTAACAGTGTCTGGCTTCTGGTCATACCATCCCTCACTGGTTTTGAGTTTGTTTTTCTTACATATCTTCCAGTGCATATATATATCGCTACCTTAGGTATATTCATTTTTTCTATTTCCGGACATCTTGAATTAATACGGCCGATAATTTCATATTTTCAGCAAATCCTGTATTTCCAGTTAGTTTATTATTATTATTACTATTATTATTATTATTATTATTACTATTATTATTATTATTATTATTATTATTATTATTTTGTGTTATGTTGCCTGCTTTGTATCCTGTAGAGCTGAGTCCAAACTAAGGTCCTTACGCCTTAAAGGGAAATTGCTATTAAACTGATAGCACTTTTCTTAGTATATCGATAGTAGGGCGATCTTCTGGGCAACTTCTATGTTGATGTTACCTGGCAAACTTTTAGTAAAATTGCCCATCCCTTTTCACACGAGCCCCAGTTCTCCAATTACTATTGGTACTGTCTCACTCTTCATTCCCCACATCCTGTTAATCTTGACTTCCAGGTCCTTGTATTGAGACATTTTCTCAATACTTTTTACGGAGGTGTTTCTTACAGATGGCACTGGTATGACAATAAGCATACAATTCCTGAATTTCTTGTCTTTTATGATAATATCAGGTCTGTTACCTGTTATTTTCCTGCCAGTTTGAATTGGCATGTCCCTGAGGATAAAGACATCGTTATTTTTGGTAACTGTGTCTGGTTGATGCACATACCATCTCTCAGTGGTTTCGATTCTGTTCTTCTTGCATATCTTGTTATATCTGTGGGTATATTCATTTTTTGCTGGTTCTGGATATCCTGAGTTAATATGGTCGACAGTTTCATCATATTTTCGCATATTCTGCATTTTGCGTTAGTTTACTATTATTATTATTATTATTATTATTATTATTATTATTATTATTATCAAACTCTTTGTGACAGACACGTCTGGATTTTACATATTTTTTTATAATGACCTTCAGTCTGACACCGCACCGTTTTGTGCGTGCCGGTATAAGATGCAACGAAGCCATTGGAAAGAAAAGTTTGTTAAACGTGGCAAGAAAGAATTAAAAAAAAAAGAATTAAATATTAACTTAACCTTTTGCTTACGAAATCGTTTTGAGGTTGTGTTTTTCCTGTTTATTGCGCTGAGTCAACGTTCACCGTAACAAGATGCCGACGAATTGTACCTAACAAGCACGCACGTACATACATAGATGCACACTCACAGAGACATGCAGGCGTAAGGACACACAGACGCATGCAAATAAACCCACACGCGCACGCACACCTGCAAGCAGGCAGATACGCAGACCAAACTCTCGCATACACAAGAAAAACGATTTAATTATTTAAAACCAATTAATTAATTTTCGGCTGACAGCAGCGGTCTGACCTTGTTTTGCGTTAAATTTCCTCTGAATATTACAACCTTATGCGCGCGAAATCTGTCTAGTTGCATTTACATTCTTATACATACGTGTATATAACAAATTGTCTTTTAAAGCATATGTGTATATATGTGCATATGATAGATGATTAACGCATTTGAGTGCATATATAACAGACTGTCTTTTAAAGCATTTTTGTATGCGCTTATGACACACTGTTAGCACATTTGAGTGCATGTATATCAAACTGTATTTTAAAGGATATACGTGTATATGTGCAAATTATAGAGAGTTAACTCATTTGAGTGCATATATAACAGTCTGTCTTTTAAAGCATATGTGTAAACATGTGCATATGACAGACGCTTAACGCATTTTAGTGCATATATAACAGACTGTCTTTTAAACCATATACAGTCACCTCCAAAAATAGCAAGGCAAGATATTAGGTTGGTGCAAAAATAATAACGTAATAATGTCGTGTTTGACGTATTTTTTAACGTCAAAAAACGACATTATTACGTCATTATTTTTGCACCAACCTAATATTCGGGTTTAAGCGCAAAAGATGAATATGAGACAAGAGTTGAAAATTTCAGCTTTTATTTCCTGGTATTTACATTTAAATGTGTTAAACAACTTAGGAAATACCACCATTTGTATTATTTGTATATTTTTAGGTGAGAAAAAGTAAAGGAACAAATAGTATTAAAGTAAATAACATTTTAAATAACATTTAATATTTGGTTGCATAACCCTTGCTTCCAGTAGCTTCATCAAGCCTGCAAATCATAGACATCACCAGACTCTTCCATTCTTTATTTGTGATGATTTACAAGACTTTTAACGCGACCTCCTCAGTTCTTGTTTGTTTCGTGAGTTAAGTTCCTGAGATTGACTTGGCTAGTCCAGGTTTCCCCATGATAAAAATCCTTTGTTGTGTTGGTGGTGTATCTTTGGTCATTGTACTGCTGCATTATAAATATGAATGAGCCTGTTCTGGAAGAAGCCATGTAAGCCTGGGCCAAGACACTTACCGACTCCACAATGCTTCACAGATGCAGTTCTATACATGGGATCATAATCACAACTTTTCTTTCTCCACACTTTGGTATTTCCATAACTTAGGCAGTGATTAATCTTGGTTTCATCAGTCTATAAAACTTTCTTTCAGAACTTTTGTCCCTCCTTTCTGTACTTTCTTGCAAATTCCAATCTGGCCTTCCGATTCTTACTGCTGATGAATGGTTTGAATCTTGTAGTGTGGCCTCTATATTTCTGCTCTCAAAGTCTTCCAACGATAGACTGTCACCCTTCAAACCTTCACTGAGGGAGTTGTTGGTGATGTCACTGATTATTGTTTTGGAGTTTTTCCTTACACCTCTTACAATGTTTCTGTCATAAACTTCTGTTGTTTTTCTCTGTTTACATTGTTTATGTATGTCGACCAATACATCTCTAGTTTCTTTCTTTTTCAGGATATTACAAATTGTTGTGTTGGCTATGGCCAAAGTTTTTTTTTCCAATGGCTCTCTATTAATTTTCCTTCTCTTCTCAGCTTCATGTAGGTTTACCCTTTTTAACGGGAAACGCAGTCTTTACTAAAATCAGAGCTACTTAATGTTTAAACAATAAATCTACAAGGCAACACATGAGCAATGAGAAACACCTGTCAGTTACGTGTTGCAGTAGTCTTGCTCACTTGAAGGCAAAAAGTCGGTGAGTTCAAATAAAAGCAGGTATGTCCTAAGATATTCAACACATTTAAATTTAAATACCTGGAAATAAAATTTGTAATTTTGAAATCTTGTCTCATATTCATCTTTTGTTCTTAAACCCAAATGTCTTCAGTGAACAAGAAAAACAAAGGAATTGGTATTGCTATTCCAATACCTTTGGTGGGGACTATACCTATATATGTATATATGGCAGACGGTTAATGCATTTGCGTGCATATATAAGCGACTGCCTTTTAAACCATATACATATATGTGCTTATGACAGGCTATTGCCACATTGATAGATTGTATATTAAAGCAAATATCTTCATGTTTGACTCATGGCTTGCTCCTCGTTTCCGCGTATGCTCGTCAACAATCTGGTAACTAACTCATGTTGGAGACGTCTACTCAAGCACATTTGTCAACCTGTGGCTTGTACTGCAATTATTTTGTGTAAACCTTAGATTTTCTGGAAGAGGGGACATAATCTAGCGTGTTCCGTTGTCGAATAAAGCCAGTGCGCTCAAAAACTCAGATTTATGATTCCGTGCTTCTACATTCATCAAACAGTTTGATCTGTTCGATTTCACTCACATGGCTTGGATCACTTTTTTGGTATCGTTCTTTTCCACCGGTGCTACTCTCGGAAATCGTCTGCCTAGGCCGACATTAACAAGAAATCACCCCTTGATATATCGAAAATTATGATATTCGAGCCCGGGTTTCATAGACAAAAAAATAGCGTTGAAACCACTATATATGGTTGTTTGTTAATCTATATAAAAATACGTGTTTTTGAAAGTATGCTTGGTAACACATTTGAGTATATTTCAAGGAGTCTCTTGACGCACAATTAAATGGCAATGGAATCCTTCTTCTTCTTCTCCTACTGTTACTACTACTTCGTCTTCTTCTTCATAATCATCATCAACATCATCTTTTCACCTTCTTCTTCTTCATTTTCTCCCTCTTCTTTTCCTTCACTTTCTTCTTCTTTTTCTTCACTTTCTACTTCTTTTTCTTCACTTTCTTCTTCTTCTTCTTCTTCTTCTCTCAGAGAGAGAGAGAGAGAGAGAGAGAGAGAGAGAGTATGTGCGTCTGTGCATGTTGAAAGTTTTGTTTTTGAAAATTTGCCTGCTCTCGTATGTGTTTTAGAATGAACGATACGAGGATTTGAAATGACGAATAAGAAATTACGGAATTTCGCTCCACTTTTGCATAGCTCAATGGTACAACATGATGCCGAGAGGTTTGATATTTTCGATTGGTCACTAGATTAAAGATTCCTGCTACTCTAAATTGATCAAGAAGATGCCATTATTATATTTTTTTTCTTTTTGCGTTAACAGGCATAATGAATAGATGCAGCTCCGAATTATAGCATTGCATAACTTATTACGTTTAAAAAGCATGGCACCCCAATCGGATTGCATCAATTAAGGAAAACCCGTCATTTTAATAGCTCAAGGGGGGCAAAACAATACAGAGATTTTCTATAAAATATATATATTACCTTTTTTATATTTATTAGAGTGTTCAATTTTAAATACTTTTAAAAGAGTTTTTCATGCATATTAACAATGCCATTATATTTAGCCATTTTACTGTCTATATTCTGCTTAGTGATTTTGTTCAGAATCGGTTTTTTTTATCTTGAACGCACCTGAAGAATTTGAATAGTTTAATAAATAAAGTAATGACATTCTTTCGAGCTGTCGGCACGCTGGGGCATTCCCTTTCAAAAACGTGAAAAAATACTATCGATCTCAGGAGAGTTTTTTTTAAATTTGGAGAAATCCCGATTCGAAGCGCGTAGAGACATAGCAGTTAACACAGACCTGAGAAATCTCCCTAAGGCCAAAGGTTTGAAAAACTGCTCCCCTGGCAACAACCACAATTATATCTTAACAACAAAACTAAAAAAAAAACGCCTCAAATGAACTAAGAAAACAACCCTATCATCAGACGAGCTGACAAAACTAATACATATGTAATTTTGGATAAAACTGATTACCACAAAAAATTACAAAACATTATTGATGATCGAACTAAATTCAACAATCTTAACAGAAACCCCACGGTGTCCATAAAAAGTTCCGTTAGCAAACTAATAACAGCTCACAATGTGGAAGTCGGTTCCCTAAAAAAAATCATTGGAGACTACCAACCTGGATATTTATATAGAATATTATTTACATTATTCGTACTATTGTCTTCATCTTTGTCGCCTTTATCCACTGTGCCATGTGTCCTTGGGGAGTGGATAAAGGCGTTAGTTAGATCCAGTGACAGCACCCAAAGAGTGTGAGTTCAATACCCTGTTAAGGCAGTGGAGAACTTGGAGAGGGGAATTAACAGGAGATAACTGATAACTGACATCCATTAAACATGGCACGTGGAAATGGAACAGTCTACCCCAGTGAGCGAAATAAAGGGTTAAGTTCGATATTCCAACCACTTGAAGAAGGCCAGAGCGTACAACCTGTTCTTGGGAAAAAATCTTAAATTTTAAGACGGTGGAAATGCGTGAGATTCAATTCCATGGAACTTGATATTTCGTAGCTGCAAAGGCCTGAACTGGGGGCACTAAAGATTGTAGGTCATCTGAATATTTATTATGGAAGTAAGATAGGCTTGTCCCTTTGGTAAGGCATTTAAAGAATGAAAAATAAGACTTAGTAACAGATTTTGATCTCTGTCAAGAGCGGATGGAGAGAATAAGGCAGTTCCAACCCAGAAATGGCAGCAATATTCCATTTTTACTGTGATCCGATTTTATAAAAGTAAAGCTTGGCAGAAGGAATCGGATACTTTCGGAGTCGATAGACTGAGTAGACCCTTTATCTATCCTTTCGCTGGTTCCCGGACTACATTAATTTAAAGGAGCTACCAGGCTGGCATCTCGGTCCCACCCTTTCACTGTCAAAACCGTCTCTTCTTCTCAAGCAGATTTTTCTCCCGTACTTCCTGTCTGTGTAACTCCCTTCCCCTTACTTGCTTCCCCGATGAATATAATCTTCAAATATTCAAATGTAATGTCAATCGACATATGACACCCTGAGCTTGTTCCCTGTCCTTCTCTGTATTCTTTTTTCAAACATGCCTCTTTACTCTTGTTCTCAATCCTCTATAACCCCTTGCGTGCTAGTGGCACTCCTGCCTTTCTTAGGGTGAACTACCTTAAAAAAATATACAATCCGTCTGAAGTTATTATGCAAATCACATCAACCTCAATAACTCGAATTTGCTTTGAACAATTTTTCAAGTTCTGATCGATTAGTTTAGAAGTCAAAGCAAAGTTTGAGTTAAATTTTATCCTGGATAATATATATATATATATATATATATATATATATATATATATATATATATATAAACTTTATTTCAAGCCTTCCTTAGTTTTCGAATCTTAGCAATGATTAATTAATGATGGGACATATCATTTTCGTTAGACTTCATTACAATTCTCCTGTTAAGCTTGGAGAGTAATTCTACCTGATTATTGCTTAAAGAAGAGTCCAGTAGTTTTATAAAATCCATGGATAATTCCAGTAAGATATCTTTCATGATTTCTAAGATACAACGGTTCAAAACAATCTATGAAATGGACAATTTTGCTGTTCCACCCGGCTTAATGCTTCAAAAACAAAACTGCTCTCTATTAATCACCACAGTGATCCTTCCCTGCCCTCCATTAGAATGTCTGACGCTCAACTTCTCGAGAGCAACTCTCTGCGGCTGCTCGGTCTCATGTTGACGGCTGACCTGAGATAGAACAAATACATTGAGTCAATTGCTTCGTCCACCGCAAGGAAAGTTGGCTCCCTGTACCGTGCCAGGAAATTTTTTCTTCCCGGAATCGATCCTCCAGATCTACAAATCAACAATTCGCTCTTGCTTGGAGTATTGCTGCCATATATGGTTTGGAGCCCCTTCTGTTTGCCTCGGGGTTCTTGATAGGCTCCAGAGGCGGATATAATTGGCCCTGCTCTGACATCTCGTCTACAGTCACTTTCTCACAGACGCGCCTTCGCCTCTGTCTGTCTGTTCTACAAATACTTTCATGGCAATTTCTCCGAGGAGTTGCATTCGCTAGTTCCCAGACTTCATGTGTTCAAGCGCCCTACGAGGCTGGCATCCCGCTCTCACCCCTTCACTGTTGAAACTCCTAGATGTAGCCGTCTCTTCTACTCCAATAGCTTCATGTATCGCACATCTCGCCTGTGGAACTCCCTTCCCTATTCCAGTTTCCCTGAGAGCTATAATCTCCAGTTATTCAAGTGTAATGTCAATCGACATCTCCAGTTGCCTTGATCTATCCACTACCCTTCTCATCCTTTCTTCTATCACTCCTATCTGTAACCCCTTGCGTTCTACTGGCTTCCCGCCTTGCTTGGAGTGAAACGCTTAAAATGTATACATTAGATTGATGCAAAAATAATGACGTAATAATGTATTTTTTGACGTATTTTGTAACGTAAAAAAACGACATTATTACGTCATTATTTTTGCACCAACCTAATATATATATATATATATATATATATATATATATATATACACACACACACGGAGATCCTTGCTCCTCTGTGTGTGCGTGCACAAGTGTGTGTGCGCGCACAAGTGTGTGTGCGTGTGTTTTTCTTAGGGATATGGTGCTAGGAACACCATGGAATTTCCCTCATAACTTTTGTTTAAAAATGAGCATTTGACCAACAAAGTAGTTCTAAAAGAAAATGCTAACTAAAACGGCACTTATCTCTAAATTCAGAAAGATATATTTGAAACTTCTGAGACGCGTAAGGGGGAAAAAAGGCTTAGAAAATATAACACTCAATTGGAAACGAGTAACTCATCTACTGATTTGGGGTGATGAATTTTTGAGCAAGGACTAAGTATGGTAATAAGGAATCATACATTGCTTAGAGCTACAAAGAAAAGGAAGATGCGGAGAGATATGATCACAAATAACCTGAAGACTTATAAACGATTTTAGATTTTATTTAAATTATGTTCATGCCAATGTAATCCGTGATAAAGTCATTGAGTTGCCAGACTGGTCGACAAATAACGACACACCTGCAATTTGTCAACAAGTGACGAAAGTGTACAGCAGAAAATGGTGACATAGCCTGAAGGCCAAAAGGCTTTCGCGTCGCATGCAGAAGAACAAAAAAAAAAGAGAAAAAAAGAAGAAAGAAAAATGTTTCACAACTGAATGAGGTCAGCGAGGTCGTGTAAATTATCTTCTGTGAACTAATTGTGTTCCAAGGGTCACTGAGTGAAATTGATTACATAGAACAATATTCTAATTCATTTTTATGCTTTACGAACACAAAACTAAAAAGGGGTCTACCAAACTGTGATACAACTGACTGACTTTCCCTACCAGAGAAATTTTTACGAGAAGGCTACTTGTGTGTACACATGGAGATTTGGACTTAGTGAACATTTGTTATACAGAAAGCTATACATTGGTCAACCTGTAACAAAAGCTACACTTGAAATTGATCAACATATACATTATGTAACCATTTCCCCTTCCAGTTACATGTGTTATCCATTTTAGTCGTTGCTGTTCCCGAAAGTTCCCAAGTAATAGTGATTCTGTTATTCGTCCATAATTATTTTCTCTTGAGCTAGGTCCGTAGACACACATTATCTGCAAACGCTTTTTTTATATCTTGTTTCTCTATTTAAATATTAAATATAATACATAGTAAAGCTTGTTGTTTTTCTTCTTCATCAAAAGCTGCCACCCAGTTCGTTTGAGCTCACGTGACTTAGCGCCAACTCTATATAAACTTGGGATTGTATTCTGGCGAAATATTCTTAATGTAATCACCACATGAGATAATACAATTTGGTCGGTCTACAAAAAAATGTTTTTGCAGTTGATTTCGAGTATTTAAAATTGTAGACGGACTATATAAATTCCGTTGATATTACTAATAATTAATCTAACACAAGTGTTTCATTACAGTGAATAGAAAGGATTGAACTATCCACTCTACCAAAATCATCTGCAGGGAAAACTTGTTTGTCATCGCGACATGATAAGCACTTAAAACCTAAAACGCTTTCTGAAGACTTTAAGATTCGAGAAAGAAGTCAGTAAATTTATACCAATAATTGCATTTCGTTTATACCACTTAATTCATCAATTATTTATTTTTAATGTTCTTTTTTCTTCTATTTTAACACCAAACCGAAATAACCAATTAGCTGAACGCAAAAATATTTAAATAAACTAAAAAGAGAGTCCAATCGACAAATAAATATTTAATAAAAAAAAGTTCGTCAGGGCGAAAGAACTAATTTTAGTCAGTGTAAAAATATTACAAATTACGGAGTGAATTTTATAAAGTGAATTTAAATTTAATCAAATTAATTTTGTTTAAAATGTCCAGGGCAGCTCCCGCTTTCAAATATAATGCAATAAAAACTAATAGACTTGTCAGCCAAGACAGTTCTATATTTACTACCAATGTTGAGTGTTCTAGTTCGGGTAAAGCACAACATTTTCGAAAGCTAATTTTTCAGGAATCGCCGTCTTTTATACTTAAAGGTTCGGCACAACCAGCCTTCCTGAGATAATTTAATAACTTATTCTGTTAAACTAATAAAATATCATGGAGGATTTTTTTTTCTTGCAAATAAATGGCGTGCTTGCCCAATTTATTAAAGAAAAATGTCCAGGTTCTCAGGGGCTAGTTTTTAAGGTCCGCCTGCAGAACTGGTTCACTTAGAAAATTGACGCAACGTGGTCTTTCTACAGGTATTTCTTTTTGATGTGTTGACAGTTCTCGGGCCAGTTTAAGCTTAATAGTTCCAGAAAACGGCAACTAAATCAGATAAGATGAGAATATTAATTTTTACTCATAGTGAAACTTCGAAAAAAAAAAGCGTTGATTTCCGCGGGAAAATGTTAAATGTCCACCAGATATGTTATGCACAAAATGCAGGTCATTAAAAACAGAAGCTGCAGTTGCAACACCGGTAAGAGCGCACACTTCAAATTGAAGTCAAGAAAAATAAGATTATTAAAATGGTAGTTTCTCCTAAGATCTCCACCCTCACCAGATTTAGCAACTACATATTTACTGCTGTTTCGATCACTTGAACATGACATAATTGGCATAACACTCAGAGACAAAAAAAAAATGGAAATCTTTCATAGCCCTTCAAGATAAAATGCCCAGATTTCTTTATAAGCTGAATCGGAAATATGTTTTTTAGCGTCCTGTGTAAAACTATAACTACATCCGCATCCTAGGGAAGGCGATAAACTGCATCCGCGTCCTAGGGAAGGTCATAAATTACGCCCAACACCAAGGACTTTGATCAGGAGGTTTTGAGGGACGTAGACCCACTTCTTAATTGCTGTTGTTCACAGTTAAGGTTTCGGTTGTGGGAGGGTGGTTAAAACCCGAGCTAGGGTCAGGGAACTGTGAACGTGTAAAAATAGGCCTTAATACCAGCAATGTATTTTTGTAAAAAATTATTACCAGCAATAAATTTTTGAAAAAGAAATTATTACCAGCAATACATTTTTGAAGGGAAAAATATTACCAACAATAGTTTTTGGGAAAAAATATGATAGCAACAATACATTTTTGAAAAAATATATTACCATCAATAGAAATCTTGTCAGCATTAAATAACCCATTGGGGTTGATGCGCCGTAAGACAAAACAAACCAAACCAAACCAATATATCTATCTATCTATCTATCTATCTATCTATCTATCTATCTATCTATCTATCTATCTATCCCTAGATCTCTCAATATATCTATCTATTTGAAAAAAGAACAATACCAGCAATAAAATTCTTGTCGACATTAAATAAACCAATTGAGGTTGATATGCCGTAAAACAAACAAAACTTAACAAAACAAAACTCTCTCTCACTCTCTCTCACTCTCTCTCTCTCTCTCTTTATCTATCTATCTGTCTATCTCCATCTATCTATCTCTCCATCTCTCAATATATCTATTTGAAAAAATATATTACCGGCAATACTTGTCGGCTTTAAATAACCCATTGAGGTTGATATGCCGTAAAACAAACAAAAACAAACCAAACCAATCTCTCTCTCTATCTCTCTATCTATCTCCTCTCTCTATATCTATCTATTTCAAAAAAATATATTACCAGCAATAAATATCTTGTCGGCATTAAATAACGCATTGAGGTGTTGATACGCCGTAAAACAAAACAAACCAAACCAAACTAATCTCTCCCTCCCCACTCTCTCTCACTCACTCACTCACTCTATCTATCTATCTATCTATCTATCTATCTATCTATTTGAAGATATTACCATCAATAAAAATCTTGTCAGTATTTCTTGTCCGGCAGGGAACGTTGAAAATGAAGGTTATTTTTTATTAATAATATTTTATCAATAATATTAACTAGTGTTAACCCGTGATAATTTCACGGATTTCCTATTTGAAATTTCTGACGAATTTTAATTCTTCAGTTAATGATTGAATAAGTTCATGGCGTGTTCTGTGACAATAAAATATCCGTATAAGTTCCCCTATTGCATCGTGAAATCTTTGAGCTTAACAACTTTAACAAAATATTGAAATAACAATCATAAATATGAATGTTGGTCGTTATTTTAAGAAGTAAGGGGGTACAAATGAAAAAAAATCTGAAATTGACAACTTTTCCGTTTGACTGAAACAGACATTAAACACTTATATCTTCCTTTGTTTCTTACGCGTCCTGGGTATGAGGATAAACTACATCCGCGTCCAAGGTAAGACGATAAACTACGTCTAAACAGCAAGGCCTCTGATCAAAACGCTTTGAGGAGCGTGGAACCTTCTCTTAATTACTGGTGTTCCCAGGTCCACCCTGACCCGCGGTGGTAGCACCTGTTAAGGTCACAGCTATACGCAAATAGTTAACCCCAAAACTGAGGTAAAAAAGCATTATAAAAGTGTAAAAATAGATTTTAATACCAGAAATACGTTGTAAAAAATTATTAACAGAAATAAAATTTTGGAAAAAAAAATATTACCAGTAATAAGTTAAAAAAAAAACTATTACCAGCAATACGTTTTTGAAAAAATTATATTAGGTTAGTGCAAAAATAATGACGTAATAATGTCGTATTTTGACGTATTTTTTACATCAAAAAACGACATTATTACGTCATTATTTTTGCACCAACCTAATATTACCAGCTATACGTTTATGAAAAAAATAATATTACCAGCTTTACGTTTTTGAAAAAATAATATTACCAGCTATACGTTTTTGAAAAAATAATATTACCAGCTATACATTTTTGAAAAAATAATATTACCAGCTATACGTTTTTGAAAAAATAATATTACCAGCTATACGTTTTTGAAAAAATAATATTATCAGCTGTACGTTTTTGAAAAAATAATATTACCAGCTGTACGTTTTTGAAAAAATAATATTATCAGCTGTACGTTTTTGAAAAAATAATATTACCAGCTGTACGTTTTTGAAAAAATAATATTACCAGCTGTACGTTTTTGAAAAAATAATATTACCAGCTATTCATTTTTGAGGAAAAAAATATAAACAGAAATAGATTATTGACAAAAGAAAAAATATTACCACGAAAAAAAAAGTTGTCGGCATTAAATGACCCAATGAGGTGTAAAAGAAAACAAACCAAACCTTGTTTCTTACATTTTCACACTAAAACTAATTATTGTCGTTTCCCATGTTTGCATGCGGTCAAATTGGAATAGTCCGTTGTTTATGAGGTATTAGCCAGACCTTAAATTTTTGCGAACTAACGAAGCAAAATTATAATAGGATATGTTATTTTTATTATACCCATTTTCATACAATACAAGGCCCAAGTGCCACTCAAGGTAGATGGTCACGGTAGAGGGTTTTATGAACGTAATAAGAGTAAAGTCCATGGGATTATGCAGGAAAGATAACGGTTAAACCTAAACTTTAAGTGGTCAAGATTGTAGTGATTAGGAAAGCATCCTGTTGGCAGTCTGTTCCACAAAGCAACAGAATTAGGAAGAAGCTGTTGAAATTTAATTCTTACTAAAGGAATATAAAGAGAAATCGGATGATTCGTAATTGTGTGGGTGTCATAGGGGGTCACTATTTTGTATTAACGGGACTGAGGAATGTAACTCGTGAATTTACACATTTCTTGCTGGTGCCAATAAACGGCGAGAGTCACTGTCGTTAAGGTCAGGATTATCTATGACCAGTTTTTGAGAAAACCACCGTTCTCCAGATTTCGCCTCTTGCGACGTTTTCCTCTTTCCAAAAAGAATCCCTTGAATGGAACAAGATGTCGAAGAAATCCAAGAAAATGCGGTGTGGCAGCTGCTTGTTATCCCCCAAAATGATGCTACCGTCAGTGAATAAAGTGGGTGACTTCCGTCACCAAATAAAGTGTATGGCTACAGAAGACTACTTCGAAAGAGACTACTTCGAAGCAGATTAAATGACGAATTCATAATTGCTGTAGTTTTCTCTTTTCTACACTAATCCCAATAACTTTTGAACAAACTTTGTATAAAAAGTTTACAAAAAATTTCCAGCAAGCGGGGATATTTTTCTCTTTATTAGCAAGCGCAACATGATCTTTTTACATGTGTTTCTTTTCCGCTATATTGAACTTTGCCGAGCAAAAGTAGGCTTATTATATAATGTCATGAAACGGCAGTTGAAATAGACTATAGAAGATTATCGACCTTCGTTCAATGTGAAAAATGAAAAAAAAAAACATTGATTTCCCAGACAATTTCTGTCTGAATTTCTGAGAGGAGGAGATATTATTTACACTCCTTATCGTTGTTGTTGTTGTCGTCACAATGTTTCGGGCGTTGTACCACTCATCCTTCTTCAGGTTTTTGTCGAAGCTTCAGAGAATTTCGAACTGACTTTATTTTACTATGTATTAAACCTGTAGGATACACTATGGATTATTGAACCTGTAGCATACACTGTGGATTATTAAACCTGTAGGATACACTATGGATCATTCCTAATTGATGTGGGTGCCAAAGTTGGGCCCACAGAAGTAAAACACGGAACACGTATTAGATGTAAGAAAGATATATTAACAACAGGTTACAGAGATAGTGTAAGCAGAGCTTACTATAAGTTAGTGTCCAACACTGGCAGTCGTACGAGACTCTCTGTTACTCTCTGTCACTCTCTGTCACTCTCCATCACTCTCTGTAGAGTGCTATGTCGCCTACTTAATATAGGCCTGGAAGAGTCTATTGTGTAGGTAGTTTCCGGTCTCACAATATCCCCCTTCCAAAGAGTTTTCTTTTTTGAAAAGGAGAGAAAAAAATAAAACTGTTAATACTTTTTCCTATTGGGATTTATTGTTTCTCAGTTAGAAGTAGAGATTTTGATGCGTGAACCACAGCTTTTCGCGAACCATCTGGCAGTTTATGCAGAATGCAAGCACCAATGCCGTACGAGCTTGTATCACTTGCGACTATGATGTCGAGACTAGGGTTGAAATGTGTGAGGGAAAGGTCTGAAGTAAGAGTTTCCTTGATCTTCTCGAATGTGTCTTGGCATTCCGGGGTCTATGACCATAGTTTGTCCTTTTTAAAAAATTGGTTTAGAGGCTATCTCAAGTTTTGCATTTTCTTAATGAACCCTTGGTATAAATTAGCTAGGCCGAGGAAGCTTTGTAACGCTTGAACGTTATCTGGGGCTGGCATATTTCTGATCACGTTGGCTCTTTCTGTATCCGGCCGACGACCATCTTTATCTTTGATGTGTCCTAAGTATTTAATCTCTGGTAAGAAAAAGTCACACTTTGCCTCCTTAACCTTAAATCCCTATTCTTGTATTTTTTCGAATACGTTTATTATATGGTTCCGGTGCTCTGCCGTAGTTTTACTAGTAACTAGTATATCATCCAAATAGGCTGTTGCGTAGTCAAGATCGCACAGCATGGCGTCCATGACCTGCTGGAAAATTGCAGGCGCAATCTTTACTCCAAAAGCCAGCCTGTTGTATTTGTACAACCCTCTATGGGTGTTTATGCAGAGCAATTTGGAACTTTCTTCTTCCACCTCTATCTGAAGGTATGCGTCCGAGAGGTCAATTTTAGAAAAATATTTTCCACCATTGAGTTTATTGAAAATTTCTTCAGGGCTTGGGAGAGGATAGTGGTGATCTTGCAAGGCATCGTTTAACCCTGTGGGAAAATCTGCGCATACTCGTATTTGATTGGACTTCTTTTTTACGTAGACCGTAGGTGCTGCCCACTCGCTGAAATCTGTTTTTGACAGAATACCTGCTTGTTCTAGTCTATCTAACTCTTTATTGATTTGCTCTAGAGCAGCGAAAGGGACATTCCGTTTCTTTTTGAATAGCGGTTGTGCACCGTCCTTCACCTTGAACTTAGCTTTCATTTTAGTACATTTCTAAAGGCCGCCAGAAAAAAGCTGGGGAAATTGATGTTTGAGTTCCTTTTTTAGATTTACCAAATTGTACGTTGTACTTTGTATCTTGCGACAAAATGTACTCATTGGACAATCCCAAAGACTGAATTTTTCTATCCAATTAGTTCCAACTAAATTGTCTGAAGTTTTTAATACGTAGGCTTTGAGCTTTTTGAGCTAAACTCCATTTAGTGTTACTGTAAGTATTACCTCGCCTAAAATGTTAATATTTTCGCCAGTTACGGATTTTGCTGTTTTATCCGTTTTTAATAAGGTCGGCTTGTTCAATTTTCGCCAAGTACGCCAGTTAATGGTTGAAATATCAGAACCCGAGTCAAGCTGGAATTTAATGGACTTATTGAAAATATCCACTGTTACATATTTTCTTAAATTCCTATCGACAATATTGTCCGATTGAGCTTGCCTAATTTTATTTGGGGGTTTTCTCGTTGGCGTACCAGCACTAAGTTAAAGTATGCCCACTTTTATTGCAATTTTTGCAATATTTTTTGTTCTTAACTGGACAGAATTTCATCCAATGCCATTTACCACAATGGTAACATGGTCCGGGGGGTGGTTCTTTAACCTATTTGGGTTTTGGTTACTGCGGAATTTAGGACATGAGATTTGCCTTTTGTCTTTTTGAGGGGAATAGGAGGTAGACTTGCTTCTGATTTTATTAATCTGAATCACACATGATTCCTCGATAGTGTTTGAGTCACGCTTTACAGATATTACTCTTTGACAGTCCTCTGCCAGTTTTTGGAGAGTCAATCCTTGTTCGTTCTCAAGCTTAGTCAGTACCCGTCGTCTGACTTCGGAGTCTTCTGCGGATACTAGACCTTGTGCGAAAATTAAGCACTTAAAATCATCAGCAGTCAGTTTGGCTAGTTTAAATTCATTAAATAGCTTGTTCACCAATGCTGAAAACGTTAGAAAATCTTGCTGGTTGTCTTTGACTGTGTTCAGGCATTTCCAACGTTTGTAGAACAAGGTTGTGTTAGGCCCGAATAATTCCGATAGGAGCTTAATCGTCTCTGAAAAATCCAAGTCAGTCGTTTTTTGGGGTAGTATGAAGTTTACGAACCTACTATGTTCTGTAGTTCCCAGTTTTCTCAATAGAAGACGTACCTTTTTTTTACTGGGCCATTGTTCACAGTCTACGTTGAAAATATCTTCGTAGCACCTGTAAAAAGCCTCGAACGTTTTGTCGTTCTCTGGTACGTATTCAAAGGTTTCCATTGAATTGTAGATTATACTCTGGGAGAATATTGTATCTTTTTCAGAGTTTGAGCCTTTTAATGCATTTACGAGTAATTCTTTAAGTTGTTTCTGTTGTAGTTCAGCATTCTGAAGCGTAATTCTTTGGAATTCCATTTGCTGTTTATGTAAATCCAAAAATAGTTGTTGTTGTCTTTCTTCTGATTTTTGTTGCTGGTCCAAATTTAGTTTTAACATTTGGGCAACTACTTTTTGCAAATCTTCCATATTTAAAAATGACAGCGCTTTTTTGTTGCTCTGAAACACGCGTACTAAGAGGAGGTACACAAAAAAAATCTTGATAGATTTTTGTTCCTTTTTTTTTTCTTTTACAGAAAAAAAATATGGACAGACAATAGTTAAACTAAACTAATTATGTGTGTTTAGCTTTTTTTCCGTGGTTCCTTTAATTTTAACGTAATTGAATAATTTTATGCCCGAGTTCAACTCAGTTACATAAAAAATTTTTCGATAGTTTTTTCCGAAAACTTGAGTAGCATGGTAGTATTTGATCTTGTGTTGTCAGTTTTTTGTTTTTTTTACGAACAACTGTTTTTTTTTTCTCTGTGTGTCGGTGTGTAGAAATCGTTCTCGTATTGGACAGACTTTAATATTCCGTATATGTCGTATCGCTAGTTTGTCAATGCTGTTTGGTCTTGAAATATATATAGACGCTGGGTGTTTAGCTTTTAAATCGCTAATGTATTAATACCAGCTTAATTTCACGTTCAACATTGCTGTGGGAACGCGTGGAGTTTGTGTATTTTTCGAGTACCGTCGCTATTGATATGGTGAGAACGAAATTCTCGAATCTTTTCTGTCGCCACTGTTGTGGGACTGGCAATGTATTGCCTTTTTTCGACGTGAATGCGTTTCTAGAATCCTCGTTGCCACTGATGTGGGTGTCAAAGTTGGGCCCACAGAAGTAAAACACGGAACAAGGATTAGATGTAAGAAAGATATATTAACAACAGGCTACAGAGATAGTGTAAGCAGAGCTTACTATAAGTTAGTGTCCAACACTGGTAGTCGTACGAGACTCTCTGTCACTCTCCATCACTCTCTATCACTCTCTGTAGAGTGCTATGTCGCCTACTTAATATCGGCCTGGAAGAGTCTATTGTGTAGGTAGTTACCGGTCTCAACATACTAATGTAAAGAGAAAGGTTCACTGAGAAAGGAATTTTTTTCCAAGTAATGTAACTTCTGCGTGCATATGTCTCTGAACATTACAAGTTTAATATCTTCAAATCAATGTCAAATTGTACTCTGGCCTCAACTTATTACCACCTTTCATTCATCGTCACTTGTCTTATTTACATGATCCTTTTGACAGTAACCTTGTCTCTCGAGCTTTGTTTTACATGGACATTAGTTTCAAAAAATGTAAGCCATAAGTCTCACCACACTAGGTGTCGCCAACCTAGTTACCATGGAATTTTAAAGGGTAGAGTTGCTACCCGCACAACCAAAAGATAGATTTATAACTTTACAAGAATATGTTTTCGAAAGCAATGGCCTCGGTTAGAATTTTAACTCCACATGACAAAGCCAGTTGCCGCGCGCCCACGCGGATATTTTCACTGTATTATAGCTATGCATATATCTATAATTTTCTTGCAGAATTGCATTGCAATTTAGAAAGTAAGGAATTGTTAATGGTCAGGAATTATTACATACATAAATAGCAGAATTAGTTAGGCGTACCTTACTGTTGATCCACGGAGTTCTTTATAACAAGGCTGTGCTCAATTATATTTTTAAAGATATGTAATTCTCTCGTTGAAATTTTAACAAAGATAATTTTTCATGGAAAATTGAAATATGGTTTTTATTTCTGCCGAAAAATATAAATTTTGTAATAAGACTTTCGTTTATCCAAGCCGGTAGACGCTAATAAATAAAATAGATAAAAATAAATACAAAAAAAAAATAAATTGTAAATAAAAAGAGACGTCTATTCAAACAACCAAAAGATAGATTTATAACTTTACAAGAATATGTTTTCGAAAGCAATGGCCTCGGTTAGAATTTTAACTCCACATGACAAAGCCAGTTGCCGCGCGCCCACGCGGATATTTTCACTGTATTATAGCTATGCATATATCTATAATTTTCTTGCAGAATTGCATTGCAATTTAGAAAGTAAGGAATTGTTAATGGTCAGGAATTATTACATACATAAATAGCAGAATTAGTTAGGCGTACCTTACTGTTGATCCACGGAGTTCTTTATAACAAGGCTGTGCTCAATTATATTTTTAAAGATATGTAATTCTCTCGTTGAAATTTTAACAAAGATAATTTTTCATGGAAAATTGAAATATGGTTTTTATTTCTGCCGAAAAATATAAATTTTGTAATAAGACTTTCGTTTATCCAAGCCGGTAGACGCTAATAAATAAAATAGATAAAAATAAATACAAAAAAAAAATAAATTGTAAATAAAAAGAGACGTCTATTCAAACACGTGTTTCCATTAAAATAATGTTTATACTAATTAAAAAAAAAGAATTGTCGGAGTGAAAATAAAATACATTATTTGCTTAAATTGCACAGTGGTAAAATATTGCTTATTATTGTCCCCGCTATTATTTTAACTACCTTCACTCCCTGCCAATGATTGTTATTTTACAAATCGATCATTAAAACTGTAATAGAACCTACATATATGATGAATGAGAATTTATACATTTTTTCTTAAGAATTTAGAACAAAAATATTAAGCATATATATTTATTAGATATTAGATTGTTTAGTTACAAGAATAATTTTAAATTTACGTTACAATTAAAACTAATGGAATGTAATATTTATTTACCAATTTATTAAGTAATAAGTACAAAAATAATTCATAAAACATTTACTAAATTATTAAAAAATATTATCTGCCATTTTATAAAGTTCGAATGTTTTTGCCAAACATTTCAATGAAAAATATGAATAAATAGTGTTTATTATTTGTGTCATCAATTCTGTTGAACAAAGAAAATGCATAAATTCACTTTCATATGTTTAGTTTTTATTATAATTCTAATCATCGCTTTTTAAAACAATAAATATTATTGAATGCGAAGGAGTTAAAATAATAGCGGCGTCAAGGGAAATCTTCTTTTGACACTCCGTTTTTGTATTTTTTATTTTATTTATTTATTTTATTTTATTTTTTGCGGGCACGAAGGTCCAAGTTTGCCGAAATAAACATATCCAGAAGACTAATAACTTGGTTACTGATTAAGAAAATTTATATAAATGTACCCTATGTTGCTGAATATATGGCTGAATATTTTTGATCGATGTGCAAAAATCTGATAATCTTCCTCTCCTCCTGCTATTTGTGGTGTATCATTTAACCACTAGATCCAATTATCTTCCATAGATTAGTTTCTATTTGCATTACAATGTTATTCTGTTGCCACGTCAAAAGAAAGGGTTCACGGGGAAGAAAGGCGTTGAAAGTTGTAGTATCATTCCCATCAAGGTTCGTTTTCATCTGATTCTCTGCACCCCCCCTCTCTCTCTCTCTCTGACTTTCTGACTCACACTCTCTCCCCGGTCTCTCTCTCTGACTTTCTCACTCTCTCTCTCCCCGGTCTCTCTCTCTCTGACTTTCTCACTCTCTCTCTCCCCTCTCTCTCTGACTTTCTCACTCTCTTTCTCTGACTTTCTCACTCTCTTTCTCTCCATCTCTCTCTCTCCAACTTTCTGACTCTCTCTCTCTCTCCCTCTCCCCCTTTCTGTGACTTTCTGACTCTCTCCCCACTCTCGCTCTCTCTGAATTTCTGACTCTCTCTCTCTCTCTGACTTTCTGACTCTCTATCCCCCTCTCTGTCTGACTCTCTCTCTCTCTCTCATTACACAGTAATAATACTTACATAAAAATATCCTTTAAACAGGATCAAACAACAAATGGATATCAACAGACTATCAACTTTTTTTATCTGGAAGATCGTGTTGGTTAATGTGTAGAAGCAACTTTTTCTCTTTTGATCCCCAATGAGAGTGAGTGGAAAGAATATTGTGTAGAGTCCTGGTGAATTGAGGATATTCCCGGTATTCGGTGTGGTGCATCAATTGAGACAAGAATGCTGTAGAGTGTGCTTATCTATTGAGGAGACTCTCATTTGATGTCCAGTGAGAGCCACAAGATAAGACTATTAGTTAAAAATATTCAGGAGGGTGCTAGAATATAGAAGAAAATTGACACTTGACCTGGAGAGAAAATCAATAATGAAAACTGACAGGAAAGTTTAATGAATACAAATAACAAATAGCAGGTGGGACGAAAAGAAGAACATGGGACGATACTGAGAATCTCATTAAGCACCCTAAGCGTATTACAGGATGAAGATATAATTAGGTCAATAGGATGTGACGAGATGAAGACAACGATTCCAATGTTTCCATATATCTGTGTCCAAGTGGCCTTTAAAAATTCATCTTCCTTTTTTTATCTGTGTAGATGTTTTCCGCCGAATGGTTTTCATTTTTGTCGTTCATCTTTAATTAACCTCTTGGATTCTTCCCAGCACGCACAAGAGGCACGCGACCCTTTATTTGGGAAACACTTATGAATTAGGATTAGTGAGAACACATTGCAATGACCCTGATTCTACATGAAATGTGTTTTCTAGCTGAGATATAGGTGGATCCTAACTGGGACTTGGCGAATACAGAAAGTAAATGTTTCTCTTAGAGCTTACAAAAAGGAAATTTTTAAAATGACATTCGGCGTAAAATAATGACGTACTGAGACTTAGTAGTTGTTCTTGCACAACGAGAACTACGGATCTGGTCAGGGCAAGCGGTAGACTTTTATCACCAATCTCTTTCTCGAATTATTTTTTTTGTTATGTCAACGAACACTCGTTGCCGGTTTTGTGATGTCAAATACTCGTTGTCACTTTCGTAGTAGAGACTTTGTAATCGCAGATGCAACTATAGTAACGCCGTTGAACAATACTGGTGCCAGACGCCTTCGAATAACACTTGCACTAATAGTACTTGCTCGATAATACTCGTTTGAATAGTAATCCTTATAGTGACCCGAAAAGAGAAATAGTATAGTGAATAGTATAGAGAATAGCGGTCCGTATAGTAATAGAGGACAGAATAGAAATAGCGATCCGTATAGTAATCATACTTATTATAAAACCCAGGTTGTGTGTCTGTTCGTTTATATACTGGATCGGATTTCCTACATTTTTCAATCGATTTCAACAAAACTTCACATGACTACGTAAAAATACATTGCGGTGGTTCTGACAGTGCCAAAAGTTGGAAAAACACAATTGTTTTTGCATGAAATCAATTTGAAAACACGCTGTTTCGGGAATGAAAGGGGGACAACTCATATCGAGTTATACTTATAAAACCCAGGTTGGTTGTGTGTGTATGTATGTTTTTGTGTGTGTGTTCGTTTATAGTGATTTTCCAAGCGTAGCTTAGATATGACACAAGACCGAAAGTATGGGGCATCTAGTGAGGATCGAACTCACTTTTCAGTTGTAACTGATCTAGCAAGACAAACTTGCTAACCATTACACCACGCCAAGGTGCCCAGTGTGTGTTCGTTTATATATGGGACGGGCTTTCCAACATTTTTCAACCGATTTCAACAAAACTTAACTTTTTTTGGCAGGTAGTGTTTCTTATTGTCTTGCACACGTTTTTCTTTATTTTTACATTCAGAATACTTTAAAAATTCCATTTACAAGACAATTGTTTATAATAAAATTGAAAAATTCTATTCAACCGGTAGACTCATAACGATTGAAAACAATGTTTTTGTTTGAGTTTGGGTTTGACCAATTCATAAAAAAAAGAACTAATTAAGACATGCGTGTCCGTCAACCTTAAACAATAAACTTTGTCAGTTTTATTTTTCAGTCTTTATGATGGTCGATACTTGACCTATCCCTTACTGTTACATCCCCGGGCAACGCCGGGCTCTACTGCTAGTAGAGGATAGAATAGAAATAGCGGTCCGTATAGAGGATAGAATAGAAATGGTGATCAATTAGACGCGAAGGTAATTCCTTCTTATGCTTTTCCACGTGATTCCCTTAATTCAATACTGGGAACACCTGTGTTTCTTCTGTTACGATCTATGTTCAAATTCAAGTATCGACAAGGACACTTTATTCCTATATAATAATTTTATAAGAAATCCGTCTTTGTCAAATTATTAGATATTTAGGTGTTGTGATAGCGATAAAAATAGAAAGTGTGAAGAAAGGACTAAGCATCAATTATAATGAAACAGAATATATTATTGTAAGCAAGTGGAGAATTACGATACCAATTATAAATCGGAGATATGAAATTCGAGCAGAAGGTTAAATGTCCGTGAAGTGTTTTAAACAGGGGACAGATAACCTGACACCAAATGCAAAATGTCTTCCAAAAGATAAGCAAAGTACCGTAATTTTTTTGTCTATGAGTCGCTAGAGTGTATATGATGCAGTTTAAAAAGGCAGAGAAATTACAGGGAAAAGAGTTATTTTCGAAAAAAGCTTATTTTCAGTAAAAGCTTATTTTCAAAAAAAAAGGTTTATTTTCAGAAAAGTTTTTTTGCTAAAACAAAGCAATATACTGAATTGTTAGATAATAACTGTCCTTCTATATGGCAGTGATTACTGGAGCTTCGCTTCACAGATGAAGAACAAATCGAGTCAACAGAAATGAGGCTCTACACCTGATCTTAGAACAAAGAAACAAACAAAACTTGTAAAACACAAGGGAAAAAAATGAAAAGAAGTGAAAAAAAAGACGGGGCATTTTGTTTAATTTGTGATTTGTAAGCATTACGAAAACGCGATAATGACTCTTGGGGTATAAAGCCACGAAATCTCCAAGACACTCTTAGAAAATAAATCGAAATAAAAATGAATAAATATTAACTTGTTTTTATTTTATTTTTGTGACAGTCTGAGGTACCATACATTAAAGATTTATCTCCCTTTGTTGGAATACGCCATTAGTAATATATTATCTCTCAGGTATACAGATTCAATTTGACCGGATTTTTTCCGTTTTGCGTCCTGGAAAAATGTGATTGACTTCTAAGCTAAAGTATAAGACACTGCAGTTTTTTGACACGATTTTGGATAAAAAAAATTCTACTTTTTATAAACACAGGATTCTGGTATTGAGAAAGAGAACAAAATATTGTTAGAAGAAAGTAAAGAATGTTGAACCGTTATGGACCTTCTATATGGCAGAGAGGGCTTGTCGTCTATTTTCCCATGTAGACTTGATGTAGCAGAAATATGATTCTACAGAAGGATGCTGAGAATAATACGAACTGAACATATGAAAAACGAGATGTTTTAAGAAAAAGGAAAGTAAAAACAGGACGCTTATCTTTAGAATCACTAAAATACATTTTTTTTTATATTTCTCGGACGCATAATAATAAGCAAAGAAGGTTTGGTTAATTTGACACTCACAGGGCATATTAAAATCAAGAGAAATAGAGGAAACAAGGAACTTATAACCGTGCGAACATGGAATGTTAGGGATGAAGGAAAAGATATAGTTACTAAGAGCTACAAAAAATAGGAAATTGTGGAGGGTCATGATCGCTCACGTCCTGAAAGGATACGGCACATAGAAGAAGTGTGCGAGTGCGAGGACACATGGCACAGTGGATACAGGCGTTTGATCCAGTGACAGGACCCAAAGAGTGTGAGTTCAATACCTGGTTAAGGTGGTGGAGAGCTTTGAGAGGGGAATTAACAGGAGATGACTGACATCCATTAGACATGGCACATGGAACCAGAACAGTCTCCCCCAGTGAGCGAAATACAGGGTTCAGTTCGACATTCCAACCACCTGAAGAAGGCTGAAGCGTACAATGGCCGAAACGTTGTGATAAACTTGGCGACAATAGTCCGAATAATGTAAATAGTGTACCTGATTTCAGTCTTTTAATTAAACTTAGAGTGTCAGTCAATAGATTTTCGGTAACTGACAGTATCCGGCTTTCATCGTTCAAAAAAAAAAAAAGGACAAACCAGGCACCTGTACAATCATCGAAAACTATCATTGAGTCGTTTTTAAGACGTTGTTCTGTACAACTGGACAAAACACAGTGTACAATCTGAAGTTATCAATTTATGTTTTAGTCAGTTTTTATTGTATTTTTTACTTTAACCGGATTTCCACAGAATTAGAAGGCTATTCACAATTGAAATTACATTTATTTACTATTTCGATGCCTTCAACAAATTCTAACATTAGAATATATCTTACATATTCCCAAATCACATACTGTTCATTTAAAGCAGTGTTTCTCAACAGGTGTTCTCCGAAACCCTAGGGTTCTGCAAGAGATTGCTATATGTTCCGCGAGAAACATCGAAAACTATTATTGCGTCGTTTTTTAGACGTTGTTCTTTACAACTGGACAAATCATAGTGTACAATCTGAAGTTATCAATTTATGCTTTAGTCAGTTTTTATTTATTTGTATTATTTTTACCGGATTCCCATAGTGTTAAAAGGTGCGTCACAAGTGAAATATTACTTTTATTTACTATGTCGATGCTTTGAACAAATTCGAACATTAAAATATATCTTATATGTTCCCAAATTCTGTTTTGTTCTTTTACAGCAGTGTTTCTCAACTGGTGTTCCCGAAACCCTAGCGTTCCGCAAGAGGTCACTAAGTGTTCCACGAGAAACAGTACTAAATAAGCTAGTGGATTTTTGAGTAATTTTTGTTTAGTTTTCTGTTCGTAATTTTACTATACCGTACTCTATATTGTTGTAAAATCCTTGGTTCTTATAATAACGGCTTGGGCCGCTTATATTATTTAAAATTATAATAGTCATAGGCAGTTTCCCCACCCACCAATCTATGATATACTCTACTGCATATCAAGTTTCATAATGTAGTATTCATATAGAAAACACATTTTATTGTAACCTAATCATGTACAATAATCGATCATATGCAATATAGGTGACCAATTCAACTGGGAAATTTGAAAAAATAAATACAGTATATCTAAATACAAATTAGAGACATGTCATAATCGATCATTCCATCTTAAACAAATCAATAATATTTTGCGTCAATGGAAGAATTTTAACACATTAACCCTTATGGATAAGAAATGGTAAATTTTATACGGAGTTTTTCGAGACTATGGCTGCCAGGACCGGTGCAAGGGTATCGTGTCGCAATCTTCACTCTATAATACGTGCCTACCGAATCTATGATAGGGTCCATTAAATCTATGATACACCCCCTTCAAATCTATGATACACCTCCCCTTCAAATCTGTGATACACCCTCTTCAAATCTATGATACACCCGTCTTCAAATCTATGACGCACCTCCCCTTCAAATCTATGATACACCCCCTTCAAATCTATGATACACCTCCCATTCAAATCTATGATACACCCCCTTCAAATCTATGATACACCTCCCCTTCAAATCTATGATACACCCCTCTTCAAATCTATGATACACCTCCTTCAATTCTATGATACACCCCACTTCAAATCTATGATAAACCTCCCCTTCAAATCTATGATACATCTCCCCTTCAAATTTATGATACAACCCCTTACATTCTATGATACACCCTCTTCAAATCTATAATACACCTCCCCTTCAAATCTATGATACACCCCCTTCAAATCTGATACACCCCCTTCAGATTTATGATACACCCCCTTCAAATCTATGATACACCCCTCTTCAAATCTATGATACACCCCCTTCAAATCTATGATAAACCCCTCTTCAAATCTATTATACAACTCCCCTTCAAATTTATGATACACCTCCCCATCAAATCTATGATACACCCCTCCTCAAATCTATGATACACCCCTCTTCAAAGCTATGATACACCCCCTTCAAATCTATGATACACCCCCCTTCAAATCTATGATAAACCTCCCCTTCAAATCTATGATACACCTCCCCTTCAAATTTATGATACAACCCCTTACATTCTACGATAAACCCGTCTTCAAATCTATGATACACCTCCCCTTCAAATCTATGATACACCCCCTTCAAATCTGATACCCACCTTCAAATCTATGATACACCCCCTTCAAATCTATGATACACCTCCCCTTTAAATCTATGATACACCACGCTTCAAATCTATGATACGGCCCGCCAATCTACTACATCTCAGTTTTGGGTATCTCGACGTTGTGTATTGGTTAGCAAGTTTGTCTCGCTAAAACAATTACAACTGAGTAGTGAGTTCGATCCTCACTAGGTGACCCATACATTCGGCCTTGGGCCACATCTAACCTACGCTTGGAAATCTACATCTGAATTTTCATAAGTTAATATCCATATAAAATACAAGTTTTATTGTAACCTAATTATGTACGATAATGTATCATATGCAATATAGAGGAACAATTCAACGAGAAAATTTGAAAACAAATACAGGTTATCTAAATAAAAATTCGAGACATGTCATATATCAATTCATGTTAAGTAAATCGAAATTGGTTTTGCGGTAATTTGAGATTTTTATTGTTAAAAAAGTTGAACTAATTGTAACACATTCAACGTTATCGATAAAATATAGCGTTTTTTCGAGACAAAAGAAATTTACGGTTTGAACGAAAAAAACTAAACACCCATAATGATGTCAAAATCTGCACAAAACTTTCCTCCTTTTAATAGTGGTGTTTTGTTTAATTTGTAACATAGGTAAAAAAAAAATCACATGTTAAGTTAACAAAGATCACAAAGCACTATACCGGGTCCCCAATCAGGCTTAGCCCACCCCGGTCAGGAGTTGGGGGGTAGTACGCGCCAGTCCTTATCGTAGGGAATGTATTCACTATTTATTTAAATAGTCCTAGAGCAGTCCTACGGGAAATTATGGCCTGCGGGCTGCATGTGGCCTGCAAGTCAACTGTGTCGCCCATGAGGGGGCTTTAAAAATAAACTCTTTTTTTTTTTCATTCATCAGAATAAATTGGTTGAATATATGAAAAGTTTTCTGGAAGCATGAATTTATTCACGTCCTGGGTAAGACGTTAAACTACATCCGTCTCCTGGGTAAATGTTAAACTACGTCCAGCAGCAAGGCCTCTGATCAGGAGGTTTTGAGGAGCGTGCAACCACTTCTTAATTGCTGGTGTTCCCAGGTCCACCGTGACCCGGAGTGGTAGCACCTGTTAGGGTCCCAGCTATGGGCAAATAGTTAACTATTACCAACAATACGTTATTGAAAAAAATTATTACCCGCAATACAATTTTGAAGGAAGTATATTACCAGAAACAGATTTTTGACAAACAAAATATTACCAGTAATAAAAATTTTTGTCAGCATGAAATAACCCATTGAGGTTGATATGCCGTAAAACAAAATAAACCAAACTCGTCTAAACCAAAGAATACATATTCTATTCATACGAATCTATCCTAAAAATGTTGTCAGCATTAAATAACACATTGAGGTTAATATGCCGTTAAACAAAATAAACCAAACCAATCTAAACCAAAGAATACATATTCTATTCATACGAATCTATCCTAAAAATGTTGTCGGCAATAAATAACCCATTGAGGTTGATATGCCGTTAAACAAAATAAACTAAACCAATCTAAACCAAAGAATACATATTCTATTCATACGAATCTATCCTAAAAATGTTGTCGGCATTAAATAACCCATTAAATAACCCATTGAGGTTGATATGCTGTAAAACAAAATAAACCAAACCAAACCAAACCATGACGCTATTCAACTAATATTTCAGTGTCTTTATATCTAAATTTGTGTCTCTAGATATCTCAAAGGTGTTTGACAGGGTTTAGCATGGCGACCTTTTCCATTATCTCAATGGCTACGGTGTCAATGGAAAAATATTTGGCTTAATCCAATCATTAACAAACCGTCTAATGATGGTGATGTGTGAACGCTCCATCATTTTATACTAATACGGGGGCCGCAGGGCTCTATCCTTAAACCTACGCTGTCTCTGTTCTTCATCAATGACCTCCACTATATCATCAGTTACCAACTAGTATTTATGCAAATGACACAAGTATTTACTCCTATCTTAGTATACCTGACAAATAAAAACTGTTACCTGCTCTTGAAAAGGAACTCCAATCATTGTGACAAGAAATGGCCTGTAAATTTTAATAACTCCAAAACAAAACTGCTTTTATATTCTTATATTCCGTGCTAAGGGAATAAATACTTAACACCAGGTGGATAAATGAAGAAAGGTTTATTGTACACAACCAGTACAATATTAAATACTGTACAGTTATACACACAAGTCAATCTAGTAGTGAGTGCCGCTAATTGGAAGGTTGGACGTGCTTGCGTCGTCTCTCTCTCCCCTTCTCTCTTCTCTCCGTGTCTTCTCGTTCGTCTACAGTGGACAGTTGTCTTTATATGTACTTACTACCTATAATGTAATCACTCATGGGGATGACTGGTGATTCCATTACATCATATTTAATCATCACAGAAATACTTTTGTCTGCCATCAGCATGGCTGATGCTAAACTCCAGGAGATTACCACTTTGAGCATTCTTGGATTCCTGTTTTCCACTAACATAAAGTGGATAGATTATATTGAATCAATTGCGTGGTCTACTACTAGGAAAGTTGGTTCACTGTGTCATATCAGAAAACATTTCTCATTAGAATCGATCTTGAACATTTATAAATCTACCATTCCTTCGTGCATTGAATTGTTGTATATCTCTAGATTCTTAACAAAATTCAAGGAAGGATAATGTTGATGATCCTGAACTGGCATCAGTGTGGAATCACCTTCACTGGTTAGTGGACATGACCTGTACGTCCATATTCGTTTGTGATTCAGGGTGGCGCAAGGCTATAAAAATTGAGAAACACTGCTTTTAAGAAAATAATTATCGGTTTCATAATAATATCGTCCACGTTACTTTCTGTGAAATGTATCAACGGCTTTCAGTTAAGCGTAATTTGAGGCCTAATTAATTGAAACAGCTTTTCTTTTTCTGTGACAGATTGAACTGAGAGCATATCTTCTTGTCAAGAAGGAATATCGAAAAATTTAATTTTTGCTTCTTCCTTTTATCGCCATAAACGAAAAATGGTGGCATCTCCTTCAGCGCAGAAGACACCATTTGAATGGTTTCTACTAATTCGATAAAATATTTTGACGAGACAAATTTTTATCTAGTTCGATAAATTTGGATGTGTCCATAATTACATGAGAAGTAGAACCAATGTCAGATATATGTGACAGTAATTCATTTCAATGATCATTACTTTGAATACGTTTCTCTCATGTCATCTATAAATTTCCTTCTTCATATATATCTGGATGTGTGCGTGGTTCGATGGATATTGACACGGAATTAAAAATCGTCGAGCCGAGTTCGAATTCCAGTTGGGTTCGTTTCATTCACTTACGCGTAAATACTCTTGGTAAAGCTATGAATCCATCTCCTCCCTTCAACTATGGGTTAAATAGTAATATCTGGCAAAAACATTGTTATTCTAAAAAAAAGCGCTAACGAAGTATTCACACGCGCTCAAAAAGTATAATTATGCTTACCATTTTCTAATAAAAAGAAACACTTTATTCAATAAGAGCAGCATCATTATTCGGTTGTCAAATTGTCTTTAGCGGTTTTATGGAACGAGGCTCCACCTTTTAGACAACTTTTCTTTCATCCTAAAAGAGCTACTTCTACTGACCTATCATGAACTGACGCATGTAGCGAAAGAAGTGATTGTCTAAAGGTGACATTCATTCGTATATAACATTAATCGTTACAAAGATTTTTTATATAATCTTAAGAAAGAAAAGAATCATTTTTTTTTTGTGTGTGTGTCTTTCAGTTTTACTTTGAGTTTTCAAAACGCACAGACAAAATTATACGCTAATAATGTATGTACATAAAATTTGGAGCATTGCGGTTATAATGCAATGCCGATGTTCTGCTACCTGAAATATATTTATAGGAGGCACAATAAAGTAGTGGGTAGCGACTCGGACTGAGTGATCGGAGAGCCGAGTTCGAATTCCAGTCGAATCCATTACATTCACTTTCATGTTAATACCCTTATGAAAGGTATGAATCCTCTTCGTTTCTCTCCATCTATAGGTAATTAGAAGGACAGATTCGGTTCTAGAGCCTTGGATGGCAAGTGTTCTAGGAGAAGGAAAACTCTGTGGACCTTGTGGCATAAACTTAGTTCGACGAAATCCTAATGGATGGATACGAGTCACGCGAAAACTTTCTCCATTTTGTCATATTTCTTTCCCCGAAAAATGTATGTATGTATTGTGAAATATAGCATACAATGAATGTCTATTATGTTTGATTACGCGCGGTGTAATTTAATTTTGCGAGAAAATAAAGACAAAAATTGTCCAACATTTGGATATTTTTATTAAGTTGTTCCTTGATTTAAGCTTTCGACTCACATGTGCCATCTTCATCTTATACGGACATTTAAACAAAGATATTCACCATCAAAGATGATATTCTATTCTCTTGACATAGAAGATTGCTATGCGACGACATCGCTCGTGGAATATCAGACGCAGGTCGTAAGTTCAAGATGCGGTCCTATGACGTCATACCACGTGAGAGAACGAAATATTAATAACAGAACCATGTGTCAAGATGCAATGTAATGTGTTGTGACTAGTTTGAAATGTAATTTTGTTGAGTGTGGGTTGCTTTGTTTTAATGGAGATGGCCTCCAAAATCTGAAGGAACTTTTTACAGTGTGTCTGTGTGGGCATTGTTACGTTATCAACTCATACCTGTCTAATATTATATACATAGCTCTATACACACACACACACACGCGTGCGCACACACACACACACACACACATATATATATATATATATATATATATATATATATATATATAGACACATGTAAATTGTTTTCATATAGTCTGATAAGCTTAATAACATTATCATTAAAAGAAGAAAGAAAATTACAATCTTAAATGCCTATAATTTGTAAGAGAAGCTATTGGTTTATACCAAAGGCTTCCCATAGTTAATACTTCTTCTACGTTTTCATTCTCGCGTGATCATGCATGACCTCATGAGCTGCGGTGCGATTTTCGCTTCCAGGGTCTCGTATGCACGAGTTTGTCGTTGCTTGGAAATCTTCCATGTAAACAAAAACTGTCTATCATTATTGTTTTGTCCGTTTATTGTTTAATATATTGTAATGACATTGTCATCTTTGATAATGCCTTATGTAAGCCGAAAGCTTAGATAGGATTTTAAAAAATATGTATCAATATTGTGATTTTCTTTCTTCGTTTAATGATAATGTAATTAAGCTTAACAGACTTTACATAAAATAAATAGTCAACACTTGTTTTATATTATTTAATGAAACATGCAGTGATTCGCGGGTAGAAGATGCTGGAGTGGAACTTCTCACCGATGGAATACGGAGGGAATATGGATCGTTTGCTACTGTGTAAGTGGCATGGCGTGTTTTTGACGTGACGGTTTGACATGGTGGGACCATGGAATGTAGTTCGTCCGAACATTTTCCACCTGTGGCAGAGAGGTTGAAGGGCGGAGTGTTTCGTCGCCCACAAGCGATCAGAAACGCTTTTGAACTCTATCAAGTCTAGAGATTGGGATCTGGGCAGTTCTCGCCCAAGTATTCCATTTTAGGACTGATCTGGCTCTTGTAAAGTTAGAGGATAGCAGGAGAAGCCAGGTAGAGAGAACCGATCATTTTACCTGCACCCTTAGAAATTAATCGTATGTACGAGTTACACTTGAAGTCGGGTGTGAATTTGATGCCCAACAATCATTCGAGAGGACCTCCGTTCATCCCGATTGATGGTACTTCGGTGTCAGATCGGCGAATGATGGAATGTTATTGCTTGGTCTTCCTGGGAGGGAATGTAAGCTGCCAGTTTTTATCCCATAGGGTAGTTTGTACAACATCGAAGGAGAGTTCGATCACCAATATCTGATCATCGAGAGTTTTAGAGCTTCTCCCGTATATAGTCATATCATTGGCATATACAGGAGTAAGTGAAAATGATATAGAAATTTGACGTCACACATTATGAAATGGACATGGTCAGACAATTATTTTAAGACATTTTATGATTATACATTCTTTTTATAGATACAAATATTTAAGTAAATGCTCTGTTTTATAATAAACAGTATTAAACAAAATTTGCCAACTTAAAAGTCCGAGAAATTTTCATAGATAATATCCGTCCTCCGACAGGAATCGAACCTCTATTGAACCGTCATATAGCCTGGCGTGCCTTTAACCGATTGGGCCACAGAGGATCGTTCGGTTAGCAAGGTCGATTTTACTGTCGTTAAACTACAATCTTCCATGATTCTCTCACGTACATTCATATTTGCTCATGGCGTATCCAAAAGTAAGCAAAGACGTCACACATTATGAAATGAACAAAGTCCGACAATGGGTAAATGTAGTTTAATACTGTTTATCATAAAACAGAGCATTTACTTAAATTTTTGTATCTATAAAAAGAACCTATAAACATAAAAATGTCTTAAAATAATTGTCGGACTTTGTCCATTTCATAATACACACACACACACATATATATATATATATATATATATATATATATATATATATATATATATATATATATATATGTATGTATGTATGTGTGTGTGTGTATAAGCGTTGTTAGTTTTCTAATCGGATCATTATTTTCACTGTCCTATTCCCATTTTCTAATCTTATTCCTGTTCATTTTCATTTTGATTCTATAAAAAAAATGTATAAACATAAAAATATAGAAATTTCTATATATGTGAATTATGTGGAGTAATTGAATAAGAAAATGAATAATTCTATGTAAGGTGTTTCGTATTTTTTTTATTATAACGGACATTTTTCGCTGACGAAATGCGGTATATATATATTTTTCATTCTTTTACTTAATTACCCTTTACATACATACATATATATATATATATATATATATATATATATATATATATATATATATATATATGAGCTTCGACTGAGACTGTATCTTCAATCAAATACTTTTAAAATTATGCCACATCCGTGAAAGAATTAATTATAACCGACACTTTTCTTTGACGAAATATTTTTTCATTCTATTATATAAGAAGCTGGTGAGATGGTTATACTAAATAAACGATCAAAACTCATCTGAAAATGTAGACACGAAAACAATTTTTAATAGGTTAATTTTTTTTACTATGTTTACAAATACTGAAAAGAATAAATAATAAAAGTAAATGAAATAAAAATAAATAAGCAGAAACAAGTAAAAAAAATTAATTGCAATAAATAAATAACAAACCATCCCGCCAAAATAACCGTTAGAATATACTACCCACAATGTAATAGACTGCCCGCAATGCACCACGAATCCGCATATATAGTCGAGAAAAAAAACGATTGGGTTTAGCATGAAGCTGTATGTCGCCTCTGAATTTTGACTTCAACGTTCACTTTATATATATATATATATATATATATATATATATATATATATATATATATATATATATATATATTAGGTTGGTGCGAAAATAATGTCGTTTTCTCACATTTGTTACTATGTGAGAAAACGACATTATTTTTACACCTAATATATATATATATATATATATATATATATATATATATATATATATATATATATATATGCCAGATTAACACAAATAGTAAAAAAAAATTGTTAAAACTGAACGTATTAAAAGAGCTCAATTCGAAGTCGAAAGACCAGACTTGCAGCGCTGATTAATATTTAAAAAGAAAGAAAACTGACCAGAGCACACTACCGAGGTTTCGACCACTACGGTCTCCTCAGGTGTTTTGTTCAGCAAATCAACTACATGGAGCTCAACAATTAAGCATTTTCCAAACGGGAAGTAGTGGAAAAAATTTAACCGGGTTCAAATAACCCCAAGCTGAACTTCTTAAAATGTGTGCATTCGATCATGATCTTTGACCTCCCGTTCAGTAACTTTTTGCTGTTTTTATATGTTGCTATAGTCAGTTTCTCTTTTTGACATAGACTACACGTATTCTCGTCTATTATGTTAGTCTTTAATGACTTAAAATATCATATTTCTTAATACATATATATATATATATATATATATATATATATATATATATATATGATGCCTCTAAGTGTTGAGTTCAATGTTCACTTTTATATTTACACACGCTCTATCTCTGATATTGAAAACTTTATCCCATAAATATAGCACACCTTAAGACTATATTTCTTCATATATATATATATATATATATATATATATATATATATATATATAATTGACGTCTATTCTCCATTTCTGAGCACACAAGTTTGTTGGTCCATCCCTGTAGCAAACAGCTGTTTCTTCAACACCCACAGAATCAACCTGTGGCTTATATTTATATTGAAACTAAGCTAAGCGGATCAGTTTCTGGGAGAGTGTACGTAACCCCTCATGAATAGCAGCTTGAAAAATACCAGTACGCTCAAACCCTCGGTCACGCTGACTTGTGACTTCGTGCTAGCACAACCATCGGCGGGCACGGGTTTAGCTGTAGTATAGTTTTCAAACAATTTCCAATGGTGACGCACGTTGGCGTCATGAAGTCACCTTTCTTGTCACCTTTCTTGGTGGAAAAGCGTGCGTTCTAACCACTCATCCATACATGTATCTTCTTTCTTTTTTTTTTTTTTTACAGTAAGGCTCATCCCTTAAAAGGCTCGTGGGACACTCGATATAGAGGTTTAAGTTAGGAGGTCATTTGTATGTACAAGAATGGAACATAACGCTTAACTCGTGCCTTGATCAAGTTAAAATTGTAGTGATCGGGGAAACATCCTGTTGGGAATTGATTCCACGGTAGTTTTTCGCGGGAAGATTCTGCACTAGTGGCATATATATATATATATATATATATATATATATATATATATATATATATATATATATATATAAAGAGAGAGAATGGGGGTGAATGAATGTAAGATATAGAATGTATGTGTGTGTGTGTAGAAAAGAGGTAGGCGCTGGAATGTTCTCAACCTGGTAGAATATATTTCAAAATACTAATAATGATTCTTTTGAGAAAATCAATAGCCTGAAGTTTGTCTAATGCAGATTTTGTGTCTCGAAGATATTTTAAAAAGCCATTGTTGTCTCGGATAATCACGGGTCTGAATTCTTGACAGAATATGGAAAATTTGATTCAAAAAGAGTCAGCAGAAATGTGTGTAGCGAAGAATCAACATTTTAGTCGCAACATAATGCTTCATAGAACTTTCTATGAAGATCTTACTGTGAATGCCTTCCTTACATAGTATGATGCGAGAGGTATCATGGTGTTGGGGATGCCTTGTAACTACTGGTATTGCTGATTTGATTTTCTGTGAAATGTCAGTTCGTACTTTAGAATACAATAGAAAATTTCAGAACAAACCGATTTCTTACAAAGGATTTTTTTTCTCAATAGTGGAATGTTTCGCGAAGACAATTCTCCATCCTGCATTTCACACACGGCACCCAAAAGTGGCTTAAGAATAACTTCAGAATCATCATGTTTAGTCACTGACAGAGTTCAGATTTGAACTCTAGTACCGTGTCCATCGACAAGATGAGCGATCATGGCTCTCCACCATTTCCTTTCATTTGTAACGCTTAATAATGTTTGTCTTTTTGCTATATCTCCTCATGCCTGTTCTACCAGTAATTTACCAAATGGGTTGTTCACTAATATCCTGTCTTTCTTGCCTACAATATGTCATGTAAGTGTTAAATTTTCTAAGTCGTCTTTCCTCATTATATAAAAAATGTCAGATTCTAAGTACAATTGATCTTTTTACTTCTATTTTTCTTCGCACGGCATCCTTACTCACACCTTCAGTTCATATTTGTTGAAAAGAGATAAGTTTAATATTTTGTTAATTACGCTTGGTTGATTTGAAATTAATTGAAACCTATTTTCTGCAACGATGCAAATGAAGTAAAAATCAAGCCGCTAAACGTGAATCCCATATTTCTTTTTCTTGCTAACGTAAATTTTGTTCTTGTAAATTCCTTTTTTTCTGATAACGCCGGTTCATCGACGAAACATGAAAATAATCATAAAAAATGTTTTAAAATATGGGATTTGATAGGGACATAAAGACAAACCTAAAAGAAATAGATTATGTTATGTTTAACCTGAGAAAAAATACATATGTACATATCAACCATATAGAAAACTTAATGACAAACCATTTTATATCTGTCTATATTTCTGAGATGAGGTATTATGTACATTATTTACATTATTCGGACTATTGTCCATATCTTTGCCGCCATATTTATTACATGTTTAATGAATGCCAGTTATCAGTTAGCTCCTGTTAATTTCCCTCTGAAAGTTATCCACTGACTTAACCGGGTATTGAACTCACACTCTTTGGGACCTGTCACTGGATCTAGCCAACGCCTTTATCTACTGTGTCATGTGTCGACACATGGCACGTAGAACTAGAACCGTCTACCCCAGTGAGCGAAATAAAGGGTTCAGTTCGACATTCCAACCACCCGAAGAAGGGCGGAAGGTACAACGGCCGAAATGTTGTAATAAATATGGCGATAAAGATGACGACAATATTACGAATAATGTAAATAAAACCATTTTATATATACACATCTTCCAACCAACTATCATCAAAAAAGCAGATCCCACAAACAATTAACCGCAGGTTAGTTGACAATTCTTCTAATGAAACCATCTTCATCAAAGCTAACAAAAGTTCTGAAACAATCCTAAAATCTGAAAACTTTGAGACGACCCCATGCAGGAATAAAATAACTACAGAACCAATTATTTTCTTTCATTTGGAAACCTTTTTTTTAATATCTCGAAAATATTTTTGGATTCATAGCAGAAACAGTAAAAAGAAAGTAAAATAACGTTTTCTTACATATGTCTTAGCTAAGTCAAATAACCGTGACAGCTACAAAATTCGTTGACACTAGAAAAATGTTCTCGGTGAAAATACTTCGGGCCCTTATCTTCCAGAGGTTAGAGTAGGTCAAGAAGCAATTATATTTTCTCTTTTGTTTTTCTCTTTCACTTGCGGGTTAAACAAATACAGGAAAAGATTCTGTGTTTTGCGGTTTACTTTTCTCTTTCCTCCACCATCACTGAGAAGGTTAAATAAAAATAATATAGATACTTTTTTTCGTTTATCTGACTTTTTATTGTTTGTGCTCGAAGAATCTATCGCGTTGGGAGATTGGTATTTTAGAAAATGTTGTCTTATATTCTCCACAAGTGATGAGAAAGTTATTTCTTCCTGTTTATTTATATTTTTGTGTGTGTGTGTGTGTACTTCTTTTTGTTAGTTTTATTTTATTCTTCTCACTAGCACCAAATTGATTGAGAGACGAAAACATTCGGTCAAATTGTCTGGAATTGAATATGACTTTGAACCCATAGATGTTGAAGGCCAAGTCACCTTTTTGTTCAGTTATTTATTGAGAAATTCGAAAAATGATTTGATGGATTTCCCAGGTCACTTTAAATTTCGTCCCGATAGTTCATCATCTTCAATGTAATTTACGGACGTCGCCTAAGAACTTCATCGAAGGATAAGTTTCAGCAATCGACTTGTATATATTTTGGTTCTTTATAATACAAATAATATAATTTGCTTACTGTAACAAATAATATTTTTGCTTTCTTTACACATGTATGCAAAAGTCGCACGTCTATGCACGATGCACGCTGGAGTTAATATATTATATAATAAGTTTATTTATTATACTCTCATTTTAGGCTCCTTGTGTCGGTTATAGTGGAGTCATACTGTTTTTGTTTTTTGTTGTATCGTCGGGGTGAATGATAGACAAGAATGAGTGCTTAATATATTTGTTCAGCACCAGTATCCGGTGCTAACGGATACATACATAAAACAGAGAACAATAAGTTACAAAACAATTAACAAGACAACTTACAAGAAATAAAGGAGGGTCAAATGCTATATAGCCAAACGAAGTAAGATCAGTCCGAATATTAATCAACTTAGTATCAACTTATTAATCAACAGTTGAAGTCTTTAATCATAGAGTATTTAAGGTTCTGAGCCAGGCCATCTGGTAGTGTGCTGAAGAGGTGTTCGCTACTCTACAACATTTTTGTTTTGTTTGTTACTAGAGATTGAGAATAGGAATCCCTAACTTCGCGATACACTAATTTGTATTTGGTTTTCGTATTCTTACAGAGAATTGGTTAATGGATCAAGACAATTCATGGATTGTAATAAAAGCTATTGTTTAATTAACCTAATTAATAAGCATCGGGTTTGGCCGGTTATATGATTTATGATTTGACAGACTTTTGTAACATCTACTAGCTTTCAGTTTCAGAGTCAGGGAGAAGGTATTTATCTATGTATGTGTGTGTGTGTGTGTGTATCATTTCAGCTAGAATATATATCTGTAAAAGCACAATATTAATGAAAACGAAAGGAAAATTTTATCTTACCCGACGCTTTTAGTCCTCTGAGGGACTTTATAAAGCCAAATGTGCAAATGATAAAATCTCGCAGAGGATTAATCGCGTCAACTTAAATAAGTTTTCCCTTTATATATATATATATATATATATATATATATATATATATATATATATATATATATTCATACAAGTTTCAATAAATAATATAGACAAGTGTTGTCTATTTATTTTATGTAAATTTTTTTCGTAACAACTGATAAGTTTAATAACATTCTCGTTGAACGAAGAAAGAAATTCACAATAATGATCCATATTTTTTTTTTAATAGAATCTAAGCTTTCGTCTTAGTTAAGCCATTATCAAAGATGTCAATTACAACATATTAAGCAATATACGGACAAGACAGTGATGATAGTCTGTCAATGTTTACATAGATGATTTCTAAGCAACGATAAACACGTGCGTATAAGACTCTAGAAGCGAAAATCGCACCGCAGCTCATGACGTCACACATGACCACACGAGAGTGAATTGGAGAAGTATGAAGTATGGAAGGCCTCGGTATAAACCAATGGCTTCTGTTACTAATTATAGACATTTAAGAATACACACAATATATATATATATATATATATATATATATATATATATATATATATATATATATATAGGTAATAATCCAAGTGAATTCTAATAATATAAAATATTAAAACTGATCCGCAAAGAGAGCTCAATGTATTTATTATAACAGAGCATATAAATTACATACAACACGAATTTAATATTACCTCATAGTTATGATCATTTCACCTTAGAAGTTAAAATTCACTTGCAAGGATTTTCAAACCGATCAAGATAATAAGATAAAATAAAATAATAAATAAAATATCTGTAAAAAGACAATATTAATGAAAACAAAAAGAAAACTTATCTTACCCGACGCGTTTCGTCCTTTCAGGGACTTTATAAAGCCAAATGTGCCTTTATAAATAATACAAAAAAATATTATCTTATTCCTTGATCGGTTTGAAAATCCTTGCAAGGGAATTATCTTAACTTTTAAGGTGAAATGATCATAACTATGAGATAATTTTACATTCTCATTATATATATATATATATATATATATATATATATATATATATATATATGCGTGTGTGTATGTGTATGTGTTTATCACGTGTCTTAATACCCCTTGTTATAATTGCATGCTATCCCAATACACAATAGGTGAGCACGTTTAAATGAAATTGATTTTCAATAACAACAAAAACAATAAAACAGCAAAATAATACAAGAAATGTATAATGTACAAGTCAAAACAACTATAAAACAATTGCAAAGGAAAATTAAAATAGAAACTGTTCGTAAGCAAACGGGATACAGTCAAGTGGTTAGAGCCTTCTGACTTGAAAGCAAGAAAGAAAAATGTGTTCGTAAGTCCAAGAATTATCTACTTTTATTGACTATGGAGAAATTCCAGCATACATCTGCAGTATTTAACTATACTTTTGGGGAGGGGAGTTGCAGCCATTCCCCAACATGGTTTCGAATCGTATCTGGCAACTGGGATATCATCTGATAAAGCAACAGATATCACTTAAAATTAGTAATAAATCCCTACCGATGAAAGGGCTACATTTTGTGTCTATGTGTGCATTTACGTGTGTATGCGTCAAAGACGTCTGCTGATTATCGTGTAGGTGGTTCAGTAAATAATATAATTATTTCTTGATTCGTTTAAAAATCGTTGAAATAAGATTTTACCAACAGTCAGTCTCTGTAACATAATCATTTACTTTATAATCCAAGATTAAAACTATCTCTCTTATATACAGAAAGCAGTGACTGATAGTTTTAAACTTGCTACAGTTTTCATTCATTAAGCAATTGAAGGAAAATATATCTATGCTGATTATAAAACTATTTACTCCTGTAAGTAATAAGCCAGATCAGTTCGCTAAGATCAACTTTGCAGTTGATCTAAAATAATGACGAACAGTCTGCGATTAACTGGGACAAGGAATGGCTTATTAATTTTAACGCCTGCAAAACTAAACTGTTTTCTATCAAACATTTGAAAGACCCCTTTCTGCCTTTCATCAGCATGGCTGATGCTAACCTCCGTTGTGCCCTCGCGAGTTAATATTTTCCGCCTAGATTATACTGAATCAATTGGTATTTCTACTGATAGGAGGTTTGTCGCACTAAAAAAGTTTTATCTCTAGAATCTATCCTATCTATTTATAAGTCTCCCATTCATCCATGCTTTGAATAATGCTGCCACATATGGTATTGTTTTCCTGCTATATATTTATAGATTCTTTATAAAATCCAAAGAAGAATATGCGATGTTATTGGTCCTGACCTGGCATCTCGGCTTCAGTCATTTTAAAACCGCTTCTCTGTGCCGTTACTATAAATAATTCCATAATTTGTTCTGATTAACTTTCCTCTTATATAAAAATTGTAATCAATATAAATATTCGTTGAGTTTTCGTTTTTAAATGTTGTTAATTTTATTTCACCCCACCCCCGAAAATTTGTACATATTGGGACGACTTAGAACTTCAAAGAGACCTGAGGTATTATGGGGGCTGTAGTAAGAATGTGTTGCTTCGCTGTAAGGAATACTTTGGTATGTTTCGGTCAGTAACTGTGGCTAGCTAAGTTTAAGATAGATTAAAAATCAGTTTTTCCCATCCCTCTTTTGGCCTTGTATTTTCAAAGTAAATATTACTTTCCTCTTTGCTATCTAGACTTTATGAATTTAAGCGCAGTACTAGAATGGCTGCCTGGTCTGATGAAATTACAATTGAATTGGCTAGATGTTACAGTAATTTCTATACTAACAGTTTCTTCTCTCGCAATTCTCGCCTGTAGAACTCTTTTCTGGCATCTTGCTCCCGAATCAAATTTGATCTTCAGTAATTTAGATACAATGTCAATCGTTATCTTTTATCTTCTTAATACTTTATTTTATTGTCCACTCTCCTTAATAGCATTTATTTCTCATATTCTCTAACATTCACTAACTACTTGCATCTTAGTTGCTTTATTGCCTTACTTGGAGTGAAATGATTAAAAAAATAAAAATATATTTAAGTCACGATGCGACTAGGAACAAATTAGTATATTAAATAATGAATTGTTTTTTTTTTCTTGTTTTTTTTTTACAATTTTTGTAAGACTATAATCTTACTTCTCTTACATTGCCTTTTATTGTGATTTGAGAGTACGCTAATTAACCGTCGACATAGAATTCAATCAAATTCCTGCACTGAGTGTGATTAATATTTATCTGTCGCTCGACACCATTCCCTTGTTTTCTAGCCTGTGCGAGAGACTATATTGAACCGGCTGCACTTTGTGACCTTTTTTAATCATTATTATTATTATTATTATTATTATTATTATTATTATTATTATTAGCTTTGTACATTTTCTTTTTTTGCTTCTACCACTCCCATTCCTGCAAGGTATACATAATACAAAAGAAAAAAAATTAAATAAATAAAACAAGTTACTTATGGCGACCGTTTGATGAGTACGTGGCGACCTCGAGACGAAACGCACTTTACACAGGGAAAAGGTCAGCTGGTTTTCGCGGGACAGAGACACTGGCCCTCGATCACCGACCACTCCAGGGGCGAAAGCAAGCATTGAAAAAAAGAGAAATTTAAAAAAAAAAAAAAAATAATAATCAAAGAAAAAATGTCTGACACTATTTGTGAACTGTCAACAGCGGATGACCGTTTCTGATGAAGCAGCAGGAGGGGAGGAGGAAATAAATATCTGTGGATGAAATGGAAGCATTACTACGAGATAAATGCCCTTAGCTACATATATAATTATACACCACATGTACTTATTATATATGATTAGTAAGAATGTGTTGCTTTGGTGTAAGGAATACTTTGATATGTTTGGGTCAGTAACTGTGCCTAGCTAAGTTTAAGATAAGATAGAACACATTCCCCATCACCCCTTATGGCCTTGTGCCACGTTATTTTTTATTTTCAAAATAGATATAACTTTCCTCTATGATGCCTAGATTTTATGAAATTAAGCACAGTACTAGGTTAGCAGTAAGTTATCATTTTAAAGTTGGAATGGATGGATGTAATTGCTAACATTTTTTCTGTCGCACTTCTCGGCTGTGGAACTCTCTTCTGGCTTCATGCTTCCGATTCTAATTTAAACTTCAAAAATTTATATACAGGGTTAATCTTATCCTTATCTCACACATGACCACTACATATATGCATACACACACACATATACATACATATATATATATATATATATATATATATATATATATATATATATATATATATATATATATATGAAGAAAAATAGTTTTAAGGTGTGCCATATTTATGGGATAAAGTGTTCAATATCAGAGATACAGCGTATGTAAATACAAATATAAAAGCGTCTTGACGATTGCGTTCAGTATGAAACAGCCTGTTGCCTCTGAGTGTTGACTTCAATATTCACACACACACACACACACACACACATATATATATATATATATATATATATATATATATATATATATATATATGCACATTACTTTATATATATATATATAATATATAAAACTTGCACATATCTTTCTATCTCTCTCTATCTTTCTTTATATATATATATACAAAGAGTAAGAATGAAAGATAGAATGAGTAATTTGTTTTGAAAACTTGAGACTAAACACCTTTGAAAATTGGTTTATTGCGAAAAATATTCGCTTACGTTTTCGTCATAAATTCATATATATATATATATATATATATATATATATATATATATATATATATATATATATATATATATATATAGTCTAAAGTTCAGTACCTACACAGTATATATACTGTTATTTTCAATTAAGGAGTGAAACTCAAAATGCAGTATCGATTTGTATGTACCCGTTGTTTATATCTACACTCTATTTTATATATAGTTTACACGTCCCCGTAAAAATAGTAAAGCGTAAACACATACACACATTGTTTTATCAAGGCATATACATTCAAGTGATGAACATTCATGAACATTCCCAAATGTATAGGCCCTGATACACATACACACACACATATATATATGAGGCCTGACGATTGCATATAGCATGAAACAGACTGTCGCCTCTAAGTGTTGACTTCTTTGTTCACATTTATATTTATATATATATATATATATATAATAAAATATAATATATATATATATATATTAATATGTATATATATATATATATATATATATATATATTAATATGTATATATATATATATATATATATATATATATATATATATAACAGATAATTATATAAATATATAATTATATATATATATATATAAATATATAGATATAAACGGATAAATATATATAAATATATATACATATATATATGCATATATATACACATATATATATATATATATATATATATATACAATATTTATATATATATATACATATACATATAATAGTGTGAATTAGGCCTACCTACTATAGAGGGTACGTAGGCTGGTAAACCCAATACCCAAAATTGAATAAAGAAAAAATGCAGTGGTCAATTCTACTGAATACATCAGGAAAATAACATTCAAAATAATAAGAAAAAATGTCGATATATAAATAAAATCCATTCATATATATATATACTTATATATACATATATTTATATATATATATATATATATATATATATATATATATATATACATATATACATGCATACACACACATACACACACACACATATATATATATATATATATATATATATATATATATATATGATCAGATAAAAGACAGTTAACGACGAATTTATGACAAAAATGTGAGCGAATATTTCTTTTTAAATGTGCTTAACCTCAAATTTCTAAAACAAAGAACTCCCTCTGCCTTTCATTCTATGTCACTCTTTGTAGATTTATATATATATATATGCATATAGATAGATAGATAGATAGATAGATAGATAGATAGATAGATAGATAGATAGATAGATAGATAGATATTGGCAATATTAGTGGTCAATATATATATATATATATATATATATATGTATATATATATATATATATATATATATATATATATATTAATTCCCAGAAGGACACATTCCAGGCAGAACTCAATATCCAGGACATAGTAAGAATATAATATAAAAGGCTCAAACACTAATATACACTTGTAGATCTGATGAATTGGATCGTGATTACGATTCCAATGTAATAAATTATAACCATGGAATATTAGTGTTTGAGCCTTTTATATTGTGTGTGCGTATAACACAAACACGATTTTGATGTGGACCCCACTACCAGAATGATAAACCCTACTAGACCTGACATCCTGGAAAAGATCACTAGCCAAATTGAAAAACACCTTGGATTAACACTCTGGATTAACACCAAAGAAGTCATAAACTGGTTTAACAACATCGACAATAAGCCCGACTGCACCCTGATTCAGTTCGATATTGTCGATTACTACCAGTCAATATCAAAAGACCTCTTCACGACTCCCCTGGAGTTTGCTACAGTATATTCTGACTTAACTAAGGAAGAAACAAACATAATTCTCAGTACAAAGAAATCTGTCCTCATCCATAATGGGGACCAGTGGATTAAAAACCCCAATGACAACTTTGACATCACCATGGAATCACTAGACTCTGCAGAATCTTCGGACCTTGTCGGTCTATTTACACTGTACAATCTAACCGCCCACCGCGAACTAGACATTAGGGACATCGGGCTGTACAGAGATGACGGGCTCATGGTAGTGAGGAGTTCCACAAATTTTAAAACAGAGAAAATTAGAAAGATAATTTATAATGAATTCGGTAAACTAAATTTAAAAACAATAGTCAAGACTAAATTAAAAAGAGTAAACTTCCTAGACGTAACACTAGACTTAACGAACAACGTTCACCTACCTTACAGAAAACCTAATACTAATCCCCTGTATGTACTCCCTAAGTTAAACCACCCTCCATCTATAATTAAACATATAACCATTTCAATAGAGAAAAGAATTAGTATGAACTCAGGAAATAAGGAAATATTCCGACAACACAGTAGTTTTTATAACACAGCCCTTAAAAAGTAGCGGATACAAAGAAGCTGACATAACGTATAGAAACGATAGTACCAATAATAAGAAAAACAGGAAAAGAAAGATCATCTGGTATACCCCTCCGTATAACCAAATGGTCAGTACCAAACTAGGACATAAGTTCCTAGCTTTAATCGAAAAGCACTTTCCCACTAATAGCAAACTTAGCGAGATCTTTAATAAAAACACCTTAAAACTGATTTACAGCTGCACTGAAAATCTAGAAAGAATCATAAAAAGGCATAATAAGAAAATCCTAGAAAAACACGCATGCCAAAACAGTAATAAAACTCATAAACTAAAACTAGATAAAAACAACGAAAAATTAGGTGATTGTAGAAACCCTAAAAACTGCCCGTTGGAAAATAAATGCCTCACAAAATCCGTGGTATACCAATGCACTATCTCATCCATTGAGAGTCCTAACACTGATATGATATACATAGGGTCAACGAAGAATAATTTTAAAATTAGATGGAGGCAACACAAGAGCTCCTTCAACAATATTCAAAATAGAAATCAGACATCTCAATCCCAATACTTCTGGAATCTAAAAGAAATGAATAAAACACCAAAAGTAAAATGGGAAATAGTAAATAAAACAAGAACTTGCAAAACATGGGATGACCCATGTCTTTTATGCCTACACGAAAAACTACACATTAAGTTTATAAATAATGAAAAATTATTAAACCATAGGCAGGAGTTAACGGTTTTTTGCAAATATCAACAAATTTTCGCATTAAATAATTAGCATAAAAAAATCCCATAGTTTAATAAAAGTCTTAATAGCTTAGCCAAATCATTAAATAAGAAAAACCCTTTCTGTAGTCGTCAAAAAGCAAATTGAAAATCAGTGAAATACGGTTTGTATATAAAACACCCACTTGAATAAATAAATAAATAGACAGATAATCAGATAGACAATAATAAAACACAATCCTCCTGACACATAACGACTTCATCCTATAAAAATACCCCCCACTGGGAACTAACTAGAGAATGACCGCCAACAATGGCCGTGAAATAGACACCCTACCCAACCTTAGTAAAACCTCTCAGAAGATGGTGAATCTATAGATAAGAATTAATTCTCTGACCACTTAACGAAGAAAACAAACCTAGACACTCCCACAATAATGAATTTCACAACGGACCATGCCTAAAAACACCACATAAACCAAGAGATAGCTTATTCCTAAAATTTCGCATGAAGATGAAATGGGACTAAACACCTAAATTCAACTTAATTTTAATAATTATTTGGATGGTTTCGGCTCTCGTTTTTGAAACAAGAGAACTCTTATGTAGCGAAGGAATCATATTTTTAAACAAAAAAAATATTATAATTAAGCTCTACTTCTGTATGGAGCACTGTCTGCTTAAAAATAAAAACAAAAATACTAAGGAACTCCGGATTATGCACCCAACGTGTTCTTTTCTATTTTCTGCATACCTGCGCACTTATACTTATATATATATATATATATATATATATATATATATATATATATATATATATATATATATATATATATATATAATCTACACATATATATATGTGTATATGTGTGTGTGTGTGTATTTATTATGAAGTTGATTGTGACGGTTATATGATTTCCTCACGAGAACTAACTTTTATTTCGATACAATTCTTATCTAATACCGCCATCCTATCGAAAGATAATTGAAGGTAATGCAGTTTGACATACGAGATAAGTGTGCGAATTTATGGGCTTCTCTGTATTAAAACAGAGACACAAACAGACAAAGTATGCGGGGAATCTGTTCAAAAATACCAAAATATGTGGATTAGCATTTGTTTTCAAGTGCAGAATTAAGATTCTTTCTTTTTGGCATTTTTAAGATTTCATTTCTCTATCTCGATTGATACACCAACGCAGAAGAGAGAAAGGTACGTAAACAGACATCGATGACTTAAATATCACTCTATCAATTCTTAGCTGCAGAGTAAAAACAGAAAAATACATATATATCTATATATAAATTTAAATATATAGATACTTTTGGTTTTTTATTGCAAAAACAATTCTACTATACGAAAGTCATTAAAATTTATTCACTTGGCTTATGAACACAATAATAAACATATCCATGTGTTCTTTCGAGCGAACTGGTTCTGTAAACTAAACAGAAGGAGATCCTTCAGAACCGGTTCTCCACAGAAAAAAGAAAACAAACTCCAATACCACAGTTCATGAAATGCACATTCTAACCTATATGGCTGAACGTAATATCAGTCTTTCCTCCACAGTGACATTATTGACACACTACCTCTAGTTAGCTGATAATTGACTCTTGAGTTCTTTTACCCTTGGAGAAGTCTTATATTTCACACGCCTGTGTTACTTTTGTGATGTCAACGAACACTCGTTGCCACTTTTGTAATGTCAATGAATACTCGTTGTCACTTTCGCAATGCTCGTTGTAGTAGTTACCAGTGTCAGAGGCCTTCGAATAACACTCGCATTAATAGAACTTGCCGATAATATTCGCTCGAATAGTAAACACCGAATAGTCATCCGTATAGTGATCACTTAGACGCCACGCTAATTCCCATATATACATTTCATTCACATCACATGATCTATTTATGGAAAATGGGATCGCCTGTGTTTGCTCTCTTTTGATCGGTGTTCAAACTCCAGTATCGACAGCGCCACTTTATTCCTTACTAACAATTTTTCTCACCTCTTTTAAAAAAACGATTTCGTTGCCAAATTCCAGACAAAATTCTTTGTCTAATTCATCTACAATCGTAAGTTCATAAGCAAAGTCTAAAACAGAGTTTTCATTATACGATTCTTTAAGGATTTCCTTTCGTGTATATATTTGCTTTAACACGCTGATAATATGCCTTCAATATATCAAAGATATACGTACTTTTTAAATAGTTATGGTAACATTTACGCGCACACTGATACTGTAGTTATGAGATCACCACTTGGTTCTACTTTAGCAAACGTCAACATAGACCATTTGGAAAGCAAAACCATTTGCATATTTGCCAAAACTATTATATATGTTCAGTATGAAAACGGAAACAAAATGATTGATAGTAACCAAAACAACATATTTTTGGTCTCCTTACTGTGGTCGAGAAACTTTCAGGGCCCTCACTCAACATCGTGTATGACTATATTGGGCAAGATGTTATCATCATCATCATAAATCATTTCTAGTTCCTCTAGATAATGGGTTTTGACTAACCATTCTATGACGGCTGTTACTTTGCTAAACTTTGTTTCTACTGCGTTTGCTATACCCTGGGTACCGACATTTGTTTCTGTCTTGAAAAGGTGGGATAACACATTATAAATAACCCACCTTTTCATTTGGTCTGTTCTCTCATCAGTGTCTAACTCTTTTTGTCTCCTAGCACTGATATTTCCATTAATTTTTCGAAAGTTTATCTTCAAGATAAACCTGGTATTATAAAAGCATTACATATTTTCTGTTTCAAGCATATTGGCAAAGTATATTCTACAAAGTATTATTACGAATCATTTCAAATTCATTTTGATCAGAGTGTTTTGTTTTTAGACATCGAAAATCTGGCAACGTATGGATGAGAGTGTATGATTATGTGTATAGTAAAGTGTGTGAGTGTGTATGAGAGAGAATGATAATGTGTATAAGAGTGTATGAGACTGCATGACAAAGTATATGAAAGTGCATTATAAAGTGAATGAGAATGTATGACATAGTGTATGAGAGTGTATAATAAAGTGTATGAGAGTGTATGGGAGCGTATGATAAAATGTATGAGAGTACATGAGACTGTACAACAAAGAGTATGAGAGTGTATGAGAGTCTCTGACAAAGTGTATGAGAGTATATGGGAGTGTATGATAAAGTGTATGCGAGTGTATGATAAACTGTATGTGAGTGTATTATAGTGTATGATAAACTGTATGTGAGTGTATTAGAGTGTATGATAAAGTGTATGAGAGTGTATGATAAAGTGTATGAGAGTGTATTATAGTGTATGACAAAGTGTATGACATTGTATGAGTGTATGACAAAGTGTATGAGAGTATATGGGAGTGTATGACAAAGTGTATGAGAGTGTTTGATAAAGTTTGCACCTCAATACACATAGAGAGAGTCATAGGGGCGTGGGTATGTATGTTTAAAATTATCCATCGTTTATTCAAATATATACTTTCTGTTCAAGTATTCAGTTCGTATGAATATACGACACATACATGTACTGAGGTTTGGTGGATGTTGGTGTATGTTATTTTGCACACTGTCGTCGTGTATGTGTGTATGGGAAGCCTGCAAGAATGCGTGGGTGATGGATTCACAGTTTATTGTCCCAAGCGGAAATTAAAAGAAGATTTGACACCAAGTTGTTTTGTTCGAGTAAAAAAATATAGAAGCAAGGTAAAAACGCTAAACAATACGGAAGCCCAAAAATATAATAAAAGAAATTGGAACACAGGAAAATATTCGAAGGGTTGTGGAGGTCGCGTGAATCTTATTTTCATGCTAATTCAGGAAATGTTAGCGACAACGTTTTAAAGAATATTTTTTATCGAGCGAATAGGCAGATAAGTTAAAGTACGTATATATCTGTACCTCTTGCACACGCACCTAAACAGGAACGGGCGCGCCAACATATGTATAATAATAATGCAAATCGATAACATTTGACAACGACGTTAGAACATTAAAGAATTTTACGTATTTTAATATTATACGAAGATTTGTCAGGAAAAGTTGCAATAGATACCAAGGCCCACAATAATGAAAAAGACATTTCAAAAGAATCATCTCTTGACCGACTCCAAACTTTCGCGTAACATCCCTCATCAAGGTCAACTTTCCGCCCTCACCTTGATGAACAGCTTTCCGCAGATATTTAGAGTCGGTCAAAAGATAAATTGCTTGAAGATTTATATATATATATATATTTTTGACATACATACACACATAAATATCTGCACGTCTTGCACACTTACCTAAACAGGAACGGGCGCGCCAACATATGTGTAATAATAACGCAAATCGATAACATTTGACAACGACGTTAGAACATTAAAGAATTTAACGTATTTTAATATTATACGAAGATTTGTCATGAAAGGTTGCAATAGATACCAAGACACGCAATAATGAAAAAAGACATTTCAAAAGAATTATCTCTTTCGCGTAACATAACTCATCAGGGCCAACTGTCCGACCTCAACTTGATGAACAGCTTTACGCAAATATTTAAAATCGGTCAAGAGATAAGTCGCTCGAAAATTTATATTGTTTTGAAAATACCGATATACATATGATAAGATAAAGAGCAAATAAGAAACGTTTATTGATCTAACATGTTTCACTTTTATTAAAGCTTCATCAGAGAATAAGATATGGTGAAAAAGAAGAAAGAAATTCGGGTATTTTTATTTTTGGTTTGTTTGATATTTGTTGAAACTTGACTAATGCATGGAATAATAATGCAACACAAAATGTACTTAGAACAAAATGTATTGAAACAAGAAAGTGTACACAATATTTACATATATTCTTTTGTATATTCCTGGAAAGACCGTTCCTGGAGAATGTGTTGACTGAGTCGCAGTCGGGCAGAGTCTCTGGTTGAATCTCCTCCTTCCTTCCGGTACCAACCATATTTATATGGTCGGTACTCCACTATTCAAATTAGGTGGATCCTACCACAACAATATCCAAAGCAGATATTCTCTAATGAAACTTGAATTAAAGTGAAACATGTTAAATTGATAAACGTTTCCTTTTTGTCCTTTATCTTATTATTCTGTTGGATCCCATTCAATGTGGGATCTGCATTCGATTTTGATCCCAAATCAGCATATATATATATATATATATATATATATATATATAATGCAAATCGATAACATAACCGTCTAAATAGAGATATGAAATTAATCCCTCCCTATACTCTACCATGTCTCTTTAACTACTCCTCTTACACTCTCTGTTAAATTACAAAAACTTACACTATCAATCAATTTTAATTTCATTTTTCGTTTCATTTCATTTTTGGAAGTGCTATGTGATGATCCAGCGTCTTTTATAGGGACTCTGGTGAAATAAATTATTATAATGGTAGCTTAAAGGGGTCTGTTTTTCTTTTAAATATATATATATATATATATATATATATATATATATATGTGTGTGTGTGTGTGTGTGTGTGTGTGTATGTATGTATATATATATATATATATATATATATATATATATATTGATGCATGTTTCATTAAATAGTATAGACAAGTTTTGTCTATTTATTTTCAGTAAGTTCCTTTCATATTGTCTGATAAGCTTAATAATATTATCATTGAAGGACGAAAGTTTAAATCCGATCTAAGCTTTCGGCTTACATAAGCCATTATCAAAGATGACTATTACTTTTCAATATATCAACCAATACACGTACTAAACAATAATGTTTTTGTTGCATGAAAAATTTCAAAGCAACGACAAACTCGTGCATACGAGACGCGGAAGAGAAAATCGCGCCGCAGCTCGTGACGTCACACATGACTACACGAGAGTGAAAAGGAGAAGTATTAAGTATGGGAAGGTTTTGGTATAAACCAATGGCTTCTGTTATAAATTATAGGGATTTAAGAATATTTGTGGAGATTTCGTAGTTTATTTTGTTCGGGTTAGGTTTCAACAGTTTTATGTATATAGCTTCAAGATTTTTTAGTTTTTGTTTATTGTTTTCATGTTTAAGTATATTTGTGTTTTCAACAAGGATTTTCCGGAATTGTTTACGCGGCCAGGCATAAATGTATACACAATATATATATATATATATATATATATATATATATATATATATATATATATATGAAGATAATTTTGTTCATTTATGTATGAATCATTCTTCTGTCCTTAAAATATTATTTATTTGGGATTCTCGGGAGAATAAGATTCGAGCGAAGGATCTGATTCGAATGTTTCCAACTATGCTGTGATCATTATGAAGAAAATAAGTTCGAAAATGTGTGTTTGTGTGCAACTTAGGAAATACGAATTGTCATTGACCAGTAAATGTTGTAAATGTTCCTGAGAAAATAGAACAATTATTAACGAACTGAATAGATCTTGTCTCGACCAAGAATGGATTCAGGAACAGAATTGTGTTGTCTGATCTTTTGGTCACATTTTGGGAAGTGGGTCGGTTTCACACCCTCTCATCTATCCTTCTATCTATCTAAGTTTTTCATATATATTAATCTAAGTCTATTGATTATCATCTATTTGTCCAGCTGCCTGTCTATATTTATCTAACTCTTTTCATATCTATCAATTTCAGATTATTTATTATCTATCTATCTATCAATCTAAGTATTTTCATATCTATCAATTTCAGTTTATTCATTATCATATATCTATCTTTATGTGCATGTATCTCTTTGTGTATGTATGAATGTACATAGATAGATAGATAGATAGATAGATAGATAGATAGATAGATAGATAGATGAAAATACTGTAAAGAATAGATAGATAGATAGATAGATAGATAGATAGATAGATAGATAGATGAAAATACTGTAAAGGATAGATAGATAGATAGATAGATAGATAGATAGATAGATAGATAGATAGATGAAAATACTGTAAAGAATAGATAGATAGATAGATAGATAGATAGATAGATAGATAGATAGATGAAAATACTGTAAAGGATAGATAGATAGATAGATAGATAGATAGATAGATAGATAGATAGATAGATAGATAGCGGGAGATAAAGTGGCACCAAAATCCTCCAGCGAATAAGCAGTTGTAGTGCTCTCCATCTACTGAATAAGGAATCGCTCGCCTGAATTCATAAAATAAATTAAAATTAAATATATTTATATTATCTACATGACCCGACTGGGGAGTCTTTTAACAGGGGATGAAAATAGCGACACCGAAATCCGAACTTTTATTGAACTAGCGAAAGTTGCATTCCAAAATCTAGGCAAAGTATTAGCAAGAAAAAAAATTGGTTAGAACCAAAGAAAAATGTATTGAATTGCTATGTGATATTCATCATCTTATTTGGCAGTGAATGCTGATCAATCTCCACACAAATGAAGAGAAATCTGGAGATAATAGAAATGAACATGATTCCCAATAGACGCTCAGCAGACAAATATTCAGATTATCCTACACGGTAACATCTGAGCAAAGTGAGGGTTGTAATCAAAATGAGAACGAAAAGTACCCCTTTATTTAAATTCAAACAATGACTGTTGAAATATCTGGGATACGTAATGAAGAAAGAAGATTTGGAAAATCTGACACTCTCAAGACACACTGAAGGCAAGTAGGTCAGAGGGAATCAGTGAGTTGCCTATCAATCAAGCTTGGATGGTAGAACAGAGAAGAGGCTGGACAGTAAAGGAAAGGCGCTTACGTGCAAATACCCTTCGGAATAAATCTTCTACCCCCAGCTATGGGTTAGTTAGTAGGACTTGTGTCAGTAAAATTCATTGAATGTGCTGGTGGTGTAATGCAGGACAGCACGTAATTCTTAATCGGAGAGCCCATTCTAGTTCGGTTTGTTTTATTTACTTAAAATAACCTTGGTAAAGTTATGAATCAACCTCTCCTTCCCCCATCTATGGGCTAATTAGATTTGTATCACTAAATCAATATTACCTAAGATAAAAAAAAATACAATTTGAAAATATTTTCTAACCTGCAAAGAGTTGATAAACCGCAGAAAAGGAAACAATAAAATGAATTTTTTCTCACAAAAAATTGGGATTCTTGAAATCCTTTCGCAATATTCTTCGGAAATATTCCTAGCGTGACAATATTGATGATTACCTTTATGGCATGTATCATTTAGATATTTATCAGTTACCTAACAAATGAGAGGTTTTTATCTAAAGGGTGTTTCATTAACACGGATCAATGTCAGCAGTAAATAAATCAGTGTTGTTTCTCTATTGGATCATGTTATTTAAGCCATGGTAATTATCAGTGAAAAATAATTTCGCCCAAATGTTCGCCAAGGATTCGGTGGCACACCTCCACTCGATGGTCAAAATTTTTGATGACGTCTCTGCATAGTTGCTCTTCGATCTCACCAATATGCCTTATTATCTCATCCTTCAGCTGTTGAATTGTTGTTGGCTTGTTAGCATAGACCTTACTTTTAAGATGACCCCAAATACAGAAATCTAAAGGCCGTTGTGGCCAATTGACTTCACTGTTTCGAGAGATGATGCGACTTGGGAACTTCTCAATGCATTTCTGTTTGAACATACATTTTCGTAATAGGCTTCGACAACTTTAACACGTTGTTTGATTGTTAATCTTTCCATGGTTGAAATTGCCAAAGACTTAAGTTGTTAAATCTGAAAGAAAAAGAAAAAAAATCATTAGATGCTTAAATTTAATTCACATTTCAATTCGATCCAAATTATTGTAATACGCTTTACCATTTTACTCTCTTTCAATTTCATTCTGTGAAAGTCTGCAAGGAACAGTATCTTTGTTGGCGATTATCAAACTCACGCCATGAATTTTATAACGCGTTTGAATTCTCAATATTCCTAAAATCCTTCGATTCTTTTTGAGTGCTTCTATTTTGTTTATTTATTTCCCTTTCATCCATTTTAATTTATAAATATATTGAATATGTTTCTTTTTTTTTTATTCTTTCAGGTAAGTTCTGCTTATTTGTTGATGAGATCTTCCGGAGGAAAAATTGTGTGTAAAATTGAACGGAAACAAAGGTAACATTATTACGTATCCATGGCGTCCGATTGAGACAATTGCTTATCGATAAGTTTACCAAGACCTACACACCGAACGGACGCATATTCATAGACAGATATCTAAACATATATTGCGTCTACAGAAACAGATATACACAAACAAATTTGCATAAATATGTCACTAAAAGATAGTGAGATACGAAAGGATTAAAATATATATGAACAGACTGAGCCAGAAATGAAACATACTCGTAATGCCCATATATATTTAATGACACAAACAGACACACACACACACACACATATATATATATATATGTGTGCGTGTGTGTGCGTGTGTGTGTGTGTGTGTGTGTGCATGTATATGAAAACCAGACAACTTTAAAGCCCCATTACGATCTCTTCCTTCCCTTCGACCATGTTTGTCATACTATCTCCCACCCTCTCTATTTCACCTTACAACGGCTAATACTAGCCTCCAAAAGTGTAAATTTAAATTCAGTTCTTTCAGCCTTGGAAATGAGACATGATGATCCAGAGAACAAGAAGATCTCTGGGGCAATAAATAATCTTAGGAAGAAAAAAAATAGTCTTATGGAGCCTTAAAGTTTTCTTTAAATTAAATTATTCGCTCTGTTTTAACATTGAGCTCTCTGTATTTCATCCTCCTTGAGATTTACGAATTACCAAGATTTGAATTACTTAAATGCATATATATATATATATATATATATATATATATATATATATATATATATATACAGTAAAAGGCAAAAAAATGAACGCACCCATAGAAAGACGATTTTTGTATTTTCACCAAGACAAGTGAGTAATAGAATTCATTTCCTTATACAAGTCATTAATAAAGGTGTACATATGTACATTATACATGTCAAAAACTGATTTAGTAACGATAACGACCCTAAGCATATTGCCTTAAAGTATAAAAGTTATCTAAAGATGATCTGCGAGACGAATGGTAAATTGCAACGATTCCAGTGCTCTAATCAGGGTCCTGGCCGTAATCCAATTGAAAACCTTCGGGCGATAATAGACAGGCACGCTTGCCTGTAGTAGGAAAGTTAACACAGAAGAAGACCTTTTTCGTGAATTTAAGGAATGCTGGAAAAATATTACGAAGAACGTTCGTTGACTTACTAATGAATTTAGTCTGCAGCATGACACGAAGCCTTTATTAAAGCAAAAGGTTACCCAACAAAATACTAAATCATTATTTCTACTTTCTATGGGTTGGTCGATTTTTTTTTTTTTGCTTCATAATATATATATATATATATATATATATATATATATATATATATATATATATATATATGACAATTTCCCCCATTTAACCAGTAGAGAAGACAATATTTATGAATAAAAATGACATTAGGAAAACTAGTAATTGTTAACGCGTTTCGTTATGTAGACTTTATCAAAGCAAAATACGAAATGAATATAATTTAACAAGGTATCTAATAAAAACAAAAACAGAATATTACTAGCAACTGGAATGTAGAGAAATGCTATTTTCATATTGTTAACTGAAAATAACGTCAGTTGAATTTATTTCTATGTATGACTAGTGCATTAGCTAAGTTGTTTAAATAAATATAAATAAATTCAACCATAATTTTGATTTTAAAAATGCTACACTCATAAAAAAAGAAAATAACTCACTCAGAAGGAAAATTCTAGAGAGTGCCGCCATAGAATATTACCCAAATATTAATCTATGCCCAGGTTTTTCCCTATTTCACCTTTCTTAACAAAATTACTGCTCTCACAAACAAATGTACACAACAGATTCATAAAATCAAAAGAAAATGGTTGAATACATCAACACAGATACAATGACAATATTCTTCACACATGACAAATACTGACGTTATTTTCAGTTAACAACATGAAAATAGCGTTTCTCTACATTCCAGTTGCTAGGAACATTCTGTTTTTGTTTTTATTAGTTACCTTGTTAAATTATATTCATTTCGTATTTTCCTTTGATAAAGTCCACATTGAACGAAACGCGTCAGCAATTACTAGTTTTCCTATTGTCATTTTTATTCAAATATATATATATATATATATATATATATATATATATATATATATATAAAAGTGAATATTAAAATCAACACTGAGGCCGCCTGACGATTGCGTCCAGCATGAAACAGCCTGTCGCCTCTGAGTATATTTATATTTACATACGCTATATCTGTGATATTGAGCACTTTATCCCATAATTATAGCACACATTAAAACTATATTTCTTCATATATATGTATATATAAATATATATATATATATATATATATATATATATATATATATATATATATATATAGGTTACCTCTTTGTAAGCGTAATATTACATCTTCAAGGGTTTGACCACATTGCCTTGTTCAAATATTTGATTAATCAAAAACTTTAACTAAGGTTCGCTCATTATAGCTGCTGTATAAATCACAGGTGAGCTCTGTGGGTTTTAAGAAACACAAATGTGCCTCTATATATATATATATATATATATATATATAAGGATGGTGCAAAAATAATGTCGTTTTATCACATAGTAACGTATGTGAGAAAACGACATTTTGCACCAACCTAATATATTAAAATACACATACTAGTATGCCTGTATATATATATATGTATGTATATATATATATATATATATATATATATATATATATATATATATATATACATATATTTATATATGTATATATGTGTTTATACATATATATATATATATATATATATATATATATATATATATATATATATATATATATATATATATATATATATGTATATATATATATATATATCGGTTAACTTTAACTAGCATGTAGATAGCAATCCGTGTTTCACAAGCATCTAGCTATCATGACGTTTTTCAAAGCGAAACCTTTTGATTTTATTCCTCTTAGCCTAAAAATATTTGCGTCTGTGTTTTTGTGTCTGTATATACATATATATATTTATATACGCATGCGTGTTTATGCTTACGAGTGTGCATATGCAGAATTGAGACGGATGTGTGTGTGTGTGTGTCTGTGAGCTTATCTGATTTCGAAAGTATTCCCGTTTTATATAAGAAACCTTTAGACATGTAGCCACATCATAAAGATGAGACGTTTTATTAAATCAATGTTGTCGCCAAAATCCTAAGGAAACCACTTGCATTAAATTAGAAGAAAATTCTTCTGAGTGTATTTTTTCTGATGCTAATCAAATAAGAAAACATGAAAATAATTCCCCGATAATATGTAGATGTTCAGGACCAACTTTGGATAAAACAAAAGAAACTTCAAGGATCCTGGTTACAAAACTTCACACTTCCAAGATCCGTGCCTTCATGGTAATTACTGTTATTTAATTCTGAAGGAAATTTTTTCGATTTTTTATCACCCCATCCAAGAGGGACATATAGATAAGACTCTTTGATATCTTTCTTATCTAGCTTCGTATTTCTCATAATTAGATTGTTTTATTTCATCGTTTTTTTTTCTTACAGAAAGTGTACTTTTTAAAAAAGAAAAAAATGACATTACTTATGCGTTTCATTTTTTGTTAATACGAGTATCTAAGTTAGAAGTTACACAACTCAGTCTAATGTCAGTCGGTTGGTTGATCTGTCAACTCTTGGTGGATTATCTAATAAAGAAATTGTTTATTTAGATATTATTATTTTATTGTTATCAAGCGTTTATTTAGTTCGATGATAGACAAATATTTGTCGTTTATAATTTAATCTATTGGAATTTATTTGGTTCGGGGTTAGGTAAATATTGGTCGTTTATATCTAAATGCCTATGCATATACTTGGTCCGAGGATAGGGATATAATAGTAGTTTGTATTTGAATCTATAAGCATATACTCGGATCGAGGATATGCAAATATCGGCCCTCTATATCTCAATTTTTACACCTTTACGTTTTTCGAGAATAGATAAATATTGGTCGTTTATATTTTAATGTATAATCATTTACTTGGTTTGAGGATAGATAAATATTGGTCGGTTATAACTGATTCTATTAGAATTAAATTGGATCGAAGGTATGCAACTATAGGCCCTTTATATTTGAATCTAGACGCGTTTACGTGGTTCGAGTATAGATAAATATGAGTCGTTTATATTTGAATCTAGAAGCATATATTTGGTTCGAGAGTAGGCAAATATTGGTCGATTATAATTGAATCTATTATAATTTAATTGGATCGAGGATATGCAAATATAGGCCCTTTATATTTCAGTCTATACGCTATATGTGGTTCGAGTATAGATAAATATGAATCGATTATATTTGAATCTATAAGCATATACTTGGTTCGAGGGTAGGCAAATATTGGCCAGTTATAATTAAATCTATTAAAATTAATTGGATCGAGGATATGCAAATATAGGGCCTTTATATTTTAAACTGTACGCATTTACGTGGTTTGAGGATAAATAAATATGGGTTGTTTGTATTTGAATCTATAAAAAAATACTTTGTTCAGAGATAATATAGAAATTGAACGTTTATATTTACATTTACTTACAAGTTGTCTTAACTTTTGGTGCGTTGTTAGTACTGTGCACAGAATCCAGTGAGTGTATTCGAAGCCTTGTTCAGTCTTGTCTGAATCGAAAGGACTATTTTATGAATGGATGAAAGCATAATGTATTTTTAGGCCTGCTCTTGTCCGGCTCCGGGAAATTGTTTTTGTCACTTAAAGAAAGCACTTCATGGTTTCGTTTTACCTGTTACGAATTGCCAGCCTCGAAAGTTTTGCACCTTGTGACTCTTATTAAGTAAAACTTAAGTTTATTTATTGATGTAGCCACGAGTAGATGAAACTCGGGAAAGCGAATCCATAAAAATTCGAGTTACGTATCATAAACAGAACGAAAATGTAAATTCTTAAAAGTTAATCTCGATTCAAAGTGACCTGTTCAAAATTCAAGATTCGCAACCAAACTATTTTCTATTTTCTTCAACTTGCGATTCTGTTTAGCGTTCTACGAAATTCTCATAAACTCTATATGTGTTTTAACGATATACATGATAGCTGTGGTAAACTCTGTGTCTTGCACCTTAAACCAACATGTCTGCGTGTTTCACTGATTGCATTATCTCTTAATGATAATTGTATTGCTCTAAGTCATAGACAGGGAAGATTTAATATCCTTGGATATAATACATGAAGATAATGACAATTTAACTGAACTGTTGTAAGTTATGAACAGAAAAATATAATGTCCTTGCATATAAACACTTTACATAGTCTTCATAAAGCATTTGTGATAGAAACGTCAGTTTGGTCAGGGATATAATTTAATTTGGTTGGTGTTAGTGGAGAGCAAGGTGAAAAATTCCATAAGGACATTAGAGTTATGGAAGTACGATATCAAGGAAGATGAGATAAAAGTGGTTGCATTTTCAAAAATCAATTAAGCGAAAGTTCTTGCGGTGATGATCAATTGCTCGAAATATTAGAATTTTAAGCACTTATTGTGTTAAATTTCGTCCGTATTACACAAGCTGTGTTTTATTTCACACTAACTTTGTGTTTGATTTTCAACTGAACATTTTCCCTTCGCATTTATAATGGCCAGAACCTCGTATTGATCAGGTTTTTTTCCGTACGATATACTATTCTGGAGCAAGGAATAAATATTATTTTCGGATTTAGAAAATTCAAAATTAGCCCAAATATCCCATGCGTCATCTAAAAAAAAATGTAAACCTGTGTAATTATAAAAGGAGAAAAAAAGAAAATTCTTAGAAGTTATTTCTGATTCAAACTGACCAGCTGAAATTTTATAGTTAAGAAACTCTGACGAAATTATTTTCTGTTTTCTTGGATTCGTATTTTAGTTTGTGTTCTAAGAATGGATTATGGGAATTTGATATTTCCGTTAATAAAGTGTTCCCTTCCTTAAAAGAGAAACACGATATTGCAATGCTACTGGGTGATCGGAACACATTTTAGAAGTTCAATGGTGATCAGAGAGCAATAAAAATTAAATCTATTGGCAGGATAAAAATAAAAATGGTGTAGAGAGAAGACGACGACTAAAGAGACGGGACCAATGAAAATATTTCACCGGATGAAAACCCGGTGAATGTAAAAGGATATAAATAGCAACCGGACATTTTGAAACAAACTGCGTAACGAAGCAGTCTACACGTTATAAATGGTTTTAAAGATTTAGCAGTAATTGAGTTGAAAAAAAACTGAATAAAAAACAAAATGCACAAGGAAAGTAGATTGAACAATGAGGAAATATTTGTTTGTACTCCGAATGTCAACGGAAAATAGATATTAACCCTACAACACTAAGCATCAATTAAAGTTACACTACTACTAACCATGGATATATCATTTTGAAAATATCAAAAACAAATATTAAATATAAATCTTTATTTTAAAAATTTACATGCAGGCACTTCAAACTTTGTACTTTGAGCTAACATTAATAGGAACTGAAAAACATATTATTTAGGTAAGAAAATCAGATACTGAAAATTGTAATTAAAAATAGGAAAATTTGCGCTGGGTACTATATATCCATGGTTAGTAAGAAGATTGCCTAAGAATGAGAAACTAATTTAACTAACTCCTTTATGTAAACATAACATAGAAGAACATATGTAAGTTGAGAGAAACAGTTGGAAAGTGAATTCTCAATATAATTTAATAGTGATGATTGGGGAGCTAAACTGGACAGATCTGATGTCTTCATTTAGAATTTGGATCGGTCATTGAAATAGTTAAGCAACACGACTTAGAGGTTTTGCAGTCAATGAATTCATGTGTCCTTTTAATATTGATGATGGTCTCAAGGCGAATGCAGGGAGGCACTTGAACAAACCTTTTGTAAGGGTACAAATAAAGAACATGAAGCTATAAGCCAAAGGAGTTATTTATACAGGACATCGTTTGTATCACACTCAGTAAGAGAGAAAACTACTCACGTTCCCAAAGAGGTTTCAAATCTATGATCCTTTAGTGTAATACGTCCTCGATACATTCGTAATTATATATATATATATATATATATATATATATATATATATATATATATATATATATATATAAATATTTTTTATGTTTATACGTTCTTTTTATAGATACAAATATTTAAGTAAATGCATAATAAACAGTATTAACAATATTTACCGACCTGAATGTGCGAGAAATTTTCATAGAAAATATGCGTCCTCCGACAGCAATCGAACCTGTATCCTATACGGAACCGTCATATAGCCTGACGTGCTTTTACCGATTGTATAGTGCTCAATATCTGTGATAGAGCTAACATATTCAGTCGTATGTCTATTAGTTTGTAATCACATATGTGTGTGTATGTGTAAGGAAATGTGAGCTGATCTGACGGCGCGGACGGCTGATCTGAAAAACGTCAAGACGACCACCCCACCTGTTCCTTGTTAGAAAAACATTGCTACATATGTAAACGCTAGTCTCAATACCGAAATAGAATGGCAGTTGAGTATATATGTATACTCGAACGCATGGAAGTGTATCTGCGCCTAACCCCAGATAATTTATATGGGTGTTTTTGTACGAACTAAAATGCGTACACCTGTATGTATGTGTGTCTATGTATGTGAGAGTGTCATCCAAAAAAACACAGAAGAAAATTTCCACCCTCCACCACATACAAATAATCAAACACAAATAAGCATAAATACATCCACAAAAATAACGCAGTTTGTTTGATGATCGCAAAAGCGTGAAACCCAGGGATACAAACTAATATCTAACTATATATATGTATGTATGTGTGTGTGTGTGCGTCTGTGTGTGAAGGTGTGTGTGTAGGTCGATCCTATCCCTTGCTGTTTAAATGTAAGTGCCTGCGTATATATTTACTGAAGGGTCCACCTATTTCATCGTTAGGCATAGTCCAAGCCTGAGTTAGGTACGTAAATATTTCCTTTTAAAAGGTGTTCCTTTCCTTCGTCTACTGGTTTATTTAATATGTGTTTCTGTGTCACGAAGATTGTTTCTCTCATCTCTTCTGAACTAAAGGTCATCCTTATCCTGCCGACTTTAAATAAATACACTACAAAGAAAACCGTTAACGGAAATGGAATTGTGTCAATAATTGACCGAAAAAATCATTTCTATATAATGTACATTTGACAAGCAAATTGAAGGCACCCAATTCTTTTAAGGACAAAGCTTACATTGGCCTCTACGAAAATTTTGCATTAAATTGGGAACCTTGTAATTCTAAAGGTTTTTGATTCGGTTCAACATATAAATTTTGTGTCACCAATTAATTTCCGAATTCAAGTCAATTAATTCTGAGAAACTTAAGTGAAGTAGCAGGTGTAGAGAGTTCATGCCACAATACTAGCAAGAGACAATAAACTACCCCCTGCAGCAAAACCTCAGACCGGGAGATTGGAGGTTTTGAGGGGCCTGGAATCACCTTTTAATTACTTTTATTCCCAGGTCCACCCTGACCCTCGGTATTAGTACCTTTCAGGGTTCTAGTTATGGGCAAATAGTCAAACTCCAAACACTATGAAAGTGTAAAAATAGATTTTAATAGTAAACGGCGAATGCATCTTCTGTACTTGAAAGCATACAATTGGCTTCAATATATTTAGATTTCGACATTAAATAACCTATAGATGTCGATAGGACGCTAAACAAAATCAACCAACCGATCGGCTGTAGCGGATATACGTAATGACACCAGCAACTAACACACACCTTTAAAAAGGTGTTTTCCAGAAGGAAATCTCGTCTCTTTTCTTACACATTTATTAGGTTGGTGGAAAAATAATGACGTATTAATGTCGTTTTTTGACGTATTTTTTAACGTCAAAAAACGACATTATTATGTCATTATTTTTGCACCGACCTAATAATTAGTCCTTTCTTCTCGCGTTCCTTCACTATCTTCTGTAAAAGATTTTGTTCTCCCTTTCTGTTCCAGCTCACAACACTGTGCCATCTGCATATCTTATGTTAAGATTGTAACAGCTAATAATGAATTCTGGAAGGACTTCGAATCTTAGAATCACCTCTGTTAGGAGTTAGGAGTTAGGAGTATAGAGTTGAAGTAGACTTCAGAAGGAACAGGAAACAGGTTAAACCTCTATTCCTGTTCAAAAGACCGGGAGGATGTGAACCGGACGATAGGCAAACCTATCTACGACTATTATATACATATATATATATATATATATATATATATATATATATATATATATATATATATATATATATATATATATATATATATGGCCTGGCGATTGCATCTAAGAATCTAGCATCTATCGCCTCTAAGTGTTAACTTCTATGTTCACTTTTATATATATATATATATATATATATATATATATATATATATATTGATGCATGCTTAATTAAATAATATAGACAAGTGTTGTCTATTTATTTTAAGTAAGTTCCTTTCATATTGTCTGATAAGCTTAATAACATTATCCTTGAAAGACGAAAGGAAATCACCATATTGATATATGTTTAAATCCAATCCAAGCATGTATCAATATGGTGATTTCCTTTCGTCTTTCAAGGATAATGTCATTAAGCTTATCAGACAATATGAAAGGAACTTACTTAAAATAAATAGACAACACTTGTCTATATTATTTAATGAAACTTGCATCAATGAAAAATTGCTGCCTAAATATACATTGGACTTATTAATTAGGCCCAAAATATACACACCGATATTAAACATGGAAAAGATTCTCCCATATAAATAAGTTTAAATATTTATAAGCTGAATCGTGGATGAGTAATTTGAGTAATAAGCTAAGCTAAGGCCGTGTGTATTATCAGAAAAAGCTTAGTGGATTTTCTTGTCATTCGAAACTGGCAGGTCTTAAGATAAGCGATATTTCTTTTTTCTAAGAGAGCCTCTGTTATCACGAATGTCTGTATATAATAAAAAAAAATCCATAAAGCACGAAGAGGGGTTTAGCGTAATGGATATTGTAATTGTTGTAGAACAAGAAAACACCCTATTTTGATTCGAGATTGTTTTTAATTCTCTTACTCTACCGTCCATATGTAATTTATAGCCCGAAAACAAAAAGATGGCGAAACAGAGACATACTGTCAGACAAGGAGTTTGTTGGATAAAAAAGACGTAAAAGACGAGGGAAAATCTAGCATTTCCAGTTGTTTATACGCATTTTGCTTATTGCTAAAAAACTGGCTCTTGAAAAATAGCGCCGAACGTCACCATAAAAGACATGTATAATATCTATCAAAAATGAATCGAATATTTACGTTATATTTCAGTATTTTACCTATGATCAGATTATTTAATCTTTTAACTCTTTCTGTGTGATTTTTTAAAATAATTTTACCCCAAGTAAGGCGATAATGCCACCAAGGCGCAAGGGGTTACTGGGAATGAAAAAAAAAAGTCTTTAAGAAAATGAAATAAGGTGTAAATCTTTACTTATTTATACATTACATTGTTCAAACTGTTGTCCTCACCTTTCTCCGTCCTGGGTGTGACTATAGACTACATCCGGGGCTTAGATAAACGATAAACTACGTCCAACAGCAAGGCCTCTGATCAGGAAGTTTTGAAGAGCGTGGAACCACCTCTTAATTTCTGGTGTTCCCAGGACCACCGTGAGCCGGGGTGGTAGCACCTGTTAGGCACCCATCTATGGGTAAATAGTTAACCCCTAAACTGGGATTA
>OZ010573.1:10703167-10725667 GCA_963932145.1 Acanthosepion lycidas
TATATATATATATATATATATGTGTGTGTGTGTGTGTGTAATTTATTTGTTTAAACATTATTTTTGATGGATACTCGTATTTGAGTTTTATTTTCCCTCTGAAAGTTCTCCACTGCCTTCACAGGGCATTGAACTCACATTCTTTGAGTCCTGTCACTGGATCTAACTAACGCCTTTATCCACTGTGCCAGTGAAATAAAGGGTTAAGTTCGACATTCCAACCACCTGAAGAAGGCCGAAGCGTACAGCGGCCGAAACGTTGTAATAAATATGGCGACAAAGATGAGGACAATAGTCCGAATAATGTAAATAGTGTACATAATACCTCATCTCATAAATATAGACAGATACTGAAAGGCCGAAACGTTGTAATAAATATGGCGACAAAGATGAGGACAATAGTCCGAATAATGTAAATAATGTGCATAATACCTCATCGCAGAAATATAGACAGATACTGAAAGGCCGAAACGTTGTAATAAATATGGCGACAAAGATGAGGACAATAGTCCGAATAATGTAAATAATGTGCATAATACCTCATCGCAGAAATATAGATAGATACTGAAAGGCCGAAATTTTGTAATAAATATGGCGACAAAAATGAGGACAATAGTCTGAATAATGTAAATAGTGTACATAATACCTCATCTCAGAAATATAGACAGATACTGATGATCCCAGTACTGTATTTTTGATCTGATCTGGATATTGTAAATATAGGACAATATCAGATGGAGTCAGGTACCTACTGGAGCGGTAACCGCAACCGATATTTTACCAGCATCTTTAGCGATGATCAGAGAAAACGGTTGTGTATCGCTGAAAGTCAAGACATAAAGAAATACATTATTTAGATGAATGGCAGTATGACGTTATAAAAAGCAAATAAAAGTGTTTGATGTCTGATAATATGAATTTGTATGGAGAAAAGTATTTCTCACGATGTACTACAATCTGTTTTCTTTTCTTGAAACACTTTTTTACTGAAACACAGACTCGGATTTCTTATCATGAGAGTTTTTTTTTTTTCGATCGACCATAAAAACTTTTTTATAAGAGAAGCCGACAAAAAGACAAAGACATTCTCTCTTAACCCAATTCGTGTAACGAGACAAAGACTTTGGTTTAAAAATATCAGAATATAGAAATAGTTAAAAGATTTATGAAATCATGAAAATAATCCATCGTATGCAGATAGTACTTTTTTTTTTCATTTTTTTTTTTTGTTTTCATATTGTGATTATTGCCTGCTTGAATTTATTTAAAAAAAAAAAAGGTCATATGATTGGGGAGTAAGAGGGTGATTTTTTTTTTATAAGTTACAGTTTGCACATATGGTTGTCAGAAAATGAAATATATAAATTTAAACAAGCAGGCGAAGCAAAATAAAATGAAATTTAAGAAGAGAAATCGCAGTGGTGAGGACAGGGAAAATAAGAAAATCAAATGATAAGGTTACGAGAAACCAACAGAAAAAGCTTGTGGCGCATATATATATATAGATATATATATATATATATATATATATATATATATATATATATATATATATATATATATATTTGTGTGTGTGCGTTTGTATTTATATAGAGAGGGAAAGAGTGAGAGAAAAGGGGAGACCTTAACGTTCTTTTAAATGATTATAAGCCTCTCTAACTGCCTATCATTTAGATGTATATTTAGGTTATAACCTCCGAGGCAAACATTGGGCTATATATTTCATATTAACTTGACCTATCTTTTAACCTATGACTCTGGGCTTAACAATAAGTAAATCTACTCAATGAAAAAGGAAGAAGAAAAATAAAAGAGAAAATTACTTATTTTCCTCCTTTAAGAATAAAACAAGTCTAGTTGTAAATATCATCAACAAAAAACGAAATCTGCAAACAATATATGCTGAGGTTATGTGCGACAGTCTGCGCATGTGCCGAATGAAAACAGTCGTACATGTGCTAGTGGGAAAAGGACGACTGAGTTCTCTTTTAAAGGGCGCAAAAAAAGTTGCAGAAACTAATTTATTGCAGGTTTGATTTAATTGAACGCAAACTTCTGTATTCACTAAGTGAATGTATTTTAATGGTGATATTTATTCGGCTAAACCAATTATCGCACAGGAAAACCCGGTAAACATCTGAACGTTATAAATATATGAGTTTAACAATTTAAAACAAAGAAGTAAAAATGTCTAACTTCATTGCTTATAACGTCATCGCTCAAAAACAGCTAGTATTGGGCAGCATCACCTTGTAGGGGTATCATTATTATTATTATTATTATTATTATTATTATTATTATTATTATTATTATTATTATTATAAATAAACGGAAATTGAATGTATAATAATAATAATAATGAAAATTATATATAAAATAAAATGAAACAGTAACATAAAAACGTTGTATAAAATACATTAAATAAAAAAATAAAAAATTAACCCCAGCATGCAACAAAAACTGTTCATGCAGGAAATACGGACATCGCACCAAAAAACGTTAGATTCAATCTCTTCGCCACGAACCTGTGTACTGACAACACGTGTCCAAATTCTCTCAGTGATATGACTTGTAATACTATGGAGTATATTGCTCCCTTTTATAACATGTACCATAAAACAATTGTAACTTAAAAATACACGCACAAATTCATAAATAAAATTGTATGAAATTACCATACAATTTATCATGCCTTCTCTGTACTACATAGCCCTTCACCACGAACCCTAGTACGGGCAACACTTGTCCAGCTTCTCTCAGTGATACGGCTTGTAATACTGCAGAGTTAATTGCTCCATTCTATAACATGTACCATAAAACAATTGTTACGTAAAATACACAAGCAAATACATTAATAAAATCGTATGAAATTACCATACAATTTACGATGCCTTTTTTGTATTGTGTACGTTTATTTTGCTGTTTGTATCTTCGTGAAAACAAGCCTAAAATTCCTTCCACTATGGTGTGAGTGAAGTCCCTACACCTCAGATATGGCAGCAATCATCCATTCTTGGTTTGGTCTGACTCCTTTTGAACACTATTATCGATTCCTCATCTTACACTCTCGCAACACAAAGACTGTGTTGCGGGTTAATTCAAAGTCTACCTAGAAGCAGTTATATATGTAGCCTTGTGTCACCCGTAGAACCTGTTTTTGTTTTGATTTTGTACTACACCGTATGACCTGCGATTGCTGACCTCAAAATGCCTCGAACTTGGTAAATGTCTGACCATCCAGAACCAGATCTACAATTCAGGAATTTTATTTGATTTATGTTGAAATCATCAGTAATTCTTCTAACGTCCATCGGATTTCTCGAACGCATGTAATAAGGACAGTACATTATTGTTTCTTTGATAAGAAAACTGCTAGCACTAGATTTTTAAACCAGAACGAAACTTATCAATGCTAGAAACGTAGCTCATAGCGCTCCAGTTCACTGTCTATGATATTGTGACAAAAATACGCATACTCTCGTTAAATCAAAAGTCACATTATCCTTCAGGATGGTATAATTTTATTTTCAGTGTAATTAATATGATGCTCTGGAAATGTCTCTATGCTGTGTTTCTTGTTGACTCTGGCTTTAATTCTTAATACATCCAAGTTAATTCATCGATAATTATATTGTTTTATCTCACTTTTACGAGGGACCGTCGGGGCAGCAATGTTTCACGGAGGAAGCGGGAGGGAAAGGAGGATAAACGAGATGAGCGTGTTAAACCTCCCTCTATCTTTCTCATCCTCTGGCTCGCTCTCCTACTCCCTCTATCTTCCTCACCCTCTCTCTCTCCCTTTCCCTCTCTCTCTCTCTCTTTCTCTTTCTCGCTCTCTCACTCCCTCTCTCTTCCCCACCCTCTCTCACTCCCTTTCTTTCTCTCGCTCTCCCACTCCCTCTCTCTTTCTCACCCTCTCGCTCTCTCTCTCTTTCCCTCCCACTCTCTTTCTCTCTCTCACTCTCGCTCGCTTTCCCACTCCTTATCACCTTCTCGCTCTCCCTTTCCCTACCTCTCTCTTTGTCTCTCTCTCGCTCGCTCTCCCATTCCCTCTCTCTTTCTCACCCTCTCGTTCTCTCCTTCCCTCCCTCTCTCTTTCTCTCTATCGCTCGCTCTCCAATCTTCCTCACCCACTTCTTGTGAACACACACACACACACATATATATATTTATTTAGAGGAAAACTTAGCCGACACGATTCTTGCTCTGAGAGACTCTAGGAAGTCCAATGTCAGCATTTTATTTTGCGACAAGTATTTATATAAAAGCGTAAAAATTGTGAAAAATTAAAATAATCACATTTGCCGTGATAAAGTCCCTTACAGGAAAAAACACGTCAGCTAAGATAAGTTTTGATTTTGTCTTTATTGTTATTGTCTTTTTACAGAGAAATTTTTACACCACATTAAGTAAACCGATTATATATATATATATATATATATATATATATATATATATATATATATATATATATATATATATATATGTAGTTGCACTGTCTTTGAAGGGTAGTGGAATGCTGATTGAAGTTGAAATCAACGGAGCATGATTTCTTTTATTGGAATAAAAAATAAGATTTCGAAATCTGCGATAATGCCAGAATAATGCGGTCAGTGCTTTCCTTATTCTAGAACCGGATTCAATTATGCCGTCTGCGTGTCCCATTCTTCGGGAGATTCTCATTACGAGTTCGATTAAGGTTTAATCAGCATCGAAAGAAAGAAGATGTACACGGAGAGGTGAAGTTCATAATGAAGTAAGGCATCGATATTGAGAAAGCAAAGTGAAAGACATTGAGCGAAAAAAGCCAGAAGAAGAAGAAGAAAAGATACTAAAGAATTAAAGGATGAAAGAATTAACAAAAGAAAGAAAGAAAGAATTTTATAACCTCCTGAAAGGAAAAGACAAGCAAAGAGAAAGAAATTGGTAACGTGGACCAAAAATAAAGTAGAAAATGGAAAGAGAAAAGAAAGAATTGATTTATTAAACCAACGGGAAGCGATCTCATGAAGAAAAAGAATATAAAAATAGAAAAGAATGAAGGAAAAAAAGAAGAAAAGAAGGAAGGAAGAAAGAAGAAAAGAAGGAAGGAAAAAAGAAAGAAAAAAGGAAAGAGAAAATGAAAAAAGAAGAAACGAAAAAGGTAAAAAAGAATAAAGGATAAAAGAAAGAAGAGAAGGAAGAAAAAAGGAAGAAAAGAAGGAAGGAAAAAAGAAGAAAAGAAGGAAGGAAAAAAGAAAGAAAAAAGGAAGGAGAAAATGAAAAAAAGAAAAAACGAAAAAAGTAAAAAAGAATGAAGGAAAAAAGAAAGAAGCGAAGGAAGAAAAAAAGAAAAAAAGAAGGAAGGAAGAAAAGAAGGAAGGAAAAAAGAAAGAAAAAAGGAAGGAGAAAATGAAAAAAAGAAAAAACGAAAAAGGTAAAAAAGAATGAAGGAAAAAAGAAAGAAGAGAAGGAAGGAAAAAAAAGGAAGAAAAGAGAAAAGGAAATTAAAAGAAAGAAAAATGCAAAGAAAAATAAACTAAAGATAATAACACGAAGGAAATTAAATCTCTATTGTCAAGGCGACCATCTCATTATAATTTTCAGCACCCCCTCTTATATCTGTAAAAACAGATTCATTCTATTGATTCTTCAGCTCGTTTAACAGATCATTAGGACGGAGTAGTGAGTTCGATACTTACCGTGTGTCCTTCACTTATAGTCTTTGGCCAAAATTAAACTAACGCTGTATTTACTTGGCAACTACTGAGTCAAGTTGTGACACAATATTGGTTTTTAACGTGGGTACCCATATGTTTTCACTCGGGCCGCTGGTCTTAGCTGGTCCATGCTGGTCAGAGCCAATCCAAGCAAGTCATAGCTATGACACTACCAGGGAAGGGAGGGATGCCTGCGCGCGGCAAGTATCAGAATGTGTATATCACTTATGAGAAAGTTTTATACACTCCCAAAATTCAACTAACGCGGTTGGTATCCATTAAATCACACAGATCAAGATAGGACAGGTAGCGAATTTGGCAACCATCGATGATCAGCTGATTACTAAATTTATTCAAGAAAACAAGATAAGTGTATATAATGGTTAACGAGCAGAACGTTGCAATTAAGTGTTCTAGACTTGTAGCATTGTGTAAGACTTATTTTAACAATTTCTTTCTTCATTCAGTCACCGAGCAGCCAGTGTTATTCCAGTGACGCTTTTCTTATCTCCCTGGGCATCAACAGTGATCAAAGTGTAATATCTGTTTTTATCACCATAAAGGGTAATGGTAATGTAAGTGTTTCCTTACAAGGAAACAATCGGCTGTCTTTGACCGAGAAGCTAATGTTAATATCAGCCATAAAATCTTTAATTCGAAACAAATCTTCAAGAAACAACGTTTCTTATGTACATTGTCGACGCGGGCTTCCTTCTTAAACGTTTGTTTAATGTAGCTTAGAACGCCCAAATCTTTATTAAGTCGTTATTTTCTCTTAGACTTACACGTATCGTTTCCTGGGCAAGACGATTAACTACATCTAACAGCAACACCTCTGAGGTTTGAGAAGCGTTGAACCACCTCTTAATTTCTCGTGTTCCGAGGTCCACCTTGACCCGGGGTGGTAGCACCTGTTAGGGTCCCAGCTATGGGAAAATACTTAATCCCTAAACTGGGATGAAAACACTATGAAAGTGTAAATATAGATTTTAATACCAGCAATATATTTTTGTATAAAATTATTACCAGTAATTAATTTTTGAAGAAAGAAATTATTACCAGCAATACATTTAAAAAAAAATAAACCAGCAATATATATTTTTTTAAAAACTATATTACCAGAAATACATTTTTGAAAAAAATATTACCAGCAATAAAAATCTTGTTGGCATTAAATAACCCATAGAGAATGAAATATCGTAAAACAAAACAAAACAAACACACACGTGCTTTCCATTTTAGTTTTCTTTGAGTGATGTGGTTTCTGTTATTTGGTAAAGTTCTTTGTTTGTGATTCTGTAGCGCCAGTTCATAAAGTTAAAAGAATAATGATTCCCGCTACAGACTTCATTTGCCCGAAGTTAATTTTATTCAGTGAACCGCGAACGCGATTGTATACAGATAACAGTTTAGATATTTCTGAATGAGTTCAGTCATGAAGGAAAGTCACCAAAATAGCTATTTAAGAAAAATATGAATTCTAGCTGAGTAAAGTCTATTTAAGAAAAATGAATTTGTTATGTGTGACAGGATAGAAGGAAAAGATAAAGATTATGAAGATTATCTGAACGACAAAAGAATAGGAAATTCTTTTAAGAAAAAAGAGAAAGTCGTGATGAAACGGAGAGTGAGAAAGAAAGAATAAAGAAAACAAAAGAAAGATGAAAATGATTAAAATGAAGGAAAACCGAACATTGGCAAAAAGAAAAAAATAGGGACGATTGAATTTATAAGGGAAAATCTTTCGAAGCAAAAACCCAGAGAAACAATTACAGAAGAAAGAAAGAAAGAAAGAAAGAAAGAAAGAAAAATCAAGAGAAAAAATCGAATAAATGAAAAAGATTAACTGTGAAATATTAGGTTGGTGCAAAAATAATGACGTAATAATGTCGTTTTTGACCTATTTTTAACGTCAAAAAACGACATTATTACGTCATTATTTTGCACCAACCTAATAGAATATATATATATATATATATATATATATATATATATATATATATATATATATATATAAAGTGAACATAGAAGTCAACACTTAGAGGCGACAGTCTGTTTCATGAAGTGTTGACTTCTATGTTCACCTTTATATTTACACACGCTCTATCTCTGATATTGAGCACTTTATTCCATAAATATAGCACACCTTAAGACTATATTTCTTTATATATATATATATATATATATATATATATATATATATATATATATATATATATATAATAAAAAATTAAGGTTCAAAATTGAAGGGAAAAGAAAATGGAAAATTCGAATAAAAACATAACAATAAAGGACAAAAGTATAGATGGTGAATAAAATTCGAGAAAAGAAAGAAATAAAGAAAGAAAAAATATCAGAAATCTAAGGAGGAAAGGGGGAAAATAAAAGTGAAGAGACAGTGGAAAGAATGAATAGAAAAGGACAGAAAAGGATGAATAAAATTCGAGAAAAGAAAGAAATAAAGAAAGAAAAAATATCAGAAATCTAAGGAGGAAAGGGGGAAAATAAAAGTGAAGAGACAGTGGAAAGAAAGAATAGAAAAGGACAGAAAAGGATGAATAAAATTCGAGAAAAGAAAGAAATAAAGAAAGAAAAAATATCAGAAATCTAAGGAGGAAAGGGGGAAAATAAAAGTGAAGAGACAGTGGAAAGAAAGAATAGAAAAGGACAGAAAAGGATGAATAAAATTCGAGAAAAGAAAGAAATAAAGAAAGAAAAAATATCAGAAATCTAAGGAGGAAAGGGGGAAAATAAAAGTGAAGAGACAGTGGAAAGAAAGAATAGAAAAGGACAGAAAAGGATGAATAAAATTCGAGAAAAGAAAGAAAGAAAAAACAGAAATAGAATGTCTAATAAAAAAAGAAAAAGTTGAAAAAAAAAACTAGGAAAGAAAAGTGAAGAAAAAAGCGCAGAAATGAATGAGGAAGAAAGAAAGAAAAAAGAAACATGTAGGAAAAAGAAAGGAAGAATCAGTGTTGAGGAGAGAAAACTGGAAGCAAGAAGGAAAAATATGAAATCGATTTCTTTCTAATAGTGTAAAGACTTCAAAGTATGGCAGTAATTGTATCGTGATGAGAGAGACTCTTAACTTACGGCCATGTTTGATTTTGATGATGCGAAGATTGCGAAAGGGCCGGTTAGATTAAGGTTGAAGCAGCAGATCAAGCGGGATTAAGGAAATCATCACTGATGGGATTAGGAGTGGAAAGATCAGGGGATCAATAGATTTGAGATGGGGCTACGGAAACATGGTTATGTTGGGTCATCGCTGATTTCGCTTAAATAGCAGAGATCAGAAAGAATACAATGAAACGAGAAGAAAAGGAAGTAAAAATGGAAAGTAGAGGTGAGGAAGAAAGTAAATTTAAAGGCGGTAGGATAGCACAAAGGGATAAAACAATTGAGGGAATGAAGAATATTGAAGGATAATTAAAGAGAAAGGAATCAGAAAATAGTCATTAACCATCTTGGAATCAATCTGGGTTTTAACTCTAAGCTACGGCTGCAGATAAGAATACACGATCATTATTCCACTGCTATATATGGTCTCTTGCTCCGACCATATTTATATTTATCAAGATTCTCGAAAAAATCGAAAAAGTACACAGGGCACAGTGGATAAAGGCGTTAGTTTGATCCAGTGACAGGACCCAAAGAGTTGTGGGTTCAATACCTGCTTAAGACAGTGGAGAAATTGGAAAGAGGAATTAACAGGAGATAACTGATAGCTAACATCCATTAGATATGGCACGTGAAACTAGAAAAGTCTACCCCAGCGAGCGAAATAAAGAATTCAATTCCTGAAGGAGGCCGGAGCGTATATCGGCCAAAACAGTGTGATAAATATGGCAACTAAGATGAGGACAATAGTCCGAATAATATGAAGAATGTACATAATACCTCATCTCAAAAATATAGACAGATCAGATAGTGAAGAAGGCTGGAGCGTACAACAGCCGAAACGTTGTAATAAATATGGCGACATAGATGAGGACAATAGATTGAATAATGTAAATAGTGTACATAAAACCTCATCTCAGAAATATAGACAGATACTGAAAGGCGGAAACGTTGTAATAAATAGGGCGACAAAGATGAGGACAATAGTCCGTATAATGTAAATAGTGTACATAATACCTCAGGAATATAGACAAATCTAAAAAAAATCTGTGTAATTTTATTGATCTTGATATGGCATGTCGACTTCAGTTACGTTTCCGCTGACATGGCGAATTCACATCGTCTTTGGAAAAATATTTCCATGACAATTATTCTAACGAACTCCCCTCCTTGGTACCTCGTTTGCACGAATTTACAAGTATAACTAGACTGGCAGTTAGGTCTCATCGTTCTGCTGTCGAAATAACGAGATTTTCAGCTACAATGTTCAAAAACCTAAATGCAATATCAATCGCCATCTTCTGTCTTGCTGAATTCCTTTTTTTCATTGTCATTTCTCCTTTTCTCATTCTCTTCTACTTGGCAACAACCCCCTTGCGTCTTAAAGGTATTACCGACTTTTTGGGGATGTTATTCATATAAAGTTAATGTTACTTTTAGGCTTTATTATGTTGACCCGAAAGAACCGCTTCAAAATTAATACTGTTGCTATATTCTGTGGTACCTCACTCTATCAAGAAATAAGAAAACATCTTTTAGTTCAAAATGGAAACGTGTCGTTGTAAATATATTTACTACTCATACTACGGCGAGATAAAAAACAAAGTAAACAATGTAGCGAAAAATATATCTCGTTCATTTTTTTTTTTTACATGAAAGAGAGATATAGGGACATTTTATTTTTAAAACGCAAGACGGTCGTAAGAAGACCAGCAAAAAAATGTAGGAATTGCAAGCGTAAAACACCTGTTCTCTTACTTGTGACCAATGTTTTACACCTCTTCATTGGTTTGTCTTATTTAAAAAAAAGATTTTATTTTCTTTCTCCCGTCAATTTTAATTTGGGCACCAACTGATTAAAATACATGATCGGTCGGTGTCTAAACAGGCTCTTTCACCAGGTCTTCTACTGCTGAGAGGTCCAGTTTTGACGGCAACCACATGTCTAGGCAAAGGATTATACTTACATACATTCATACTGTAAAAGGACAATATGAATAAAGACAAAAGGAAAACATAACTTAACCCACACATTTCATCCGCTGAGGGACTATATCGGAGGACGAAGATAATTCATACATGTAGATGTGTGTGTGGGGGGGGAGTTTAATTCATGCGAATATAGTAAAGTCAAATCCTCGGTAGAAAGAACATATGTAGATATTAACAGTGACTTGATCATCACTCAATGCCTGATAATGGCGGTCATCAACGAATGCTGACTTTTGTGTACACTCACAAATATATATATATATATATATATATATATATATATATATATATATATATAGGCATCAATTCTTTCATTAATGCATGTTTCATTAAATATTTTTTGTCTATTTTAATTAAGTTCCGCTCATATTGTCTGATAAGCGTAATAACATTATCATTGAAGGACGAAAGGAAATCACCATATTGATAGATGTTTAAATCCAATCTAAGCTTTCGGCTTACATAAGCCATTATGAAAGGTGAGAATTACTTTTCAATATATCAATCAATACACGGACGAAACGATAATGACATGTAATTGTCATCTTTGATAATGGCTTATGTAAGCCGAAATTTTAGATTGGATTTAAACATGTATCAATATGGTGATTTCTTTTTGTCTTTCAATGATAATGTTATTAAGCTTATCAGACAATATCAAAGGAACTTACTTAAAATAGACAAAACTTGTCTATATTATTTAGTGAAACATGCATTACAGATGGCATTTAATCAAAGTGGATTCAAATAATATAAAATATCAAAACCGATTCACAAATAGAGCTCAATGTTATTATAACAGAGCATATAAATTACATAATACAGAAATTCAATAATGACCTCATGAGAATAGCTATTTCAAGTAGTGTTAATATGCTAGTATATTTCAACACAAATGGTGTGCAGATAGAATGTTAGAAACTTCAAAATTAAATATTTAAAAAAAGGAAAGAAAGAAGATGCAACCGTTCACAATAAGATATTCAGTTAACCAAACAAAACTCGTATAGTGGTAAGCAGAGGCAGATATTGTCTGGATAAATTACAAAGAGTTAACACACACTTGACCCTTGATTTTAATTCCACCACCACAAGTTGGGGTTTATGTAAAAAACCAAAAGAAGAAGAGAAATCAAATTACACACACACACACACACACACATATATATATATATATATATATATATATATATATATATATATATATATATATATATAAAGTGAACATAGAAGTCAACACTTAGAGGCGACAGTCTGTTTCATGCTAGATGCAATCGTAGCCTGACGATTGCATCTAGCATGAAACAGACTGTCGCCTCTAAATGTTGACTTCTATGTTCACTTATATATATATATATATATATATATATATATACACGCATACATACATACATATATATGTATAGGTATTTCAACTAGTGTTAGTACGCTACGATTTTTCAACTCAAATGGTGTGCAAATACAATGTTAGAAACTTATATATGCATGTATGTACATGTAAGTATGTATGTGTGCTCGCGCAAACGTTTCCAGTATATATATATATGTGTGTGTGTGTGTGTGTGTGTGTGTGTGACACAAAATACATATGTGTACAGACGCGTTTCTCAACCCGTGCGCCCTTGCGCGGTAACGCGCCCTGAAAGGTAGCCAATTGCTCCTCATATTAACAGAAGAGTAAATTATGAATTATTTTTATATTTACAAAAACATCATTATTTTTTTAAAAAACTAGACACATCAAGCATTTTCATGTCTTTAAATATAAATGCCTATTTCAGGAGACTTCTTTTATTATTTTTCCTATTTTCAAATTTCAGGAATTATTTTTCCTCATTAAAATTGAAAGTTCGCCCCAGAGTTTGAGTTATTCAACAAGTGAACTCTGAAGGTTGAGAAACTGATTGATAGACAAATTATCTAGCAAGCAGACTGACACGGAAATAGATAATAGATATGAAATTACTCAGATAGATCTACAAATCTGGATGAATTTATCACGACTCTCGCAAATGTTTGTCACCATTTAGATAGATAGATAGATAGATAGGAACAGACTAAGATAGATAGGCACAGACTAAGATAGATATGAATAGACTTAGATAGATAGATAGATAGATAGATATGAACAAACTGAGATAAATAGATATGAATAGACTGAGATAGATATGAATAGACTGACAGACAGACAGACAGACAGATAGATAGATAGATAGATAGATAGATAGAAATAGACTTAGATAGATAGATAGATATAAATAGACTTAGATAGATAGATAGATAGATAGATAGATAGATAGATAGATAGATTGTGTATATTTAGGAATCATATTTTCATTCAGACAGGATTGGTTAAATAATTTAGACATATCATGTCGATTTGTTTTCGCTGTTATCCTTTCAAGTTTGCGGATTAATTTTTTGGTAGACTTAAAAAATTGAGTAAGAAAAATACCAATATTTTCTTTCGAATAGTTTTTTTTTATTTTCTCAAGTACTTTCAATTTTATCTGAGAGTATCTTCAGGGGGTTAAGTTGACTGTGAGGATGTATATATATAGAGAGAGATAGACATAAACAGACAAAGATAGATAGATAGATAGATAGATAGATAGATAGATAGATAGATAGATAGATAGATAGATAGATAGATAGATAGATTTTTGTCAGGGTTTTGTATAATCCTTTTCGCGTATCTAGCCTTGTCCAGCCTTATCCAACCTTATCCGGCCTCTCATTATTTCTATAATACATATAAACAGTCGACTTGGAAACTGTCCTCGATTTCCTCAAAGGCGAATCATGGCAAATTGCTCACAGATATATGAACTCACGTCTCTTCCGTTGGATGAAGAATAAATTAAGCTTAACTTTACGCTTCAGTTTGTTAGCTTATTTGTGATATATTAGAAGCTAGATAAGGAGATTTTAATCAAAATAGCATAAAATAATGCTCACACGTCTTCCGCAGTACAATAAATACGTAACAAATATGCAGTTAGAAATTCATTTCGCGATTTGGTTTAATGGAATATATCATGGCCTACTCTTTACTCGACTACTCCAGCAACAACTACACACGTACGTTATCCAGGCACATTCAAAAATCTGAGATATCTTTGTTACGTGCAACTGCAGAGAATTCAGTGCATTTGCGGCATATCGTAGACATGCTCAACGGGATTTTAAACCTGTGGGGATCCAAGAGGCACTTGATAACTTGAAAATATCCGAGCTTTTTCCGATGACAATATTATGTCACTTGCGTCAATAAGTTTATCTTATTTTTTTTTTCTTTTTCGTTTTACGGATTACCATTCCTGCATATAAATTAATTCGGATTAAAGAAGAAAAAATGCGTGTGTATATTACATTAACACTAAAAAAAAAAAAACAACAATGATTTTGCCAGATAGAAGACCTACTATTTAACCCATATCTAGGGGGAGATAGTTTCACTTAAAGGTATCTACGCGTAATTGAACGTTACAAACCCGACTGAAATTCGAACTCGGTTCTTCGATTTTTTTTTATTCCAAGCCGTTATTAATTACACCACCTGTAGATCCACTCGCTTACTCGAACAATCCACGTTCACTCGGAAATATTGCGAATATCAGGTCAGTTTAATTTCAACAGAACATGTCTAACCGCATTAAAGCTCCACTAACGGCTGATGGAATAATCATGCAGTCGCTTTCACACAAGAATTCGATCATTTGCTTGAAATTTCTGGAAATATGAATCATATACCAAAGGTGCTATACTGCAAGTCTTCCACACTCCAATGTCTCTGGCAAAGATGGTTCAGATTAAACTATGTTTTGATTCCAATAAAGGTACCCTTTCTGGTCGATAACAGATAAAAAGCATGAAGTGTAAACTGAAAGGTTGAACGATATCGCCATACTTTTCAGTGGCCGGATTGTCCGTTCTTGAGGCGTATCGTGTCGTATGTCGCTAATGTCTATCTGTTGTCCCTAATTAGCATATTCAGACAATTTCAAAAAATACTTGAAAATGTCTTCTATCCGCTTGTCTGTGATTAAATGTTACTAATATTGTACATTATACCTTTTAGACAGGTATTTTTGTTTAATACTTTTTATTAATGTCCTTGTCGTTAAATCATTTGCATTCTAACCATGAGACCCGGGTTCGAATCTCACCATGGTCGATTTGAGTGAAATTGCGTAGACGGAACTGTTAATAGATGTGCTTAAGTCCTCCTGGCCGATGGCTTGAAGTGCTAGCCATGTCCAAATTATTGATCACGTAAGATAACACGGTCTTTCCCAGAAACTGTAACTAAGGTCTGCTCAGTATAAGCAGTATAAGCATAGTTGCAGTATAAGCCACAGGTGGGCTCCGTGAGTGTTGAATAAACACAAATGCGCCTGAGCAAGTGTCAGCAATAAGGACTGACTAGCCACCCTAGTAGTCAGGTATCCGCGAATACGAGTGTCTGTCCTGCTGTATATATATATATATATATATATATATATATATAAGTCAACATAGAAGTCAACACTTGGAGGCGACAGTCTGTTTCATGCTATATGCAATCGTCAGGCCACCGAAGTGTTGACTTCTATGTTCACTTTTATATTTACACACGCTCTATCTCTGATATTGAGTACTTTATCCCATAAATATAGCACATCTTAAGACTATATTTCTTCATATATATATATATATATATATATATAAGCAACATGTTGTAAAATGTTATTCTTCATCGTATCTTTTCCAATCTGCAATAGAATATATTTTTCATATTATAAAAAAGATATATTTTCTCATCTTTATTTTCTTCATCATGAAGTTTTAGACACGCTACCCTCAGACTGTATTTTCCCTAAAATCTGGGCTGAGATGTTACTATTATACATTTAGTTTTCGGGTTTATTTATTCATAATTGTTGCACATGTTTTAGCCATTCAACACCCAGGTGTTTTTCTGTGTGATTTTCTGAGGTGTTATGTGTATATATATATTGATTTTTGCGTACAAATTTCCTAATTTGTTGTCACGAATCCAGACTTTCTGCCACACGAAATACTTTCTTTCATGATATCAGGAGCTCAATGTCAGCAATACTCATTCCCTTATATGGGCAAGTGGTTAAAATGTTCGCATTCTAACCATGAGAGCTGGTTTCGAATCTCATCATGGTTGATTTGTCAGGGAGGAGACTTCCTGATGCTACCAGACAGGAGGTGTTGACCCCAGCCTGTGCCACCTTTGGAAAGTTGCCTGAAAACCTTACCAAGAGTTGATCCAGGCCTTGTGAGTGAAATTGGGTAGACGGAACTCTTGGGAACCGTCAACAGGAGTGCTAGCACGAAGACGCATGTCATCGTGGCCGAGGTATTGAGCGTGCTGGTTTTAAAACTTTATGGTAACAACAAATGTAAGTTCACTAGAGTAAAAAACTTTTTCAATGCAAATGACTGTCATCAAAATTACAGAAGATATTTTGAAGATATGTTATCTTCTTTTTTGAATTAGGATTAGCAATTTTTATTCCGATAAAATTGACCAACAATCAACTGACTGGCAAGAAAAGAAAAGCTATTGTCTTTTAATTGTATCGTTTTTAAAACTCACTCTTCCCTTCTTCTAATGAGCTTTAAAGAACTGAAAAATATAACCATTCTCACGATCGAGCGAAATCATTGTTTGTTTTCCTGCGATGAAAATAAAACAAGAATTGTCATTGGCCATTCGACCTCGCATCGTGGGATATATTTTCGAGGTCTAGACATGGACCTCGTTAATTTCATCAGAGGAACCACTCCAAAACACTTTGCAATACATACAATAACAATGCAGCGGCTGCGAAAACTATACTCGCCGATATGTCGTCGCAGCTGAAAATTCCGATCGCTAGCGACAATAGCAGTAGTACTAGTAGCAATTCAGCGACCACACGAATAAGTTGCAAATAAACACAAATATCGAGCAGGTAACAACGAGTTAGCGTTTTTTTTTTTTCTATTATTTTATTTATTTATTTCTTGCTAAGCCATACTGCGCATGCGTGTGTCTGTGTGCGCGGGCTTGCTCGTTAATTATTCGCCATTTCTGTGTTCTTTAATTCTTGCTTCATTTCTCTGTCAATCCAACCCGTTTCCACCTGCCTTTCTCTCTGCTTCGCAATGTTTATTATTCTTCCGAACCATTGATGATGAGGCTCAAAGGTTACAGACATTAACCGATGTTCACCTACGTGTAAACTGGTTAGACGACAAGATCATCATCGAATTTTATGTCCTGGCTGTAAATTTCAGACACCTTCAACGTTAGAACAATGCAATATGAAAATAATTTTTAGCTGTTAAAAAAAATTGCTTGCCAGAGTACAGCATTGAAAATCTTGATAATTTTTTTTTCTGAGATTGAACACCAAAAAACAGCTTTATTTGTGGAATCACATTTCTTTCTGTTACAAAATTAACAATGTGATAAGTTAATATCTACCTGAATGTCTTATTCTTCCCATATCAACCTATATGAACGACGGATGGATTATTTTCTATATCTATAATAAGGGTTATAGCAGAGGTAAAAGCTAAGCGTTTGGTTTTTACCTAGAGTTAAGTACTAATCGAATAATGGAAGAGAAATCTCTTTACCATTCTAGTATGCTCATGTAAAATTTATATATATACACATATATATATATATATATATAATTTAAATATTCATGGAGACCTAACGAACACTATTGATAACATGCTTGTTGACAACACTAATATAATAGCATCTTCTACATGTAAAAAAAGGCTAAAAATAATAGAAGCCTTATTAATAAAAGCAAAAAAACCAACACTTAATAATATTAACTTTGAACATGGACATAATATCTTGACCGTGTTTTGAAACAAAAAAAAGAAAACATTTTATAAAACATACGTACAACAAATAATTTCTTATTTAACAGTTAAAATATTAAATCCTTGAAAATGGCTTAATGTATAGCGGAAAGCGCTTGGATAAAAAGAACATTCGGACAATTTTTATATAATTTATCATCCGAAAAGAAAAAAATATTAGATCGCATGAGAAATTGTATAAAAAACTAAATAAAAGCACCTTGTCTGTCGTATTCAATGAAATTTTTCTGAAAGAAGGATTGCTGCCTAAATGCACACACACACACACACACACACACACACACACACACATATATATATATATATATATATATATATATATATATATATATATAGGTAAAATGAGAACAAAGGGAGTATAATTCCACTGTACGTAATATTTACTTTAAAAGAGGGCTCAATACAGAGTAGAAGTAAATATTATTTATTTTAGGATATTAAAACATGTTAAAAATCGCTATATAATGGCAGTTATGTTTCAACACTACAAATGTGTCTCCGATGTTTGCCCGAGGAGATAGTTTTGTAGTTTTGTAGTTTTGTAGACACATGTAGTTGAAATATAATTGCCATATGTAGCGATTTTTAACAAGTTTTAATATCCTAAAATAAATATTACAGTAACCCGGATATAAGAGAGTTGTCGGGAACGGGATAAGCAGTCTCTTATATCCGGGTTTCTCTTATATCCGTGTTTGGTCTATTTTATATACATTAATACAGGCTCTAATTTGGGACCAGAGAAAATCTCTCTCATATCCGGGTCTCTTATATCCGGGTTACACTGTATATACATATATATATATATATATATATATGTGTGTGTGTATGTCTATGTATGTATGTGTGTGTGTGTGTGTGTGTGTGATTTCTATTACTTATAAATCTATACATTAATGCTATGGATGGAGCGACTTGGTGGAAAAGACGTGCCTCTTGGGGCCGTTTCCGGTGGGATATGTATACTTAGATGAGTATCACCAAAGGAATTAAGAGTAGCTGCCCTATAATGAGTCTAGATTGTTGCCCCTGCATCACTGACGACCGCTGACTCATTGGTATGACGCTTGCTATGTCTCATAATGATCCAGGTTTGATTCTCGCACTGCTGAGGAATTCCCAAAAGTATGAAACGGATGTCCAGTGCTTTCTATATTCTGCTGAGTTTTCTTGTTATGGACTCGACAAATTACTATGAAAAATTATTCAAATCTCAAAGAATTGCATACACCTGGGTTCCCCCTCACAGTCATATGATTGGCTGGTGTCAGCCATAAATACAGACTGATGTGTAGGTACATGAGGACGTCTATTCTCTTCGCCTATTGTCGACGCCTATTGCCTAGGCCTATTGCCTACCACTTCGACGAGGACCAGTCCATTACGGTTACCTGCTAGATTGTTCTACCCGGTAACAGTAGTCAACAGCCACTTTGCTACTTCGAACAAATATATCACTTTTCGGGACATATTAGTTTCATACATTATTTCTAAAGATTTAATGGATTAGACGCGGTGTTTATTTTAAAAGAATTTCGTTTACCAGCCTGCGTAGCCGAGAAAAATTCATGAAAAAAATGTGCCCTACGGCAGGCTTCGAATGTGTCTTTGCAGGTCTGGTGTACTTTTCGTTTCGCTTACAAAATAACATACTGTTTAGCATAAAAAATGTATGACGAAAATACGAGAATACACTAAAAATATCGTTGAAAGTAAAAAAAATAATTATGTCGGATTAAAAGGTAAAATCTGTTAATTCTTAAAAAAATTGTTTCGTTTACGTCTCGGATTGAAAATATGCAAATAAGTGTTTCCGGTAAAAATGAGCGATTCAATGTGGTTTAAATGCAAAATAGAATCATGATTTGCTGCAGATCTTCGTAGCCGAACGGTAACAGCATTCTGGATCAAACGGTGGTTCCTCTTGCAAGAGGAGAGGCGGTTTCGAATTCCACCGGAGGCCAAATTTTCTTGACTAAGTTTTCCCGAGTATGTAAATAAAATACTGTTCCAAATGAATGGAGCGTCTAATATAATATGGATATAACCTTTTATATATATATAACGTTTGATGTAATAAAAATATCAGATTGAAAATAAATCCATTAATTCTTCACATCTATATATATACATTTTCAAACGTATTTCAGTAGATGCTCCATTCATTTTGAACAGTACTTTTATTATTTTTATACATACATGCACACACACATATATATATATAACGTCATCCACAGACAGTCTGTTTCGCAGCTCATCAGTGTGGCTAGACATCCGGTTGCCTCTAGCTAAGATCGAAACCCGACTGAATTGGTGTCAGTCGGAGATTCTACCACTAATCCATCGATGGATTTTTAACGCATTTATTTTTAGAAACACGCCCAGTGACTGACAGTGACTCAATTCGCTATGCGAAGAGTCTCGCTATATTAGCTATAATAGTACCTGTTTTACAAACCCATACCTACAAGCTAGAGAGCTCAACTGGAATTAATTTTTAATTCATATATATATTTAAGGGATTTATTTTCAATCTGATATTTTTATTACATCAAACGATATTTTTAGTGGATAGTCGCATTTGAGTAGACGCCGCCCCCCCCCCACACGCTTTTTTTTAAAATAGTCTGTATTACGTCAACAGGCCTGCGTACACGGGAAAACGTGTTCTCTCCCACGGGGTTGGAATCTGCGTCCATATTTGTATGAGAAACCAACTATTTGATTTGGATTTATAGGCTTTCGAAAAAGTCTGAACAAGCCGAGGATATGCATTCCTGGAAGAGTTAAATAGAACATTTCGGGGGTGGGGGCCCTTGAAGTTCAAACGGGTGGGGCGTTTCTCGCGGGGGTCGGGCCCAGTTTTATAACCTAACCGAGAATACATTCTATTTTTTACGTTTTTTCGAGTGTGAAATACGATTGACGTAATACACGCTGTTTAAACGGGTACCTTTGTAACTGTAAATAAATTTTGCTTCGAATAATAATAATAATAATAATAATAATAATAATTAATTGTATATTATAGAGTTTGGTGGAACAAACATAAAATGTGCCCGAGGAGGCGTCTGCAACAGGGATTATCTAGCGAGTAAATCGAATAAAATATAAGCTGATTCATCAACGAATGCATATAATTAATATATATATATATATATATATATATATATATATATATATATATATATATATATGAATGGTAACAGCATATATATGAATGATATTTTTTATATGTACAAAAGAATTACTTAACTGTAAATCTCCCTGACTACGCAGTTTCGTGGAAATATGTTCGCTTTTCAGAGAGTTAATACGCATAATTCAATATTTAACATACGGATTAACCCCTTGAAAAGTGGACATATTTTCACGGAAACTGCAGAGTCAAGGACAATTGCATTTAAGTATTTTGTTTTGTATTTATAAAAACTAATATTATCAATGCTATATTTTTATTAGGATGGTTCAAAAATAATGACATAATAATGTCGTTTTTTGACGTATTTTTAACGTCAAAAACGACATTATTACGTCATTATTGTTGCACCAACTTAATAATATTGAGCATTATATGAAAATATCTGCTTCACTTTTAAATCGTAAATTTTCAATTCTAACTTTTATATACGTACATACATACATACATACATACATATATATATATATATATATATAAACACGTAGTAAAATATTAGAAAAACTCCAGGATTTCGCAAAAATAATCCTAAGACTACCTCAAATGTAAACTGTAGGAATTTATAGCGAAATACTTTATGAATGTTCGTATCTTTTTTGTATGAAATATATATATATATATATATATGTGTGTGTGTGTGTGTGTGTGTGTCTTTGCGCGTGTGTGTGTGTGCGTGTCTGTGTGTGTGTGCGTGTCTGTGTGTGCGTGTGCGTGTGTGTGTGTGTCTGTGTGTGTGTGAATTATGCCAGACTTTTGATTATTGTTATTCTGTCCTATAAACTTATATTTGACATTAAATCCTCCAACAAGGGCTGATATTCCATTAAATAATTCACAAACTAGACATAGAATAAATCTATGCCGTTTGTGTTCGTGTCTGTGTGTGTGTGTGTGCGTGAAATCTTCTGTCCTAAGATGTTGCACATCAATCTGTCTCCACTCACCGTAATTAGCCCAACAAATGCTTTGGTTTATGACACTACTTTCCACTACATTATGTGAGATATCTCGATCAATAGGTCGATATTAACAGCGGGATACACACACACACACACACACACACACACACACACACACACACATACATATATAAATATATATGAGAATAAATTAAAATGCTGCCTATTAATACTTGTAAACGTTAAAGTAGGAAGCGTCAAATTACACAATTCAACGTATATCAAATTTTATAGAACATCTACCAACAAATTTCTTTAAAAAGAAGACGAGAGCAACGTTTATACCCGCTACCAAAAATTCCAACAAAGCTTATATTCACCCCAGAATCCGACGCAGTCATAGCTTACAATAACCACTGCTTCAATATTTACGACAAGAAGTGGTGTAGTTTGATTCTTATTGCACCCGGAACCGCTTACAATCGGTGAAAGGAAGATATGGAAAAGGCAAAGTGTAGCTATGTACAAACGGGCTAGGTTTAGGTTGAAAAAAACAATCAAATTAGATCCCAAGAATTTTAGATCACGAACCAAATAGGAATTGTTTATCACACTTGCAAAAGTAATAGTCACCATCCAGCTTATATATATATATATATATATATATATATATATATATATATATATATAT
>OZ010573.1:10730667-10733167 GCA_963932145.1 Acanthosepion lycidas
TCATATGTTTGTACTTGTTTTATTGGCATTTCCATCAGGTCTGGGCTAAATATTGACAAGTCCTTCAACTAAAGCGTTGAAGGGGCCTCTTTTCGCAGTCGTAATCAGTTTTCATATCTTTATAATTTAATTACAATTAAATAAAAGCAAGACTAGAAAAATCAATAAATTGAAATTTGCTTTTGTTTGTCATGAAGGAATACAGCGTTTGCATTTCGGGTGGAATCTTATGAACCGTTAGAACTACCAGCCAGAAACGACATTAAAATGAACAGGAATAAGACTAGAAAATTGGAATTGGGCAGTGAAAATAATGAACCGAGTAGAAAACTAGGAAAGTTATACACAAGTATATATAGATATATATAAATGGACAAAGTCCGACAATTACTTTAAGACATTTTTATGTCTATACGTTTTTTATAGATACAAATATTTAAGCAAATACTGTTTATAATAAACAGTATTAACATTTACCGGCCTGAATGTCCGAGAAGTTTTCATAGAAAATATTCGTCTTCCGAGAGGAATCGAACCTGCATCCTATACGGAACCGTCATATAGTCTGACGTGCCTTTAACCGATTGGGCCATAGAGGGGCGTTCGTTTTGCAAGTTCGTTTTTACTGTTTAAACGACAATCTTCCATGATTCTCTCACGTACATTCAAATCGACCTTGCTAAGCAAACGCTGTGGCCAAATTTATACTCATGCACAGCGACTACAATTATACCTCCTCACATAAATAGACTGAAGCAGCTACCACCCATGAAAACCAAAGGCACTATTGAATATTCATCAAATCAGATAAATTCATACTTATATACTTTATTTTATTCTATTTTGTTAACTCTCTTTCATGAGTTAATCATATATATATATATATATATATATATATATATATATATATATATATATATATATATATATATCGGGTGTCCATAAAGTTTGTGTTCACTTTAAATAATAACTTTATTTGTATTTGTGTTAGAAATAATCTGTAAAAAATGCTATAAAGTTTAATGTACCTAGTTTTAAGTATAGCTAAAATAACTAATGTGATTTCAGGCATTACTGTAAATCAGTTGGCAAATGTTTTCCATGAACTGCAAAATCGTATTACCTTTTGTATTGCTAATGTTGGAGGACATGTGGAAATTTCAATAAAATTTCAATAAAAACTTAAAAAATATAAATTTATTTCTTTCTAATCCTTTTTACAAATTATTTCTATCGCAAATACAAATAAAGTTATAATTTTTTAAAGTGCGCACGAACTTTATGGTCACGCTATATATATATATATATATATATATATATATATATATATATATATATATATATATATATATATGGGGGTTATACCGAGTGTAACCAGTAAAATTGTCTACATCGTGGAACAGCAAAATTGCCCAATTGTTAGATTAAGTTTACACCGCTGTATCTTAGATATGATTAAAGATATCTTACTGGAATTCTCCGGGGTTTTAAAACATTACTGAACTCTAGTTTGAAAAATAAGAATGTATTTAGCTCTAAGTTGAAAGGATTATCCTCCTTCCTGTTGTGACCTGTTGATTCAGTTTTCCTCTCTACTCTTATCTCCTTTTTAAACTTATTCGCCGTTCTCTTGATGGTTTCTTGAATGGACTTTGAAGATGGAAGCCAGAGTACGAATAAATGTACAATTACTGAAGGTCTGAATGATCTTTTTCCTCTCACTATTGCTCAGTTGGGAAGACTTAGTGGGGCTGAAACAAAATGATTTTAAGCTGTCCTCTTTCCAGCTGAATAACTCAAAGGATTTTTTCATTGATTCTTACGACAAATAGTGTCAACATGGCTAAACGTCTTAACTGAAAACCTGTGAAAAAAATTTCAATTAATTTACTGCTTTTTATTTTATTTTATCTTTTTTTTTACATATTAAACTTTTTATGGGATGGAAAAATCTCCCATGTTGTTAGAAGATTTGGACAATTTTGCTGTTACAGTCGGTATATTAGTTTTTCACAGCAAGCAAGGTGAAAAAAAAACATTATGATGCAAAGGTGATGTTGAGGGCCCCAGAAACGGAAAGGAAAGTAACAGGACAGAATTCATGGAGACATAAGGCGAGGACTGATACTGGATAAGTTCTGAAGAATACAGGTGACAGGAAAGCAGGGAATCGGAAGAGAGTTCCCCAAGCAAGAAGTGCGGGGGAAAGAAACTTTAGGATAGAACTTCTGGTTACAACCAGTCTAGTACTACGTTGAAATACGTGAAGTCAGAAAACGGATAGTTTATCAGAACAGTTGACCAATAACGCTGCAGATACTTGTTTGGAACTTCTCTAGTATGGAGGCAGGCTGGTGTAATGGATAACCGTTCGGATCGAGGAATCGAAGGGCCGACTTCAATTTCCAGTCGGATCCATTATATTCACTTTTCCTCCCAGATATGGGTAAATAGAAGGACAGACAGTGTTCTATGACTTTTGATGGAAACTGGTCAACCA
>OZ010573.1:10735667-10833167 GCA_963932145.1 Acanthosepion lycidas
TACATTTATCCATTTTCAAGGATTAAATATTTTAAAATGGTTAAAGTGCTCCATTTTAGGGATAGAGCGTGTGTAAATATAAAAATGGACAGTAAGTACAATGCCGTATAGCGACTGTCTGTTTCATACTTGAATTCTAAGCCTGAAGATTATTGTCAAGCATAATACAGACTGTCACCATTCGATATTGGCCTTACTGTCGACTATATATATATAAATATATATATATATATATATATATATATATATATATATATATAGTGTAACCCGGATATAGGAGAGTTGTCGGGACCGGAGAAGAAGTCTCTTATATCCGTGGTTTTCCTTATATCCGGGTTTGGTCTATTTTGTTTAGGTAAATATGGCTCTAATTTGGGACCGGGTCTCTTATATCTCTGCATATATATATATATATATATATATATATATATATATATATATATATATGTGTGTGTGTGTGTGTGCGCACGCTCGTATGTGATACGCTTGATGTTTGGGAAGACATCTTTAGCGAGCCATAAATTCTTATTGCTATTTCAATCGTATCATGAGTATTATCATGACAGATTGCAATCTATTACAGGAAGTGAAAATATGCACCATCTTCCTGTCTCTAGATGTTAAACAAAGGAACTTAGAGAAAGTGAGAGAGAGAGAGAGAGAGAGAGAGAGAGAGAGAATGGTCATAGGATCAGGAAAATAGCAGGTAGCTTTGTGCAAGGACACAGCATTTGCACATGGTGATTGCCCACCATTTTCACTCTGGCCTATGATGGTCGACAGGGGCTTCAGCAATGTCATACCATTTCACCTCTTCGCCCCGAATTTCAAGATCCTCTTATATTTATATGACAACTATATCCTGTGAATTAAGCTTATAATATGCATTTTTTATTATAAGATATTCATAATTAAATGTTAAATTTTCCTACGAAGCTCGACGTTAGTTTAACATTTTTTAAATCATTTCAACCAAGCAAGGCAATAAAGCCACTAAGACGCAAGGAGTTACTGAATGTTAGAGAACACGTGAAAGAAAAAAACACACTGTTAAGGAGAGAGAAACAATAAAAGAACAGGAATTAAGTCAAAAGATAACGGTTGACATTGCATTTAAATTTTTGAAGGTCAAAATTGACTGGGAAGGCATGAATCTGGAAGAAAGTTCCACAAGCAAGAAGTGCGATAGAAGAATCTGTTAGCATAGAACTTACGGTTACATCTAGCCAATTTAACTGTAAAAGGATGAGACCTTGCCACCAATCTAGTAATGCGCTTAAAGTCATAAAATCCAGGTACGATAGAGGAAAGTTCATCAGAACAATAACCATGAAAGTATTTATAGAAAAGGCACAGGTAAGCTACGTTATGTCGGTGGGAAAGTGACTGAAGCCAAGATGCAAGGTCATGACCAATAAAATTGCAGATTTTTCTTTGGATTTTATCAAGAATCTCTAAATATATAACAGGAGCACCAGACCAGATAACGCAAGAATAGTCAAAGCAAGAACGAATGGTGAACTTATAAACATAGTAAATACGTTTTAATTTAATTTTAATTTCAGATTACACGGATTAACTAATTATTTATCTTAATGTTGCCCTCTGTACTCTTCAACCCGTGACCATTTCCGAACAGTTATAAGAAAATTGGCATAGTGCCTCTTAAAAAGTTGAAAAGTCCATAATAGAACATTAATTCAGAAAGTTGATTTATGCACTCACTACAAATAACTGCCATTATCTAAGATGACAAATTCCCATCTGTAGTTTTAATTTAAAAAATCGTCATTCGAGCATCAATGAGTTAATAAAAGCAAGAAGATAAAGTTGTTCGAACAATGATTTTTCTCAAGGTTTAAGGCAATACAAATCGACCTCAGTCAGAATTAGAACTTAGATTTACGCATTGAATTTCATAAGATGCTAATTTCAATTTTGACTCATTTCCCCTTAAAAAGGAATCACGTCACATAATTTCTTTCTAGGGATTCTTTTTTTCCATATAATTAATTTTTGCAATATTATATTGACTTTATATTTCGCAATACTTGATTTTATCAGTGTTGTGATGCAAACCTAGTTTTTTTTCAAATTTCCTTCATTTTTAAATTTTTGGTTTCGGTTTTCTATTCTACAGGAATACAATCCTGTTTTTATTCTACAGGAATACAATCCATTTTCTATTCAACGGGAATTCAATCTGGTTTCTCTTCTACAAGAATACAATCCTATTTTTATTCTACAGGAATACAATCCTATTTTTTATTCTACAGGAATACAATCCATTTTCTATTCAACAGGAATTCAATCTGGTTTCTATTCTACAGGAATAAAACCCGGTTCCAGTTTACAGGAATACAATTCTATGAGTAAAGAAAGTGATTTTTATGTGGTATTTTTTTTAAGTCTGATAGAAAAAAAGCAACAACTGTATATTAAAAAAAAACATTTTGATAGCATTGATTGTTTACAAGTATTTTATCGAAGTTAGCGTGTTCTTCTGTGCGTGCAACTAAGGATGGCTGTATTGTCTTGCGCCAATCTTCTAAGTGGAAAAGACCTAGCTGCCTTTAAAAACAAAATTTCTGGCTTTTATCTAAGCTGAAATGTTGAGCTCTGGCGTCGGTACAGGATATGCATCTATCTGAGTCATGAATCAGGCTCCGTTATTTGCATATATATATATATATATATATATATATATATATATATATATATATATATATATATATATATATATATATATGTATCAACTAAGGTTAGGCTAGTAAACCGCAATACTGAATGGGTTGGCAAAAGGGTTGTAGAAAAATATACGCTCGTCTTTCATATGGGAAGGTCGAACAGTGACGTTTCGAACTGGTTGGACGTATTTAATCATGTGCATGTTGCGCCGCGTGAATGGATAAGAGCGAGAGATTAAGAAAAAAAGAAAAGAGAATGTGTATGTGAGAGAGAGAGAGACAGACAGACAGACAGAAAATTGAGAAAAGGTAAAGGTAAATTATAGGGCAAAAGAAGAGAGAAGAAGAGGAAAGAGAATTGGTGAGAGAGGAAGAGAAATAAAAAGAAAGATAAATAAAGTGTGGAAGGCAAGTGAGAGAGGAAGAAAGAAAGAGAAAGAATACAACAGAGATAAAATAGAGGAACAAGGAAGAGAGAAAAAGCGAAAGAAAGCCTGACAGAGAGAAAGAAAGATAGAAAAAGACAGAGAAAAAGAGCGATAAATAAGAGACAAAAATAAAGAATGAAAATGAGATGAAAGGAAACAGAAAAAAAAAGAGAGAGAAAAGAAAAAAAAAGAAAGAGAAAAGAAAATTAAAAAAAATCAGAGAAGAAAAGAGTAAAAGAAATAAGGAAGTGAGAAAAAAGAAGTGGAAGACAAAAAAATGATAAAAAAATGGAAAAATAATAGCGATATGTGTACGGGTAAAGGCAACAGGGAATCAGGTTCAAATTTCAGCTTCAACAGCTTATGTTTATTTCGACTTATGGAAAGGCATGAAACTGCATCTCCCTGCGGAACGATTTCTTGCTACGATGGTAAGCAGAGTTAAGAGTGACTATGTGAGTAGACTGGCACACGACTCCACCATAAATATTTTAGAAGCCTGTTAGCATCGTATTCATCCCTGATACACACAACCGACAAGATCTATTTGTCTAATAATTAATATATTTTTCCAGTTTTCGAAAAAGTTGTTGCACATCCGGTTCAAAACTGTGCATGAACTGTGTTTAGGTTCAAGGTTTTGGTTTGATTTATTTTAAGGCGAAACATTCTGGAAATACAGCTAACAAGACGTCACACGATATCGAGTTCATTAGATGGTGGCAATATTAGAATGAAAACAAAAACATGAACGGATTGGACAGTTTATCGACAATATCCTGATGAACAAGAGCTTACTCGAAAATTGGAAAGCTACAATAAAAAATAATAAGCCGACAGATCATGGTTGAATTTAATAAAACTTACACAAATGAATTCGCGTTGCATAAACAAACTCATAATGGGCGGTGTGATAGATTAAATAACGTCTCATCATTAGGAGCCCAGTTCGAATTCCAGTCGGGTTGTTACAGCCACTGAGTTGCAAATACCCTTGGTAAAGGCATGAATGCATATTTTGTCTCCCTCCCAAGATACATGCTGGAGAGCAGGACATACTTATATATATATATATATATTTTGAACAATAAAAATTAAAAAATTAAAATCCTCAGACACACTGGGTTGTAGATTAATATTCTTTCGTTTTTTTATTATTATTCCAATTAGATTCCTCGACTAGTTTCGGCCAAAATGGCCATCATCGGGAGGAGAAATATTTCTGCTTGCTGCTAGCACTAAACTACAGAAATGAATGTCTTGATGGAGAAAATGAACTTTTGTCTGTAGTTTTCATTTGTTTTTTTATTTTTTTATCTTTTTAACATGAATCTTTTAACATTCCTTGTGTTGGTCAAACAGTCTCTTTTAAGTTGTTATTTGAGATAAGATATATATATATATATATATATATATATATATATATATATATATATATATATATATAAATATATATATATATATATATATATATATATATATATATATATATATGAAGAAATATAGTCTTAAGGTATGCTATATTTATGGGATAAAGTGCTCAATATCAGAGATAGAGCGTGTGTAAATACAAAAGTGAACATAGAAGTCAAAACTTAGAGGCAACAGTCTGTTTCATGCTATATGCAATTGTCAGGCCTGACTATTGCATATAGCATGAAACAGACTGTCGCCTCTAAGTGTTGACTTCTATGTTCACTTTTATATATATATATATATATATATATATATATATATATATATATATATATATATTCATGAATACACATTATTCCTACACCAGTAGAACATGCACTTCTGAGGTGCTAATTATGCATATATATATATATATATATATATATATATATATATATATATATATATATATATATATACGTTATTTATATTATTCGGACAATTTTCCTCATTTTTGCCGCTATATTCGTTACAACGTTTCGGCCGTTGTATCTCCTGTTAATTCCCCTCTGCAAGTTCTCCACTGCTTTAACTGGGTATTGAACTCACGCTCATACCCAGTTAAGGCAGTGGAGAATTTGGAGAGGGGAATTAACAGGAGATAACTGACAAGTGACATGCATTATACATACCATGTGGAAACCAGTGAGCTAAATAAAGGGTACAATTCGACATTCCAACCACATGAATAGTCACAATAATGTAAATAGTGTACATAATACCTCATCTCAGGTATATACATATATATATATATATATATATATATATATATATAATTGGATTGATGTCAGTTTGTGACCCTGGGTTTCGTGCTCTTGACGATCGGAAATAGTGTGAAACCCAGGGTTACAAAGTCACATCAATCCAAGTAAATATGTTAGATCTATCACTGATACTGAGCGCTTTCCAATAAGTACCGCGCATACATAATACATATAAAAATTACATGTGAGTATATATATATATATATATATATATATATATATATATATATATATATATATATATATATATATATATATATATGTATGTATGTGTGTGTGTGCGCGTGTGTGCGTGACAGAGAGACAGCATTTTAAGCAATTTTAAGAACTTTTGTTTTATATTTTTTATCGTATAGAAATGATTTTCTTTTTAGAACTTCACCTGTGCAGAATTTCTCTAAATATTAATTGACTGCAGTGGTTTCGGCTAATCTCTTAACCAATATATTTTAAGGATTGCATTTGAAAATTAAAGACTATCTCTACTTTCCATGAACACTTACAGTTTCCACAATAACCATTTCGGGTTTTAGTATAACTAAAATCCTTAAGCAAATCTAAAATATTATCAGTATGAGCTCAATATATATATATATATATATATATATATATATATATATATATATGATACAAAATGCATATAAGATAGGCAGGAAAATTACTGTACCAAAGACGGATATATAAAAAATTGTTTAATGTATCGTTCAGAAAAATGGACTTGCTTAATGCTACAAAATGATGAAAACATTTTAGCTTTTTTTTACTTCCCGAGATTCAGCCGTGAGGTCTCATCAGTCCCCAGGGCAAATTATATTGTTCAACACACCCCAATTTTCTTTTTAACCATTATATATATATATATATATATATATATATATATATATATATATATATATATATATATATATATTCCACTCTTCCATCGTTAGCAACTCAGTTCCTAGGAAGCGACAGCCAGACACCAGTACATATGATTTAATTATAGCGGTAAAGGCTTTGTGCTGAACCAAGCACACTTTTTGAAGAATTGAATAAAGAGATCTGGTGCCCTACGTGCCACTAACTCCCCAAATGACCCTCCTCAGGTTTTGAATTCAGTGTTGTCCTTCTACTAGAACAGTTGCCATCCAAAGCTATAGAACTTCATCTGTCCTGCTATTTACCCATAGCTGGAGGGAGAAGACGAGGATTCATACATATCGCAAGATTATTAGCACGTAAGTGAATGTATTAGATTCGAGTGGAATTCGTGCTAATTTTATATATATAAAACTCTATATACAGAGTGTTTCGCACCTCATCAGTGTGGTTAGACATGCGAAACCAGAGCGATCTAACATCAGTCTAAGACTCCCACCATTAGGTCATTATGAGAAAGAGAATTTTAGCGCATTATATACGATACATAAGCATTACCGGCTACCAGAATGCTCAGTTCATAACGAAGAACTTTTAGTGTTAATTAGCAGCAGAGGGCGCGCATATATATATATATATATATATATATATATATATATATATATATAGAGAGAGAGAGAGAGAGAGAGAGAGAGAAAGAGAGAGCGAGAGAGAGAGAGAGAAAGAGAGAGCGAGAGAGAGAGAGAGATAATTCAGTAATTTAAATAATATATTGAAGTAGAACTCTCCTTTTTCTGAGTTAGGAAATTGAAGCTCAATGGAGAAATTTGCCTTGTAATATTCAATACCTTCAAAACGAAACAAAAAACTGGAAGAATCCTAACTTTTTGCCTAATATGGTGAATCGTTGTTCTCTTAAAACGGTTCCTTGTTTTCAACGCTTATTGAGACTCCAAGCGAGAACTTGGATCCTGAAACCTAACCTTGCTGTTGAGAGTTCAGTAGGTTACATCTGTTAAAAGTCGGAAGGCATAAAAACTGAAACCATAAAAACGATGAGGATAATAGTCTGCGTATAAATATTGTAAGTCATGAACTCTTCATCCCAGAAATTTAAAAAAAATACAAATTTTGTTTGAAAAGATATTTTTTCTGTATATAAATACGAATGGAAATCGCAATCAACTGAATTTGTAATATTTGCGGCAGTTTTTTTTCACATGCGCATATATATATATATATATATATATATATATATATATATATATATATGTTTGTGTGTGTGTGTTCTTTTCCTTGTTTTTTTTAGCAAAGTCACTAGAAATGCATTAACATTATTGTTTTATTCTATTTTTAACGTTAGTTTTATTTCCTTGCCACTGAAATCGCTTTCCTTTTTATATTTTCAATGCAAGTCTTTAGCAAGAATATTAACAACGACGCTATATACATACATCAAGCCCTTGTCTGTATGTAATGCATACATTAATTCCTAACCTCTTACAATCCAGTCCTTCCTGATTTTCAAAGAATTTCTTTTGTAAGGTCTTCTATAATTAATTCATATCTGTATAAACGCATATTTTGTCAGACGATCAAGTTTTTCCTGTTTTCTCCCTGTTTTTTTTTTGTTTTGTTTTTTCTTTTTGTTTTTGTTGTTTTTAATTTATCTTTGTAGCAACGTGATAGTATTATAAATATAAAAACCATAATGTCTCCATTTCTCTCCCTAACGAGAAAGCGTGCATTTTTTCTTAGTGTGTCGTGTCCAGTCAGGATGTTGGCGATCATGGCTCTCCACAATTTCCTGTCCCCGGTTCTAAATATTGTCTTTTTGTTATTTCTGCTATACCTTATTCCGCCATCAATTTATTCACTAAGTATGTTATGCATTGTCTCCTGTGTCCCTCTTGCCTTCAATCTGTCTTGGGAGTATCAGATTTTCCAAACCTACTTTCCTCATTATGTTCTAGAGAAATTTAAACAGTATCTTAATAATGTTAAGTAAAACTTTAAATTTTCTCAAAACGTTGCTCACATATTCGGTCCAAGATATCCTCAGCGTCCTTCTGTAGAACTAATTTTTCGTTGTTTCAAGTCTCGTCTTCATTTTTCAGGAGATTGTCCAGCATTCACTGCTATATAGGAGGACGTATATCACATAACAGTTCAATCTTCTTTGTTTCTAACGAAATCTTTGTGTTTCTTAATACTTTGCTTACCTTTGAAAGGCATCTTCGCCTATCTCAATGCGAATTTTAGAGTTGTACTTTCCATCCGAGCCGAGTTCAAATTCCAGTCGAATCCATTGCATTCACTTACGTGCTAATACCCTTGGGAAAGGTATTAATCCTCTTCTTCTGCTCTCAGCTATGGGTAAATAGCAGGACAGGCAGGGTTCTATAGCCTTATACGCCAACTTGTCTACTGCAAAAAGAAATGGCAACCTACTGCGGGAGAAAAATCTGCCTCGTCATTCATGTATCGAAAGATACATGATCGCTTAAGCGTGAATTATGCATGGCACATAACTGACTGATATTCACTTACGTGCTAATATCCTTGGGAAAGATATGAATCTTCTTCTTCGTCCCAGCTATGGGTAAATAGCAGGACAGACCGGGTTCTATAGCCTTGGATGGGAACGGTGATATTCTTCTCGGCCAGGAACTACCGGATGCTCAGAACATTGTGAACAGGAACATTGTCATGATGAAGTAGCCACAAATTGTCCTGCCACAACTCTCGTCTCTTCACGCGCACTTGGCGAAGCAACCGTAGTAGGATCTTTTAGTAGACTTCCTGGGGGTTACTTTGAGGTGGAATCCATGTAGTTTGAAATTGAAATAAATTGTTTGTTACACCAGTCCCGTTATTTTTGTTGTGACCAATTATTTGGTTAAGAAATAAAAAAACAAGTGGTTGCAGATAAATAGGGTATTGAACATGAAATACAAGAGAAATGTGTTACACAACTTGGGAGTGTGTATCGGTTGACCAGCGTTCAATCTACATCACTTAATATTTAACAGATTCACCTCCGAGGGATATATATATATATATATATATATATATATATATATATATATATATAGCACAGGGACGAGTTTAACGTGGATCATCCAACCCCGTAGGTTCGGCCAAAAAATTCCCGTAGAACCAGCATAAACGGGTTCGGGTCTGTCTAACTCCGCGGACGAAACTCTGCCCTTTGGCACAGCCTCGTTCGGGTTCCTCTCTGCCAAAAGTAGAGAGTTCCACAGGAGCTGCGAACAGCCTCATTAGAACAGTCTATATCACCGTTCCCCCGTGGCTTACTTTTCCTACTACTTTATAGTAAGTGGAAGAGTCCACAATAGACTCATTAGAGGGAGGACACTACAACAACTTTTCAGACCTACCTTGTATTTGGCGTCTAGTGAGAACAGTACAGCATTAATGGCCTATTAAACAAAGCATGACAAAGGCAACACATATAGGCTGTTGTGAACAATACAATAGTAACACCCTTGTGCAAATTAATTGTAACAGTCGCTTTAGTTTCCTTTCTTTTACCATACGGTCAGTTTTAGACGCACGGGAGTGAAAGGGTCGTAATCGATTTATTTTTTCTTCCTCAGACTATATCAGTTGCTATGGTATGCAGTAATATGAATCTGTTTTCGGAGCGTATGATGAAATTTGTTTGCCCTTGAAAAATATTGCATCATCCATGATGGCATCAGAATTTCATCACGCCCATACACTATTGTCTCGACTGTGGATTAGTTGTCCTACGGCTATTGTTTGCGATAGACATTACTCCAAGGAAAACGACGAAAATTACAACGCTGCCCAAGCACACTGGCAAGCCTTCCAGGGATCAAGATTGGCCTGGAAACTCTCCTGTCTACCTCCCCAGACGAAACTCTGCCCTTCGGCAATGGTGGCCAATCTGCAAGGAACAGCTTAGTGGAATGGTGTGCCTAGTTGAGGACAGGTCAATTGTAATGATCTGTGCAACTCGTTTTCTAACCGTCCTTGCTTTCATAATGGTTACTAAGATTAATCTAGTTTGACACAAGATAAAACACACAGAGCGACCACTGTTGATGATACAATAGAAATGGCTTGTGAATTTTCTTTTTTGAAGTAATGTTCACCCTGTAAAAAGCCCCGATGCCACTTGAGATATAGAGTTATGTTAAAGGTTACATTATATTTATAGGGGTTGACTCTAGACTTGAACAGGCTAAGATTGTAATGATCGGGGAAATATCCTTTTGAGGGGCTGTTCCACAAGGCAGTGTTTCGCGAGAAGCTGAAACTTCTCGTCGTTGGAATGTAGGTGATCTACTACGATGTCAGTGGCATGGTGTATCTTAGTTGTGAAGGTTAAACCTAGCGGAACCAAGCAATGTACTTCTTCCGAGCAATTTCCATGGAAGTAGCCATAGAGCAATGAGAGACTCGCCACGTCCAACCACGTCCTGCCTGTGAGAGAGCAGTTGGATAGTGGAGAATAATTATTCCCAAACAATGATTCGGAGACACTTTTTGATCTTTATCACGACTAGAAAGACAGGAGCGAGAAGCCCCGGCACAAATATGGCAATAATAATAAATTTTCGAACTGATCTGACTCTTATGATGTTAGAGGATTGAATGAGGATTCACGTACATAATGGAGCAGTACAGGGAGCCAATCATTTTACCTGCAATTTTCCTGATGGACCGTATATAAGAACTCCACTTGACGACGTATGAGCTCAATATTGTCTCAAGGCATGGGTCCTCCTAGAGGGGACATCCATTCATCGTGGCTGGCGGTATGGTATGAAAACGATTCAACAGATATTATTTATTCACCTGAGGCAGTTTGTAATGAAGCTTACTGGTTGAAGCCTATGAATTCAGTTTTGAATATATTGACATAGAACACAAAATAGTTGGCAGCATTTTCTATAAGAAGCTGTTTGAGTGGAACTTACTTCTCATCGATGGAATACAGAGCGAATGTCGAGGTTTGCTAATATGTCAGTGGCATGACGGGTCCTAGCCGTGAGGGTTACACCAGGCGGAACCAAGGAATGTGGTTCGTCCGAGCAATTTCCATGGAAGTAGCGACAGAGCAGTGAGAGACTCGCACATGCTGTGTGTGTATGTGTGAGAAAGAGAGAGAGAGAGATTGAACGGTGGAAAATAATTCTTCTCCAACAAGAACTCTAAGACGCCTTTGAACTCTGTCAATACTGGAATGTGAGGTCTAGATGGCTAGCTAATCGTGGTTGTAAGATTAGCTTTTTGTATTTAATTTTCTTAGTTATGTTTGGTTAAAAGGTAACAGATATAGGGCGCCGAGTGAGGTTTCTGCAATAATAATAATCTTTGAAACTGGCAAGTTAACCATTGCTCTGCGATATGGTGTCTGAATATTTAGCGAAGCAATCATTCTACTTAGAGCGACCCTATGTATAGATATTGCGTACGAGGAATAGACAGAAATGGAAAAGGAAGATGAAAAGAAAGAAAAAAGGGGAGGAGATTGTGGGCGGAGCAGAAACGAACATAAATGGACAATATTGATTGTAAATGTTCTTATACAGAGCAAAAGTATCGAAAGAGAGAAGAAATCAAGAACAGAGTGAAGGAGGAGGAAAGATAGAGATATAATTTAACTGTCGTCTCACCTCCCACCTCTAAAAAAAAAAGTCCAAATATACACTGAATATTGAATTAAAGAAATGATTGCTCGGGAAATTTCAAAAAAAGAAATAATAATCAGGCAATCATACAAGATGTTTTATTTTCTTGCTTTTTTTCTTGTTTAGTTAAGTTTTTTTTTTTTTTTTTTGCTGTTTTTTTGTTTTTTCTTCAGTGATAGAAAAAATGAATTCGTATCGAACAGAACAAAACTGTGGTCTTCGATAGCAGCCGGAGATTTACCTTTCCTTCGTCCCGATTAGCGCACGTGATCACGAGCAATGACGTCAACTGCAATCGCCCTGGCAACCGATGATGTCATAAGGCGAGCACCAGGTTTTCCTCTCTTTCTCATTCTACGAAATACATCGCTCACTCTCTTTTTTTTATATTTTCTTTAATTTTTTCTTTTCCTTCTTTTCTGATTTTAGATGATTTTTTTTCCCTTTATCAACCAATCTACCAACATATCTATCTAAATACATACCTTCGTGTGTACTACTATATCTAGTAATGATTCAAGTTCCTTTTTTTACACTATTAAACTGACATCCATAATGATTTGTTGAAAAGATCTCAGTCCGACTAAAAAAAAAAAGAAAAAAAAAACCTTCCAAAAATATTTGATGTCTTGTTATTTGTTTCTATTTTTGGGATCTATGGCATTGCACCAACAACATATGTGTGTAGAGACAGACACACACACACAAACAGAGAGAGACACACACACATAGATATATGATAATATATATATATATATATATTGTATATATATATATAAATATATATATCCGTATAAATAAATTAATACAATGATATTATTACATGTTGTTATATATATATTGTATATATATTTATATATATTTATATATATATATACATTGTATATATATATATATATATATATATATATATATATATATATATATACCCAAGTAGAGGCTTAGTCAATACAGAATACATTTTAATGGTCAAAAAATACTATTCTTAAAAGAGTGCTCAATACAAAGTAGACCAAATTTAAATTACACACACACACACACACACATATATATATATATATATATATATATATATATATATATATATGTGTGTGTGTGTGTGTGTGTGTGTGTAGAGGGTGAAAGAGTGAGTGCAGTGAGGTAATGGTCTCTATATATGTATAAATATATACAATTATATTATATATATATATATATATATATATATATATATATATATATATATATATATATATATATACATATATGTATATCTAAGTATTGTTTTATGTTTGCATATATGTCTACGTATATATATATATTGTATATATGTCTTATGTATATATATGTATATTGCATATATATATATATATATATATATATATATATACATATATATATATATATATATATATATATGTTTGCATATATATATATATATATATATATGTGTGTGTGTGTGTAGAGAGAGAGAAAGAGGGAGAAAGGAGTGAGTGCTTGGAGGTTGTGGTTTCTATATACGTATAGATAAATTAATACAATGATACTAAGACATAATACTGATAACTATTTATAATGCCTACGAATTTGAAGTTTTCGAATGCACTGCCAATCAAGAAGAACAAGTTACTTTAATTTTGAATTGACGAGAGTCCATCAGAAACACCGACAAAAAGACCGCAGACGCCAATATCTATCAATCTGTCTATCTGTCTATCTATCTATCTATCTATCTATCTCAGTCTCTGTTCATTATCTATCTATCTATCTATCCATCTATCTGTTTTATTCTGTTCATATCTATCTATCTATCTATCTATCTGTCTGCCTGTCTATCTATTTTTTTCTGTTCGTATCTATCTATCTATCTATCTATCTATCTATCTGTATATTGTATGTTGTTTATATCTATCTATCTATCTATCTATCTATCTATCTATCTCAGTCTCTGTTCATTATCTATCTATCTATCTGTTGTATTCTGTTCATATCTATCTATCTATCTATCTATCTATCTATCTATCTATTGTATTCTGTTCATATCTATCTATCTATCTATCTAAATCTCTGTTCATTATCTATCTATCTATCTATCTATTGTATTCTGTTCATATCTATCTATCTATTGTATTTTGTTCATATCTATCTATCTATCTATCTATCTATCTATCAATCTATCTATCTCAGTCTCTATTCATTATCTATCTATCTATCTATCTATCTATCTATCTACCTATCTATCTATCTATCTATCGTATTCTGTTTATATCTATCCTTCATTCTATCTATCTATCTATCTATGTATCTCTCTCTCTCTCTCTCTATATATATATATATATATATATATATATATATATATATATATATATTTTCTGTCAGTCAGTCAGTTCGTTCAAATCTATATTATTTTTTATTCATGTTCACTTAAGACAAGGCTCATGCTCCACTCAATGTAGATGATTACTGTGTTGTTCTATATGAGTGTAAGAAAAATGATGTTATGTCGGTAGTATACCGCTTAAACCTAGACTAGAAGGTGTCATGATTGTAGTGAGCGGAAAAACATCCTACTGGAGGTTAAAGACCTTGGAAAGATCTATCTACCTATCTGTGTATTACTCTGTATGCGCGTGATTATATTTACATGCACACGCACAGAGAGACACACAGACGCACACATGTATATATATACGGAAGAATACACACAAAATCATGTATGTTTGTTAGTGTGTGTATGTGCGTGTGCGTTCCTATCTCTCTGTCCCTCTATCTCTCTCTCTCTCTCTATATATATATATATATATATATATATATATATATATATATATATATATATATTTTTGTTAGTGTGTGTGTGCGTTCCTATCTCTCTGTCCCTCTCTCTCTCTCTAGATAGATAGATAGATAGATAGATAGATATGAACAAACTGAGAGAGAGAGAGAGAGAGAGAGAGAGAGAGAGAGATATGAATAGACTTAGATAGATAGATAGATAGATAGATAGATAGATAGATAGATAGATAGATAGATAGATAATGGACACTTAGATAGATTTATGAGAACTAGGTGAAAATGTGTTGAATTCAGAAAACATAGCCTGAAAAGGTAATTAATCTTATTGAATTGTAATTACAAAGATTCACAATAGAAAATAAATATCTGCATATTTGGTCAGATTCAAACGAGAACATGCAAGGAGTCTCCAACATCGTCGGCTTCAACTTGCATGGATGTGGCATTCTCTCACTGCGTAGAAGAAATAATAAAATGTGACGCTATTGTAAACTATTATTGGTAAGTCGTAGGTTTATAAAGTAACAAAGTTTATAAATTTTAGAAGCTCTTCCTGTTAAGTTAAAACAAGTACCAATTAATAAGATCACTTATGATTCTGTATTTGATATTTTACATCTTTAAATTGTCAGTAACCAAACCACCTCAGAATCACGCGACACGACTGTGTCAATAACATTAATGTCGCGTGACAACACGATTATTCGTATCTTGAAAATCATAACAAATTTGAAAATTACCACACATAGTTTGAATTCTATGTTTGTTAATTTTACTTTTTATTGCTAATGACTCTCGAAAGCCAGACGAATGTTGGAATCCTCAGCATGTATTCAAGGCCGTTTCTTTTCACCAAGTTCTTTCTTTTTTATGAGTCATGCCCTTTCAGGATGTAGGCGATCATGGCTCTCCACTTCCCTCTATCCTTTGCAGCTCTCAACTGCTTCCTCCCCCTAGACCATGTTCTGTCATCCACCTGCTCATGATCGTCAGGAGTGTAATGACGTAATAATATCGTTTTTTGACGTATTTTCTAACGTCAAAAACCGACATTATTACGCAATTATTTTTGCACCAACCTAATAAAAACGAAGGAAAATCAATATGAGAAAGAGAGCGTAAGAGAGGATCAATAAAAATGGTCGCATTTTTAATATTTCTTAATTTCATAAATAATACAACCAATTTTTGGAAAGGTCAAGCAATATTCCCTCCTATTTTTAGACAATTCCTTCTTCATGTTATTAATCTTCAACAGGGTCACCTGATGCAAAAACCCGACGCATTCGTTTAGAAGTTGATTTTTCAATAATGCTCTAAACAAAATTATCCCGGCTTGCTGGACATCTAAAGAGAAACGCATTGTTGAACAAGCAGTACTGTTTTCCTGGCCCTGTATTGAATCTAGCTAACTCGAATTTAGTAAGCGATGTGTCCAAAAGATCGCTTTATCTCTTACAATGTATTTATTACGCAAATTGCCATTGTGAAATTGGCAATTTCCGAGTGCCAAGATCAACTTGTCTTTTACCATCTCTCACTTCCACTCCTGAAAGTTCGTAAATAAACTCATTTAAAGTAGGACTATCTATTCTGTTGAAGCCACAGGTCACTCCAATTTCGACAGAAGAAATAAAAATGCACAAATATATGGCTAAACTATGATAAATATGTTTCAATATATTCTTTATAAACTGCATTTTGATGCATCATCAAAATTTAGAAGGCGGAATGAGTAACACTCTAAATAATCCAGTGTATAGGTAATGTAATAAAAAATATAATATAAAAGTAAAGAAGATTAGTTACATTATTCGGACTATTGTCCTCATCTTTGTCACCATATTTGTTACAACGTTTCGGCTGTTGTACGCTCCGGCCTTCTTCAGTATCTGTCTATATTTCTGAGATGAGGTATTATGTACACTATTTACATTATTCGGACTCTTGTCCTAACCCTTGTCGCCGTATTTATTACGTTTCGGCCCTTCAGTATCTGTCTATATTTCTGAGATGAGGTATTATGTACACTATTTACATTATTCGGACTTTTGTCCTAACCTTTGTCGCCGTATTTATTACGTTTCGGTCCTTCAGTATCTGTCTATATTTCTGAGATGAGGTATTATGTACACTATTTACATTATTCATCCTATTGTCCCCATCTTTGTCACCATATTTATTACAACGTTTCGGCCGTTGTACACTCCGGCCTTCTTCAATATCTGTCTATATTTCTGACATGATGTATTATGTACACTACATTATTCAGACTTTTGTCCTCATCTTCGTCGCCATATTTATTACAATGTTTCGGCCGTTGTATGCTCCGGCCTTTTCCAGTATTTGTCTATATTTCATCAGATGGTTGGAATGTCGAACTGAACCATTTATTTCGCTCACTGGGGTAGACTGTTCTAGTTCCACGTGCCATGTTTCACGGATGTCAGTTATCAGTTATCTCCTGCTAATTCCCCTCTCCAAGTTCTCCACTGCCTTAACCGGGTATTGAACTCACACTATTTGGGTCCGGTCACTGGATCTAACCAACGCCTTTATCCACTGTGCCAGAGGGAAAATTAACAGGAGATAACTGTTAACTGAGATCCATTAGACATGGCACGTGGAACTAGAACAGTCTACTCCAGTTAGCGAAATAAAGGGTCCAGTTTGACATTCCAACCTCCTGAAGACGGCCGGAGCATACAACGGCCGAAACGTTGAAATAAATATGGCGTCAAAGATGAGGCCAAATAATGTAAATAATGTACATAATACCTCATCTCAGAAATATAGACAGATACAAACGTAAAGAAATTGAACATATATCTATACACAAGATAAGGAATTTGAACAGGTTGTGCTAGGAGTACTTTTGTCTGTCAATGTAAGATTCTTCAAAGCCAAAATACTGACCTGAAAACTAGTCATGTACTTAAAACGCCTTGTCAGATCTAGACTCTCATATGGAGGATTAAAAATTTCTTTTAAACGAAAAAGTTGTAATGAAGGCAATCATTTATCAGTTTATAGACTGGCGCTACGGAGTCATAAATTGCTTTACCAAATTACTTGAAGGATCCCAATTGCAATAACTACTAAAATGGATAGCACATGTATCTAGAAAGTAATATCTTGGTATAACGTATTTGCCGGCTTACAAGACGCACTTCCTTTCGTAAAAAAATACATGTGCGTCTTCCAAGACGAATGTAAGGCAACGCCCAGGCTTAAGTATGTTGGCTTGACTATTAGGGACGTGTATTTATATGTTGTGTCATCACACTATAATGTTAATTATCTATTTAATTGAGCCTTTTATAGTATGTAACCTCAGTACTTAGCTGTTACATATATTTCCAAGACTATAAATCTTCCTGGAGCCGAGCCACAAGCTTAAACATGCTCTGTTTACTAGCAGCGGCGGGAGCCTTTCTGTTATTGACTAGTATGTCATTGCCATACAAAAAAAAATCGGACGAGTGATTAATGTAAACAATACGTGGCGCCAGTATGTTTGGAACGCATGCTGAATGTGTTGTTGTATGAGAATGACTTTTTTTTTCTTAGAAATTTCTTTTCAATATTAGGGTGCGTCTTGTAAGCCGGAAAATACGGTAATCAAGCTGTTAACTTTCCATACTACCAAAAATAAAATTTCGGAAGAAAAGTCTCATTAATACTACAAAAGGCGATAATAATGGACAATAATAATGGAATATAATTTCTTGAAAAACTATTTTAAAAGATCAATTTACGATCGTGACTGATCGCAAAAATTAGTTAATAAAGGTCACAGAAACTCATCAATTTTGAGGTCAGCCAAGTAATTTTTATCAGCCATCCGTTAGACTATTTTTATGATGAAAAAGTGTTTTTGAGTCAAAAAATTTAAAATAGATGTACTGATGTCTTCCAATTTATCGCCAAAATTCAAATTAACTGATAAACTTTATCAGTAATGAACTTTTTAGTAAACCTGATAATTAAGGTGACATCAAAAAAAATGAAACCCTAAAATCTTCTGTTTGATATTTCATAAATTTATCCCATCACTTTTATCCCTTCACGATGGAAGGAAACCAAGCACATTGAGAGCATTTTGTTTTCACATTTGGAAAGAAACGCCAAATAAAGACATCCCAATTGAATGTACCAATTCCATTGTAGATGATACTGCTGGAGTATCAAAAGGGATTTAAACAACATTAAATATGGCAGACAATCAAGAAAAAGAAAATATTTACCATAGTTTATTAAATGATTTCATAAAAATACTTGTTGGTCTTGGTATATTTAATCGTGTTATTTTTAAAGACTTAGGGTCTGATTGTTATTGCTAAAATAGTATTTCTCAATAAGCAGACCAATATTTGTTGATTTAAATATGAATTGAGAGGTTTTCTCTACTAAAGGGCGCACTTGTAATAGGTGAACTTTAGTATAAAACATTGATGTTATCGAAAGCAAATGTTTTCTCTTTGACAAAATGAAAGCCGTTACTAGTTTTCCCATTAATAAAAAAAAAAAATGATCATGCGAAGGTGACCTTCGATTTTGCAGCTTTTCGGTGTTTGAACCAATTCGCTGCAATTCGTATGTTTCTGGTCAACTCGCCATTGTAGAAATTTCTCCAGCATTTTCAAACATATTTGCGTTTTACTTTGAAGTCGGATTTCGTGTGTTCCCACCCCGAGGGAAATTCATGCCCCCACCCCGATTTGAGTTCCCCCAACTGGAATTCTTGTCAAAGAGCCCAAACACAAATGGCCATGGTTGTGTTTCATCTCGAAGATTCCTTTGTTTTTCCGGAAACGAACGCAGTGAAGGAAGTTGATAGTGCCGTGGGGTTTGCATCTTACCCACACCATGCCGCCATCAACGAACACTTTCCGCTTCATTCCCAAACTAGTCTTGCCGAGCCGATTCGAAGTCGACACTTCATTGTTCATTTTCATCTCGGCCGTCTTCCTTCCGTCCTGCGTCTACTTTGAAATGTCGGCAAAAATTTGTCTTAATAACTCGAAGACATTTGCGATGCAGAGCGACTTATGTGTTTTTAGGTTTTATTTTATTTATTTTTTTATTTTTTTTTATTTATTTATTTTTTTCGGGGGTGGGGGGAGCTTTTTTTAGGTTCTAATTAAAAGTGTCCGAGTATAACGAATAGTTTTTGCAGGCTTCATTATTCGATTCACTATTTCTTAGTTTTTTTGTTACATTATCTTTTTTTTTTTAATTCTTGGACGGTTCTTTCCTTCTCAGTTTCATACAAATTCTTACTCTTTTCAGAAAAAGTCCCCTCTTTCTTTCCTTCCTTCTTTCTTCTTTCTTTTTCTTTCTTTCTTTCTTTTGTTCTTTCTTTTTTTCTTTCTTTTTTTCTTTTTTCTTTCTTTTTCTTTCTTTCTTTGTTTCTTCCTTTCTTTTTTCATTCTTTCTTTCTTTTTTCTCTCTTACTTTCTTTTTACTTTCTTTCTTTTTCTTTCTTTCTTATTCCTTTCTTTTTACTTTCTTTTTTCTTTCTTTCATTCTCTTTTCTCTATTTTTCTTTCTATGTTTTTCTTTCTTTGTTTTTTCATTGTTTTTTTTTTCTTACTTTGTTTCTTTTTCTTTCTGTTTTCTTTATTTATTTCTCTCTTTTGCTTTCTTTCATTTTCTCTCTTTCTTTCTTTTCATTCGTTCTTTCTTTTTCTTTCTTTCTTTTTTTCATTCTTTATTTATTTCTGGAGTTCCCATATTTCCCATATTACAATCTGTTCCTTGAGTTCTAACATTCTATCTCTAGAGTAGTTATATCTATTACAAATTCAGTTTCTTTTTGGTCAGAATGCGTACATATGAATCTTAGTCGGATGTAAAATAGTCTCCAAACAAACGTAGAGACAATGAGGTAAAGTGGAAAAAGCTTTAGGGACAACGCATTTCACCTCAGTTTGGTAGGCGTCTTTAAGTCAGAATGAGAGAAAAATCCAGTGTCTAAGGAAATTACGTTCGAATTTCTGAGGAAGATTTCAAATATCCTTATCAGATGCTACGGCTAAAAAAGGATTTTTTTTCGTGATGAATCCGTTAACATTTGCTGAAATAGAAATTAGTTTACATCGTATAGGTCTCTGTTTTTTCTTTCTTTTAGTTCATATCATTGAGATGTTATTGTGTTTGCAATGATGCGGGCTATGAGACTGGTCTGAGGTTGACCGTGGAGAATTTTGAAATCAGTGCACTTTCAATCTTTCTTCTTTCGAGTGAATTCTTTTCTAATTAGACTGGAATTTATGAAATGGAATTTATTTTATAAATTTATTTTTTGCATATTCCTGCCTCTGATTTATTGCTGTTGTTGGTTGGTTTGGTGTTGAATATATGTTTTATTGCTTTACAGATTTGTATAACTTGCACATCATGACCGATAATATACATCGGTGAAACATCTAGATATCTAAAAAAAGAAAATAAAAGACGATATGAGTATCATAGGATTCTATTGCATAAAAACACTTTAAGCGAACTGATAACATATATGACGACAATTTCGACCAAATAATGGTCGGAGGCGAATAACGGGGTATGTAAAAGCTTTTTAACTTTTGTTTGTTTAAATAAATTCCCGATTTCAAACAACAGATCCCGCCCTAGGTATGACGATAAACTACATCCGACAGTAAGGCTTTTGATCAGGAGCTTTTGAGGAGCATGGAATCACCTCTTAATTGCTGGTGTCCCCAGGTCCACCCTAACCCGGGGTGGTAACACATGTCGGGACCCAGCTATGGGCAAATAGTTACCCCCACAAAAAAAGGGGTCAAAACACTATGATAGTATAAAAATAGATTTTAATACCAGCAATACTTTGTTGGAAAAATTATTAGCAGCAGTATATTTTTGAAAAAGCATATTAATCTATTTAATTTTAAATTTAAAACGTTTGAAAAATAACATTTTTAATTTTATTTATGAATACTTGTAAAATCCTCATATTTGCTTTAATACATTTATTCAGAGGACGAAATGCGCCGTGTAAGATAAGTTAACTTTTTATGTTTATTCTTATATCTATCTATCTCTATATATATATGTGTGTGTCTGTGTGTGTTTGTGTAGAGAGAGAGAGAGAATTAGTGTGTGTAAGAGAGAGAAAGAAAGAGAGAGAGAGAAAGAAATATGGACTGGATTTCCGGAAAGTTTAATGTTTATCGGCGCGGAAATTGAAAACGCCGAGCTGACTTGAGCGGCAGCCGGAGTCGTGGAATGAAAACTGAATTCCAAACAGTGGACAGCTGATCGGAGTCTTGCCACAATGTGAGCCATTTATATGGTATTAATACTTCTGAAAAGTGTGACTGGTTTTCTACAAGTCTCCACCACTAGAATCTATCATTTCTGGAGATAGTCTATAGGTTCAGCTCTAAACCGAACTCTTGCGACCTCATGTGTCAAAAACGATGGGAGAGTTCACTAAATACATCGATACATACATACATACATACATATATATATATATATATATATATATATATATATATATATATATATATATATATATATGTGTGTGTGTGTGTGTGTGTGTGTGTGTGTGTGTGTGCGCGCGCAGGCGCGGGCGGGAGTGCGTGTGTATTTGGAATTTTCATAAATTAACCGGGTGGGGGAGCGGTAACAGATATAAAAAATGTTCTTCACTAAATTTGCAAAAAATGAATCATTTCTAAAATAATTTCATTCATCACAAAATGATTTGATTTTTGCAAGAATTTCCAATTCAGTGTTTTTTTTTTTTGTTTTTGTTTTTTTTTATTTCATTTTTTACCGCAAAAAGATGTTTAAAATCTCCGATAAATAACCTTTGGTCCCGCGATGATGGAAGAAAAACAAAATATTTAAACAAAATTCGAATGACCATAAAAATATCAACAAATATAATTGAATAATTAGAAAAACTTTGGTCTTTCCTCTAAATAATAACAAAGTTTTTGACAGTAAAACTTAGTTTGAGTCATTTTTTCATCATGTATGGTAATCTTTTAGCTAGTCTGTAGAGGTGCCGACACACTCACAAACACACAGACACACACATATATATATATATATATATATATATATATATATATATATATATATATATATATGTGTGTGTGTGTGTGTATGTGTGTATGTGTGTGTGTGTGTATGTGTGTGTGTGTGTGTGTGTGTCCTGGGTCTTTACATATAACTACAGAATGAACTCTTCCTAACACTATGTATACTACGCCTCTGAAGAGAGAGGAACGAATCAAGCCGAGCTTCTCGTCTTGAGGGTCGAACTCTCTGCCTCTGAACAGAGAGGAACCCGGACGAGGCTTCGCCGAAGGGCAGTGTCTTGTTCGGGAAGGTTGACCAACCAGATCCTGCTTATACGGGTTCTACGGGCATTTTTTGGCCTAGCCTACGGGCTCGGGAAACCCACGTTAAACTCGGCCTTGTGGTGGGCGGGGGTGACTAGATACCGAATCGAGTCGAGCCGATAGTAGTTCACTCCAAACCAGACTGACGGTCATACTAACACCTACAGTACAGGGCTGATGCATATAGAATAAAATTACGATAACGAAAAACACTTGGTTGGTTTTTACTCTTAAAACTTTTTATACTGGAATCAACATCACTAGATAAGACACTATAAGTACTGGAGTGATGTTATAACATGCATATGTAATAATTTTGAATATATATATATATATATATATATATATATATATATATATATATATATATAATGAATACAGAATCCTTAAAAATCCATTGGGTCGTGTTATAATTTATTTCGTCGACCTCAGACGTCCATCTCTTGAAGGCAGTTTTACATAAATGAAATAATAATAAAATAAGTACGTAAAGAAAATAGATTTTACTTATGTAAAACTGATCTAAAGAGATGGATGGATATAATATGACTTGCCTTGAATGATTTTTAAGGATTCTGTATTCATTATTATATTTGCTCGGTTCTCAGTGAGATCCCTTTGGATGTGTATCATCCTTAGAAATTATATATATATATATATATATATATATATATATATATATATATATATATTGAACAATAAAAATATTAAAAAATTAAAATCTTCAGGCACACTGTGTTGTAGATTAACATCCTTTCAGTATTAGTCGGACTATTGTCCTCATCTTTGTCGCCATATTTGTCACAACGTTTCGGCCGTTGTACGCTCCGGCCTTCTTCAGGTGGCCGAAACGTTGTGACGAATATGGCGACAAAGATGAGGACAATAGTCCGACTAATGTAAATACTGTACATAATACCTCATCTCAGAAATATAGACAGACTGTAATATCCTTTCGTTTTCGTTTAGATTCCTCGAATAGTTTCGGCCAAAATTTCTGCTTGCTGGTAGCAGTGAATTACAGAAATGAATGTCTTGATGGAGAAAATGAACTTTTGTCTGTAGTTTTCAATTATTTTTTTATTTTTTTATCTTTTAAACATGAATTTTTTAACATTCCTTGTGTTGGTCAAACAGTCTCTTTTAAGTTGTTATAAGAGCTGGATGGATCCATGCTCCTCTGAATTGCCCTGGTCAGTTTGAGAGTTTTATTGGTTCCTGGAGAGGGGATGTGTCTCTGTTAAGTGTGTGTGTGTGTGTGTGTGTGTGTGTGTGTTATTTGGCTCTTAGAGAGTGAGTATGATATGTGTAAGTGTGTATATTCGTGTGGTGGGGTGTATAAGTGTGAGGCCTCAACACCTCCGTAAGCATGTCTGTCTTGTGTGGGTTAGAAATGTGGGTAGGTTTTGATTTGTAGGGTTATATATTAATACTATCTATATTGTTAAATGTATGGTTTAGCGTCGCTGGATAGTGCGTTTTTAAACGTTAATATTCACTTATTTTCATGGAACTCTAAAATCTTTCTAATGTTATCTGCTCTGAACTTTTCTACTTTCTCAATTGCAGTGATTTTGACATGGCTTTTGAAATCGTGTCTTTCTAAGCGGAAATGTTGTTTTACAGGTAATAATTTTTCATGGGCAGTCGGCTTACACACACATATATATATATATATATATATATATATATATGGTGAGTTTCTGCACTAAACAGGATGCCTTTTAATTAGATTAGGATTTTTTTTATAAACGTGTATATTTCCATTATTTACATCATTTACATTCAAACTAATATCCTTATCTTTGTTGTTGTTATCACAATGCTGTGGCTGTTGTTCCTTTCGGTCTATTTTATGTGTCTGTCGATCCGAATAATCTTCAGGAATTTCAGTTTGAACACTTTATTTGAACTACGAGTCAAGCCTTTTCTCATTCCGCTGACCCCGTCGAAGTATATCTTGTCTTTTTCATGTTTACAAGTGCTTATTGATTGCTCGTCTAGTTTCCGTCTTGTTTCTATTGAGTTTAAGTTTGTCTTATCCGGTGTGCATCTCCGTTAGTCAATTTCTAACCATTTCTTTCTCACACTTTTCATATCTACATTGATTTCTGTAGCATTCACTATTTTTCACTTTGATTTCTCTGAAGCCTTTTCGATATTTTTTTCTTTTCTCTTTTTACATCCTACATTTTATTTTACCAGCACTCAATTTTATGAAGAATTTTCTGAATTCTTTTTTTTTTTTTTTTTTTTCTTGGAATACTGAGTCACTTTCATCCAGAAATGTCCTTATCTCTAAATTTCCGCTTCCCTTTACGATTTTCCTCTTCTTTTCATTTCTAAAAAATCCTTTGAAACTTCAATAAGTTGTTTTTCATTCTTTTTCTCCTCCATCCTGCTGCGGGCCATCTCGAGTCATTTACAATTCTACTTTTGCTTCCATGTTTTTTTTTTGTTTTTTTTTTTTGTTTTTTTTTACTAAGATTGATGCATTTTCCATCTTTTTGACCTCAATTCATTTTCATCTCTTTGTTTTTCAGATTTCACGCTCTTTTCTTCCTTCCTTCCTTCCTTCCTTCCTTCCTTCCTTCCTTCAGATGTCATTTTATTCATTTCTCTTCATCGGCTTGCGATTGAATTTCCCATTTTATTTCTCTTTCTTTTCACTGAATTCTTTGATTTTCTTTCAAAAGCTTATTTTTTTCAAAAAAACATTTCTTTCTTTCGTCCTCTCTCTTCTTTCCATCATTCAATTTTAATTCTTTTTCTTTTCTTTCATTTTCCTTTCTTTTTTCTTTCTTTCTTTCTTATTTATTTGCTTTTGTTTTTTCCCTTTCTTCTTTGTATTTTTTTATTCTTTCTTTCTTCTTTTTTCTTTTTAGTTTTTACTTCTGTTTCTTTCATAAAATTTTCCTCCTTCCTTTTTTTCTTTCATTATTTCTTTCATGAATACTTCGTTTCTTTTTATTTCTTTATCAAATTTCTTCCTTCCTTCCTTCCTTCCTTCCTTCCTCCCTGCCTCCCTCCCTTCCTTCCTTCCTTCCTTCCTTCCTTCTCTTCCTTCCTTCTCTTCCTTCCTTCCTTCCGCCCTCCCTTCCTTCCTTCCTCACTTCTCTTCCTTCCTTCCTTCCTTCCTTCCTTCCTTCCTTCCTTCCTTTCTCTCTTCCTTCCTTCCTCCGTTCCTTCTCTTCCTTCCTTCCTTCTTTCCTTCATTCCTTCTCTTCCTTCCTTCTTTCCTTCTTTCCTTCCTTCTCTTCCTTCCTTCCTTCTTTCCTTCCTTTCTCTCTTCCTTCCTTCCTCCGTTCCTTCTCTTCCTTCCTTCCTTCTTTCCTTCATTCCTTCTCTTCCTTCCTTCCTTCCTTCTCTTCCTTCCTTCCTTCTTTCCTTGCTTGCTTGCTTCCTTCCTTCCTTCCTTCCTTCCTTCCTTCCTTCCTTCTCTTCCTTTCTTCCTCCCTTCCTTCCTTCTCTTTCTTTCTTTCTTTCTTTCTTTCTTTACATGTTTGTCTTTCAGTCTATGTTTGTCTATTCGTATCTATCTATCATTCTATATTTCTGAGATGAGGTATTATGTACATTATTTACATTATTTGGATTATTGTCCTCATCTTTGTCACCATATTTATTACAACGTTTCGGTCGTTGTACACTTCGGCCTTCTTCAGGTGGTTGGAATGTCGAACTGAACCCTTTCTTTCGCTTACTGGGGGTAGACTGTTCTAATTCCACGTGCTATATTTAATGGAAGTCAGTTGGGTTCAGTTCAAACCGCCTGAAGAAGCCCGGAGCGTACAACGGCCGAAACGCTGTAACAAATATGGCGACAAAGATGAGAACAGTAGTCCGAATAATGTAAATAATCTATCTATCTATCTATCTATCTATCTATCTATCTATCTATCTATCTATCTATCCTCTTCCTTCCTTCCTTCCTTCCTTCCTTCCTCCCGTCCTATTTCCACTCTTCTTCCTTCCGTGTCTCCTCCCGTTTTTACCTTCCTTTTTCTGTGTACCCACTATTCTTTCTTTTTCCATATTCCTTATCTCTATTTTCCTACTAATTTCTTTATCATCTTTCCTTACAATTGTTCATTGTTTCTTTCTTTGTCTTTTATTTCTCATCCTCCATTCTCCATTTTCCTTATCTCCATTTTCGTCTTCATTCTTTCCTGTTTTTATTTTCTCAATTTTAATTTAATACTTATTTTTTCCTGAATTGTTATCTTTCTACCCACCATAACTTCCCCAATGTGAATAGCTGTGTTTTTTCGCTTTCATACCATTTTCTCCTGGAATTCTCCCCTATCTCATTTAGGACCATATTTCTTTTACAAGCCAAAATATCCAATTTGCTTTAAATGACCATAATCTTTTCTGGAGAGCCATTTTTCTCATTCTTTCCATCTTTTCTTTTTCTCCTGTAATCGTCAAGTAAATTTTGGCATCCACCTTACATTTCCCAACAACGGTTTTCTCACGATAAAAATTCTTATCGCTTCAAACGGCCAAATCCGTAGTCGTTTTCGAACCGGTATACATAGACAGGAATTGATCTCGTAGGGGATATCGATTCATGATTTTTAGTTTGTTTTATATTTGCTTCGGGTATAGGTCAACCACAGTTTTAAGGATAATGGATCAACAACCCTTTTTCTAGCCTATAAATATTAATCAACACGTTGAAAAATCGAATCGTATAACTTCGAATATCTTTTACTGAACTCTACATTCAGTCTTTGACAAAATAGTAAATCTGCTTTAGTTGACCATGTATGGATGACGACTGAAGCAGGTCAACCTTTTATAGAATTACGACATAAATAGGGAACGGTAGGGTAGAATAGGAAATCGGTAGGAATTTATTGCATTACAATGATCAAGCAACTTGACCAACTGACTAAGCGTAGATATTATAATCTTGGAACAGTCATTAATTCATAGGGTATAGCGATGATTTTAGGGTCCCAAGTAGTTCATTGGTAGAAAGAGAAGATAAAAAAAACATGAAAGGAAAAAAAAGATCTCGAGAACATTGAAAACTCACTTTGAAAAATTTCTAAGCAAGAAAAACAGCTTTAAATGAGGCATACTAAAACAAATTTCATATATATAAATATAAATATATATATATATATATATATATATATATATATATATATATATATATATATATATATATATTTATATATATTAGGTTGGTGGAAAATAATGTCGTTTTCTCACATATGTTACTATGTGATAAAAACCAACCTAATATATATATATATATATATATATATATATATATATATATATATATATATATAGAGAGAGAGAGAGAGAGAGAGAGAAAGAGAGATGGATTGATAGATAGATAGATAGATTAGTTTACTATACATATATATATAGATAGATACATACATACATACATAGATATATTAATTTACTATATATATATATATATATATATATATATATATATAGATATATAGACAGCTACATACATACATACATAAATATATTAGTTTACTATATATATAGATAGATAGATAGATTAGTTTACTATATATATATATAGAGAGAGATAGATATAGATAGATAGGCAGATATGTTAGTTTACTATATATACATATAAATAGATACATACATACATAGATACATAGATATATTAGTTTACTATATATATATATAATTATTTATTTTTTAAAATTATAACATAAATATCTTATAAAATCATTAAATCATGAAAGTGATTTTATAACATATTTATGATATATTTTTTTTAAATAAATAATTACATCTGCTCTACTCTGTATTGAGCACTCTTTTAAGAATAGTAATTGTTGGTTATAGGAATTCATTCCGTATACACCAATTATATACTTGTATATATATATATATATATATATATATATATATATATATATATATATATATATATATATATATATATATATATTATAAATTAACTGATTTAAAATATGTTTTTTTTTCGCTCAGTTAATTTATAATATTAATGCTCTGTAAATTTACATTGACCACTATTTTGTAAAAATAAGAATATCAATAAGAACACCGGATTTTATATCTTACTGTTCTTTCTTTATATATACATACATATACATATATATATATATATATATATATATATATATATATATATATATATATATATATATAATAAACTGCATCCTGCGACAAGGCATCTGATCGGGAGATTTGAGGTTTTAAGGACTGGGGAACCACCTATTACTCTAGTTCGCAGCTCTACACTAACTCGAGAGTAGTAGCTGTTAATGTCCCATCTATGGGCAAATAGTGAAACCCCAATCAAAAACAATACACTACGAAAGTATAAAAATAGATTTTTATACAAAAAATACCAGCAATACATTTTTGTTTAAAAAAAATAACCAACAATATATATTTATATTAAAATACATTTTTAAGCCAGCAATAAATTGTATCTGTAGTTGAAGAGATACAATTGCATTCAAAATATATTCAGTTGAAGCCATAGAATTGTGTTCAAATTTAGATTTCGGCATTAAATAACCCATAGATGTTGTTAGGCCCTTAAACAAAATCAAGCCACCAAACAACCAACATGAAAGATTTTTTATGCCATTAATCCATATAATATCCTAAAAATTTTTTTCAGAAATCAAACTGTATTCCAAAATATAACTTCAATAATAATATATTTTCAAATGTATCTAAGTATCATATATATATATATATATATATATATATATATATATATATATATATATATATATATATACAGTAGCGTCCCAAATTAAGGGACAAAATTTTAAAACCTAATATTTGTTAGAAATAACAACTGTGAAAAGCTAAAATTTTGACAACTGGTAGTCGTTATCATCCATAATAACATACTAAAATTTGAATCATTTGCAAAGGGCGTTCCAGATTTGAAAATAAATAAATAATTGTTATAATTCTTTTTCTATCCTATAAATTTCAGCTTTTCACAGTTGTTATTTCTAACAAATATTAGGTTTTAAAATTTTGTCCCTTAGTTTTGGACGCTACTGTATATAAAGAGAAAGAACAGTAAGATATATAATCCGGTGTTCTTATTAATATTTTTATTTTTTTTCAAACAGTGCTCAATGCATATCTCCAGAGCATAAATATTATAAATTTACTTATTTAAATATATGGTTCCATCACTAATCAGGAATTACCACGTTTGAAAAACAGAAGCTAAATACTTCAAATTCAATTATAGAATTACATTTAAGTTTGTAGCTCTGTTTTATTTTCAAGCGGATTTTGGAATAACTTATGTTGAAATTTACTGGGTTTTATAAGCACATACATTCATAATATTAATTTCTATGGATATGGGAAAATCCAATCATTTTAACAATGCGCGGTAGGGTATTCTTTTTCACTGACAACTATTGTATGGAAATATGAGTTATTTTCGAAAAGAGGTTAGGTCAAGGTAAGGGGAGCTTTTCAAAAGAATGATGACAAATATATATATATCTATCTATATATATATTACAAAATGACGGAGCGTATTCTTTAAAAGGAACCTTTTTTGTCCAACACTTACAAAGATTACTTGGACTCATAAACGGCGAAACTGACAAAGAGCATGGTTATAAATAAGTAGACACGAGTAAAATAAATTTATTACTAAAGCAATAAATTTATGTATATTGTTTCCTAGTGAGTATAAAACAGAACACAAAATTGGTACGCACGACCCACCCATTAGACAGAGAACGAAGAAAGTTCCCCTTCTGCCTGCATATCTATCTATCTATCTAAATATATATATATATATATATTCTTAAGATGTGCTATATTTATGGGATAAAGTGCTCCATATCAGAGATAGAGCGTCTGTAAATGTAAAAGTGGACATAGAAGTCAACACTTAGAGTCGACAGTTTGTTTCATGCTAGACGCAATCGTCAATGGTGGCCTGACGATTGCGTCTAGCATGAAACAGACTGTCGCCTTTAAGTGTTGATTATATATATATATATATATATATATATATATATATATATATAGGTGAACTAGCTTTCATTCTGGCAGTAAAGCAGGGCATACTAAGAGTAATATAATTGAGAAACGAAGAGAAAGGAAAAATATAATACGACTAATCAGGTGAAACGTTGCAAGAAAAGAAAAACAGGAATAAAGTATGTGTCGTTCCTCACTCTTCAAAAATTAATTGAAGCTATGTGTTGGTTGTTGGACCTGGATGTTTGGTCAAAAACTGCTGCACAAGTCATGATCACTGGTGAAACGTCTGTGTGGTGTTAAGACAACCACACTCTACACACTTTCCTTCCATGCACTGCAATAAACAACAAGAGTGAGCGAGAACGTTATAAGTTAATATGCATGCGAGAGTTCAAGGTCAGCGTGTGCCAAAACTCTTCACTTTTGATCAGATCTCGTACAACGAAAGGTATTACTAAAAGAACCCAAAGAAATTAATTGCAAAAATTGATTATGACGAGATACATTTCTTACACAGTACTATAATATACGAATATGTCATATGAAGATGCTATACATAAACATACACATTTATTTATGCGAGGTAGTAGATTGGTGACAAGGTCTCATCATTTTAGACTTGAAAAGGCACAATGTAACCATAAGTTCTATGTTAACACTTTCTTCTCTCGTACTTCTCACTTGTGGAACTCTCTTCCAGGTCCTTGCTTTCTATTCTAATTTGATCTTCATCGATTTAAATAATATGTCAATCGTTATCGTCTGTCTTCTTAATTCCTGTTCTATTATTTTTCTCTCTTATTAATAATGTTTTTTTCTTTTCATGTCCCCTCACTTTCAGTAATCCCTTGCGTCTTAATGGATTTATTGCCTTGCTTGGAGTGAAATGATTAAAAAGGAAAATCATCCCAGTGTGTCCTACACAGAAAAAGTATAGAACCTATGAAAAAAAGCAAGCAGCATGTCTAAAGTCGAATATAAAAAAGCGTTACTTGTAAATGTTTCAAGCAGGGAGACCATTCATTCAAATTTCTTATTCAGGACGCTCGTTTGTCGAGCCGAGACTTGATACTACATTTCTCCCTGACGGGAGCTCTTAAGTAACTCACTGTCGTCAATCACGGGCAATTATCACTTCTCTTTGTCATATGATCTCCAGGGTCCTTTAGAAGGTTAGTAAATTCGTCCAGTGAAATAGAGATAATTGCCTTCTGCATCCTTACACGCACATCTTAAAAAGAAACTGCATTGACAGCCATAAATTTCCTCATTGTTAAACAGATTGTTCCTTCGTTCAATGGTACGTTTTGCATATACAGTGATTTAATTTGGCAGCTGAAGAACATATCGCCCGGTATCGTTATGGTCAGTGTAACAAAAATAAAATAAAATGAACATAAAGTAGGTATGTTAAGGAGAAATATAGTTTTAAGTTGTGCTATATTTGTGGGATATAGTGCTCAATATCAGAGATAGAGCATATGTAAATATAAAAGTAAACACTGAAGGCAACACTCAGAAGCGACAGACTGTTTCATGCTAAATGCGATCGTCAGGCAACATGCGTTGTGTTTTTTCTCGGTTATTTATATAGACGGGTCAGTGATGCGCTGTGAATAATCTATTGCATTGTGGTTAGTATATGCTAACGGTTATTTTGGCAGCAGTGGCTTGTTAATGTGTTTATTATTTACTTTATTTATATAGATTAATTTATTTTACTTGTTTTTGCTTATTTATTTTATTTTATTTATTTTTATTTATTGTTTTCGCTTTTCCGTTTATAAGTAACGTAGTAAAAATTGTTTTCGTGTCTGCATTTTGAGATGAGTTCTGATCGTTTATTTAGTAGTTTGTTTTGGTCTGTGAATGTAATAACTATTTTTTCATATAAGCAGAGTTTGCAGTTTTTGGATTGAATGTTGTAGGATGTTGTTATTTTCCTTATTTTCCATGATATTTTTGGTCTGATTTACTTTTTCTTTTTAATTTCCCATATATACTTGGGAAGCATTGTGCTGTTCACGTATTTGCTATATGTGAAAAATGTTTTGTGCGCGTAGTTTCTTTGTTTCCATGGTATTTCAGTTACTCCTATGTATATTTTTCTTCGTTATCTGATGATTTTTCCTTGGCTTGGTGTATTATATTGCTTTGAAATCAATTGCCGTTTAAAGGATATTCGTTCATTATTCTGCAGTTATACTTGTTTTTAATTTGTTCAGGTGGTTTGTTGATTGTTTTCCTTTTGCGCTTTTTTATTATTTGTGCCGTGTTCTCGGTGCAACCGTAGCTGATTTTTTTACTGCGTTTTTGTTGTATATTTTGTGGAGTGCTTCATTCGGGGAAATGTTTGCGTAAGACTTTGATGAAAACTTTTCCTACGTTTGTATTTATGTCCTTCTGTACGGCGGATTTAACCATTTCTCTTCCTGTTGGCATTTTTGTTGTCCTCTGTGATGTGTATCTAGAAACACACACACACACACATATTGCGTCTCCCCTCCTCTCTTTCTCTCTCTCTCTCTATATATATGAAGAAATATACTCTTAAGGGGTGCTATATTTATGGAATAGAGTGCTCATTATCAGAGATAGAGCGTGTCTGTTTCATTCCAGACGCAATCGTGAGACAACCAATTAAATATGTCATGTCCATATATTGATAAGACATCAGAAGTGTTGAAACAAAATGGCTATTTTTGTAGTGATTTTATGACATATTTATGTCATAATTTTCGAATAAATAATTACATAGATAGATAGATAGATAGATAGATATAAGCTGACAGTGAGGTCAACACCAAGAGGCAAGAGCCTACTTCATGCTGCTTCAACGTACTTTTCAGGCAAGGGTGCTGTGTTTGGGTTCTACTATTTATATATGCTCGTCAATAATGCATTATCGGTAGGCAGCACTATTGTATTACCGTGCCGGTTATTGGGTAGGCGGTAACTTTATAGTTCAAATTATTCTAGAGCCTGCTGAAAGTACTAATTGTGGTTTCTAATATATATATTTACATACGCTCTATCTCTGATATTGAGAACTTTTACCAATAAATATACCATACAATAAAACTATATTTTTATCGTATTTACTTTTATCATAATATCACTTAACAAACACACACACACACACACATACACACACACACACAGTGGTGTAATGGATAGTGGCTTGGATTGAGGAGAGCCGAGTTCAAATTTTAGTCGAATCCATTACATTCACTTACGTGTTAATACCCTTAGAAAAGGTGGGAATCCTCTTCTTCTCTCTCCAGCTATGGGGAAATAGCAGGACAGACTGGGTTCTATAGCCTTGGATAGCATTTAGTCTAGAAGAAGGACAACTCTGAATCGAAAATCTGCGGAAGGTCGTTTGTATTCGGCCCTTCAAAAAGTGTGGATGGTCCTGTACGAAACCGTCACCACTATAATCAAATCTCATGTGCAGTTGTCGGGCTGCCGGTTTCCTGGGAGCCGATCTGCTTGACCCTCATACGTCGAATTCGACAGGAGGGTCAATATATATATATATATATATATATATATATATATATATATATATATATATATATATATATATATATATATATATCAAATATGCGGTGCAGTTCAATTTATATTGCATGAATCATTCATACAAGAAGTAGATTAGTAAAGTTAACTTTACTAATCTACTTTTTGTATGAATGATTCATGTAATATATGTGTGTGTGTGTGTATGGGTGTGTGTTTATAAAAATATATATATAAATATATATATATATATATATATATATATATATATATATATATATATATATATATATATATATATATGAAAATATTTAATCTCAGAATTTGTATATGTATTATATATACGGTTATATTTTGGTAAATAAATGTGACATGTAATTGGGAAGCAAGAGCAAGGCTAATTCTTTTTCTTTGCTTCTTCAGTGTGATGTGTTATTTTGGGACGTTGGCATTCATGGCTCTCCACAATTTCCTGTCCTTTGTAGCTCTTAATATGTTTCCCAAACCCTACTCCGTCATCAATTCGATCTTTCCCTCCATGAAGGTTGTGCGTGGCTTTTTCTGGGCAGCTTGGCATGACTTAGTCCTCTGAGTATTAAATTTTCCACGCACTCTCTCCTTTGTCCCATAAATTCCAATTGTTATTTCTTAATGTTAATAATAAGTATTTTTTGTTGTTGTTGGCATTGCTTCTAGAACTTCGCCGTTGCGCACAGGTTTTGCCAATTGTATTCTCAGTATCCTTCTGTAGAATCACATTTCTGTTGATTCAAGTATTTTCTTCATCTGCGAGCAGATTATCCAGCATTCACTGGTATACAGGAGGACTGATCTTCTCTTTTCTTTGTTTTTTAACGATATTTTTCTTTTACTTAATACTTTACTGAGGTTTTGGAAGGCTCTTTCGCTATCCTAATATGATTTCCGTGTCGCATTTTCCGTCATTTCTTTATGCTCTACCCAGATATCTAACTTGTTGTACCATTTTGATTTCGGTACTTCTGCATGTAATCTGCATGTTTAGCTGTTCCTTTTGATCAGAACAATGCATCTCGTTTTCTTGCCGACGATGGTTAGTCCTTTCTTCTCGCTCTCTTTCACTGCGTTCTGTAGGAGTTCTTGTAGTTTTCCATGTTTGCTATCCACATTATTTCATCTGCAAATTTTATGTTGTTAAGTTTTGCGGCCTCCAATAATAAACAAAAGATAAACTATCAGAGGGAAAGTTTAGAAAATCGAACAAAAAAAGGAATGTTTCGGATGTGCATACAGTAGAAAAGCTTAGGACAGGAGATAAAAAAAAGGATCGTTAACATTCGTGATTACTAGCCACCCAAACCTCCTATCTTTTTAATATATAACTAGACTGGAACTGCCTAAACGACCCATCTTCAAACCTATAACTCCAAGCTTTACATTAAAAAACTCCTACTCACTACAAAAAGACACAAAAACATTAAGACAAGATTATTTATCTCTCCCTCCTTCAAGGCACTGCCGATTCTAACGCAAATATCAAGTCGAAAACGAAATCAACGAAAAAAATGTGTTTAGGACGCATGCACATCGGAAGTGATGATCCACGCATGCGCCGAATGCTCTTTCGCGTCTAGCATTGAACTTAATTATAAACCAAATTGTTTTTCACAATACCTGAGCTTATTTCGTGTTGAGCTCAGCTATTTTGGGAGTTGCCCTGTGCATTGTGTAATTTCGCACGGAATGGACAGGCGATTCTTTAGGCAGTACTGGTGCAAAAAATAAGTAACGCTGAAGAAAAGCGAAAGAGAGAGAGAGAGAGACAGAGACAGAGACAGACAGGCAGACAGATAAAAAGAGAGAAGAGTAAAAGACGAGAAGAAAGTGGGAATCGTTTACAAAAAGAATTTTTCATTGAAAAGCACAGGGGAATGTGTTCGGGTTGAAGTATATTCATTTAAAAAAAAGAAAAATATATGAGACTGAAAATGAAAGCAGACTATATATATATATATTATATATATATATATATATATATATATATATATATATATATATATATATATGGAGAGAGAGAGAGAGAGAGAGAGGACGAGACAGAAGGTTCGAGAGAGAACCAACACTGCTTGGTGTCTCTTCAATACGATCTTCAAACCAAATCCCACTATTCTTTTAAGGATCTGTACCTATGGCGGTTGTGTATGTAGGTCACAAGAGATTGAAGGTAAATGGAATAGTAGAAAATTTTGCTTCTTTTCTTTAGAACATCTAACAATATATATATATATATATATATATATATATATATATATATATATATAGAGAGAGAGAGAGAGTGCACTTTAAAAAATTTAGAACTTTATTTGTATTTGCGATAGAAATAATTTGTAAAAAGGATTAGAAAGAAGTAAATCTATATTTTTTAAGGTTTTATTGAAATTTTATTTAAATTTCCACATGTTCTCCATCATTAACAATACAAAGGGTAATACGATTTTGCAGTTCACGGAAAACATTTGCCAACTGATTTACAGTAATGCCTGAAATCACATTAGTTATTTTAGCTATACTTAAAACTAGGTACATTAAACTTTATAATATTTTTACAGATTATTTCTATCGCAAATACAAATAAAGTTATAAATGTTTTTAAAGTTCACACATCTTTATGGACACCCTGTATATATATATATATATATATATATATATATATATATATATATATATATATATATATATATATATACTGGACTCTCCCGCCATTTTCAGTGTATGAGGGACAAACAACTCAATTCTTAGAACCAACGGCCAGATACCCGCATATATCATTTGATCATAATGAGGAAGACTTGTGCAGAAGCAACCACATTTTTTTGGAAGAGCCGAATACAGAGAACAGGTGCACAGTATGCCAAAATGTCCCCAAATGTCTGAGTGTGTATCAAACTTTCATGGAGATGAGGAAAGAGTGCTCATTATCGAGAATAGAACGTCTGTAGGTATAGATAGTGGAGTGATAGAAAACTCACTTCATAGTTGTGAAGTCGTCCCTCTAAGACTCTTCCGCCTACTATAAGTTTAGTAGGAGAGAAGGACCAGTGAATGGATGGAGCGCTGGTTCATATGATACACTCTCACTAGTTGTGTCATAATCTTCTAGTGTACTTACTGTTTAATATACGATCTATCTTCAAACCTGTTTTATTTATTTATTTATTTATTTATTTTCTTATTACAGAACCATTGGTCACAAAGATAGTGATAGGTAGACTGGTTGAAATTGATTTCTCCATCTCTCCACTGTCTATAGAGTGCGCATGAGAAACACTTATAAATTTTAGAATTTTACAATGAAGTCTCCTTAAGAATTGAGGTATTTTCGCGAATTTTGACTCCATCTTATAAATAAATAGTTTAATAATCTGGAGCCAAATGTAAGCTACATTTCTCATTGGCTAAAAAGGATAACCGTCCTTTTAGATGTGAACTTCATATAACAATTCAGGGCAAAATGAACTCCGACCCTCTGATTGGCCAAAACATCAATAGCCAAAAATAAATAACACCTAATTGGTCAGAATTCATATTTGAGTAGGCAAATGTTATTTACAATTCTTGCAATCATGCGCAGTCTGTGCCAGAATTCTAGACGAGAAATGATTGCTCTCGGCTAGGCCCATTGGAGAGAAAGCCTGTGTCATCGAAACTCGAAAATTTCTATAATTCCAGAATAGACATTATTGAGGAAGTATTCTGGTGTGCATTATATGCGTATAAAACGAACTGGGATTTTTATCACAGCAATTTATATCTATACAATTTCATTATTATTATTATTATTATTGTAGTTTTATTTCATTTTTCTTTCTAGTGTGTACTCATTTCTTCCTGGGTCCCGACCAGAGACCTAAGCCAGTAAAGAATCAGAAAACAAAAAGATTTCTATGGAACGAGAACAATAGAAGTGCAATCAGGAAAACAGTAGATAATGAATGATATTGTATTTAAATTTTTGCAGGTTAAATGGAAATCGCCTTTTTTATTTTCCTAGGCGTTGTACTTACACAGTCACACGCTACATCATCAAGATGGACTTGGCATACGTATTTTAGTTCACTGTTTTGCCTTTCAATATATCACATTCGTTAGTTGTACAGCAATAGCTTTTCATATGAGTGAATAATTGAAAAATGTAACCTTCATCAATATAAAACTAAAATGAAAATTAAAAAAAAAAAAGACTGAGTCAGATATCCCGGCAGTCTCCCGTGGCGTGGTATGTGACTACTCTTTCTATGTTTCCTGGAAACTCTCCGCGATGGCTCGCGTACCGGCTCATTTACACGTACCACACTTTGTGTAGCACTGACTTAGAGAACTACAAAGGTCGGCTGATGGATAACCTTCGTTGTGAACTCCCATGGAATTTCCAAGTAGTTGATATTATATTTATTAGATTATTTTCCTCCTTTAATCTCTAATTGTTTGTAATTATGTTAATATTGCAGCTGTTAATTTGCTAATTAATTTGCTAATTTTTCTAATGAAGAAGCAGACAGAAAAGCGTAGAATTTCAAACGTTGCCGCAGGCGATGAAAGCGTTTTTATTATCTTTATTTATGCATTTTAGGTTGTTTTCTTTTTTCTTTTTCATTTTCTGCTTTCTTGCCAGTCACGTTCATCGTTTAAGTGGCTGCAACTCACCCCAGATCTCGAGTGTTATCATCAATATTATTCAGTAATTTCTATTTTCACACCAGATTTGTTAGTTGCTTATCGCTGAAGATCGAGTGACAACAGGTCCCTTCAACATTCAGCTCTCCCATCAGTATCCTTTATTACTAACGTAATTTCGACAGACATCTTAAGGACGACATTCTGAAAAAATATTCAAAATCTACTGACATATCGATCCTTAAAACGTATAAGGATGGTTACTGTAAGCAAATTACTAATTTCCCGGCTTGGGAGAATAAACAGGAGAGTTCCATTAAAATTTATACTAACCAGTTTGATTAATTCTTCTTAGTAACTAATCAACTAACGGAAAATTCGAAGATAAGCAAGACCATCACATTAAACACGTTTGAGTTGCATGACTTCACCAGGGCGGCGTTTCATTTAATTTTGACGCGTTCATTATCAGTACAGCCGTTTTTCATTACAAGACAAGCAACGTTTGTACAAAGACATATGATAATTTTGGATATACATATATATATATATAAATGACACTAGGAAAATTTGTTATTGCTGACGCGTTTGTACGAAATGCGTCAGCAATAACTACAGTTTTCCTATTGTCATTTATATTTATAAATATTGTCTTTTCTACAAGTTAACTCCGAGAAATTTATATATATATATATATATATATATATATATATATATATATATATATATGAAGAAATATAGTTTTAAGGTGTGCTATATTTATGGGATAAAGTGCTCAATATCAGAGATAGAGCGTGCGTAAATATAAAATTGAACATAGAAGTCAACACTTAGAGGCGACAGTCTGTTTCATGCTAGATACAATCGTCAGGCCACGAGTGCTGTTATTTTTCTCGGCTATTTATATATACGGCTCAGTGGTGCATTGTGGGCAGTCTATTTTGGCGGTTATTTTATCGGAAGTCGTTTATTTGTTCATTTATTTATTTGGGTTAAATTTTTTTGCCCGTTTTTATTTTTATTTTTATTTCTTATCTTATATATTTATTTATTTTTAATTTATTTTTTAATTAAACCTTTCAACTTGTGAAGATGACAACTCTGCCAAACCATATGAAAAGTCCAAGCATTACCATTTTTATAGACCCTTTCCCTTATAACTTTTAACCCATTAGTTGACCAAGATAAGCGAAATCGATATTGCCTATTAAAAAGATCATACGAGGTTAGATTCTTAACTAATTGATAGTTAATTAGAGTTTCTAGTACAATGCTAATGAGTGATATAAGTCTAATACGCCGACAGTTAGAAAGGATCAGATGGTTCCCCTGAGTTTCTAAAGACAGGGACTACAGAATAGGATTTCCAAAAACAGGAAAGCAAAAATCAACGGTAAGCCACTCCATTACCTGTCAATGAATCACTGCAATATTTACTAACTTCTTCTAGACACCGTGTCCCACCACTTCCTATCCTTTGTAGGATAGGAACCTTTTGTGCTTTACAAACCCTCCATACATAGTTCTGACAGCTATTCACATCAGCTTGTTAGGCAGATTACTCGCAGTTTCCCTCTGTCCCGCTTACCTTTTATTATATCCTGAGAGTGTCATAATTGCCTAGCCCACTTTCCTCATTATGTGACCTAGAATTTTCTCAAGGCTTACACGCTTTCTTCATTTCATTTCCAGCATCCTTCCTATTGTATTTCATATCCGTTGTTTCTATTTATTTTTTTTTCTCAACATCTGTGAGAAAATTATCCAGCATTCATTGTTATATAGAAGGATTCATATGACATAGCAATTCAGCACTCTTTTTTTTTCTTTGTTTCTAAAGGGATTTTTTTCCCGCTTCTTAGTAGGTTATACAGCTATTAAATGAAAACAGGATCTGTAAAGCGTCATTAGTTCATACATTCTGAATTCCATCGCATAGGATTAAAAGAAATGGTCAACAAAATATTGAAATGGTGTCGAGACACAAATAATCGGTTTTTAAATAATCCAACGGCGCTGAATCTGAAAATGACAATATTTTTTCTTGTTTAGTTACTGTTTTTGCTGTATAGAAATATCTCATTTTCATGAGATTTATATATATATATGAAATTGACCGATGGCAATATTTTTCAAAATTAGTAGTTTATACATCTATTAAAAGAAAACAGGATCTGTACAGCGTCATTAGTTCATACATTTCATGGATTTCATGGCATAGGATTAAAGGAAATGGACAAACAGAATAGGATTTCCAACAAGCAGGAAAGCAAAAAGCAGCAAGGCACTTATTGTAGAGTTTAGAGAGAATAGGAGAGAGTTCAGGAGCACATTTCTTACGAACTATTGCAAGGATGTAATCAAATCTACATGCGTTGGATTGATCCAGTTTAGAAATGACAGTGAAAATCGTGGAGGGAGTTATATGCATATCACTAAATACGAGAAAAACATTCTGCTTTATCTGCAGAAGATGTTAACACCTCAAATTGATTGAAGGGTTAGGGTTAGGCTTTAGGGTTAGGGTTAAGTTTAGGGGCAGGGGTTAGAGTTAAGGTTAAGGGTTAGGGTTAGTGTAAGGGTTAGGATTAAGGGTTAAAATTACTGTTAAGAGTTAGGGTTAGGGTTACTGTTAAGGTTTGGGTTAGACAGGGTTAGGTTTAAGGTTAGGGGTTAGGGTTAGAGATAGTTTATGGTTAGGGTTAGGGGTTATTGTTAGGGTTAGTTTTAGGGTTAGGTTAGGGGTTAGTGTTAGGGAAAGGGTTAGAGTTAGTTTTAGGATTAAGGGTTAGAGTTAGGGCTAGGCAGGGTTAGGTTTAGGGCTAATGTTAGGGTTTAGGGTTAGGGTTAGGGATGAAAAATTAATCCTATTTAACACACTATTACAGAACCGCCGGCAATCCCGTCAACCAAACCTATTAGAGGCTATAAGGTGTTACATTCTTTGCAAACAAAGACTTAGCCTCTTTGAGGACACGTTTACAATTATTTCGAGCAGTCACATAAAGGCGTGAATCGAATCATAATGCTGGTGCACCCGGAAAAAGTGACTCCTATGGGCAATAGCTGCTGAACAGGCTAGTGTGAACCAAGAAGATGGTGGTTTCCCCAGATATTTGTAAGAAGGTATAAAAGCATCAATGTTGACTTTAACCCAGAAACTTCTGTGACACAATTCTCAAAAGGAAGGTTAAGAATACCAATCCAAGGGGCGTCTTGAATAAATAACCAAATAAATCCTAATCAGTACGCTGGCAACAAAAAATGCCTCGTATCTGGTTTCTTTCTAATAGTTCATTCTTATTCATTCTTATCTTAAGAAAAAGTACATTTTTGCTAAAGGTCTGGAGATAACTGAAATTTCTGGGACACGTAATGAAATAATACGTCTTGAAGTATTTGACACTCCCAGGATATACTGATGGCGGAAGGGACAGAAAGCAACAGTGAGTAACATACCTAACAACTTATGTAAATGGCTGGCAGAACATGAACCGGAGGAATAGTAAGGATCATAAACAATGCTTATCGTTACAAAAGATAGGAAGTTGTGGAGAGCTATGATCGCTAAACTCCGGAAGTATTCGATACGGCAGAATTATATTTTGCGTCAGATTAAATTAAAGCAACCAATGAAAACAAAAAGGAAAAGTATACTTAACATAACGAGGAAAGAGTGCTTGGAAAATTTGATACTCACAGGACATATAGAAGGCAAGATGGACAGAGGAAAACAACGCATAACATAATGAACTTGAGCAAATGGATGGCGGGACAAGGATTAGGAGAAATGAAAAAAAATATATTAAGCGCTACGAAAGATTGTGGAGAGCCATGATCGAGTACCTTCTGAGGGGACACGGCAAATAAAGAATTGCTATAAAAAGTATCAAATTCGAAAGTAAAGTTTTAATGCTGAAATTTCCTGTGAAGATTATGTCGCGTCACAGACACTATATAATCTTCCCAGGAAGCACGGTTTGTTTGAATTTGATTACTATGATATTATATATGCACGTAGATATATTATTATGCGAGGCACGTAGTAAATTCTCTTTTTGTGGTTTTCTGATAAACATGTTTTTCTAATCAACCCCTTGTATTTCTCCGAACGGCTATTGTCGAACAAAGTCGTTACAGGTGCCCGGATTTAGCCCCAAGGTATTCAGTTCCCATTGTAATCTTTTCCTGATTCTATTCGTGATTGTCGATACGTTTATTTTCTGCCATCCGGTACGGTTCGCAAACAGAAAATGTCACAGGCAGCCATCTTTGTTTCTGTTTTTTTTTTTTTTTTTTTTTTTTTTCCATTTAGGTTTGATCAAGGGAGAAACAAAAACAGCTAGACATTTGGATTATTGGCTTACTAACCTACAACTGCTAACGTCAAGCTTCTTTCAGCATTTCTATCTCGAATCCTAATGTGTATAAAACTGTTAAAATAATGTAACATGGAGTCCTGCCGTATCTGTCTATATTTCTGAGATGAGGTATTATGTACAATATTTACATCATTCGGACTATTGTCCACATCTTTGTCGCCATATTTATTACAACGTTTCGGCCTTTCATTATCTGTCTATATTTCTCAGATGAGGTATTATGTACACTATTTACATTATTCGGATTATTGTCCTCATCTGTTTCGCCATATTTATTACAACGTTTCAGCCTTTCAGTATCTGTCTATATTTCTGAGTTGAGGTATTATGTACACTATTTACATTATTCGGACTATTGTACTCTTCTTTGTCGCCATATTTATTACAACGTTTCGGCTGTTGTATGCCCCGGCCTTCTTAAAGGGTTCAGTTCGACATTCCAACCACCTGAAGAAGGCCGGAGCGTACAACGGCTGAAACGTTTTAATAAATATAGCAACAAAGATGGGGACAATTGTCCGAATAATGTAAATAATGGAGTCTTGTCATCTTATGAATTGCATGCCATACGGGCTTACGGCTATATCACGCTGGAACATCGGTTCCCGTACGATCACTGAAGTTAAGCAACGTTGAGTCTGGTAGTACATAGATGTGTAACAGCTTGGAAATATAAGTTGCTGTAAGTTTGGATATTGCAAGTCGGAAAGCTGAGATGAAATTCCACTTGTGTTCGTTATATTCTCTTATACGCAAGTACCCATAGGGAAGGAGACCTCTTCTTTCAGCTATGGGTTAATTAGTAGGAGTTGTATCAGTAAATCATTATTATCTCAAAAAATAATTCTTACACTGTCAAAGTTTCTGGCTTTAAAGAGAACACACATGGTTGATAAACCGTAAAAAGCAAATCAATCAATCATATACTACGAAATTTTAATTTCAAGTAAATGTTTTATTTTCGCGATCTGGGAAGGATTTCTAGGTGAGTAACTGGTGATTAATATGGCCTATACAAGAGAAGCATGTATTTCTGCAGTGGCTGCAGGAGAAGATTTGGCAGCTGATTGAAGCTCCGGCTTGGAAGCGTGTCAATTTTTGGATTGCTTCGGTGAAGGAGATTGCATTAATAGATCTTACTCTGATATTTTCAACTAGACTTGTTATCCACTGACGATACGTGAATCCACCTCAACAAAATCTATCGCTTCAATTCCTGTGGTTCTGACTTATTCACAAAATTCAGTGTCAGCGATGAAATTGACTTAACTATCTTGTGGAGAAAGACGACCGACCTTCTCGACACTAATTTTTAAACATGGACTCATTTATCCGCTATGAGTATAACGTCTTCTCATAAGAGCGGTCGTCGCAAAGTTGGTCACAATGTGATGTTCATTATCACTGTATTATTAATGAATGTCTTTCATGGGATTAAAGTTTTTCTTCACTTAACGTTTTGTTTCACTGTTTCTTATGCTATTAACCAGAACTAAGAACGTTGTAGGAACGTTAGAACAAAATCATATTAAGAATTTACAGGTGAAATGATTAGATGTAACCGTAAGTTCTATGCTAACATTTTCTTCCATCCTACTTCTAGCTTGTGGGACTCTATTCCCAGTTGATTTTCAAAATGGAATGTCTTATTAATTCTTATTATTTTATTGTTCTCTCTCCTTAATAGTAGTTTTTTTCCCTCATATTCTCTAAGACTCAGTAATCTTGTGTATTCTTTATTACCTTGCTTCAAATGATGGAATTGCTGAAATGATTAAAAAATAGAAATAAAAAGAATTTTTGCGAAGCCAAGCAATGATTAGACGCAGGCGGGTCTGGTATATGATTCAAGTGTCGCTATCACATTTAAAAGTGTGCAGCATGATAACTGTAAACTTTAATTTATTTCATGAGATATTATTGCCATAGAAATGTTTCTGTACATTAATAAATAAATAGTCTTTGTCTTTTCGGTTGGATATTTCTCGGCTCTGTGTGTGGTTGGATTTGGTTTTGGTTTGGTCTGCTTTACGGTATATCAACCTCCATGGGTTATTTAATACCGACAAATTTTTATTTTTGAAGAGATTTTTTCAAAAAATATTTCAGGTAATATTTACCAGAGCCGTCAACCTACGACAATGAATATGCAACTCAGGATTGGAAATAAAGCTTAGATTCGAACTTGCTTCAATGCTTCAGTTGTTTTGGTTTGTTTTGTTTTACGGTATATCAACCTCAATGGGTTACTTAATGCCGACAAAATTTTTATTGCTGGTAATATTTGTTTTTTCAAACATGAATTGCTAGTAATATTTTTCCTTTAAAAAAAATCTATTTCTGAAAATATTTTTATCAAAAAAGTATTGCTGGTAAAAATTTTTTGCCTAAAATGTATTGTTGATACTGCTAATATTTTTCTTTTCTTTTACAAAGTATTTCTTGTATTAGGTTGGTGCAAAAATAATGTCGTTTTCTCACATAGTGACATATGTGAGAAAACGACATTATTTTTGCCTTTAAGTTTAATATTAAGACCTATTTTTACATTCATAGTGTTTGACCGCAATTTGAGGGTTAACTATTTGCCCATGGTTGGGACCCTAACAGGTGCTACCACCCTGGGCCAGGTTCGACCTGGGAACACCAGTAATTAAGAGGTGGTTCCAGGTTCCTCGAAACCTCCTGATCAGAGGTCTTGCTGTTGGACATAGTTTATCGTCTTGCCCAGATCGTGGATGTAGTTGACTCTGACTGAGTAATTGAACTGGCCACTGGCAGAAAATTGCTTTTAACCAAACTTTTAACACTGGTCAACTAAAAAAGAAAAAAGTAAAATGTCTTCGAGAACTAGCTAATTTTTTTAGCTTATTTGAGCAACGCTGAATCTGAAAATTACCTTCCTTGTTCTTGGTTAGCTACTGTTTTTGCTGTACAGAAATGCCTCATTTTTGGAAACAAAACAATTTTTCATTTGTTTTCTATATATAGGATATTGACCGATGGCAATAGTTCTCAAAATCATAGGAACTTCTCAATTTGTATTTGAACCAACAAATATTGGTTTGCTTATTGAGCAATACTAACAATCCGATCCTAAGTCTTTAAAAATAACACGATTGAATATACTAAGACCAACAAGTATTTTCCTGAAATCATTTAATAAACTAACAGCAGAATGAAAACCTTCGGGAACATAAGAACTATGAGAGAAAAATTTCTCTTTCTTGATTGCCAGTATCGTAAATTAATCTTTTTTTCCAAAAATGAGTAATTTTAGTACAGCAGAAACGGTAGCTAATCATGAAATCTAAGGTTTTTTCGTTATCAGCACCATTTAAGTATGATAAAAATGTTCTTTTTTTTGATTGTCTGTCATGTTCAATATTATTTAAGTCTCTTTTGATATTCAGCAGTATCATGTACAATAGAATAGGTGCATTCAATAGGACTCCATACTCCCCTCCCATTTCTATATATCACTTCCGTTAAGTTAATCATCTAAATAGGTAAAGGTCTGGTTACTTCTCCCCCAATATAAAGTATACTTGAGAGAGATATGAAATTAATCCCTCCCTGTACTTACCATGTCTCTTTAACTATCCTTCTTACAATCTCTGTTAAATTACAAAAACTTATACTACCCATCAATTTTAATTTCATTTTTCGTTTCATTTCATTTTTGGAAGTGCTATCTGATGATCCGGCGTTCTTTAAAAGGACTCTGGTGAAATAAATTATTATAATGATACCTTAAAGTAGTCTGTTTTCTTTTATATATATATATATATATATATATATATATATATATATATATATATATATATAATAATAATATTTTTTGTTTAAAAATATGATTCCTTCGCTACATAAGAGTTCTCATGTTTCAAAAACGAGAGCCGAAATCATCCAAATAATTATTAAAATTAAGTTGAATTGTGGTGTTTAGTCCCGTTTCATCTTCAAGCGAAATTTTAGGAATCAAAAAAACAAAAATACTAAGGAACCCCGGATTATGCACCCAACGTGTTCTTTTCTATTTTCTGCATACCTGCACATTGATACATGATATATATATATATATATATATATATATATATATATATATATATATATATATATGACGTATTTCAAGCAATTTCCGGCCGGTCGGACAGTAGTCTATTTTTCGGAATGTATCAATATTCCTCTCAGCCTAGCCTGATACTACCCTACACTATATACGACAAGTTATTCCTTTAACAAGACTTCCCTCTACTTCACAAAATTAATCGCCGCACAACTCAAGCCACACTTTCTTTTGAATTCTATAATATGTAACACATGTGCGGCAAAATGTCTTCCCGAAATATGTGGGTCACACACTTTCTCAGTCCCATATCCATATGTCTGTCTGCCTGTCTGTCCGTTTGTTTGTCTATATATGCCATGGTTTATATATCTCAGCTCGTTCTAATCTCTATCAGTCTATTCGTATCTATCTATCTATCTATCTATCTATTAGGTTGGTGCAAAAATAATGACGTAATACTGTCGTTTTTTGACGTATTTTTAACGTCAAAAAACGACATTATTACGTCATTATTTTTGCACCAACCTAATATCTATCTATCTATCTATCTGTCTGTCTGTCTGTTCTTTTGTCTGTCTGTCTATTTGTCTAACTCTCCGTGCATATATGCTATGCTTTTATATCACAGATCGTTCTAATCTCTCTCAGACTATTCGTATCTATCTATGTCAGTTTATCCATCTCTTTCTATCTATCCATCTTTATCTAAATTTCTCATTCTATATATATATATAAATTTATAACAGTTTTCTGATCTCGCTCTCACTCTCTCTCTCTCTTCCTCTCTCTCTCTCTCTCTCTGCATATATAAATACTAGTAATAATCATATATATATATATATATATATATATATGTGTGTGTGTGTGTGTGTGTGTGTATGTGTGTGCGTGTAAATACTAGTAATATATATATGTACTTGGGTTTTGATTGGTCCATCTAGCCTTTGTAACAACGTTTTCCCCTTGCGAAGGATTGTTAATTAATTTGAAACTTTTAAAACCATTTATTTTACATTCAATGTCTTCACTTGATAAGACACCGAGGGTGTTGAAACAAAATGGCTATTTTTATAGTGATTTTATAACATATTTATGTTATAAATTTTTTTTTTTTTAAATAAATAATTATATCTGTTCTACTTTGTATTGAGCACTCTTTTAAGAATAGTAATTGTTGGTTATTGGAATTCATTCCATATACACCAATCATATACTTGTATGTATATATATATATATATATATATATATATATATATATATATATATATATATGATTATTACTAATATTTTTTACTGCTATAAATATTAACGGATTGTACGGTGGTTATTTATTGTACACACAAACACACACACACACACACACATATATATATATATATATATATATATATATATATATATATATATATATGATGTTCTTATTTATGTCCATCTTTCTGTCATTCTCAGTGCCGCAGCTCCCTAACAGTTTTTTTGTTTTTTTTCTTTTAATCAATTCACTCAAAACAAGTTATGTGTCATCCGTGATACACGCCTAGGCGATCATGTATCTTTTGATACATGACTGACGAGGCAGATTTTTCCCCACAGTAGGTTGCCATTTCTTTCTACGGTAGACTAGTTGCCATCCGATGCTATAGAACCCAGTCTGTCCTGCTATTACCAATAGCTGGAGGGATGGAGAAGATGGGGATTCATAACTTTCCCAAGGGTATTAGCACGTAAGTGAATGTAATGGATTCGACTAGAATTCGAACTCGGCTCTCCGATTCCTCAAGTCGAGCCGCTACCATTTACTCCACCGCGCCTAAATTCATTGATACACAGTGGGTTACTGGCTGTGAATGAATTCAATAATAAATAAAAGAGAAATATTATTAAGGAGCGAGAACAATAAAAGATGAGGAATTGATAGATAGCGATTGACATTTCATTTAATTTTCTAGAGATCAAACTTGACTGGAAATCAAGAAACTGGGAGAGAGTTCCACGAGCTAGAAAAGAAGTTATCAGCATAGAACCTACATCTAGCCATTTTAACTGTTAAATGATGTACAAAGACGATTATTCAAGATTGCTTGAGATGAAGGAACAGACTTAAAGCACCAATTTCAATTTTGTTTCTTGGAATAGTTTATATTTGTGTGCGGTTTCTGTCGGATCCTTTAAAAAAAATTAATCCTTTATATACGGATTAGTTCATTGGAATATAATATTAGAGAAAGCAATGCGCGATACAAGATGAGGATCTCCATTCAATATTGTCAAAAGTTATCACCTTCAAAACAGTAGAAATGTTCTTACCCATAAAAAGTATTTGTTAAAAATAGAGACGAAGTAACAATGATGAAAGCATCCTCACTGTTGGACTGGATATCTCCATGGAATTTTATGCTTAGAATTATCATTTCGTGTAATATGCCTTTTCTGGTGAATAAAACGAGCCAATCGTTGCAATCTTCGGATGTTACAAACGGCATTATAATTTATGAGATTTATGCAACTGACAGCTTTCCACTAATGCGAAAATGGTCCAGCCGCTGCTATGTAGACAGTCCGTGAAATTGCAGAGGCAAATGACATTGAGGAATGGTTTGAGCTACAAACACGTCCCAAAAATCTGATTACGTGTGCTGTGATGAGGTTCAAACATCTGAAAAACGTGATCGTCAGCACTTATTTATCTGTCATGTGAACTAGTTATTTTGGGTTTATTTTTCTTCAATTAATAATCGGTTTTCACGGCTAACCCAGTGGAGTGAAAATTACAGATTTATCCAAAATCCAGGACATTTTTAGAATGAAGTCTACGAGAATTGGAGATCAGGAAGAGAAAAGGGGATTTAAAGAATGCTTATGACATTTTGGTTTGCATTTTTCGGAATCACTTGCCGTATTTGATGACATATAAGACGCACGGGTGTATATGACGTACCCCAATTTCAGCAGGGAAAATCAAGCAAAAATAAGCAATTAGTAAAATTATCAGTAAATGGTACAGCCTAGGCTATATTTATGAGGTATTATTTTGGTTAAACAAGCCATGATTACAATCAAATTAAAATAAGAGGGAAAAAACAACACAAGCTTATAAAAGCTTTATTATATACAAAGGTAAGAAAACAAAATAAAAATCAAGCCATTATTACAATTAAACAAAACAGTACAGTTACCATTAAAATTTTCTTCACCTTCAAATTCATAAAATTCGTCGTCTTCATCAAAACTCTGATACTCATTTTCAATAATACTATCATCGTCGTTAAATAATGCGTCATCTTCCGTTCCATTGAGAGCATTGCTAATGCCACATTTTTTAAAAGATTTCTGGTCTAATATTATCCCAAGCTTGCCTTACCAATTCGCAGACTTGTGAAATGCTATGTCTTTTATTCTTCCTGTAAGTGTAAAATCGTGATAAGGCACTGCCATCTACGTGGTACATTGCTTCTTCATGTTTAAGCCTAAGCTAATAGAAGTTGCCAGGTAACTAATTTCGGCCGATTATCGCGAATTTTAAGCCTACATATGGCATATAAGACGCAGGGGAATTTTAAAAGATATTTTTAGTAAAAAAAGTGAGCCTTACATGCCATCAAATACGGAAATTTACCCTTAACCTATGCATTGATTTGTGAATTATGATCGATTTTCCAGGAAGGGGACTTTCTGATGCTATCGGAGTGGAGGGGTCGATCCCAGCGTGGAGCACCTTTGGAAAGTGCCTGAAAACTATACCACGGGTGGACCTATGCCTTCTGAGTTAAATTGGGTAGATAGTAGGGGCCGTCAATAGCTGTGCTAGCACGAAGTCACAAGTCATCGTGGCCGTGGGCTTGAGCCTGCTGGCCTTGTTCAAGTTATTGATCACGCTAGATAACGCGTTCTTTCCCACAAACTATAAGTAAGGTCTGTGCAGTATAAATCAGAGATGGGCACTGTGGGTGTTGGACAAACATAAAATGTGCCTGAGCAAGCGTCTGTAATAGGGATTGGCTAGCCACTCTAGTAGACGGGTATCCTCGAATAAGGGTGGCCTGTTATACATACAGTGAGAGATGACATGTATATATGTTTTCGCCATAGTGTTGAACGCCTGTAGTTAAGAAAACTGGGCTCTTCTTGATTTTCACTCATATTTTTAATTAATTTCTTTTCATCATGAATGTTCTCAATGTACCTGGCTGGCGAAAACGTGTCGGTGGGCAGCTGAGGACGTCGGCTAGCACAATCAAGGATGACCTAGCAGTACTATCGGATCCACAAGTAGTTGGTCTTCGACGATGGAATCGCGATTGGCTCGCCATTTCGTGTAACCTGGCTCAGGATCGGCGAGCGTGGACAGCGATGGTCCGTGATGCTGTACTTGATCGGGAGGAACCGGTTCAACCCGATCATGGCTAAAACCGATACAAGTCAAATCCCTGGTTATCATATAGAAAGTTTTGTGAGAGAAGAAATGAGTTTTGTGGGCAAAGATGTTGGCGTGTAACCTGTTTTCACTAAAGAACCAGTCTTCGTCGGTATCTCACTGGCGTTGTGAGCCGTTGCCAAAACATTACTTATTCATTTGTTTAAAATGGAATACGCCATTATGATGTGTTGCTAATTTGCATTTAGATACATAATTCAAATTTTCTCGTTGAATTGTTCACATATATAAGATGATATGATCTATTTTACCCTGGGGAATGAGATAAGATGCAACCAACAGGACAGACGCGGAATAATTATAAATATATTATTTTATTTTTACAATGGGTTTAATAATTTAATCGCTGGATATATATATATATATATATATATATATATATATATATATATATATATATATATATATATATATATATATATATATACACACACACACACACCCACATATATATATATATATATATATATATATATATATATATACACACACACACACACACACATATATATATATAGATATAGATATATATGTATTTGGCAAATTTAAAATCTGGTTCAATGTATATTTGAACCTATATTTTCCTCTCATTTGCTTCCTTCTTTCTCTTTCCCCACCATGGCTGCCACTCTCTTTGCCCTCTCACTGTTTCTTTTGCGTTTTTTAATTAATCTCTGTCTCTCTCTCCCCCTCTCGCTTTACCCACTCACACTATCGACTGCGTTTTTAAATTAATCTCTCGCTCATTCTCTCTCAGTGTTTCTATTGCATTTTTAAATTAATCTCTCTCTTCCCCACTCTCTCTCTCTCTCTCTCTCTCTCTCTCTCTCTCTCTTTACCCACTAACTGTTTCTATTGCGTTTTTTAATTTCTCTCTCTCACACACACTTTTTATTGCGTTTTTAAATTATCTTCTCTCTCGCTTTCTTTCTTTCTTTCTTTCTGCGTATTTTTTTTTTTTTGTAATTTTTTCTTTCTTTTTTTCTGTCTCCTTTTTCTAGATTTTCTTCTTATTCTTCTTATTTTCTTCTTCTTTGTCTTTTCTTTCTTTCTCAAGCTACTTCTTTTCTTCGTTTTCACTTTCTGTCTTCTTTTCCCTATTCACGCCTCTCCTTCTGTTTCGTCACGTCTCACTTTATCTGTCATTTTCTCTCTTGCTTCCCCTTCTCAAACTATATTAGTTCTCTTTTGTCATGTATAATGACTCGAAGTGAGAAATCGGAGAGCCGAGTTCGACTTTCAGTCGCTTTCATTACATTCACTTCGAGGAAATACCCTTGAGAACGATATGAATCCATTAATCCATCTCTTCTTCCCAGCTATGGGTTAAATAGTAGGATCTGGGAAAACATTGTTATTCTCAAATAAATATTCAGTCGCAAAAATTACTGTTACAATCATAAATATATGATGACTTTAAATAAGCAACAAGGGGTTGACAAACCGTCAAAAACAAAACAATCAATCTCTTTTCTCAATTCTTTCATTTATTTTTTATTTGCTTTAAAATCTTGACTCATTACTTTTATTCTGTGTTTCGTTGTTTCTCTTTCTTTTATTTTCAAAATGCTTTTAATCTTTTTTTCTTTCACCTAAATATGTGTACCCTTTCCTTCACCTTTTCTTACTTTCCCACTTTCTTTCTTTCGCACGTTCTTTCTTTCTTTCTTTCTTTCTTTCTTTCTTTCTTTCTTTCGCTTTTTCACTCGCTCTTCGCTCGCTCTTTCTCTCTTTCACTCATTCTTTCTTTCGCTCTTTATTTATTTATTTATTTCTTCCGCTTTTTCCTTCGTTCTTTCCTTCTGTCATTCGCTCTTTCTTTTGCTTTTTCTTCCGCTCTATCGCGCACTCTTTCTTTCTTTCACACTTTCTTTCTTTCGCTCTTTCTTTTTTACTTCCGCTTTTTCTTCCGCTCTTTCTTTTTATCGCCTTTTCTAACGCTCTATCGCTCGCTCTTTCTTTATTTCTTTCTTTCGCTCTTTCTTTTTTTCTCTCTTTTTTACGCTTTTTCTTTCACTCTATCGCTCGCTCTTTCTTTCTTTCACTCCTTCTTTCTTTCACTCTTTCTTTATTTCTTTCGCTTTTTCTTTCGCTCTTTCTTTCGTTCTTTTTTTCGGGCTTTCTTTCGCTTTTCTTTCGCTCTATCGCTCGCTCTTTCTTTCTTTCACTCTTTCTTTCTTTTGCTCTTTCTTTTTTTCGCTTTTTCTTTCGCTCTATCGTTCGCTCTTTCATTCACTCTTTCTTTCTTTCGCTCTTTCTTTATTTCTTCCGCTTTTTCTTTCGCTCTTTCTTTCGCTCTTTTCCCCCCTCTTTCACCCGCTCTTTTTTTCTTTCGCGATTTCTTTCGCATTTTCTCTTACTCTCTCTCTCTTTCTCTCTCTCTCTCTGTCTCTCTCTCCTTCACTCTCTCTTTCCTGTAGGTCTTTCATATCTTGTTCTCCACATTCTTTTTTCGCCTCATATTTCTCTTTCTCCCCTTTTCTCTATCTTTCGCCATTAATGGTTTGTTATTTATTGTAACTATTTTCGATCTCATTTCTTCTTGCAGATTACTTCTTTTTCCATTTTATTTTACTTTCTTTTTCGTTCTTTTTTTTCTTCATTTATCAAATTTCTTCCCAATTTCCTTCTTTTCTATTCTGTTCATCTATCTCTTTTTTTTACCACGTATCCTTTTCAATTCTCTTTGTTATTTACTCACACTTTTTTACCTTTTTTTTTTATTACCTTATATTTTCTTTCACCCTTTTTTTTATTCTTTCGTTTTTATCTATCATTTTCTTAAGTTTTCTTTCTTTTTTTTTTTTTCTTTTTTTTTTCTTTTTTTTTTCTTTCTTGTTCTCTTCACCGCTTGACTTTCTTTTCTATTTGTTCATTTTCTTTCAAATGTTTCTCCAAAATATTTCTTTCTTTTTTTCTTTCCATTTACCTCTTTCTTCTGTATTTCCTTCATTTTCTTTCTTGTTAAGTTATTTTTTTTATCTTTATTCCCTACTCTATATGTTCCTATCCTTTTATTCTCTGCGTGGTTTTAGTCCGCCATTTCCTTGCTTCAGCTTCCCCTCATTTTTCATTCATCCATTTATCCCCTCTCCGCCTTTGCCCCTCTAAGTCTATCTCTGACCCTACTAAGAACTTTTAACAAACACTAACTAAATATCTTCGCCGCCCCTAACGCGTCCAAAAACCAATTGTGGCTAACACTGTGTTGAGCTAATTGAATTTCAAATTTTTAATTTAACACTCCTGAGATGTTCAACCCCAGTGGGGATTTTAGTTTCGCCATCTACGCATGCGTAAATGAAGGGATGTTGTTTAGAAAATAACAATGTCGTCAGGAAAATCACGACTTCCTGTAGAAGATTGAAGAGGAAAACGGCTGATAATTAGAACGGAATTTATAAAAATTAGGGGAATTATAAATAGGATATGTTGCTTACGCTTGAGGTAGTCGTGTGAATTTAGCTGATTCGGAGAAATATTTCATAAAAACGTACGGATTTAGTTCACATGAAAATGTTAAATTCAAATGACTAGAACTTTGTAAATTTATCTGGAATTTAATTTCTATAGAATATATATATACAGTAGAATCCCTCATTCAACCGGAATCCTTCATATCCGGATTCCCTCATATCCGGAATCCCGCATATCCGGACATGATTCTGATTTGTATATTTGAAGTATTTGGGTGATATATAACTGATTTGAAATTTTTGTTTTTCAGGAAAATTACTTTGGATAATTGCTTATGCTTATTTCACACTAATGGCTTGTATTCGTGCAAAAGATGATGAGAATAAGAGGAAAAGAAAAAAATTTGGAGTTATCACAAAAACAGGAAATTTTAAACAGACTAGACGCTGGTGAAAGTTCATTGTAACTAATGGCTGAGTTCAACATCGGAAAGTTAACATTGTATGATATAAAATCTTCCAAAGAAACTATTCTCCAGCGTTCACACTGTCATAATGAACAAGGAAATAGGAACATAATTGTGATGAAACCTGGATTGAAATTGAAGTTTGTCAGTTTCATGGAAAGAAAGCCAGCATTCAGCTATGACGATTGCAATAACGCACGCAGAGTTGAAAGTGTCTTTCGTTTAAAAAATTCAAGAACAAAAGCAAAACGAAATGCAGAAAAAGTTGAGGATGACATTACATAATTTATTTCTTTTTCCTTAAAATCAATTCCAATATATTTCACTCACCATTAGCTTATTTTGTTTAGTATAAAACATTGAAAAATTAAATGAAAATTAAATGTTAAACCAGATTTCAGTTCTTTTATTTTAATTAAAATATAACCACCACATATCCGGACTTTGTAATTAACTCCTCATATCCGGAAGGCTTTCTTAATCCGATTGTCATGGATTCTGCTGTATAAAGAAACATCAGCAATCAGCTTGTTAGTTTTTGTGTCCCTCATATCTGGAATCCCTCATATCCGGACTTTGTAACCAATTCCTCATATCCGGAATGCTTTCTTAGTCCGGCTGTCAGGGATTCTACTATATATTTTTTACTATTGTTCATCCAATACAAGGCCCAAGTCCCAATCTATAATTGTTAGAGGATGAGGTTGTTAAAAGGGCGTACAGGAACGGAACAAGATGTGCATATTATGAGGATAAGTAGGATAGATAACGGTTGACTATAGTCCTTGTAGTGACTGGGAAAGCATTCTCTCTGGAGTCTGTTCCACAATGCAGGAGTTCTGAAGAAGAAGCTGCCTGGGTGGAATTCCTCTTTACGAATAGAATATGAAGTGAATTAGAAAGGTTTTTACTCAGTTTACATGGCTCTGCTGGTCCTTTCTGCGATTGTCAGTACCAGTGAAACCAAGGAATAAAGTTCGCCTGAACATCTGCCATTAAAATAGCGATAGAACAGCGAGAAGCTATGTACGTTTCGACTACGGAAAAGGGATTGTAAGGAAAAACATTTCATCACCCACAAAGCTATGAAAGCACTTTTGAACTCTGTCTAGGCTCTGAATGATATGGCAGTGATACTCCGTTTTGGTCGGATCTGGATCGTGTAAAGATAGAACCTGGCAAAAGAAACCAGGTATTTTCTTAAGCAGACTAAGCAAGGGTGTCATGGATAGAGGCTCAGTATAAAAATTCGGAGAGCCATTTCGAATTCCAGTCGAGTACGTTACATTCTCTTAAGCGCGAATACACTAGGAAAAGCTATGAATATATCTCCTCTTCCTCCAATTATGAAGTAAACAGAGCAACCTCTGTTCTCAAACAAATTGATTTTCGAACAGAAAATTCGAGATGAAAATGTCTCGGTTATCGAACAAAATTTCGGTTTTCGAACAAGATTGCCGAACCGAACAAAACCGAGTTAACCCGAACGGAATCATTTCTGAGTGCACCGCCATGTTGTATACATTCGTGTCTTGTGCTGTGCTTTTCTTTTCCAATTTTATTGTACTGTGCCTTTTTTCTCTTCAATAGTTTCCAGTCATGGCTCCAAAGAAAAACAAAACTTACGAGAAAAATAATTGTTGACGATATTCTCTCTTCCATATGGCAAAAGCAACGATCTATACTATTCTTATAAATAAAGAGATGGTCATGATTTTCCTTCCTCTTTTCCAAACAATAACATCTCTTTCCTTCCCCTTCCACATACGCCATCAACTCTCCTATCTACAGGTACGGTAAAATTAAAGTGTTTTATCTGTTTAGTATTGGGTTTATTTATTTCTTCTTATATTTAATAGTTTTCATTAGTTTTGTGTATAAACTTGTGAAAAAAGTTGTAACAATTTAAATAAGCAATCATCTTGGGACCAGGAACGGATTAATCCTTTTTACATTGCTTTCTACTGGAAAAATAGTTTCGGATTACGAACATTTCTGGTGACAAACGGGCTTCAGAAACGAATTAAATTCGTGAACCGAGATTTCAGTTTACTTGTATTTGGAAAAAATGTATTAATGCAATATTCACTCGCAAAAAAAAAAAGATTAATCTTACAATCCAAAATATGTTTCGGGTTTAGAAAATGACCCAGAAAGTGTTGAAAAACCATAGAAAACTAGTACGTTTTAAATAATCGAATATGTTTCCAGCATTTTCAATGCTTGATTATGTATACACGTTCCACTGTAAAGACTGGTATCAATCCTTTTAGGGGATGCTAGCGTTAGTTAAATCGTATTTTAAGGACAAGTATCAATCTTTAGCCTTGTTCTAGTTATTGTTTAAGCTTTGGTAGACGTGGGTTTTTTTTTTAACTCTGTATGTGATTTTCTTGGGATAAACGTCTTTGCCTTTGATGCCTTTCTTTTTCTTCAAAACTGTTTTGCCGTGTATGGCCTCCAGCTCATAAAAGACACCTATGGAGGCCCTAAAGTTAAACGGACAAATCTCTGCGGGAAAAACAAACAAAAAAGATCAATAAAAATTAACTGTAATAAAATCATATACGATGTTTGATCTATTCTTGTATCAGTCCAAAATAGTATTTTTTTTTAATTATTTCACCCCAAGAAAGGTGAGAAAGCCGACGACCCAAAGGATTAAGACGATTTCGTTGATCAGTCTTTACATCAATTGATGTACTCTGTCTATCTTGAGAATCAATATTCGAAATATGAATTTTACCTAGACACGAATACTTACCATTAGTGTAAGTATTAAATACTGAGTTATTATGGTTTCCTCGATGTTCAATTACAAATACAGAGAAAGAAGTGATCTATCTGAACAGAACATAGCGGTTATAGCATTCTACATCTGTTGACATTCGATATTCTAGATGAAGTTATTAACTGGATACCAAAACAAAACAAAAAAAAGTCTCTCGGAAATGACAATGATGATAGTCTAGAAAATGGCACAGGTTCGAGTCTGGGAAAAGGTACTGGTTCGATCTTGGAAAATCGTTTGATTTCTTTGTATTTTACATTCTCATTTAAATTTGTCTACTACATATTGGAAAATGACTTTCCGACATGTCCTCTGGTCAATAAGAGGCCCATTTTATAATACACTGGAAAAAGTAAAGAGAACACTATTTGGAAAGCAGTAATTTTCAACGTGGTCCAGGTGTACCACTGGTGGTCTACATAGCATTTCCAGTGGTCCACAGAGAATTCGTAGGCAAAGAAATTGTAGGCATTTTACAAAAATGTATGTTAATTATTCATACTTTGAAGAATTAATAAAATATAATTTTGTTTAATTGCATACATGTCCATTATATTTGAAAATTTTGAAATTACGTAGGTATTATGTATTAAAGTGATAATTATATAATGTTATGTAATTATATATTATACAAAGCCCGACAATTATTTTTAGCACATTTTTATGTTTACACATTCTTTTTATAGATACAAATATTTAAGTAAATGCTCTGTTTATAATAAACAGTATTAAACAACATTAGTTTCTATAAAAAAAATAATGTATAAACATAAAAATGTCTTAAAAAATAATTGTTGGACTTTGTCCATGTGTGACGTCATTTATTTACATTTGGATACGCCATGAGCAGATATGAATGCACGTGACAGCATCATGGAAGATTGAAGTTTAAAGGCAGTAAATTCGACTCTGTTAATCGAACGATTCTCTGTGGCTCGATCGGTTAAGAACACGTCAGGCCAAATGACGGTTCCGTATAGGATACAGGTTCGATCTTGTCGGAGGATGAATATTTTCTATGAAAATTCAAGGCCTTTCAGGGCGGTTAATACTGTTTATTATAAACAGAGAATTTACTTATATATTTGTATGTATAAACATAAAAATGTTTTTAAAATTATTATTTATATAATTATACATTATTTTGTTATATTAAACTGAGAAGGAGAGTTGACAAAGTAGGTATCTTTGCCTACATATCAATAAAGGACTCACACCCAAATATTTTTCAACATGTAGAAGCAAGCATCATTTCTTTCCCTACTACACGAATGGTGAAATCTGGATTTTCGGCTGTTCTGGATGTTTTCAATAGTAACGGGAATAAATTAGATCTTAACAGCAGAGGAAAAATCAGACTAAGACTGAATGACACAATCAAAATTGATTCTCATATCTTGTGTAAGAAGCACCAGGATCAAGGTAGTCACTAGCTGAATTGACTAATACTGAATGACATCATCTGATTTTTGGTTTATTCTGGTTTACTAAAATTATTTTTAAAATGTAAATAGGCTGTCTTTTCATTTAGTGTGTTGGAGTGAAAATTGAACAGCCTAAAAGTAAAAGCAAGAGTGGTCCATATAAATTTTTGAAGAAAAAATGGTCCATGGGATGGAAAAGTTTGAGAAGCACTGGTCTAGACTATAGACAAGGGGCTCAGTGACACACTTTTCGCCATCGTTTCTGCAACGTTACATAGAATTTGCAACAATTGTTTATGGCCTCCCCGCACCGTTATCTTGTAACGTGCTTAATGTATAATATGCCTTGTAACGTGCCACTGCTTCACAGAAAATGGATAATAAATTCCAGGAAGATTTCAGAAACCACATTCATCATCTAAATTAGTGAGGCGCATTTTTAAACCTTTGAATCCTAACACCACTAATGGGTAAAAATCTCCCCTGCCCTAAGCTTCTGATGTCCGTTTCTGCTGTCCCTGTCTCTGGGCGTTATACCCGCCGCCTAGCTGTAATTGTATCCGTAGAAAAGGCCTTGCGAAGATTTTATTCCGTTCGCTCTGACTAACTCTATAAAGCCGTAGCACAACAGGCTCAAATAAAAGCCGTAGCACAACAGGCTCAAATAAAAGCCGTAGCACAACAGGCACAAATAAAAGCCGTAGCACAACAGGCTCAAATAAAAACCGTAGCACAACAGGCTCAAATAAAAGCCGTAGCACAACAGGCACAAATAAAAGCCGTAGCACAACAGGCACAAATAAAAGCCGTAGCACAACAGGCTCAAATAAAAACCGTAGCACAACAGGCACAAATAAAAGCCGTAGCACAACAGGCACAAATAAAAAGTCATAGCACAACAGGCTCAAATAAAAGCCTTTTAGTTAGTGGTTTACACAAAACCACGGATAGTGGATTAGCAGTAAACACATATTGACTTGCTAAAATAGTAGCTTTCTTTCAATTATCTTTATTTCTCTATTTTTTTGCCTTTTGTCGTGTAAACAACGCCTCATCTCCGTAATTTTGAAACATGCTGCCTGACTTTGATACATGTTAAATCTTCCTCTGCAAGAGTAAACGAACTGTGGAGTCGCCTATTTTTGGAAGAATAATCCATTTTCTTCTGAGAAGGAATAAAAGAATATGACAATTTAATTTCGTACGAAAAACGTCATATCTATGAATTTCTAGAATGAGTAGTTATCGTAATTTACATAATTTACAGTCGGTCTATCTTCATCTTTATCATCATAACATTTTACGTCCGGCAGTAAGCCCTCTTTTTGGAAGATTAGAGGTTTTTAAGGAACGTGGAACCATTTCTTAGTTTACTGTTGTTCCCAGGTCCACCCGGGGTGGTAGCAACTAAAAGGGTACTAGCTATGGACAAATAGTTAATCTCCAAACAAAACAAAACACAATGAAAGTATAAAACTACATTTATAGTAAAAATTCCAGCAATACATTTTTATATAAAAAGATTACCAACGATGTACAGATATAGTAAAATTACCAGCAATTATTTCATAGAAAAATGAACAATACATTTTATCTCTAGTTGAAGCCATAAAATTGTGATCAAAATATTTAGATTTCGGCATTAAATGACCCATAGAGGTGTTAATATGCTGCTAAACAAAATCAACCAACCATCATGACAGTAATCCATATAATATCCTACAATTTTCTAAAGACATCAAACTGTATTATAAAATATAATTTCAACATAAAACACACATATCACCACCTAATAATTATGTCCATACAAACATGTATATGAACAAAAGCTGAGTATCATCTACCATGTATTCAACTGCGAAATCAGAATAACATATACTATATTTTTATTAGTGCAAAGCTCACAAGAAAATTAAATTTCGCCATTAAATAACCCATGAAGGTGTTGACATGCCCTTAAACAAATAAATCAATTTATCATAACCTTCCCGCCATTTTCTTCTCCGATGTTCTACAGGTGACTGTCGATCTGGACATTCCCCAAAAGATTAAAGCGTTAGTTCGTGAATATACTGATATAGTAATTGTGAGTTCAATCTCTGGGCTGAGTAGAACAGACTTAGACTCAGTGGAATCAGAGTGAGCAATAACTGACCAGTACTAAATAAGAACAAGCTGTTATATCTCTAGACATGAAACGCAAAACGTAAACACTTTATCCCTGAAAATTAAATATGTTCCAATTCGAAAATTTCGTGAAGTTTACTCCGATCGATAGGGTACTGGAGAAGGCCAGAGGGTACAAAGGCCAAACCGTTGTGATAATATGAACTAAGAGGAAGACATTTCGCTTGTGGATCTCTCATCCAATCTCTTGCTTTCCAGTCAAATTTGATTTTCAGAAATTTAATGTAATGTCAATCGTTATTTTCTATCTTCTTAATTCTCATTCTTTTATTGTTCTCTCTCCTTAATACTCTTTTTTTCGTCATATTTTCTCACACTCCGTAACCTCTTGCATCTTAGTGGCTTTATTGCCTTACTTAGGGTAAGATGAATAAAGAAACATTAGAGAGATTGTAAATAAAGGCTACGTACTGTTTAGCACATGCATTGAAACTGACATCACACTCCAACTTTATAATAACCAACTTATGAAAAAAAAACTTATTTTTCAATAAATCTTTCCCATAAAATATTTGGTTTTAGTTGCCAGTACAACATTTTTATTCCTGCTTTAGACGTCAGATTCCAGTTAACTCGGCATTAAATGCATTATATTTCTTCTTCTGCATGGTGAATACACAATTGAAATTCTCCGTTTAGCATTTTTTTAAAAAAAGGCGTCAGCATTACGTGAAATTAATTGGCAATGTCATAAAGATACACATATCAAAGTTTTAAACAAACATTAAGGACAGAATAATGTTTCTCGCTATTTTTATTTCAATCTCTACTTGTTTTTAAGTTTTATACTCATCATGCTCACCCTTTGTAGTCGAAATGGGTTTATTTGAAAGCATATCTTGAGCTGAGATTGGATTGATGTAGACTTTTGCACATGTGTAGTCTCTGTCTAGGTTCAGAGACAATATATCCCTCATCTCTCGTTCTTATCAACTCAGAATCAGAGGCAAGCCTGTCGTCAAGATGTCTGGAGACAAATCAGCATGAACTTGATGTCCAGGACGATCTAATTATTACAATCTGTTTTTTGCCTTCCACAATGTTTTGCTAGGTACCTGTTCGGGCGTCCAAACATTTGTTTGGGATCAGAGCTCTCTCTGTACATAATTAGACGCAGAGTAAGTTTTGTAATAGTTCAGTCTGTTTCACTGTTTACCAACAGCTTTAGTAGAGATGAATTGTTGCCTTTATTCAGGGTATTAGTGAATTTTTTTATTGTTATTATGCCTCTTGATTCCTAGGTTAACGTAGAGCCGCAGCAACATATCTCCGACGGACGCGGTTCCGGGCGATTCACTCCAGCTCGATGTCTTGATTGACCCAATTTTCGCTTCCCTTATGGATTCCAGTCAAGGACCTGCCTGTCTGGTGATACTAGAAACAGGCTTGCGGAGTGCGTGGCCGATGGTTGTTGACTCAGTCCTCAGAAGAGTTCTTGGCGCACTCGCTTCCCGCTTTCACCAGCACGCGTCATACGCTCCACTTTGGAGGACTCTTCCTCGGACATGTCGTTGTTTGAAGATAGTGTTAAAGTTTCGATAACATGCTAGTTTTTAAGTGAGTAGGTTGTCAGCCTACTGCACAAACCCCAACCTGAAGGACCAGTGTGTGTATTTTGCCTGGCTTCTACTCCACAGACCTGTTGAGCTTGGTTGGACCCGCCACGGACCAAAGCCCTCGCCTACATGGCTCTACATGGAGACCTTGAAGCCCGCTAGCCGTTCTACCACGTCAAGGCGACACACCATAAGGAGGCCATTTTTTTAAAGTGAACACAAATTTGTCTAAGCCAGAATCTGATCTCGGCTCGGCTGTTCCATTTGTATAATGCTAGTTTACTTGAACCTCGTCATATTTCTAGAAATGCTAACTTGCTTATTCTTTCCTAGCATTTGTTTTGACATTAACTTTTGCTGCACTTCAAAGGTTCCATATTTCATAGCTTACAATAATAATATAGTTTTGATTTCTCTTATTCGGCAGTAGACGTTGGGTTATCTAATCACAGATTAAAAGATACTTGTTGCATCTCGAGATTCTTGACAAAATTCAGAGAAGTGTCCCCAATACAATCGATCCAGACCAGGCATCTCGACGTCAGTCACTTTCTCACAAACGGGATGTGACTTCTCTCTGTCTTTTCTGCAAATATTTTCATGGTAGCTGCTCGGACGAGCCTTTTTCCTGGCAACCCGACTACAATCATAATAGTCTGTTTTTGTTGCATGAAAAATTTCAAAGTAACGCCAACCTCGTGTATACGAGACGCGGAAGCGAAAATCGCGTCGCAGCTCGTGATGTCACACATGACCTCGCGAGAGTGAAAACGAGATGTATTAATTATGGGAAGCCACGCCTTCTGTTATCAATTATAGGTATTTAAGAATATTTGTGCAAATTTCGTAGTTTATTTTGTTCATGTTAGGTTTCAACTATTGTTTCGTCCGTGTATTATTTGATATATTGAAAAGTAATTGTCATCTTTGATAATGGCTTATGTAAGCCGAAAGCTTAGATTGGATTTAAACATGTATCAATATGGTGATTTCCTTTCGTCTTTCAATGATAATGTTATTAAGCTTATCAGACAATATGAAAGAAACTTACTTAAAATAAATAAACAAAACTTAATGCCTATATATATATATATATATATATATATATATATATATATATATATATATATATATATATATACGTCGTTTATGCTTATTATAGATATGTCAGATAATTGTGAAAAACTGAAATAAAATAAACTAAAACTCGAGCCATTTATTTAAATAATTTCTTCAAATCGAAATTTTCCGAAACGACCCCTCATCTATGTACTCAAGGTACTCACCATGTTCGACGACCAGAGAACGCATTTACTTTACTAATATTTCCCAAATCCCAATAGACGTAATACACAATGTTTAATGAATAGAAATGGGACGTCTATTTCAAATACGAAGTGTCCATTATAACTACGACAGAAATAAAATATTACTTCAAAAGTTATTATTCGGACATGAAGTAAACTTCAAGAGTTACTATAATATCGTCATCGTCGAGCCTGGGCGGGATATACGTAGAACTAGGGCTGCCCAGACGTCTAGTTCCCTCTCTCGGCCTTGCTAGCAGAATCCAAAGGAGAGGATATACCAATACAATCTGCAGGAGTTGCCGTCGATCCACCTTAAGGGCTTCACTCCGGGTTTGATTTGTCCTTCTCCTAGACCAGTTGCCATCCAAGGCTATAGAACCTAGTCAGTCCTGCTATTTACCCATAGCTGGAGGGAGAAGTTGAGATTCACACCTTTCCCAAGGGTATTAGCACGTAATGGATTCGACTGGAACTCCGATTCCTCAATCCAAGCTCACTATAAAATATACATTAAATAATATATGTATATATATATATATATATATATGTGTGTGTGTGTGTGAAAAATGGTAAATATTTAAAACATTTTGGCGGTTACAAAGGTGTTATCAGAAAATAAATCCAGTAAAATCAACTTGTTCAGATGATACAGAGTCATCTAGGAAGCATGTCAAAATAAAATTCTTTTAGATTGTCTTGTGCTGAAAATGTAATCTTGATTTCGTCAAAATTTTGTTAGCACAATTTCGCCTTGTTTGGCTTCATAAAATCTTCGCTTGGTATTATTGCATCTTGGCTAATGCTCCGAGATCTAACACATTTATTCATCTTTGTTGAAACGGATACAAAAACATAATTAAATTTATTGATTTACATTTTGGGAAGCAACATAAAGTATTTATTCGTAAAATGGGTTTGTTTAGAAGTAGGAGGAATCCATTTAAGACTTTCATATGCACAAATGGTTACAAAGACACGAGAAATGGAAGCTACGCATAACGTATACTAAGAAAAATTGAGTTTCTGTTGAGGCATCTATGAACTGGGATAAAATAGAACAAATAAAATATTTTCAATAGAAAAATTCGTTTTTTTGGGTTTTTTTTTTTTTTTTAGTATGTTTTTTCTTATAGACTATTATTCAGTTCCCTCCAGAACAGTTACTTATAACCTAATCGCTCTCTTTGTTCCCCATTTCTGTAACTTCCTTTTTTTTTAAATTTCTAATAAAAGCCTATACAATTCCAACCTCATTAGACATTAATGTAGGGGAACATAACAGACATGCGCAGTAGTGTTCTCTGAAAACAACTTCCGTTAATGACGTCTGTGTTTATAGGAACGTTTTATTTATTTATTCTATTTTTTTTTTTTTTTTTTTTTCAATTTTTTGGATTTGGTCTGTGTTTATATTTTTCTTTGTTGAGTACTGATGAATTATTTTTTTAACCATTGACACAGAAGGGATATTCATATATCATGATTTCAAAATTTTTATTCTGTTTGATTCTAAAAAAATGTTCAAAAAAATGCAATAAAATTTTGGTTGTCTAAGTATGCTTATGTAGGCGTAGGTATGTTTCAGTTTGATAAAAAAATTTTTCGAAACAATCAAATCAGTTCCAAAGTATGCAAACAACATAAAGAAATACTTATATACGAAGAGTTTTCGGCTTTGCAGCGAGAATATTTGATCAAATTAAAAAACAATTGACTAATACACACACGCACACGAACACATATATATTGTGTATATTTAGGCAGCAATTTTTCATTAATGCATGTTTCATTAAATAATATAGACAAGTTTTGTCTATTTATTTTAAGTAAGTTATTTTCATATTGTCTGATAAGCTTAATCACATTATCAAAATCTCCACAAATCTCCGTAAATGTCTATAATTTATAACAAAAGCCATTGGTTTATACTAACGGCTTCCCATATTAATACTTCTCCTTTTTCACTGGGAAAAGATTTTCGCTTCCGCGTCTCGTATATACGAGTTCGTCGTTAGTTTTAAATTTTTCATGCAGCAAGGGCGGACTGTCATTGCTGTTTCGTCCGTGTGTTGTTTGATTTATTGAAATTGCCATCTTTGATAATGGCTTATGTAAGCCGAAAGCTTAGATTGGATTTAGACATGTATTAATATTGTGTTTTCCTTTCGTCTTTCAATGATAATGTTATTAAGCTTAACAGACAATATTAAAGGAACTTGCTTAAAATGAATGGACAAAACTTTTCTATATTATTTAATGAAACATGCATTAATATATATATATATATATATATATATATATATATATATTCAATATAAATATATATATATATATATATATATGCGTCTGTATTTGTGTGTGTATGTCTATATGTATGCATATATAATTATACATATATATAATTATATATATGTGTGTGATTGTGTGTGTGAACAGATGTAGAAGCTTAACCCTTGTTTCCTGTTTAGGATTGTTTTTCTGATCCTATTAAATCTGTTTCAGCTTTATACTCCTAAAACTTGTTCTTTCCTACGATAATACAAATCCACACAGCAACTCTCTATCTTGAGTGGCTCTTTAGACTTATATTAGTTGAACATTAATAAAAGAAATAATGATGCACACACACAGGCACGCACGCACACACACACACACACACACACACACACATATATATATATATATATATATATATATATATATATATATATATATTTATATATATATATATATATATATATATGAGATATTGAGCACATTTATCCATAAATAAACCATACCTTAAAACTATATATAGTTTTAGAAAGAAAGAACAGTCAGATTGATAATACAAACTTCTTTAGGATATATATATATATATATATATATATATATATATATATATATATATATATATATATATATATATATATTTAAACAATGATGGAGACAGAAGTAGAGCTTAAAATTATGATTATTTAAAAAAAAAATATGATTCCATCGTGACACAGAAATTACTATGTTTCGAAACTGACTCAAGTCCCATGGTTTAATTTCAATATGTAGGAATGTATATATATATATATATATATATATATATATATATATATATATATATATATATATATATATATATATATATGAATGTGTGTGTTTTGAGCAGAAAAGAAATGAGCATTAATACAAAATTTCGTCATTAGGAAGGTAGAAGTAGAATATATCCCTAAGCTATTAAAAGACCAACACACTTCCTGTATTTATGGAATAGTCATTCTTCTGGCGGCTGCTTAAGCCAGTCACGTTGGATTATACCAGTGAGGTCAGTTGCAAACTCCTGTGAATATCAACCTTTCAGAAGGACCAGCAGGTTACCTGTACAATGTTGTGACAAGTTACGTTAATCTTTTGCGGGACTCTCATGATTGTACACGGGGCCAGGAAAGTTTTCAACATCGGTAACGCAGGTTAAATTAAAGTTTGTCATTTGTGTATGAGAGAGCTTGTAAAGGGAGCTTTAGCTCGAACAAAAATGATGGAAATAACAAAATTCTGAATCAAAAACACAAACAATGTACCAAGTGAAAACAGGAAGATAATCATCATGCCCCCTGTGTGTGTGCGTGTAGGTACATTTAGACCAATATAAAAATTTACTAACTTCGATATGCAATATTATTGTCGAAAACATATATATATATTTGATACCTTTAACTGAAATAGTTAATAAAATAAAAAAAATTCTTAGCAATATAAAAAAGAATTTCCGGAAATTAAAATACGCCTACATCTCATCGAAATACACACCATGTGCAGTAGAACAACAACAACAAAATCATTGAAACGGGCCAAAAACTTAGCCGAAAACGCTCAGAATGAACAATCATTTGGATAATTTTTACATTTCCTAAGTTAAAAAAAAAAGAAATAAACAAATAAAGAAATCTCTTGTTGTGCCGCCAAAAAAAAACTAATAAAAATGGCTTTGCACTCATTTGTAATAAAACATATACTAGAGAGACATGGCTGCTCAAATGCACACACACATATACATACACACATATTCTCTCTCTCTCTCTCTCTCTCTCTCTCTCTCTCTGTATGTATATATATATATATATATATATATATATATATATATATATATATATATATATATATACACACAATTACAATAACAATCAAGCCCTAAGTCGTTAAAAATAACACGATTGAATATACCAAGACCAACAATTATTTTCCTGAAATCATTTAATAAACTAACAGCAGAAAGAAAACCTTCGGGAACATAAGAACTATGATAAAACAATTTCTCTTTCTTGATTGCCAGTATCGTAAATTAATCTTTTTTTCCAAAAATGAGTAATTTTAGTACAGCAGAAACGGTAGCTAATCATGAAATCTAAAGTCATTTTCGTTATCAGCACCATTTAAGTATGATAAAAATGTTCTTTTTCTTGATTGTCTGTCATGTTCAATATTATTTAAGTCTCTTTTGATATTCAGCAGTATCATGTACAATAGAATAGGTGCATTCAATAGGACTCCCTACTCCCCTCCCATTTCTATATATCACTTCCGTTAAGTTAATCATCTAAATAGGTAATGGTCTGGTTACTTCTCCCCCAATATAAAGTATACTTGAGAGAGATATGAAATTAATCCCTCCCTGTACTTACCATGTCTCTTTAACTATCCTTCTTACAATCTCTGTTAAATTACAAAAACTTATACTACCCATCAATTTTAATTTCATTTTTCGTTTCATTTCATTTTTGGAAGTGCTATCTGATGATCCGGCGTTCTTTAAAAGGACTCTGGTGAAATAAATTATTATAATGGTACCTTAAAGTAGTCTGTTTTCTTTTATATATATATATATATATATATATATATATATATATATATATATATATATATATATACCGAAGAATATATCTGTATTCTTGCTTCTAAATTCAAAAAATTGGATTTCTTTCAGCTGATGATTACATATTTCTACCCTAACTTTTATTTATTTTATTTATTTTTGCTTTATTTACTTTTCCTTTAAAATAAAACTGAAATTCCTGAAATAATTGTGATTTTTTTTTCTATCCTTTCTAACTTTTTTCCTTTTCTTTTTTTATCTTTTTAGGTAAGTCTCAACAACTTGTTTCCTGTTTGGTCTTATTTCCGGTAAGAAGTATTTCATTTCTAGTCTCATTTCCGGTAAAGGAATATTTCATTTTTGCCATGTTACCTCAAGATGTACATGACGTCTTTTCTTCAAGGCCGTTCTAAAGATTTACTGCAAATATTTTGCTATATCAATGCCAAACATGAAGAAATAAATCTTCAAAATGAAAACTTTTTGCTTAGTCATAACAAAGAAATTCTAATAAATTAACTAAAATAAATGATGAAAGAAAAATATCGATTATACAAGAAACTTGTTCATAGTATACGGATTTTAGAAAGACGGCGATATACCATTTTTAATTTGGGGACAAATAAGAATTATACAGCAGAATCCCTGACAACCGCACTAAGAAGGCCTTCCGGATATGAGAAATTGTTTACAAAGTCCGGATAAAATGGGTTATATTTAGATCAAAATGAAAGAACTGAAATCAGGTTTAACATTTATTTTCAATGTTTTATAGTAAACAAAATAAGCTAATGGCGAGAGAAATATAACGGAATTGGTTTTAAGGAAAAGACATAAATTATGTAATGTTAATGAAAATTCATTAAATTAAGTTTGCCACGTATGCAAAACAAATAATGTAACGAGGATTTTTTAATCGTTGTTGTATGATGATTCTTTCTCTTCTAATGTCATTCTCAACTTTTCCGCATTTCGTTTTGCTTTTGTTCTTGATTTTTTTAAAACGAAAGATAATTTTTTTTTAACTCTGCGTACGTTATTGCAATCGTGAATGATGGCTTTCTTTCCATAAAACTGACAACCTTTTCAATAGCTTTTACAATTTCAGTCCAGGTTTTATCAAAATCATGCATCTCGTCGCTATCTTGTTGCAGATTTGTCTCGTTGTCATCCTTTCCTCTTGTTCCCATCATCTTTGGCACCAATACAAGACATTAGGGTGAAATAAGCATAAGCAATTACCCAAATTTCCTGAAAAACAGAAATTTCAAATCATTTACATATCGCCCAAATAGTTCAAATATAGACATCAAAATCATGTCCGGATATGAGGGATTCCGGATATGAGAGATTCTACTGTAATACAAATAGCGAAATTTGCCTTCAAAAAACAGGAATATTCCGTTAAAAACAAATAAAAGAGTCCTGAAAAGTTTTGAAATATCAGTCTTCTTATATGTCAATGAAGGTTGGACAATTTCCTCACAGATGAAAAAGAGATTTGAAGAAATATGTTTCTACAGTAGGATACTGATAATATCATGGATTGAACCTTTTAGCAATGACGAGTTTTACAGACAATGGAAACTAAAAGGACACTTATACTTAACATCAAAAAGACACCAAATCTGAAATCTATATTTGCCTACAATATGTTCGCCGCTGATGTGTCTAGAGTGTCCATTTATCAAGACATGAATTGATAACCGACCTACCTCCACCCACTGACCTTATTTTTCATTTTTCTATTTTAGTTTAGATGCGACTTTTAATTGGTTAATTAATCCAGACATGCACACAAGTATATTTTTTTAATTTGAAATAAGGATTTCCCCCTCCTTTTTATATTTCAAAAGAGGTAACGATTTGTCTTCAAATTTTCCAAATAAATCATTTGTTTTATATGTTATGAAAAATTTCTCAGAGTTTATCTATTGTCTTTCAATTTATAAATATTGTCTTTTTCTACAGGTTAACTCTGAGAAAATTTTCATATATATATATATATATATATATATATATATATATATATATATATATATATATATATATATATATATATATATTGTTTGTCATTTAATATATTTTCTGTGTATTCGTTTTTTTTATGGACAAAAATTTATTTAAGTAAATGCTGTGTTTTTAATTAAACTTTATTAAATATATTTACATGACTGAATGTTCGGGAAATTCCGTAAAAAATATGAGTTTCCTGTCAGAAATCGAACCTGCATTTCTATGCGGAAAATCGTCATTTTATCTTACGTGATAAATGATATAGCATGTCAGATTAAACTACCTTATTAATTTTCCGTATAGGAATACAGGTTCGATTCCTGTCGGAGAATGCATATTTTCTACGAAATTTCTCGAATATTCAGGCCGATAAATGTAATTAATAATGTTTAATTAAAAAGAGCATTTATTTAAATAAATTGTATCCATATAAATGACGTATAAACAGAAAATTGTACTAAATCATATACTAAATAAATCATGTTTTATGTAACCAGTACATTGAACCAACTTCAACAGTATTGTCTTTTTTTTCTCTCGATATGACACGTTAAATAGAATCCGAATGTATTTTGCTTTAACGATCATGAATATTTCACCATTTTTTTTCTGCAACTACTGCGCATGTGTAAGAACATAAAAATTAAATTTACTTAAATAAAATGGCGTCAGATTCACGCTAATCGACTGAAAAATATAACCGGAAAGAAAAATGTAAGAACAGACAACAAAAGAAAAATGAGGTAAAAAAATGTACTTTGGATTTAACTTTGCCTTATCAAGCAGGTAATTTGAAAATCAAGAGCAGGTCACTTTCGCTTTTCTTCAGAAACCGTTAGGTGTCGCTATGAAACGTGCTATCTGATAGTTTCAATCATTTGCTGCAAGCGCTTCCACGCAATTCACAAGTGAATGTCAACTTGAATTAATGTTGTGATCAAAGATGTGGATGATGCCAAACGAAGAATCGTATTAAATGCTTCAGGTATAAAAATGTTATATAAATAAGGGGGACAAGATCTACGAATTCAGGCAGACTCACAGAGAAAAGGACATTAAAAACGATATAAAATAAGAGAGATATTACAGAAGAAAAGTGTCAATAAGTATTTTTTAGGATATGATTATACTATACAGAGAAAGACGTTTTTACAAATAATTTAGACAACCTGACTCGTTTTTACGCGTGAGCAATTCATCTGTTTGAGTTTAAAATACAGGTCCTCAGGGTATACATACAAACACACACACACTATATATATATATATATATATATATATATATATATATATATATATATATATATATATATGTATACTGACCACTAATATTATCTATATATACTATCTATTAGGTTGGTGCAAAAATAATGACGTTTTTGACGTATTTTTTAACGCCAAAAACCGTCATTATTTTTGCACCAACCTAATATATATATATATATATATATATATATATATATATATGTGTGTGTGTGTGTGTCTGTGCATGTGTGTGTGTGCGCGTATATATATATATATATATATATATATATATATATCTACAGTAGGGCACAAGGAAATCCCAAATTAACTCATATGGGAATAGACCTATTTCATCCGACGAAAACTTCGTCAGTCTTATTCAACCCCAGTATACAGACTGAGTTCGTATTGGAATTAAAAATTTAACTGCGACAGCTGTCGAAAAATTAGTACAGAATTTAGTCATTTCAATGTTACATTTAGACGAAAAGCTCGAGATTTGTCAGGGAAGGGTGGAAGGCATTAGCCTTAAGGGAAGAGGTTTTATAAAATTAAACCCCGATGTTAATCTTATGACATTAAATTGGTCATATATGAAGAATGAACAGTTAATTTGAAACTAGGAAAGGAACAAAAAGTTGTTTTTTTTTCAAATTATGTAGGTAAGGTTACGCTTAAAAATACAAGTTCCTAATTAAAAATAGTCTTACAAAGATAAGTTGCATTTAAAATAAGATATATTTAATGAATTAAAAATAAGTTATATTTAGATAATTTCTATTAAAATTAAGTACGATTATATTTAAAATATTTATAATTAATAAAAAAAAAATCCATTATATTAAAGAAACATATTTTTAAAAAATATAAGATAAAATTATACATTAGAAAAAAAATTAAATTTAAAGATAACTTTAATTTTTTTACTTTAAACCGGTTTTTGTGGATCAGTTTTAATAGTTTATATTACTAGGATCCACTTGGATTATATACCAACGGATTTATTACCTTTACTCTCTCTCTCTCTCGCTATCTCTCTCTCTCTCTCTCCATATATATATATATATATATATATATATATATATATATATATAAAAGTGAACATAGAAGTCAACACTTAGAGGCGACAGTCTGTTTCATGCTAGATGCAATTGGATCTAGCATGAAACAGACTGTCGCCTCTAAGTGTTAACTTCTATGTTCACTTTTATATTTACACACGCTCTATCTCTGAGCACTTTATCCCACAAATATAGCACATCTTACGACTATATTTCTTGATATATATATATATATATATATATATATATATATATATATATATATATATATATATATATATATGTACGAAATCCGATCCAATATATAAACGTACTGACACACACACACACACACACACACACACACACAGACAATATGCGTTTTATAATAAGTAAGATATATATATATCTATCTATCTATCTATATATATATATATATATATATATATATATATATGAGTAAATTGTAATGAGTGAATGGGTCGTGAACCAGATAAACTAGGTGTAGGATAGTCAGTGTTATAGTTATTTCCTCTTTTAATTAGAGTAGCATGTTTTTTCATGTCAAATTTTTAACCCGTTTTGTTCCGGTGAACAACCGATGCGTTTCGTGATTATTTTTTTTTAATGTCCAATTTTTTTAATAAGTAATGTGATGGTAACAAAAATGAAAAGAATCTCGATGAATTTAACAAGATTGCAAAAAAAAAATTCTTTGTAACATTTGAAAGTGCCAGTGTCTCTCGTTTGTGAGCAATGTGTAGTCACAACAACCTCAACAAATCCAGTTCTGATGAAGTCAAAGCGGATGAAAGGCATCGTGAAACGTTTTTTTTTTCTAATTTATTTTGTTGTACTTGTTTATACACGTCCAGCCTAAATCATAACAATCTGATCACAATTTAAACAATATTCATCTTTTTATATACACGCATTTCTTGAATATTACTTTGCTCACTTTAGTCTTACCAGGCTTTGAATTATGGCACTTTGTGTCCTCCATATGTTTTCAGTGAACTTTCAACTACCTGATGAATATTCATGAACGTCCTCACATGTAAAAGCCTTGGTAAACCTGTTATATTCTTGCTCTTGTATATAAACACGTGAAACAAAAGAAATCCTTATATTTGCATTCATAAAGGCCCTCAGAGCACGAAACATGTCGGCTAAAAATAGTTTTTCCTCTAGTTTTTTTTTTTTTTTTTTCATTTTGTTACTTTACACATACACTCTGTCATAAAATATTTTATATACATATATATATTGCTATGCGACGATAACGTCCGCGGAATAACTGACGCAGTTCGGAAGTTCAAGTGTATTACTATGTTATCAACTCATACCTTTCTAATATTATGTACATGGTTATCGTCGCATAGCAATCATCTATGTCAACATAACAAAATGTTATCTTCGATAGTGTATAACTTTGTTAAAATTCCGAATAACCACACTGAAGATGGCTCGTGCTAGCCGAAAGCTTAGATCAAATACGAACTTAATAAAAATATATCGAAATGTTGGATAATTTTTGTCTTTATTTTCACTCGAAATTACGGCAAACATACAAACTTTAGAACGGCTCATGATCAGACATAATAAACATTCATTGTGTGTTATCTTTAACAATATATATATATTAAAGACATTTTTATGTTTAACGTTCTTTTTATAGATACAAGTATGTAAGTAAATGCTCTGTTTATAATAAACAGTATTAAATAACATTTACCGGCCTGAATGTCCGAGAAATTTTCATAGAAACTATTCGTCCTTGGACAGGATTCGAACCTGCATCCTATACGGAACCGTCATTTACGCTGACGTGCCTTGACCGATCGGTCACCAAGGATCGTTCGGTAGGCAAATTGTCGGACTTTGTCCATTTCGTAATATATGACGTCATTTGTTTACATTCGATACACATGAGCAGTTATGAATGTACAAGATTCATGGAAGATTGAAGTTTATAAACAATAAATTCGACCTTACGGGATGAATACACCTCCCCACACTGCACTCCAAAGGGTGACTCAGTCTGAAGTAAATCATTATCGAATGAGCTTGTATTTGGTGTGAATATTACATCCACATTGACCGAGCGAGTAGATTCTTCACTTATCGAACAGGACATTTAGCAAAATCCGTAGCATTTAAGTCTGTCAATAGCCTGAAAGTCAAGATTATGGATTGGTTTGGCTTGTTTTGTTTTAAAGCATATCAACACCTCAATTGGTTATTTAATGCCCACACGAGTTTTATCGCTGGTAATTTTTTTTTTCAAAAATGTATTGCTAGTAACAAATATATTGCTGGTATTAGGTTTTAAATTTTTTAAACTTTCATCGTTTTTTGACCTCAGTTTAGTGGGGGTAACTAATTGTCCATAGCTGGGTCACTATCAGGCGCTACTACCTCGGGTCAGGACGGACCCAGGAAAAACAGCAATTAAGAGGTGGTTTTACGCTCATTAAAACTTCCTTGAGGCCTTGCTACCGGATGTAGTTTATAGTCTTCTTACCCAGCACGCCGATATAGTTTATAGCCCTACACAGGGTGTCTCATTTAGGTAAGATCATATCCCTCTGTCGAGGTGCAGTCGGCGTATTCTGGAGCCCCAGCCGATAGGGCGCGAGATTATGATGACAATCATGAAAAGTATTTTCAGATTGATTTAAGGAATAAAGCATCAACAGATTCCAATATGTCTGTCTATATTTCTGAGATGAGGTATTCTGTACACTATTTACATTATTCGGACTATTGTCCTCATATTTGTTGCCATATTTATTACAACGTTTCGGCCTTTCAATATCTATCTATATTTATGAGATGAGGTATTATGTACACTATTTACATTATTTCGCCATATTCAAGTGGTTGAAATGTCGAACTGAACCCTTTATTTCACTCACTAGGGTAGACTGTTCTAGTTCCACGTGCCATGTTTAATGGATGTCAGTTATTTCCTGTTAATTCCCCTCTCCAAGTTCTCCACTGCCTTAACCGGGTATTGAACTCTCACTCTTCGGGTCCTGTCATTGGATCGAACCAACGTCTTTATCCACTGTGCCATGTGTTCTTGAGGACATCCATGTATGAATTTCTGGTTATTATAACTCCATTGTCATCAGCAACATATTTTACCACTGCTCATATTGCAATTTTGCTGTTATCATTACATGTTTTTACCAGAGCTCATATTGCAATTTTAGTTGTTATTATCGCTTTTATCTGGAACTCCTTATTATTGGTTATAAGTGAATGAGTTGTTTAAGGCTAGAAAGGCTTATATCAACCTTAGTAAACACACAGACACATACAGAGAGCGATGGCTAAATTGTCGTCTATTACGCAAAAATGAAAAAACACCAACATCTCATTTTAACAGATTTACCAAAATTACACAATATATTTTGAAATGAGAAACAGTAGATTTATTCAATAAAATCGCCATTGGATTCAACCATATCCTCCGGACGACTTCGCAGTCTCTTGGAAACGGATGTAGACGGTCTCCTTGTTTAAGTTGGTGAATGCTGCCATAATCTTGGTCTTCAGTTCATCTTTGGTGTTAAAAGGAGTTTTGTTGGTCTGTCGCTCAACTGAGCCCCACACATAACAATCAAGTGGGTTGCATTTTGTGGAATTAGTTGCCCAGATGTAAGGGATGATGTGGTTACAGAAAATAACTGACAGCCATGACTGGGTTTTCCTGCTTGTATGGCATAGTGATAAATATGGCGACAAAGATGAGGACATTAATCCGAATAATGTAAATAATGTTCTAAGATGTTTATATTAATGGGATATAGAGCGTCGTTACTCCAACAAGACTAGTTTTCCTTATTATTTCATAGCTGGATATTTTCTGGATATATTTTATATAAACAATTAGAATAAATGAACGTTTTGAAATACTTATTTAATGACTCCTAATCGTGGTATCTGCGGTTGAATAAATAGCTTGTCTATATATTATCAGTAAAACCATGTTTTGCGGAATGAAGTGACCTAGAGGCGCATTTAAATATATTGCAGCTTTTATTTTTTTATTTTTTAAATATTTATTATCTCTTCACAATTGCGGATTTTTCGGAAGAAGCTATTTGTTGTGGCTCCTTAAAAGCGCTGAAAATAGTTTGAGTTTTGAAAGGCAGTAGTCACAAAGCGATGGCCGAGACAGTCCGCCATACAATGACACGCCATTACCAAACGAACGGCATCAAATATTACAAAATGCATAACAATGACAAGCAGAACAGAGCGAATCAACAATGAAAACTCATCAAATTAACTTGACTGATTTTGATGACGTGGACAAAAGCACAGTGAAGAATAATTGCAACTGCGCATCGGCCAATCAATAGACTTTTTTTTTCAGGTGATCAAAATAGACTTTCGATTTATTTGACTGGGCTTTTACTCTTCCTTCTGTACAATTTTAGTTTATTATTCAGGGTTACATTTTATTGTTGTTTTTATTTTTTTTATTTTCTGGCTTCCGTTTTGGTTTTTATGAATTTCTCTTTTTCTTTATTCATTCCCTCTTTCTCGCTTGTCTTTTTTTTCTATTTTCCTTTCCTACTTTCTTTCTTCTTTCCTTTCCATATTCTCTCTCTACTTTTCATTTTCTTTTACCTTTTTATCTTCTTTCTCTTTCTCATCTCGTTTTTCTTTCTTATTTCGTTATTTATTTTTTGTTATTTTTTTCTTTCTCTCCTGTTCATATTTTTTCTTTCTTTTTCTTTCTTTGTTATTTTTCTCTTTTACTTTTCTTTTTTTGTTTATTTCCTTCTTCCTTCTCCCTTTTCCTTCTTTTCCTCTCGTCTTAACTTTCTTCCTTTTCTTCTGTCTTTTGTTGTTTTTCTTTTCGTTATTTAAGTTCTTATTTTCCTTTCTCCCTTGTTCCTATTTGTCTCTTTTTTTCCATTTCTTTCTTTCTTCTTTCTTTTTTTCTTTCTCTCCCTTCTTTTTTTTTTACATTTTTCCATCTATTTCTGTCTTAAATTTTTATTGTCATCTCTTTTCCACACTTTTTATTTTTTTTTTTGTTTTCTATCCCACACTTTTCTTTTCTCTGTTTCTTTCTGTCTTTTATTTATTTATTTCTTTTTCTTTCTTTTTTCTTCCGCGTTTCTTTCTTTTTATAGTTATTCCTTTTCACTTTTTTTTTTCTTTGTCACACATTTGGCTTTTATATCTTTCTTTCGTTCATTTACTTCTTTTCTTTCGTTCGCTTTTTCTTTCTTTTTCTATTTTGCTTTTACCCACGCTTTTCCCTTTTTATATTTCTTTCTGCTTTTTATTTCTTTCTTTTGTTTTCTGTATTTGTCCGCCATATATTTTTTCTGTGTGAATTTTCCTCATTTGCATTTAAGATTCCTTCTTTGTTTGCTCTGACTTTCTTTCGTACTTTTTCGACATGCACATTATTTTTCTAATTTATTTTGCTTTATCACTCATATTCACAGTAGATACTAATATATGAATCGATCTTGAATTTTGTCCGATTCTTAATTTTGGCCAATAAATCATTTTTATTATATGTCACCTCACATTTTACAGCCCAATGCAACAATATCGAAGGCTATCGAACTTTATACACTTCATAAAGCATTTAAGAAAAGGGTACCTACCCTGGTATGAAGGCTATCAAGATTAATTCGTATGTATAGGGAATTCGATCTTCCTTCTGTGTTTTACAACTGTAGATTTTTGATAAATAAATCTGAATTCACTAATATATATATATATATATATATATATATATATATATATATATATATATATATATATGTGGACTTGTCAGATGTCAATATACCACATAACTCCCTTCAGTGCTTAGCCTTGGAGCGGGTAGAATGGAGATCAACGTGGTTTAGTGGACTCAGCATTTTTCAATCTGCTTGTCTGAATCATCTTCAAGAAGCAAGAGCAAGATCTAAAAGGCCAGCTAATCTAACAGTGATCTCATCTCACAATCCTCACATTTGCTCCGTATGTGGCCTCCTTTGTAAATCACTAGAGGGTCTTAAGTGCCACTTAAGATTATCGCACAAAAATTTATAACTCAATCAATTAAGCTGTCAGATGTTCATACGTCGAAACTGACGGGAGAGTCCATCATATATATATATATATATATATATATATATATATATATATATATATATATATATATATATACCAATTGGTAGGGATTATTCCAAAGAGGACTTTTAGTCCATATGAGATCTCAATCTATGATACAGAGCAGATTATAATAATAATTAAGCAAAAACCTTAAAAATTTGTTAGTAATAAATTTATTTAGATGAATATAACCATCTTTATTTCATCATAATTATCATATATATATATATATATATATATATATATATATATATATATATATATATATATATATCTTTTTTAAACACAGAAATTAATACCAGCCGACTTAGTTCAAGAATTTCTAGTAAAGAAAAAATATATATGCAAATGTGTATTTGGGTATCAATCTCTCTTTGATACATGTCTCATTGAACAAGACTGACAGGCTACTTTTGTTTCTTTAATTATATTTTCTTGTATACGTACAAATGTTCTTCATTAAAATAAAACACTTACAGACTTTCTTTGACCCAAAACAAATGACACTGAATGCAAAATATTTACTTCTAGCAGCATGGCCCGGCATTGCCCGTGCTTGATTTAAAAATCGTACGACTCATACAGCAATTGCTATTACTTGACTTAAAATATTTTTGTCCCTCCTTGCCTTTAAAGGAGTGTCCTTTGCCGTGCTGATGTTGCTACATGCCTTACTTCTGCGAATTTTTTCTAAGCGCTATACTAAACAGTAAATCTGTTACGAAAAAAGAACTAAACAAAATGAACACAAAACGATCCGCTTTAAAAAAGGACTCGTAACTGGAAAAACCGAATGAAAAAAGAATGTTAACAACAAATACTTTTTCACACCCAACCCAGTTCTGCGGAATCAGAATCAACGTTGAGTTTAAGCAAGCGAATGAGCCAATTAGAGTAAAGTGCCCTGCAGATTTAAATTTTTCCCACTTGTGACGAATGCAGCTATCGATTTTTTTAATTATTTTTTTTGCATGCTAGCATGCTTTTTAACATTCGTATCAGTCAGTTGTTGGCTCTCACGCTAGGCAATAGAATCTTCCTGCCTATTCATGGCAGCCAACTATTGGCTCTCACTCTGGCCAGTAGAAAATGGCTATAAACTACATGAAAACTGCCGTAGAAACATGAAAAATTTATTTCTACTATCGATGGGAGTTGGGAAATGCAAAATTGGTCTTGTCCTTCTTGCTTACTTGGAGCATGTGCATGTAAATTTTGGTGAAAAACTGTCGAAAATTGCGGCCGTGCATTCGTCACACACACACACACACACACACACACACCCTGCCTTTTATAGATAGAGATTTATGAAATGGTACGTTTAACTGCCTTAAATATCTTCGTTGTTAGATGATTAATCCTTTCGTTAAGTTGAAATCCGTGCGCAATAAAATGTACTATACGAAATAATTATCTTCCAAGAAAAAAGTATTAACACCGTACTAACCACAAAACATAAAGACTGATATAACATATATGAAACTAGTAGTAAATATGTGGCTTGGGGGGAGGGGGGCTGCTTTTCTATGGAGTTCATCAAAGTTCGCCAAACCATCGAACAGGTGCGGATTTTTAAATATCTGGGAAGTGTTTTGGCAGAGGACGGTAAATGCGACACTGCGATCCGTAGATGTATTGGGTTGGCCAAAGACATATTCCAAAAGCTGGGCATAGCATTGCGAGACAGGAGGATTTCTTTGGTAACAAACAAAACAGTATTGAGCTGTTACATTACATCTGTCTTCCTTTACGGCAGCGAATGTTGGACGATCTCCCCAAAGATGAAGAAGAGACTCGAGGCTACGGAGATGTGGTTCTACAGAGGGATGATAAGGATATCATAGACCGAGCGTGTGAGCAACGATGAGGTTTTGGAGAGGATGCAAACAAGGAGGAAGCTTATACTTAACATCAGGAAGAGGCAGCTGAAGTCTCTGAGACACTTAATGAGAAAGGAGGGCTTGGAGAATCTGATACTCACAGGGCGAATAGAGGGAAAGAGAGACAAGGGAAAACAACGCATAAGAGAACAGGGCCTGAGTAACAAAGGGACGAAACCTACTAAGAGCTACAAGGGATAAGGCGAATTGGAGAGCCATGATTCGGCTACCCCCTGAAAGGAGACGGCACATAAAAACAAAACAAAGAAAGAACGTGTCTGGCTTATTGTATTTTATATTGCACTAGAGGAATAATATTATATCTTATATTACACTAGATTAATAATATTGTACCGAGTATTTCACTAGAGTAATAATGTTGCATCGTATGTTGCACTAGAGTAATAATATTGTACCGTATATTGCCCTAGAGTAATAATATTGTATCGTATATTACACTAGAGTTATAATATTGTATTTTATATTGCACTAGAGTAATACTATCGTATCTTATAATGCACTAGAGTAATAACAGATGTGAAGAGAATTATGCCAAATTGCATATTATAATCCCTATCAATATTATTATTACCTCCGATAAAATTGGTATATGTAGTTGTTGAATGCAAATAAGATCATTGCATACCCAACTAAATATCCCATTTTTATGTTGAAATAACGACCAAAAAGGCGTCTAACATTATCAAATGACATCTAATAAGTAATATTTTTTTTTTTAAATAAATATTGTTTTTATACTGTATATTATAACTAGACATAAAAACCGAGAAAGATTATGCTTAACTAATATATATTAGTTAAGTATAATCTTTCTCGGTTTTTATATTATTTATACTTAACTAACAGATTTTCTATGAAATAACTGACGTTTCTATTCACTAAGAGTTTTAGCACGTCTTCAGTTTGCTAGCATTCAAAATGTCTCTGTACGTCAAATTTCACTGCAATCTCTCCAGTACTTCTTCTCTATATATAACCTGCATATACATAAACACTGAGCCTATTTTTAAAGTTATATATACCACGATCTGTTCATATCTAGGTCTTCAATAAAATCCAGAGTCGGATATGCAATGTGATAGGTCCTGATCTGGCATCTCGTCTACAGTCACTTTCTTACAGAAGTGCTATGGCTTCCCTCTGTCTTTTCTAGAAATATTTTCACGGCAACTTCTCTTACGACCTACTTTCACTTGTACACCAACTGCATGAATTTAATCGTGCTACCAGGTTGGCTTCTCAGTTCTACCCTTTCAGTGTTGGGACAGTTAAATGCAACCTCCTTTTCTACTCCAAAATCTTCTCGCACTCCCGTCTTCCTACTTGCTTCTCTGGTAGCTATAATCTTTTAAATATTCAAGTGTAATGTCAATCGACATTTTCTGATGCCTTGATTCCGATCCCCGTCCTTCTCTATATCCTTTCTTCAAACACCCCTCTTTACTCTTGCTCTCATTCTCTGTGACACCTGGCGTGCTAGTGGCACTCTCGCCTTGCTTGGGGTTAATTATTTTTAAAAAAATGGATGTATATTTATGAGATCTGAAATAAATTAGAAAGTAATTCCATTACCTATTCCTTAGTCTACGGTTGAAAATATAGGTTCTACAACTAATGATCAGAGCAATTGAAAAAAAAGTTTCTTATGAACGTTTATTTGCTAGATTAGTTGGCATAAAAAAACATGTTTTTGCCAAATACAAACGTAATTCACCCGGCTTGAACTAACACAGATTTCCCTTAACTAAGAGATGAAATATTGCATATATTGCAATAAATATTCATCCCTGTCAGAATCTTACTCCCAGAAAGATCTATATATATATTTTTTTTTCTCACTGACATGCAATAACATGCCGCTATAAGAATTTACAAAGTCCTTTCATTTTGGGTAGTGATGCCGGTTGTTGCTTTTTGTTTTGTTTTTTTGTTGTTATACCATGCCCAAGTTTCTACTAAATGAGTTTGTTGTAACAGCAAAATGAGTAAGAGTCAAAAAGGTTCATTTTATAAGAACGTGTAAGAAAGACCATGGTTAAAACTAGATTTGAACAGGTTAAAACTGTAGTGGTTGGGGAAGCATTCACTCGAGAGTCGTTTCCACAAAGTAGGGGTTCGTAAGAAGAAGCTGATCGAGTGGAACTTACTTTTCACTACTGGAATACGAAATCAAAGAACTTGATTCGCTACTATGTATGTGGCATGGTGTGTTTTAGCCGTGACGTTCTGAAGAGGTAGAACTAAGGAATGTTTGAAAATTATTCCCGGAAATAACAATAGTGTAGTGCTTGCAACGTTTTATCTGTAGAAAAGGGATTTAGAATGGAAAATAATTCACCATCCACAAGGCCAGATAAACGCTTTTGCACACGGGAAGTGAACACTGTGCAGCGCCAAGTCAGTATTCCATTTTCGGCTTAATCTAATTCCTGTAAAGGTAGATAGCATAATTTTTTTACTGCATCTTTTGTTGATGGGACGTATATACGAGTTCTACTTGACGTTTAGGTTGAGCTTAATTCTCAACAAGCAACCAAAGTATGGCGCCTACTTAAGGGAAAACCCATTCCTTACGATAGATGAAAATTCATGGTCTGCAAGTTAAAAACGGATATTTTTTGTTTCTATTTGCATTATTCGGACAGTTGACCTCATCTTTATTGTTATATTCACGACGTTTCGGCCTTTCAACGCTCCGACCTTGTTCAGGTGATTGGAATTTCAAAGTGAAACATTTTTTTCGTCCCCCGGGGTAGATTGTTCTAGTTCCACATGTCATACCTCTTCCGGGTATCTCAGTTATCTCCTTGTAATTCAAGTCTTGTTCACCATTGCAGTAGCCAGGTATTGAACTCAAAACTCTTTGGGCCAAGTCACTGGCTCCAAACAACACTTTTATCTACTGTGCTATGTGTTCAATCAACTGAAGAGTTGATTGGACACATGGCACCGTGAATATGACAATAAAAATGAGGACAACAAAAAATGTATATAGTTTAAATACACAATCTCGGAAATGTAGACAGGTCCTGAAGAAGGCCGGATCGTACATCGTCGGAAACGTCGTGAATACGACAATAAAAATGAGGACAACTGTCCAAACAATGTAAATAATTACAATACCTCATCTCAGAAATATAAACAATTTTTGTTTCTAGTTTCCGTTTCGGATTTACGACGAGTTTCTTTTCTTCCATCGCCCACATCGCTATTTGAACAAAACTGGGGTAATTTCATAAACATTCTATTTATATTCATTGAGTTTACACCCTAGTAATTTTGAATGACATAACTGGAACTAAAATGAGGCCTTGTCTTCTCAATACGCAACTACTATCAATATTCTTGTTGCTTTTAATAATATTAGCATCGGATTATTTCAATTCTTTGTCGAAAATTAAATATTATTGTTCCTGTAAAGTAGCCTCTTTGTGCCTTTTCTATAAATACATTCATGGTTAGTATTCTGAAAAACATTCCATTCTGGTACCTAGACTTTCTAAATTCATGCGCATTTTGTAATTGAAGACAAAGTCTCATCATTGTACATTTGAAATGTCTATATGTAACCGTAAGTTCTATATTAACAGTTTCTTGTCTCGTACTTTCCGCTTGTCAACTTTGATCTTCAAAAGTTCAAATACAATGTCGTTATCTTTTTTTATTCTAAATTCCTGTTCATTTATTGTCATCTCAGCTTAATATATATATATTTTTTTTTTTCTTATATTCTCTGAAATCAGTCATCCCTTGCATTTTCGTGTCTTTATTGCCTTGTTTGGAATGAAAACATAACATATATTCTGTTAAAGTAAAAAGTAAAAAATCATCCTTGATATTGGGTAATAGAATAGCCGAAGGCGCTGGGGTAAGCAGAACATTTCGACGGTTTTTACACATTTTATGACTAGCAGAAAAAAAACACGAAAAATTAAATTAAATGCTTAATTACAGTACTTTGTCAGTCGCCTTTTACGAAACTTATAAATACATGTATATCTGTGTGTGTGCATTATATATATATATATATATATATATATATATATATATGTGTGTGTGTGTGTGTGTGTGTGTGTGTGTGTGTGTGTGTGTGTGTGTGCATATACTAAGCCGATGAAAAAAATTCGGTAGATAAACAAACAACAACAATTCTTCACAAAGCTAATGTCTCAACAAAAAATAATCATAGGCAAAATATTCACTTTCATTTCCTGTTTTTCAATTCCGTGGCAAGGTCTCCCCATATGTCTCCAACTTTTCTATTTGTTTTAGTAGTACTTTTTCGTTTGTTTTTTTTTTTTTTTGCGCATGCTCATATTCTAGTGATTTGAATAATTTCATTGATATCCCATTCCTACCCACTCGAGTATGTTTTTTTTTTTTTTTTTTTTTTTTTTATAATTCTACTTAATTTGCTTTATACGCTACTTATATGAATGACGGTTTTATTATATGTCTTCTTTTTTTTTTAACTTTTCACTCCAAGCAAGGTTGGAGTGCCACTTACACGCAAGGGGTTACAGAGAGTGCGAGTAAGTTTAAAGAGGCCTGAAAGAGGAATGTGTAAAGAGAAGGACGGGGAATAGATCAAGGTAACTAGAAATGTCGATTGACATAACATTTGAATATTTGGCGATTATAGCTATCAGAGAAGCAAGTAAGAGGAAGGGAGTTCCACAGACAGAAATGCGAGTCATGAAGCTATTGGAGTAGAAGAGACGGCTACATTTAACCGTTTCGACAGTGAAAAGGTAGGACCAAGATGCCGACCTAGTGGCACGTATAAATTCATGCAGTTTGGGAACTCGCGAAATTAGCTCGCCGGAACAGTTACCGTAAAAGTATTTGTAGAAAAGACATAATGAGGCGACGGCACGTCTGCGAGAGAGCGACTGTTAATGAGATGTCAGCCATATTTGTTATGGACTTTTGTCCCAACATATTTGTTCTGGGCTGCGATTGATACAAATTCCGTCACCCTTTTCAAAGTTTTTTGCCCAACCATACTCGCAAAATTTTAGTTGTATTCAACGTCTGTGAAGTTTTGTTTCATTTTTGGTTATGGGTATTTCGTTTCTCAATTATCTTTAACCTGTATTTCTTTTAAATCTTTGTATAATTCGTTTTTCTGTTTCAACGATTGCTTTAAATGATTTTATTTTAACGGCGTCCTCAAAGAAGGCCATCGAAAATTTCCGACATTCATCTTGAGGTCTGGTGATTTAAAAGTAAAATCACGGGAAAACTTGACATAACATCGTTATCTTATAAATTGGAAACGAAAATGTTATAAATAAAAAAAAAATTACCTCCATATCAAATTACACTTCTAAAAGGTCAAAGTTGATATTTTCATAACAATTTATTGATTTTTTGTTAAGATGTTTGGCCTCTTTTAATAAAAAGAAGTGTTTATATATTATTAATTTATTATAATAATGCGTGAATTTTACATATTTTCTTACAGAGAGAAGATATTTATATTTATATTTATATTGTCTGTGGGTTTTTTTTTTCTTATAGGCCGTGAATAGATGGTAGCGTGTCCTTCAAAAGCACAGTACTATTGACGGAACATATTGACAGTTATGTGTTGCAATACTGACTAATTTTAAACAACGCCCGAACGTATTCGCGCTTTAAGTTTAATCATATGTCAAATTGGTCCCTTTTCGTGAACGTTATCACTTTAATATAATTTCTCGTGAAAGGAATTACTTTACATTTCTGTGACCCTAAACCAGTTCTAAAAGGAAGAAATAAAATTGATCTAATATTTCAATGCTCTAAAAGAAAAAGAAAATTGTTTCAAACTACCTGCGTTAGACGTCGTAAGAGACTTTTAAAACTTTTCATACACTGATTGATTTTTAAAAAAAATCAGGGAAACATTTAGAAACAGACGAAATTGATGCAAATATAAACCTGTGTAAAATCAGCGGAAATGCTTCATTAAATTTGCTACATACTCCCAATTTGAATCAAGCGTTTATTTATTTCATTATGGCACAAATGGATACAAAACTAAATATCTGTAGGAATATTATGATACGCTCTTCCTCCAAGTGGGGCAATTTCCTTTGACCTGAACACCGCATAGAGAATAGTATAAAATAATCACATGGAAACATACTCGTGCAAGTTAATTGGAACAACCGCTTTAGCTTCCTTTCTTTCACCTTAAAAAATATCATCCGTAATTGCATCAGATTTTTATCATGCCCAGACACTATTGTTTCGACTGTCGATTAGTTGTCCAAAGGCCATTGTCTGTAGTGCACGTTACTCTAAGGAAGCATATGAAAATTACAACGCTGCAAGAACACACTGGCAAGCCTTACCAGTGATCAAATCAAAGTACAATAGAATGACCCGGAAACTCCTGATTTAAATCCAATCGGGAATCTGTGGTCAATTTAAAGGAAGAACTTCGTGGAATGAACATATGAAGTGCACATATTTGCACTGGGTCATGTTTCATTGGAAAAATACGAAAAACAGGTGAATAATAACGGAATTATTCGTTTTGTTTCAATTAATTTGCCTAAAGGTGTAGATAAGAATTAACTACGATAGATAGATAGATAGATAGATAGATAGATAGATAGATAGATAGATAGATAGATAGATAGAAAAAAGAGAAAGAATTAGACTGATGTGAGGTGACTTTGACACGGCTACAAATGTGGAGCAATCAGGTTCGGACTAACTTCACGCGCGAATTGATCTACAGGACAAGTTTATTGAGAATGGTGCTACGGCACGTACCCAGTGAGATTTTGATAAAATAAATGATATTTACATCTGACTGTGGTTTAAACAAACGATAGATGAAAAAGAAAACAAAACAATGACTCTTAGGACCATGTCTACAGCCTAGAAATAATTTCTTCTCAAATTGATTACTTGTAAAAATTCCCAATACACAACGTAATAAATATGTAAAAATCTAGCTGACATGTTTCACTGCTTCTGCCAAATCCTGAATGTTTCCACACAACAACTGCTTCACCATCAGCCGAAGATTAATTTGGAAACGAAATATTTTTGCTTCTTTGTCTTGTCACTTTCTCTTTCTTTCGTTTTTTTCTTTCCAACTAAGAATCGCCCTTGTTTGACGCACACGCCAGTTTAAGATAAATGTTTTATTCGACAGGAGACGTGTTCTTTCTTTTTACTTTTATTGTTTTTTATTACGAGATTTTTTTTTTCTTTTTCTTCAGTTTTTGTTTGGCCAATTCGACAGACTTCCATGTCATTTAAAAAATAACTCACATACAAACACAAACCAACAAAAATATGCATCAATCTCTCTCAGTTTCATCAGTATTTTTCTCTCTCTCTCTTTCATTACATAAAACACATATATCTATCTATTTATCTCTGCAACACGCACACACACGCGTGCGCGCGCACGCGCACACGCGAAGATTGGAAAGGGATCTAAAATATTGTTATCACAAGTCCTCCCTTATCAGGTTTTAGTAGACATATAAATAATCCTCAGGCTTACGCTCGAAGATTTAGACATGCAGATCACTTGACATGAAGTAAAGAGCTGGCTAGAAAGAATGTGGCCGTAGATTTTCTACCGGAATTTTCTTATCCTATACAGATATTATATATATATATATATATATATATATATATATATATATATATATATATATATATATTTGGTTATCTGAATCGATAGTTCCAAAAAGGATATAATTCAGAAAGCTCAATGTAAAAACAATGTAATTAGGTTTCGATCCTAATTCATCAGACCGTACATTCAAATACAAATAAATGGATAACAAAATTTTACAGGCAGAATATATATATATATATATATATATATATATATATATATATATATATATATATATATATATATATTGCGTGGTGAGAAACAAAAACCAGAAGTCTACAAATTTCCAGAGAGACATTTGAAAGTAGAAGACAGAGCCCTGAACTATGTAAAGTTTTTCACCTATCTTGGTAGCAAAGTCAATTACAGTGGAACTTTAGATCATGAAATCATGCATTAGATTACTAAGACTACCAGTGCTTTCGGTAAAATTTGCCATCGCTTGTGGAATTAGCGGGCTATTCGACTAGATACGAAATTTGGGTTTACAGAGCTGTTGTACTTGCCATCCTTTTGTATGGCTCAGAGTCGTGGACTCCATACAGGTACCATATACGCCAGCTAGATGTTTTCCACAAAAGCTGTCTGCGTGCAATCTGTGGAGTTAAGCTTCAAGATAGTACATCTAACGTAAACCCATTTAACAGATGTAATATTGGAGGAATCGAGACTTTTCTCATACAGTCTCAGTTACGGTGGACTGGTCATGTCTTGAGAACGTCTGATGACAGGATACCCAAGATCCTAATGTACAGCAATTTAGATCAGGGCTACAGGAATGTAGGACGCCCATGGCTAAGATACAATGACAAGTTGAAAAGCAACTTGTCAGCAGTCAATATACCACACAACACCATTGGGCGTTTAGCTTTGGTACGGGTAGAAAAAAGATCAATGTGTTTTAGTGGATTCAGCAATTTTCAATCTGCTTGTCTGAATCATCTTCAAGAAGCGAGAGCAAGATCTAAAAGGTCAGCCAATCTAACAGTGAATTCATCTCACAATCCTCCCACTTGCTTCATTGTAGCCTCCTTTGTAAATCACTAGCGGGTCTTAAATGCCACTTAAGTTTATCACACAAACGTTCATAACTGAATCCATGAGCTATCAGATCCTCATACGTCGAAACCAACGGGAGAGTCCATTATATATATATATATATATATATATATATATATATATATATATATATATATATATATATATATCCTGGATATTATATATACATATATATATATATATATATATATATATATATGAATCTAAATGAAATAATAATAAAAACGAAAGAATATTAATATACAACCCATTTTTTCTGAGGATTTAAAATTTTATTTTATTTTATTTTTTTGTTCAATATATATATATATATATATATATATATATATATATATATATATATATATATATATATTAAAAGGAAGAGAGAAACAGCAAACATTTTTGGTTGCAATGTTGATTTTTGTTTTAAATATGCTTCATTATGGAAATTAAACTGTTGTATTTTTTTTTTAAATCCGTATTACAGCCAAAAACGTTTGCGGTTTCTCTCTTCTTTTTAATGTAGACACTTTTCTCTCGTTGGAAATACCATGACCTCTTCCTTATATATATATATATATATATATATATATATATATATATATATATATAATTAATATTATTATTATTATTATTATTATTAATATTAATAATAATAATTCATACGTAAATTTATTTAAGAACGTGAGTTTAAATTGGGGGAAGGGATATGTATTTAGAAATGATACGGTGATAGAGAGAGAGGAAGAAGACGGATAGGTAAATAAAATTGGAAGGGAAAGAACCAGATATAGAGATTAAGAGAAAGATAGCCATTTGTATAAAGAGAATATCGAAAGAGTAGTGGAGAGAGCATATATATATATATATATATATATATATATATATATATATAACAAATATTTTCAAAATCTTAACCGATGATTGTTTTAACCATATTTAATGCGGTAATGAACTACGAAAATTAAACTGTGATAAAATAAGGAACTCAGCCAACATATGTCCATGAGCCGCATATTAAAGATCAAAGTGCCGTATGTGTCTCGCGAGCCGCGGTTTGGCCACCCCTGAATTAGATTATATCAACGATTTATTTTTATCATTAGAGGCTGGCGGTGGTTGCATCGTTTCGAAGAAATAACCGAAAAATATATTCAAGGGAACACAAGATGACTCCTTGGATTAGCAGTTCACCACGTGTTATCTAGTCTCTGTAAGGAATCTGGGTGCAAGAGGCGTCTTGACTCTTCACTGTTCTTGCGGTCATCTGCTGTTTTCGCGCCATTCTAGGGTTATATCCAAAACTTAGACAAAGGCAATCCATCACTGTCAGAAATTCATGGCCCCATAATCTTCTCGATGCAATTAAAAGGTCATTAATTAAAATCGTTCCCCACCTCGCGAATTGTTCAAAAATTTGTACCGTGATAATTAAAGAAAAAATAAGCTTTCTCTTTTTTTTTACCCCGTATTCGAACACCTTCTATTGCTAGCAGTAGTGGAAAAAATTCTCAATTCTCTCAGCCATGAAGCAGTCGAGAATTGATATCGATATTTACAATGTTTGGATTGAGATAACGTAAAGCCAAATAAAACCCGGAAGTGACTGTATACGTTTTCAAATTCAGGAGAGTTTCATTATCATATTCCCTTGAATTTTGTAATCGTAGGTGGGGTGCGGGGATTCTGAATGCAGAAACCATATTGAATCACCCAAGACGCATGATGGTCATGCAGAGGCTGTTACTCCTTGTAATTTGTCCAAACCACGGCAGTTTTCTCCGTTTGACAGTGGCGAGAAGAGGTTCCTGGTGGCCAACAAAACTTTCAACCCTTTTCCACAAGGATTTTTCCAAAGAGTTTTTTCATGCATTTGTCCTCAAACGTTTGGACCCTTCTCTATATTTCTACCAAAATGTTTCGACATTTTACATCAATATGGGAGAATGGAAACTACCAGCGATTTCTAGTCTGTACTTCGTTTGAAAGCTGATTTTGATACTCCATATTCTTGCCAATTTGGCCATCGCTGCCATAGCTGCGGCAATCCGTGTGCGTATATCGGAGCTGCAGGTACTATCTTTAGACAAGATTGCTCCCAAGTATTTAAAAATGGATACTTCCCCCAGTGAATCGCCGTTCATGGTAATGTTCAGATAGGTCTTCCCGGTTTGTAATATTCACCATTATTTTGGATTTCTCAGAGCTGACCTCCATTCAATATGCTCCGGCTCTTTCAAAAAGTTTGTTGGTCAAGTCCTGAAGCTCACTTTTACTACTGGCTATGAGGTCAATGTCGTCTGCAAAACCGAGGTTACAGACGGGTCTGCCACCAATAGGGATTGAAGGATCATAGTCGTACACGGTTACTGGCATGATTCTCTCTTGAAATAGGTTGAACAATGTGGATGAAAGTGCGCATTCCTGTCGCACGCGGACATTTGTCCGGAAAAAACGCCTCCCATTTGCTTTCCCAGAAGAATTGCGCATCATCATCATCATCATCATCATCTCTTTGAATTTTGTAATCGAAGGTGCGGGGGGGGGGTGACTGAACGCAGAAGCCATATTGAATCCCTAATGTTGCATGATGGTCTTGAAGAGGTTGCCGTACCTTGTAATTTGTACAAACAGCGCCATTTTTTTTTCAATTTGACAGTGGCGAGAAGAGGTTCCTGGTGGCCTGCAAAAATTTCAACCATTTTCCGCAAGAAGTTTTCCAAGGATTTTTCTCATCTATTTTTACTCAAACGCTTGGAGCTTTCTTTATATTTCGGCCAAAAGTTTCGACGTTTCACATCCATGTGGATGAATTGAGTTAGGGCTTGGATGACTTCGATAATTTCGTTATCTACATTGAATTTCCCAAGGATTTGCCAAAGACCGTCATGCCATATACGATCACTTTCTTGAAATCGACAAAGTTGTGTAACATGCCCTTCCTTTAGGTGTTTCTCTACAAGGATCCTACAATTGAAAAACTGTCCCATTGTTCTTCGTCCGGATCTAAAACAGGAGACTTAGCGGCGTCGAATATCCTCATTTGAAATTCTCGGCAGCAAATATTTTGCCAAACAAATATATATGGGCAGTGTAAATGTACGTCTAGCTAATCGATATTTTCTCCTATTTAAGAGTAATCATGCATTAGGTGTGAATTCAACGGAAAAAAAAGGAAAAAGGTTTAATATTAAAAGGGGAAAGAAAAAAGGGGGTGTAAAACAGAGATTTCAATATAATATTTTTAGTGGGGAAGGGAAAGAGAGGTAGACATAGGGAGGGGAAGGGAAAGAGAGTGAGAGAGGGAAAGAAAGGAAAGAGGAAATTATGGAGGTCGACAGGGTGACCCAGAAATAATTTTTTTCCGGGGCTTGACAAGTTAAAAAAAAAGGGGGGTGGGGGAAGGGAGTTATCATATTCAAAATAGATACATTCATTTTAAGCAGCGAAACCATCCCCGTTGCATTATAACCGTCACAATTAGAAATTGACAACAATGATAATAATTATAATAATAAAATATTAATAATAGATCCACGAAATAAATTATAACCTGAATGAATGGATAGATAGATAGATAGATAGATAGATAGATAGATAGAGACAGAGAGAGAGCAACACTAAAAGGCAATAACACAACGGATAGCAACAATGTTTCTATCAGAAGGCGTCGCTTTAAAAATTACATTTATGCTATACAGAACTATGATAAAATTTTAAATAAAGAAAACTAAGCTTAACTCGTTTTTTTTTTCTTAATTCTTTGTCTAGGAGTTCCTGCAAAATTCTTTTTGTCTCTCCCCTCATCACGTCACGCGGCAACATAACGTTGAAACACCGGTTCATGCACGATCACCGAAGTTAAGCAACGTCAATCTTAGTCAGTACCTAGATGGTTGACCGTTTGGGAATACCAAGTACTTGTGTGGTGTAATGGATAATAGCTTGGAGTTGTTAATTGGAGTTCCAGTTGGGTTCGTTATATTCACTTACAAGCAAATAACCTGGGGTAAGCTATAGATGCGCCGCTTCCTCTAAACTATTTGTTAATTAGTAAGATTTTTAACGCGAAACCATCATTATATCCAAAAGATAAATTCTTACAATCTAAAAGTATTTTCTGGCTTTAAATAACCTTCATAATCTTTAGAGCCAATCAATCCTCACGGTGTTATCTGCATAGCTTACCTTATTCAGATTTTGAATATTAATAATAAATCCCAGTAGGGATTCTATTTCTTTTCAGATCGCATCTTTGTATAGGTGGAATTAATGGAATCCTTGTCATACACCTCATTCTATTTTTGTGTACATCCTCAATTCATTAAGTCGAGAAAAATGACAGTTCATGAAGGTTTTTTTTTTAATGAAGCAATGGGGGCGTACGGAAAAGAAGGAACAAACATTTACGAATCAAACACATTTGCTATTGTTATATACCGTAACTATGAACATTAGTGGCTATGTCCCAATCCTCAGAAATATGATGGACACTATTGTAAGTGTGGACAATATGCTGTCTATGTAGTCCACCACTAGCAGTGGTTTACCTACTTCATGCCGCTGGCGAGTATTGTATTTTGTTGATGTTATAAAGATTAACATTTCATTTCCAAGTCCTGTTTTCGTTATTTCTCATTCAGTAACATTTTTTCTAGGTTACAAAAGAAAGAAAGAAAGACAGAAAGAACGAAAGAAAGAATGAATGAATGATATACCTTACCTATGAACACTAATGGGTATGTCCCAATCCTCATAAATACATTGGACACTATTGTAAGTGTGGACAATATGCTGTCTATGTAGTTCACCACTAGCAGTGGTTTACCTACTTCACGCCGCTGGCGAGTATTGTATTTTGTTGTTGTTCTAAAGATTCCCATTTCATTTCCAACCTCCGCTTTGGTTATTCCTCATTCAGTAACTATTTCTTGGTTACAACGATTACTAATAGATAAAACATTGTGTATATCTTCCCAGTCCTGCTACACGATTTTTTTTCACATAGGTTGCCTCCTTGTATCTGTTCTATAAATACTTTCGTGGTATTTGTTCGGATGATATGGTAGATGTAGTAAGAATTTTAAATAAGAACGGTAATAATGTACTGTTTTGGCGTAGGAATATTGTGATATGTTTGGTTCAGTGATCGTAGTTATCTAAGTTTAATTATAAGACAGAATAAGACCATAACTTCCGCATTCCCCATTTTGACATTTTGCCATATTTTTGTAAAATTTTACAAAATAAATATTACTCTTCACTATGGTACCAAGACATTTTGAATTTAAGCGCAGATCAGAGTCGAGATATCATCAAATTACAGTAGAGATGAATAGATCTACCCGTAAATTCTATTCTGATATTTTCTTTTCTCCAACTTCACACTAACAGAAGTCCCTTCCCGCTCCATGCTTTCCAGCCAACTATTCATCTCCAAAAATGTAAATGCAATGCCAATCGCTATCTACTGCCCTCCTCATTAATCTTCTTCTGCACTCTCTCTTTAATAGTATTTGTGTTCCCAATTTTTCCACACCTAGTAACCCCTTGTGTCTTAGCGGCTTTACTGCCTTGCTAGGAGTGATATCGATTTAAAAATAAGTCGCTATCGAGACGGAAGCCTTTTTTTTTTTTTTGAACGAAATTTTCCTGTTTCGTGGTACCCTTCTTTTCGCTACTATTTCTAAAACTGCTTGAGACGTTAGACTCTAGGAAGATTCGCGAAACACAGTCTTCCTACCTATTATTCATCATCATTTCCTCTTGTCTATATTAAACTAAGATTAATAATTCTGTCAATCAATCGTCATGTAAAAAAGAAAATGCCTATGTGGCCGGAACGAGAAAGTGCTGAATAATGTAATTAATATTCCCTACCCTCACGTGGTAAGCATGTATTTTAGAAGTGAGAAATATTGATCTACGAGGTCGGAGAGACAACTCGTTTGAAACATCGAAAATAACAGGGATAAATATTGATAAGATTGAAGAGTTTGGTTGGTTGGTTGATTGATTGATTGATTAACATGGAATGACATACGTAAAGAAAATACGAGAAAGATCAGCAGATATAAAGAAGATAGATAGATAGATAGATAGATAGATAGATAGATAGATAGATAGATAGATATGAAGAGACTTAAATATATATATATAGAGAGAGAGAGAAAGAAAATGAATAGACACATAGAAAATGAAGACTAAGATAGATCGATAGATAAATAGAAAATGGACTGAGATAGATAGATAGATAGATAGATAGATAGAGAGAGAGAGAGAGCGAGAGAGAGAGAGAATGAAGACACATAGAAAATGAAGACTGAGATAGATCAATAGATACATAGAAAATGAACAGACTGAGATAGATAGATAGATAGATAGATAGATAGATAGATAGATAGATATGAACAG
>OZ010573.1:10835667-10855667 GCA_963932145.1 Acanthosepion lycidas
GACTAGAGATAAAACGATGGTAAATATCCAATATTTCATTGACATTTCTCCTCGCAAAAGATCACGGGCAGACAAAAAAATTAAAGAACTCATTATATTTTTTGCTCGTATTTAGTTTTACATGTGAACTCTGTAGCAATATTTATTTTTTATTATTTTAATTTTTGTTTTGATTCTTATTTAATTTCAATAATCTAAAATTTATTACGTCAGCAAACAAAAAGTAGCTTAATTAACTTCTGCTTCTTTAGCTGTCAAATTGAACGCCTTAGCGAATAAAAAATGAGTCATAATAACTCATTAACCGTGATAAATTAATTTCCTTCTATTAATGTCTTTTATATGTAACTAGCAGTAGAGACCAGCGTTGCCCGGGGATGTAACAGTAAGAGATAGATCAAGTATCGACCATCATAAAGACTGAAAAATAAAATTGACAAAGATTATTGTTTAAGGTTGACGGACATGCATGTCTTAATTAGTTTTTTTTTTTTTTTTTACGAATTGGTCAAACCCAAATTCAAACAAAAACATTGTTTTCAATCGTTATGAGTCTACCGATTGAATAGAATTTTATTATAAACAATTGTTTTGTAAATGGAATTTTTAAAGCATTCTGAATGTAAAAATAAAGAAAAAAGTGTGCAAGACAATAAGAAACACTACCTGCCAAAAAAGTGAAGTTTTGTTGAAATTGGTTGAAAAATGTAGGAAATCCGATCCCATATATAATCGAACACACACACACACACACACACACACACACACACACACACACACACACACACACACACAACCAGGGTTTTATAATAAGTATAACACGATAACTCGATATTAATAAGTATAACTCGATATAAGTTGTCCCCCTTTCAAATTGATTTCGTGCAAAAACAATTGTGTTTTTCCAATTTTTGGCGCTGTTAGAACCACCGCAAGGTAATTTTACGCAGTCCTGTGAAGTTTTGTTTAAATCGGTTGAAAAATGTAGGAAATCCGATCCAATATATAAACGTACACACACACACACACACATAATCTGCGTTTTATAATAAGTAAGATTAAATAATAATAGTAATAACGGCTTTTCTAATATCATCAGCAATAAACAAATAAAACTATTTTACAGACAGATATTTTAATTGTTTTATGCTTGGTAACAAATATAAAAATCATGATTTAAACTTTAAAATACTATTAACCGATTTTACATTAACAAGATACACTCCAATTACAAAAAAGTTGAAAAAGCGAGGGTAAATATCGTACACACACACACTCACACACACACACACATATATATATATATATGAAGAAATATAGTTTTAAAGTGTGCTATATTTATGGGATAAAGTGCTCAATATCAGAGATAGTGCTTATGTAAATATGAATATATAAGTGAACATTGAAGTCAACACTCAGAGGCGACAGGCTGTTTCATGCTCCACGCAATCGCGTGGCCGTATATAAAAATCTTATCTACCTGCTCACGATATGAACATCCTGCCATTGTTAAATGGAACACAGTTAACTCACTACTACACACGTTAAATGTTGAAGAAAGACTAGACACAAATATACACGAGTGACAAACGTAACCTCATCTACGTTCCAACGTACCGTAAACTTTTCTTTAACTCAAAAACGAAGGATTTACGGACATATGTTTATATGGGCTTTTGTCTTTCTTTTGGCGTGAGAAACCCGCCCTTAAAGTATTTTGATACACCTGCATATATATATATATATATATATATATATATATATATATATATATATATATATATATATATATATATATATATATATACCTGATGTAACAGCAAAATTGTTCAAATCGTGAAACAGCATGCGATAATTGTCCATCCCAGAAAATTTTAATATCCAAAAGCCACTAAACTAATTGAGTTTCGTTTTTACAGGTTTTCAGATAAGACGTTTAGCCATCATGACACCATGTTTTTCAGTGACAAACACCTTTGAGTTATTCAGCTAGAAATATTAGGTTGGTGCAAAAATAATGACGTAATAATGTCGTTTTTTGACGTATCTTTTAACGTCAAAAAACGACATTATTACGTCATTATTTTTGCACCAACTTAATAGAACAGTTGAAAATCGTTTTATGTCAGCCCACTATGACTTCCCAGCTGAGCTATGTTGAGGGGGAAAAAATCATTGAGGTCTTCAGTAATGCTACCAACATTCATACACTGGGTATCACCTTCAAAGTCAATTCAAAAGCCATCAAGAGAACGGAGGATAGGTTTAAAAAAGAGGGAACAGTAGAGAGGAAAAATGGAACAAGAGGTCACAACAGGAAGGCGCATCATCCTTTCAACTTAGAGCTACATACATTGTTGTTGTTCAAAGTAGAGTCCAATAGAGTTATAATGACCTTGGAGAATTCCACTAAGATATCTTTAATTATTTCTAAGATACAACGGTTCATATTATAATCTAACAATTGAAAAATTTGGCTGTTACATTATTTGGGAACACACAATATATTTCTATATTCTTCATGTGTTTATATCGATTCAGCCTTTAAAATATTGACTGACCTCAGTGAATATTTTCAGAATTTTCTCCTAAAATCAAAAGTCCTATGACAGTTGTGCATATGTCCAGGAGAGCAGCCATTTTGAAAGAGCCTTACATATAGAAAAAGGTGGGATGAAACTCCATACATGTTTTACCTGAGGTTTTATAAACGTTTTTGTTTTGTTTTTTGCTTAAAAAAACACAACTACGTAATCTAATAACATTAAAATTGAATATGTATTTCTTTTGACTCTCATATTGAAAAAAAATAACTGCGACATCCGTATAAAGATTGCGTGTAAAAGAACATTATGCAAACGAAAATGCACCTGCTCGAAGACTGTGATCGTTAATCGATTTGTCTATCTCTTAATTCTTCTACCAATATGCTTAATGCTTATAATAGAGGTTTTATTGATCAATTCTTTTTTTTTTTCTTTTCTTTTATTTCGTATTTTTCCTCTTCTCTATCCGTGAATATAAAATACAAACATTTTATTATTAATATTTTTTTTAGAATTTTCTTCATATATAAGCGCGCATGTGGTTATGCGTGCCTTCGAAGTGTGCTTTTGTGTACGTGTTTGTATGTATGTTTGTGTGTGTGGGAATTGTAAAATCTAAGCCAGTAACATGCGTTTAATTAGTAGAGTTATTTAAAAGTCTTCCAACATTCACTGATCCTCCCACATATTTTCTGGGGCCTGATCTGGCGACTCGGCTTAAGTCACTTTCCCACCGCCAAAAGTTTGCCTCTCTGTGTCTTTTCGATATACACGTCTATGGTAATTGCCCGGATAACCTCTTCGCTATGGTACCTAGAGTTTTCGAATTTAAGCGCAGTACTAGACTGGCGTCAAGATCTCATCAATTTACATTCTAGCTGTCTAGATGTAGCGGTGCACTCTATGCTAACAGTTTCTTTTCTCGCGCTTCTCGCTTGTGGAACTCCTTTCCGGCTCCCTACTTTCCAGCCAACTTGGAAGAATTTAAATGCAATGTCAATCGCTATCTTCTGTCCGCCTGATTACTCTCAAGTGTCAAGAAGAATGTGTCGTCTATAAATTGAAACTTAGTAGAAATGATTCAACTACCAATAACGACAACAGTAAAGTGTACATAGGATCTACTGAAAGCAATGTTAAAAACACACTACTATAATCATATAGGTAGTTTCAAGAATGAGAAGTATAAGTATAATACTTACTTATCTAAATACTTTTAGAATATTAAACAGAAAGATAGAACGGATCCCATTCTAAAATGGGGAACACTAAAAAATATTGTAAGTATAAAGCCGGCAACAAGTTTTATATATTATGTTAGGTAGAGAAGTTAGCAATAGCTACCTTCAACAAACCAATAATTTTATTAAACCAGAGGTCAGAAATCCTTAATAGGTGCAGACATAAGAGTTCCTCGTTATTAAAATAAAGGTTTCTTTTTTTAGTCACGTGATTTATATCGTCTTAGGCTTATGCTGATTTTAGGTTTTTGCCGTAATTTTATCAATAAAAATTGTTCCTCGTTAATTCCTCCCAAGACAGTTCACCCTGATGATCCCATGTGGGGAAACCTAGGTAGGTAGTATCTGGCTCGTTAGGATGTATTTATTTACTTTTGCTCTACTTAGTGTACTGAGCACTCTTTGTTTTAACTTATTACTCGCTTGTTTTTTTTTTGTTTTTTTGGGTTTTTTTTCTTATGTACCAGAAATTTAAGGTACTGGACGATTTCTTTCGCCCTGTTCTGGTTCTTTCCTTTTTTCTAATTTTTTTTTCCCCGGATGCCAGTTTGTTTGAAAATTGTACTATCCAGATTTTTTCATCCACGGAGTTAAAATAAATTTACATTTTACATACATACATACATACATACATACATATATATATATATATATATATATATATATATATATATATATATATATATATATATATATATAAGCTGTACCGGTGAGTAGAATGTTTTGTATTTATTTAATAATAGGTTAAAGTACCTTCAAGTATTCTATCAGAAGGTTTTCTAATCAAACCGAGGGTCCCAACCAAAACTGGTATTAGTGACATCTTTATATTTTATATTTCTATTTCAAGATCATTATATTTTGATAGTTTTTACAAATTTTTGTGTGTGTATAAACATGCCGATTCTTTTAAATAGAAACGTCCATCAGAAAATTTACGAGTGCTATCGCTCTTATTTTCTGATAATGTCATGGACTTATGTCTGTATTTTAAAAAAATCGGTACATTTATACATACACAATGAACCTAAAATTCAATGTAATATTAGATAAGGAATAATATTTTGCTAAACTTTTAAAATTACCGAGTAATTAATTTTATTAAGGAATGACGCTTACGTTATGTCCAACCTAAAACAAAATTAGTTAAAATTCCACCTGGCAGTCAAGCTGTCAACGCTTTAAATAGACACCATTAAACCCGTGTTAAAAATGCATATTCTGAGATATTTTAAACTTAAAGTAATATTTGTTTCAAATCAGTTTAATTAAATTTTAATCAGTTAATATTCACAAAGAAATATTCCGAAAAATATATTTTATTTCTGGAAGATTTTGTTAAAAATGAGAATTATATTGTGATAACAGATGGCTTAAAAGGGCGCTGAAATCAGCGATAAAAATCACTGATTTCAGCACCATCTTTAGTCATCTGTCATCACAATATAATTCTCTTTAATTGTTTGTTTGGTTTGGTTTGGTTTGGTTTTTGTTTTAAGGCATATCAACCTCAATGGGTTATTGCATGCCGACAAAATTTTTATTGCTGGTAATGTTTTTCTTCAAAAATCCATTTCTGGCAATATTTTTCCTTGAAGAAATCTATAGCTGCTCATATTTTTCCAAAGAATGTATAGCTATTTGTATTGCTGGTATTTTTTAAAGTATTGCTGATAATAATTTTTCCTTCAAAATTATTGCTGGTAATAATTGTTTTTATTACAATGTATTTCTGGTATTAAACCTATGTTTAGACAAGTTTGGGTGTTAACTATATGCCCATAGCTGGGACCCTAACAGGTGCTACCACCCCTGGTCAAGGTGGACCTGGGAACACCAGCAATTAAGAGGTAGTTCCACGCTCCTCAAAACCTCCTGATCAGATGCCTTGCTGTCGGATGTAGTTTATCGTCTTACCCAGGACGCGGATGTAGTTTATCGTCTTACGGATGCATTTCATCGTCATACCCAGGACACTCTCTTTAATTGTGACTTCAAAACAAAAGCTACTTCCTGACACTTTAAATTACATTATTTCGGAAATATTAAATTTAATCTGCTAGGCTGAAATTAAAAGTTTCAAGAATTTTTTTTTTTTAAATTCATTTTACACCTTAGGCATTGCGTTTTCTGTGGTGGTAGCTACATTTACTTTACACTGTACGATTGACTCCTAGATACCAATAGATACCTCCTAGATATCAATGGTTTCAACTTAAATATATAAATATTTACTTAAGGAATACGTACAGTCAATTCTATGTAAATAATTGTGCTCATTGAAATCAAAAGGAAAGTTAATGATAAGCTTCTCATTTAAAAAAAAAAAAAAAGAAAATATTTGTCGCGAATGCGCTGGGAAAATTAGCAAATGAGAAGGTACAGAAAAAATTTTTTGTTCATCTTGGAAATCAACTATTCGCTTCCCATTGACTTCGCAAAAAAATAAAGCAATGAATAACGCTAGATCACCGGGGTCACACACCACACTACACCAACCCATCTCACTGAGTGCATAGGATTAGGCCTAGATCAAAATGCCCGAAATCATAACAACGGAAAGATATTTCTTTGACGTTCCCATATGAAATACGCCAGATTGCATTTTCCGTCTGTTATTACTGTATATAAAAAGCAAGCTTGCCATATAGCTGAACATTGCGCATGACATCAAAATTTAAATCCACCCACTGCTTCACCATTCTTCTTTAACTAATTTATATATCTCCGCGGAATTAATGTTACGTTTTCAAGAAGGAGTTTGGGATACCCGTGTTTTCCAATCAGTTATGTCTATGTAGTTTCACATACTTCTGCCATATCTCCTCTGGTGATCCGGCTGTTCATCTCGGGGTTCTTGATAAAATCCAAAGATGGATCTGTAATGTAGTCGATCCATACCAGGCATCTCAATTTCAGTCACTTTCTCACAGATTTAATATGGCTTCCTTGTTTTGTTCTAGAAATATTTTCATGGCAACAGCTCTCACGAGCTTTCTTCCATGCTGCCGTGACTACATGAATTTAAGCGTGCTACTAGACTGGCATCTAAGTCCCACCGTGTTACTGATTAAATAGCTAAATGCTACAGCCACTTCTGCTACAACTATTTTTGTTTTTCCCATTTCCCGCCTGTGGAACCCCCTTCCGTTTACTTGATTCCATGATAATTACAATTTTCAAAAAATTAAATACAATGCCAATCGCCATCTTCTATATTCTTGAATGCCATTCATCTTTTGTCCTTTCCTTAATCCTCTCTATACTCAGAATTTTCTCTCATTTTCACTCCTTGTAATTCCCTGCGTACTAGTGGCATTCCCCCTTTCTTGGGGTGAAATGTTTAAAAGAAAAACGTTATAATGGATCAGCTGGTCCCGATGAAAGTCGCCGGTAATTAGTTATATTTAACTTTAATGATAATACTGATGTCGTTCGTGTAAAAATAAATATTATCCGATCTGGATAAAGAGATATTGACTGTCTGCGGTGAAATTATCACCTACGATGCGTCATTAATGTAACGCAAAATGCTATCACAAGCCGAGTTCAAATTTCGGAAAATTTTCCTTTTAGAAGAAGGAAAAATCTGCATACCAAATCTGAAGAGACATGGCTTTTTTTAATAATTAAACGGTGATGAGCTTTGGAGATAAGCCTATTTAAGGGCTCATCTTCACATTTAAGAGAGGGTAAATATCCAACAGCTTTTTTATACTTTATCAAATACAGCAATTCACACAGACCATACTACTGCATCTTATTTCATGATCTTTGCAGTTGTTATCACGACGTTTCGGTCATTGTGATAAGAACCCTTTTGTGCCCTGAAACCTTCATCTGGTGCTTGTTGATCAAGGTAACCTTCAGCAATTTCGAACTGTACCCATATTTAACATAAGGGAATAGATTGTTCTGGTTCGTCTGGCCATGTCTCGGGGTATCTCGTTCGGGTTTTATTCTTGGTTTACACTGAGTCCAAGTATTTACAATGGCCTAGTGGTTAAAATCAAGGTTCATGAATTCGTCATCTTTGTTCCTGTTGTTACAACATTTCGACCGTTGTAACCTCCGTCCTTCATCAGGTGTATGTCGATCCGGATAGACTACAGGAAATTCCGAACTGACCACTTTATTTAATCTACAGGTGTAGATTCTTCGTGTTCCTCTGGCCATATCTAGGGATATCTTGTTCGGATTTTATTTTTGATACTTCTCAATTATTGCTTACCTCGTTTACACTGCTCATATACTGTGTGCTAGGATGGCTAGCTAATCCCTGTTGCAGATGCTAGCTCAGGCACATTTGTGTTTGTTCAACACCCACAGAGCCAACCTGTGGATTATACTGCAACTATACTGATCAGACCTTAGTTTCTGGGAGAGAGCACATAATCCGGTATGATCAATAGTTTGAACGAGCTCAGTGCTTAACTTTTATTAACATTTAGTACTCTGCATCATTTATATATATATTACTTCCCCCTTTTACTGTATATGGAATCCCCATTAAAATATAGTGTTTTATATATTAGCTCTATATATTTGAAATTGCAGTCGCCTCGCTATCAATTTCAATCAATTTTAGGTGTTGCCATAGAAGGTTATAACTACACAACCAAGAAATTCAAATTCAATTTACATTCGCAGTACTAACATTTTGCTTGGCGTAAATAGTCGCCTACAGAGTGCTAATTAACATCTTACCCATGTAGGTATTTCCTAAAAGCGAAGAGGTATGAAGTCATGTTAAGTAGGGAATTTTTTAATATTAATGGAGTAGCATTTCTACCAACTGAGCGCTATTTGTTTTATAGCCGGATAAGCATTTTTACTACTTTCTGATCCCGTCCAGGGCAAGACGATAAACTACATCCGCGTCCAGGGTAAGACGATAAACTACATCCGCGTCCAGGGTAAGACGATAAACTACGTCCAGCAGCAAGGCCTCTGATCAGGAGGTTTTGAGGAGCGAGGAACCACCTCTTAATTGCTAGTGTTCCCAGACCCCCCTAACCCGGGGTGGTAGCAACTATTAGGGTCCCAGCTATGGGCAAATAGTTAACCCCGAAACTGAGGTAAAAAAGCATTAAGAAAGTGTAAAAATACGTTTTAATACCAGAAAAACTTTGTAAAAAATTATTACCAGAGATAAATTTTTGAATAGAGAAAAAAGAAAAAAAAAAGACTTAGCCAGCAATACATTTTTAAATAATATTACCAGCAATACATTTTTTATGAAAAAAATATTACCAGAAATAGATTTTTGACAAAACAAATTACCAGTAAAAAAATATCGGCATTGAATGACCCATTGAGGTTGATATGCCGTAAAACAAACCAAACCAAACCAAACCAAACCAAACCAAACTTTCTGATATTTCATCAAGAAATCATGTTAACTGAGTATATTTCCTTTCGTTTAACTGCTGCGTAAATTAACATCATATGAGTCTATTTTTCCTAAAGCGATATATGTCTCATGTGTTTCCAGTTTATATAAAACAAAATCAGATATCCAATTCTAATGTACTCGTGCGCATTGCCATGTGTAGATTAGAAGGTCTTTGTTCAACTTCTTTTCCTCTCTCTCTCTCTCTCTCTCTCTCTCTCTCTCTCTCTCGCACATACGCCCCAGGGGTCGGGTCATATTCAGAGTCCCTCTTATTACATCGGATGAAAGTCTGTTATCGTTTTAACAAAACAGCAGCAGCCATGATAATGAAATCAACGTTTATTCGCCTGCTTATTTTCATTTATCTTGCTTTAAAAGACGCTCGGTAATTGTAGACGCGATGGCAAATCGTATCTGACATAGGATAGCAAAGAACAGTTTTCCTTGTATCTATGTCTACTGATTGCATTGCAACAATTGCAGAACCAGGAACTTGCGATGCAACTCGCATATATTGTTCTAGCAGCTGCTTATATAATCACAGACTCGAGTGGAAGTTACTTGCAACCCAGACGTAAGACTACAATCATTGACGAAGTAAATAGATTTTTTTTTATCACTACATTTAGGAAGATGCATTCTTCAAGCTTCTTGATTGAAATTATGGGATCATAATTCTTTTTTATTAAAATAATATTCATTATTCTTTGTTATTAAAATAATATCCATATCAGTTCTGTTTGTTTTCATGTTATCCTGTTATAATCACTAATAGTAAAAGCAAAGTATAAAGCAAATATACAGACCGATATTACATAGCAGTTCAGACCTCTTTTCTTTTTTCCGACCAACATTTTCGCGTTTCTGGATATTTTGCTTAGCTTTTTTGAAGCACCTTTCATTATTCCAGTGAGTCTCCAAATGTCCGTGCCATGTTTTTTATCGTCTGTTAAAACCACATCCCAGATAAATTTAGGTAATAATGGCACAGTTAAAGATAGCACAAGTGAAAAATACGAAAAAATAAGTTTATTGAAATATACACTAATGGCAAAAAAGCTGGTTTGAGATGAAACCTTTTTTTTTTGTAAATATATCATACATACCCTTTTATTCATTTACTTATTTTTTAATATTAGCAAAAAAAAATATAATTGTTTTACCTCCATTTGTTAATATAAATTTATACGTTTAAAATGTATTAAAAACAATTGTAATACAATCAAATATGTTTAGATATTAGAATACCGTTTTATATCAACCTTTAAAAACAATTTAAATACTATAATCAGGTGTTGTGATCAAGTCATTTTACAGGTGCCATTATTATTGCTCATCCATCCCAGATAGTTAAATTTCTCTAAGTGTTTGATTTTTACATATCCCGTCTGTATTTTAGGCTATTTCTTTTGCCCACGATTATACATTGCTATCTTAGAATTGATAGTTAGTCCTTTCTTCTCACTATCCGTTACTACCTTCTCTCGGGATTCTTGCAGATTTAGACGCTCTAACTCCGGTAGACTGTGTAACTCTTCGGATAAAGAATTTAAGGCATTGTGCGTTTTTTTTTTTTTTTTTTTTTGTTTTGCTTTTTTTAGGCGGGTGGCGGTGCTTATGACCCATCCCAACAAATAGGTGTTTTACTGTGTCGTTATATGCAGATGGAATGGGCACGTGGCATTCTGACCAAGAGGCCCGGGTTCGAATCTCAATATGGTTGATTTGTCAGTAAAGAGACTTCCTGATATTATCGGACTCAAGGGGTCGATCCCAGCCTGCGGCACATTTGTAAAATGCCTGAAAAACCATACCACGGGTTGACTCAAGCCTTGTGAGTGAAATTGGCTAGACGAAATCCTTTGGTACCGTCGATAGCTGTGCTATCACGAAGTCACATGTCATCGTGGCTGAAGGCTTCAGCATACTGGCCTTGTTCCATTTGTTGATCACGCTAGAGAACATGCGCTTTCCCAGAAACTAAGATCTGCTCATTTTAGTTACAGTATAAACCACAGGTGGGCTCTATGGGTGTTAAATAAACGCAAATGCGCCTGAGAAATCTGCAATAAGGATTGGCTAGCCGCCCTAATAGACGGGCACCCTCGAATATGAGTGGTCACCTACACATTCTATGCATATGTAGATGTATTTCCAAGTTTGAAGAGTTTCTCTTTACCCATTAGTACACACGAAACTGTTTTAAATCAAAGTTATACTTCTAAACTGGTTATCAAACAGAGCTAGAAAGTCAAGTGTGTGCAATTATTTAAGCCATAACTGCGGGGGAGAGGAAGATAATTTTATACCTTTCCAAATGGTATTTTTACCAAAAACGTAAAACGTAACGAACTATACCGGCATTCGAACTCGAAACGTCTCTTTCCGAGGCGCTAACCAGCCGCGCATCCACAATTCCTCTCAGATGCTCTTAAGACCATTATATTTAATCTTATTGTTTATATTACTGTATTTCGGCCGATGCGTTCTTCTGCACTTCATATAGATTTGCCCTCCTAATATGTACAATCTGAAGAAATCGAATCCATATTTTGCATACCAATGTAATCTAACACTATTCCTCGGTAGTTTGTACTTCCGACATTTTTTGGAAGAAGTTGGTTCTAGATCCCTTTCAGGAAGGCGAAGACAATTCAGTGATCAATCAGAAAAAAAAAACAGTTCAATATCAGTATAAGAGAAAATAAACTGCATGAATACTAGATCTGAGGAATACTCGAGAACGCATCGCCGGAAATGAAGTAATTTAAATGGTAAAGTGAAATGTTTGTCTTAAAATGTCACATATTTATGTTATCTTTACGATAGCCTCAAATGTATGGTACTTTATCAGTTTGACCACGGAGAACAGCCGGATAGAGGAAAACAGAATAGAAAGTAGATAAAATGTTAAAATGTCTCTAATTGGTAAATCTAGTTTTGTTGAAGATCGTAAAGATTCTTTATAGCCTTGGAGAGCAAAAAAAGATTTCTTGCTTCTGACCATGTTTGGAATTAATCACTTGGAAGAATCTCTCACCTGATTGCACTTTTGTTCATCAATAACCAGACTTGTGATTCAAAAAATAATCTTAATTGGCCCATGGAGTGTTCGTCTGTAAGATAATCTGAGTTAGGTAATGGAATTCATACGCCAATGTGGTTTGAAATCTATAGTTTTTTGTTTTTTTTATGATGGGGGGATAAGTATCTAGAGACTATTAAAAAAACCGAAAGAAGAATCTGCAATGTTATTGGTTATGGCATGACAACTCGGCTTCTGTCACTTTCCAAACGCCATAACGTAGTTTTCGAGTACTGTTCTTATAAATATTTTATGGCAGTTGTTCAGATGAGCTTTCCTTTTTGGTAGGTCGACTTCATGAATTTAAGCGCAGTGCTAGATTGGCGGCTAGGTCTCATGCTCTTACTGTTGAAATTGCCAGAAGTAAGCAGATCGTTTATTCTAACAGTTTCTTTTCTCGCACTTCTCACACGTGGAATTCACTTCCAACTTCATGCTTTCCTGTAAATTATAATCAGCAAAAAATCTTTATTTGAAATGTACCCTTTTTAGCATATCTCGAGATTCCTTGACAAAACCCAGATAAAAATCAACAATATTACGATCTGACATCTTGGTTTCAATTACTTGGCACCTGCTGTAAATTATCTTCCCTGTGCCGTTTTTTTGGGGTTTCTTTTTTTTTTTTTTTTTTTTTGGCGGGGGGTTCATAGCAATTGTTTTGATAGTCTTTCTTTCGTATCTCATCGCAATTAACTTAAGCGTAGTACTAGATTCACGATTTTACTATTCAAATTGTTACAAAATAACCGGACGTTCTATATTAATAAAACCCAAAAAAGCCTGTTGCTTTTTCTGTCGACTACGATCATAAAAATTTTAAATGAAAACCCATCAGTTAGGTTCTATCTTTTTGAATCCTGTTGTCCTCTCTCCTCAAGAACGTTTTCGCTCACACTCAGAAAAGAAAGTAGATAAAATATTAAAATGTCTCTCATTGGTAAACTTAGTTTTGTTGGAGATCGTAAAGATTCTTTATAGCCTTGGAGAGCAAACAAAGATTTCTTGCTTCTGACCATGTCAGGAATTAATCACTTGGAAGAATCTCTCACCTGATTGCAATTTTCTTCATCAGTAACCAGACATGCGATTCAAAAAAATAAACCTTGCGTCTTGGTAGTTTTATCGCCTTGCTTAGCGTAAAGAGTTTAAACAGAAAATTGAATTTAGAACCGGAAATTATGATAATCTAATACTGTATTACAGTATTGATCTCTAAACTCACATAATCTAATCCCTCAGAGGCGTCCTTCAGTCTGTATATATTTACAACCAATTTAGTTTGCAACAACAGACAGCCCTGAGCACAGATCTCCTGCGCATGGGTGAACAGGCCTTAGGTACTTTTTTATATACAACTGATATTTTTTCTAGCTTTTAGGTAGCTGGAGACTGACAAGACATAGGAAGCCGGGAATAAATGCCTATTTCTCCAGGATATTAGTTCAGATACCCATCTGCAGTCGAAATTTGAACCCGATTTACGACATACGTTTTCTTCCTCGACAACCGTCACGCCACCTCTGCTGATAAATTGAAAGCTATGGAGATTAATGAGGTGTTAATTGAGGAAAATAATCAAGTGAACGTTGAAGAGGTGATAAATTTTAAAATATCAACCTGTCAACAGTTTTCTTTTCCTTTTGTTTTTACTTTCCCATATTTTCAAAGAGTCATGATCTAAACTTCACACGCACCAGTGAAAACCGAAATTTATTCATATTATTTCTTACTTTCTTTTTTTTTTTTTTTCATCTGGCCACGTTTAGACACTAAATCGATTTGGCACTTTTAAAAGCTTATAACGAGTTTCTATCACATTACTTCTGTTTGCTTCATATTCATCAAAATCGATCAAGGCAACGATTTAAATGGCGGCAATAACAACACGCTTATATTTTCTGCAAACATTCATTTAAAGCCTCAAGATTATAATCAAGGAACGAAAGTGAAAAGACTGAAAAATAAATTAATTATAAGCAGGAAGTAATTAATTATATTTTGACGTAGAGTTAATACGGGCTTACGGCCATATCAGTTAAGCAAAATCCAGCATCTTCATTACCTTGATCGATGACCGCTTTCGAATACCAGGTGATGTTGTAGTGAACGAAACAAGATCTAGATGTAAAATTCAAATGCTAAGCACTGACTCATTTATTTTGTTAGAAATTAAAAAGATTCGAATTTACAAACTTTGCTTAACACACACGCAAAAGCGAATCCAAAACAAAACTCGTGAAATTTCACACCTTGATGGGAAAATTTTTTTCGACCAATAGAAAACTAGGAAACATTTAAAAACAAATTTCAAATAATCTTCAGTTCGCAGAAACAAATTTACGGATCTTTTCGCGAGGCGACGCGAAGTTTGCTCGTCGTCCAATAGACCGGCCCGAATCATATCCGGGAGTGAATTCCCAAATGTCCTTTTCAAAGCCCGCAAACAAAATAAAAGACCGGCAAGTTCGCCTGTCACCAGAGAGAAAGAGACGAGCGTATTAACACGCCCCTTGATAAACGTCAAGTGATCGTTATTATTATCTCTACCTTTCTCCCTCACCTCTTTTACACTTGATAAACGAACGGAACATTTTAAGACTGAGCTATTACTTCAAAGACATTCCTACCCTTCGATAACGCTCATACATACATACATACGTTCCTGCCTACGTACACATAAATTAATTCTTGCTAGGACTACTACGTACATTTAGACAACCTTGTATCAACCAAAATACATTAATTTTATTTGTAGAGACCTTAATTGATTTATATGTATATAAATTTGCTGTTTCAATTTACAATTTGAATTTCTTGTTTTATACCCCTTATTATGGTGGACTATCTAACAAGGCCAAATCAAACTAATCTGTTTAAACACTTGTACATTTCACTATAACTGATAACGCACTATAACGTAAGGATAAATTAACGTCTCACTTTAACAGATATATTTACCAAAATTACACAAAAATATCTTGAAATATTAAAGAGTAAATTTATTCAATAAAATCCCCATTGACTTCAACCATGGCCTCCTTCAGAATCTCCTGTAACTCTTCTGGGCGGTCTCCTTGTTTAAGTTGAAAAATGCTGCTATAATCCTTACCTTCAGTTCATATTTGGTGTTACTAGGAGTTTTGTTGGTCTCTCGCTCAACTGCGCCCTACAGGTAATAATCAAGAGGGTTGCAGTCTAGGGAGTTAGGTGGCCAGATTTAAAGGGTGATGTGGTTGCCAAAATTGTCTGACAGCTATGACTGGGTTCTCCTGTTTGTGTGACATGGTGCCAGACAGGGTTTTCTAGAAGCTACCCTCTTTACTGAGGGCAGTACTACCTAATGGAAGCAATTGATGTAATCGTCCGTGTTGAGTCTGAGACTCTCACAAACAAGTTCTTTTCAGAACGATCAGAGTGAGTTTTCCACTCTGCTTTACTTTCGTAATTATCATTCAACTCTTTCCTAATCCTCTGCACTGTCTTCAGATTGGCACGCAAACACTCTGAAATGTTGATATTCCGGCGCGAATGCCAAGCAATACAGCCTGCCGTTTCCAAATTTCTCATGGAGTGAATTGCGTAATGGTGCTCTTCTTTTCTCACAGACGGTACCCAACTGACCTTACTCTACTGTGCAGTTGACCAAAATAAAAAAAAACAAAAACGCGCATGCGCAAAATTAAAATGGCGACAATTTACACATCGCACCCTGTATGTGCGGGTTGTGTAAAGGTTAACAGCTGGCAATTGGAAGTCAAATTCAAGTCGGTTTCGTTATATTTACTTACGCGCAAATACACGTGGGAAAGGGATATGCCCACCTCTTCTCTCCAGCTATGGGTTAAATTGTAAATCAGTAAATCATTATTATCTCCAGAAGATATAACAATCTAAAAATATTTGCGGGTTTCCAATAGAGCTGCAAAAGTTTATCCAAGTCCAAACCCAAATCTAGGGGTTTTCTCTTGCTGGAGGAATCAACTGACGGTTGACAATGTCTTCAGGGGTTAACTGTACCACCATGTTGGTTGGTAGAGCTATTTAACTGAATCGCCGATTGGTGAAGCTGTTTAACTCAGAATTGGGGTGGATGGCCGTTGATTCTGATCTATCCTTTAACAGTAATTTTTTGTACTTTAAAAAGTTGATAAATTCTAAAAAAAATAACTCAATTTAGTTAATATGTATAATCTGATGCAGAGGAAGATTTCTTTTCAAAATTTCGTCGGTTGTGCTTTTATTCAAAACATCAAAATTCAATAATATTGAATCTGTAATTAACAAAATTCGTGGTGAAAGCATGAAGTCAGGCATAGCGAAAGCTATGTGGAAAGAAAAGGGGGAGAATTAGTTTGGAATAAAAAGAGAACAAAAAGGAATATTTCGCAGGGAAATGTGTAGAGGGAAAGAAATGCATGTATGAATTTGGAATATATAATGATCTGTTGAGACATGTACTAATTGAAAGAAAGAAGATAAAAAAGCGGAAACCCATTGAATCACTAAGAATTCATCTCGTCAGCGTTTTGAAAATCTACTGGGAAAAAAATGCATATGTGTTGCTCTTAGGATTCTATAGCTTTCGCCTTCCGTCACTTCACAGATACATTTTCATCAGTTAGAAGAAAAAAATCCTCTTTAGGCATAGACGCAAAGACTAAACTAAAATAAAAATTTTGGTCACATATGGAAAGCACCAACAGAATCCATCACCATTATAATAATCTGTCTGTCTATCTATGGATTAGTTACAAAATATGATACGAAACAAGGAAATTGGACATAAAATATGGGCGCTTCTTCTTCTTTTTCCCTTCTTCTTCCTCTTCTTTTTCCCTTCTTCCTTTTCTTCTTCTTCTTTTTCTTCTTCTTCTTCTTCTTTTTCCCTTCTTCTTCTTCCTTTTCTTCTTCTTCTTTTTCCATCCTTCTTCTTCTTCCTCTCTTTTTTCCCTTCTTCTTCCTTTTCTTCTTCCTCTTCTTTTCTCTTCTTCTTCTTCTTCTTCTTCTTCTTCTTCCTCCCTTCTTCTTCCTTTTTTCTTCTTCTTCCATTCTTCTTCTGCCTCTCCTTTTTCCCTTCTTCTTCTTCCTTTTCTTCTTCTTCTTCTTCTTCTTCTTTATGCTACATCTCTTAAGGGCGTGGACAATTATGAATCTCGATAACTTCCTATCACATGTGCCTCTTAGCAGTTAATATCTCTTTGCTAAGACTCACGCCCTGGTTCCACCATCCATTCACACAAGCTCGTCTGATAAGTGTCCGATTTCCGCTATCCGTCATTCATTCAGTATCTCCGTGAGTGTTAATTTTTCCAAGCCCTCCTTCCACAACAGGTGTCCTAGTAATTTATCTTTTCTTGATTCTGAGAAGAAGTGTTATTTCTGTTGTCATTTTCTTTAGAAGTTCCCAGGGTACCACAAAAAGCAAATGTTAACCTAAACATAAATCTATGCTTTTATATTCCATGCAGGGCATCCAATTTGTCCAGGAATCTTAAAACTAGCTGCGATATACAAACATTTTTTTTAGATGAATGATTAAAAATAGGTTCCCAAAATATTTAGAAAGAGACGTCCTGTTTCTGTACGCGTTATTGGTGACAGATAACATATGTTGGTACTACACAGTTTTAAAGCAATTCTGGGTACTCCCGATATAATTTTTTTTAAGTGTTGGATTTACTATAGTAAAAATTGTGCTTAGGTAAACAAAAGAATCAGTTTGACATCGGTTTTTTTATATGGTCACTCGTTAGAATTTCTACAATTACATTTGTTGGTATTATCTGCGCGTGATGCTTTGGAATATCTATTATTACTCAAGTTATTTTATTGATTTATAATTTTATTATTGTATTTTTTAATAATTATTCAAGATTATCGATAATAATACTATTATATATATATATATATATATATATATATATATATATATATATATATATATATATATATGAAAAAACATATTGGTAAGGTATGCTATATTTATGGGTTAAAGTACTCAACATCATGGATAGAGCGTATTTAATTATAAAAGTGGCCATTGAAGTCAGAATATATAAAAATTAAAAGTTCAGCCGATTCTGATACGTTGACTTTAACCTTTCTTCAGACGATTTCGGTCAATTGACAACCAACAATATCTTCGTTTCAAGAGCTATCATACAAAATCTGTTTAAAATTTATCCCCTATTCCCTAGCACATAGAATTTGCGCTATCGTGGCCAACAAAATCCTTCGAAAAACCCGCCTAGAATAATCAAATAAAACTCTCAAAGAACGAGGTTACCCCACGCTGCTAATAAAGACAAGTTTTGAATTAGCAGAATAATAACTTTAGAACAACTACGAAACCCAAAGAAATGCAACAACGAACAAATTGTAGCATAAGTCTCAAAATACAAGGAAAATCCAGAAATATTTACAAAAATAACAAGACATCTATACTTACATAATAAGAATGATAAAAGGAAAGATATACTAAAAACCACCAAAATAACTAAAAGGAAGCACCAATCAAAAGACTTAAAACGCATATCTGCCTTATTCAAATTTAATCAACACACAATACAAGGAGCCACAAAATACAAGATGTGGGGTTTGTGATATCATTATATTTGGAGACTCTTATACTTTTGAAAACCCCACAGCATTTAAAATAAAGTAAAACTGCAACTCTAAAAATGTGATTTATGCAGTCACAAAATGCAACAAATGTTATATATGTATCACCCAAAAACTAAGCAACAGAGTTTCCCTTCACAAAAGCAACAATAAATTACCAGACAAAAGGAGACTCTTTGTGTCACAACGCATCCAAGAATGCAAAGAAGGTAAATTTAAAATTATGCAATATATCAAGCAGCCGATTACTCTTTTTACACATACAAGAAAAAACATCATAGACAAATTTAAACCAGCACTAAAATCATAAACCCACACACACTATACACATAGTGGCAAAACACACAAGTCGGACCACAAACACTGACACACACACTATGCAAGAAACATGTATTTACTGTATAGATTTTATAATAATATAATACATGGAATATATATATATGTATGGAGAACGAGTATATATACACACATACTGGAAAAAACAAACACACGCGCGTTCAGGCGTGCGCACGGACGCACATACATATGGACACGGGCACGAACCCTACACACCATATGAAGTGTGTTTGTACATATATATATATATATATATATATATATATATATATATATATATATATATATATTCAAGCAATTCACCCGAAGTACAGCGGGTGAGCCACAAGCAAGCAAGGGGTTACAGAGAATTGGGAACACGACTAAAGAGGCACGTTTAAGGAAAGAAGGACTGGGAACAAGTTCAGGGTGTCAGATGTTAATTAACATTATACTTCAATATTTAAAGATTATAGTCATCGGGCAAGCAAGTATGGGGTAAGGGGCTCCACAGACAGGAACCCTCTTCTCTTTACTTGCTTCCCCAATGACTATATACTATTTTTTAGTAATAAAATAGTATACATGAATGGAGAAAGAAATGTGTATACAAATACTAATAAATACAAACACCCAATACACAAAAATGAAGAAAGATTCAAAAAGATACAGCGGACATAAAGATAAGAACAAAGACTTCATTCGTTGCCCTTCTCTCTGACCAATCCTTAGTACCCTTTAAGCAAAGGAAGAGGTTTTACAACAATCCATGAAGAATTTGAATTACTAGGATA
>OZ010573.1:10860667-10863167 GCA_963932145.1 Acanthosepion lycidas
ATACCCCAGCCCTTTAACTTTCTGAAAAGGGGTAACGATTTGTTTAAAAACAAATCATTTTTCCCTAAAAAATCATTTTTATCACCAGTTACCAATTATCGCCTGAGGACGTACACTCAGAATATTGAAACATGAAAGCTTTTCTGTATCGATTTAAAATGTATTTATTATATTCTCTCTTTACAGATATATATATATATATATATATATATATATATATATATATATATATATATATATATATATGAAGAGATTATATATACATACATATATATATATATATATATATATATAGATAGATAGATAGATAGATAGATAGATAGATAATTTTTATCTGGAGATAATTGTGTCTGAATGATTTTTTCACAGATAATAAACCGTAGACTAGACTTAATTGAATTTTCGCTTTTTTATAAGCAATCATACCATTGACTAACAAGGAAGATGAGAGAGAGAGAGAGAGAGAGAGAGAGAGAAATATAAAAAGAGAAAGAGAAGGAAAGAGAGAGCAAGAAACCTAAAATAAAAGAGAAATGAGAAAGAACCATAGGAGAATCTCAATTGCACGGAAAGGATTTTTATCTTTATCATTAACACCGTCTTAAATAAAAACAATTACTTTCTTCTTTTTTTTTAACTACATTTTTACTAATTTCTCTCCTGTCAGACTATTTTTTTCTTTTTCTTTTAATACGTTCTTTCCTGGTCAAAAGATTAATTTGCTTTGAAACTCTCAGACACTTACAATTAATACGTGTGTTCTACGCTGTTAATTTATGATTCCGAACAGGTGTCTACTGAGATTCGAAAACTTTCAAAACCATGATCATCGAACCTTGTTAATGGACAGTACGTTGAGTTAGCCACAACATTCGCATGCACGAGCATCTACTCAAGCACTATACGTTCTTCGGTGAATTGGAGTTATGTGAACAGATCGACTGTTCTCTGTACAAGCAATGCAAAGACAATATCAGCCAATCCTGGTGAACTGTAATATCTTCTCTGGCCAATTATACAAATTGGCTCTTAATTCCTTACATGTCTAGCCGAGTGGTTAGAACGTTCGCATTCTGACCATGTTACCCGGGTTCGAATCTCACCATTATCGATTTGTTAGGAAGGAGACTTCCTGATATCGGACTGGAGCGGTTGATCCCAGCGTGCTGCACCTTTGGAAAGTGGCTGAAAAACATACCACGGGTTGACCCAAGCTGTCATCGTGGTCGAGTATTTGAGCATCCAAATTGTAGGTCACGTTAGATAACACGCTTTTTCCCAGAAACTGTAACTAAGGTCTGCTCAGCATAGTTGCAGTATAAACCATAGTAAGGTTTTGTGGGTGTTGGATAAACACAAATGTGCTTGAGCAAGAATCTGCAATAGGGATTGACTATCCACCCTAGTAGTGTGACCAGGTATACATACAACTTTGCCCCGGGCCCTTTCTTAACTTTTCACATATGAATCCTATTATTTTCCGAATTATGATATTCTTTTACAAAAATATATTGCTGGTATTAATCCTATTTTAAATTTTCACAGTGTTTTGACCCTTGTTTGTGGGTTAACTATTCGCCTAGTTGGGGACCTGACAGGTGCTACTAGCTTGGTGAAGGTGGACCTTGGAACACCAGTTCCACGTTCCTTAAGACCTCCTTGCTGTCGGATGTATTATATCGTACCGGTTAATGATTGAATAAGCTCTTTGCAAATTCTACTACAATCCCGGCAATAGTAATGTTAATATGACCAATTCCTCATAAGGAAATTGTAACATTCATTGACTGAGCAGTTAGTACTATTATCTGTTGAACTTTATAAAATCTTTTTCGGGAAGATGGGTTCCTCGAGTCCAGCAAATGTTATTGATGGAGGTTTTTCTTTTCAAACCTTTTGTTTGAACTCCTTTGGAACGCCAACATTTTGATTATGTCATTATTTTCCCTTCGAGTTACATATGCACATAATTTTATTCGTCGCTGTTTTTGAAAGTGATGCTTCTGTTATTTGATACAACTGCTTGGCATTGTGTAGTGCTGATCCATAAGGGTCGAAGATGGCTGCTCTTCACCAATATCCTCTGGCTTTACTGGCATCAAACCATTTATAATCATTGATGTTAGAAAGAGGTTATATGCATCTGACAGTTTAGATATTTCTGAACAGGTTTTCGCGCCATTAATGATAGTCTCGATCTGACGAGGCCATTTTGGAAAATCCACTATTGCATCATTAACGATTTGAGAAAGTCATTATTTCCAAATCATTATTTAAAGAAATGCGTGCGTCCTGTAAACCCAATAGAATAGTAGAGCAACACGTTCACTGAAGCCGTAACACCAATAGTGAGTCTAGGGTAAGATATCCTGTCCGCGCTCACCTCTCCTTAGGCTGATTTTAATTATTTTTACTTCTATTAGGCTGGTTACCATTTCCAGGCAAGCGAACCAATTTCAACCTACTATTTAACTATAGCTAGACGAAAATGGAATCGTGT
>OZ010573.1:10868167-10898167 GCA_963932145.1 Acanthosepion lycidas
ACTCGGGTCCTCACTTTAAAAACCGACCATGTGTCACAACCTGACTCGGTGGGAGGGGGTCAAGTAAATACTGTGTATATCTGTTCATGAGCGTGAGTGAGCCTCAGAGCCTTTGTTAAATCTAGATAGGAGGACTTTGAATCACTTTAAAGTGGAACAGACTTTTGTTTTCTTCCTTCTTTGAACTCGTCAATCTTGACCTGTTCAGGTTAACGTTCTTCTTTCCTACTTATCCTTACTTCCTGTTCTTTCTTTCGCTTTTCTTTTCTTTCTTTCTTTCTTTCTTTCTTGTTTGCTTGCTTCACCATGTAAATTTCTTTCTTTTTTCTCTTGATTTCGTTTTTTTTCTTTTTCTCTTTATTCTATTTATAAACATTCCTTTTTTTTCGTTTTATTTTTCTTTAGTTATCCTTCTTTCCTTTTCATTTGTGGATTTCCCTTTTGTTTAAGTTGTTTCTTCTTCGTTTCTCTCTCTCTCTCTCTCTCTCTCTCTCTCTCTTTCTCTCTCTCTCTCTTTCTTCACTCGTTCCTCTTTTTATTCTACCCTTTTTTTATCTTGTAATTAATTTTGTTGGAGTAATTTAGCGTCGGTTCAGTAACCTCTCGTTGTAATTTCATAATTAAACTAATCATTTTCATTGATAAAAGGCATTGTGTACACGACTTAAGAATATGTTTTGTCGACTTTCCTTTGACCACAAAACTGAAAACATCTCCCAAAAATTAATACCCTCAAAGAAAATGACAAGAATTATTATTAATATAAGTTCTCTATTACAATTTTATTTTCGGGTGTAATGACCAGAATCATATTCTCTTTAATTTAGACTTTTTCTTACCAATATTCATCATTTTAATTTTACCAAAATCTCTTCCAGGAATTTCATTTCATTTGATGATTTAATTCTTCCTGTTTTCTTCAGTTTCATGTTCGAAGTTTCCATTTTTCTAATCGCTATTTTGATGGCTATGGCTATTTTTAATTAATTATTTTTTTGTAATCAATGAAATTTCACATCAGTCGTGTCTGGAGGATCTCACCCGGGATCATGTGACAGTAAAACTCTAAATTATTCAAAGAATCACTTTAGTATATGTACTGATCTTTGTTTAAGTCTGACGAGTTTTCACGTCAAGGGATGAAGACATCCGCATCTTGCTGAAGCTACATAAAAAAAATATAGAACAGCAGAAGAATTTACAAAGTAGGTTCGTCATACACATTTCTAGCAGGTGAGAAATTACCTCAGCAGAGAAAGAGCATATTATTTTTTTTTCTATTGCTGCCTTTCTTGGGTAGCTACTCTTTAGCATATTTGTTTTTTCGTTTTTTTGTTGTTTTTTTTTGGGTGGGGGGAGTACTGAATAATAAAAATGCATTCACAAAATTTTAATCTTAATGCATTCCAAATCTGTTTTGTTTTGTTTGGTTTGTTTTAACCTCATTGTCCTATTTAATGTCGAAAATATTTTTATTACTGTTGCTGGTAATATTTTTTGTCAAAACTGTATTGTTGGTAATATTTTTTCAAAAGCGTATTGCTAGTAATATTTTCCTTTTTCAAAAATGTATCTGCTGGTAATAATCTATTGCTGGTAATAAATTCTCCAAAAAAAGTATTGCTGGTATTAAGACCTGTTTTTATACTAATGTTTTTATGTTTTGACCCCTTTTGGAAGGTTAACTATTTGCCCATAGCTGGGACCCAGACAGATGCTACCAACCCGGGTCAGGGTGGACCTGGAACACCAGCAATCAAGAGTTATAAAGAAAAATACATTGATTAGTAATAACTATAGAGGTAGTATTTTTGGTATATTAATCTCTTATTTTAATCATTTCACCCCAGGCAAGGTAATAATGCCTCCAAGACGCCAGGGGTTACTCTGTGTGAAAGAGAATTAGAAAACTTTAGTGAAGAGAAAGGCAAATAATAGAACAGGTTTCAGGAAGATACTTGCATCGCATTTAAATTTTTGAAGATCGTAGGTGGCAGTGAAGCAAGAACTCAATTGTATTTAAGTCGAGAGTGTTTCCGGGCTAGTCGATAGTACTTTGATTTGCTCACTAAGGCTTGTTCGTGCAGCGTTACAATTTTCGTACGCTCCTTGGAGTAACGTCCATCGCAGACAATGGCAATAGTGTCTGGGCGTGATGATAAATCAGATCAATCACGGATGACGCAATATTTTTTCAAGGTCAAACGAATTTCATCATACACCCCGAAAATAGATTTATATTACTGCACACCACTGCAAATGAACTAATCTGAGAAAAAAAAGTAGATATCGATTACACCGTGTAATTTCGAATGGATCTAAAACTGACCGTATGTTGAAAGAAAGGAAACTGAAGCGGTTGTTTCAATTAATTTGCAGATGGCTGTATATGGGTGTAGTTTGAAAAAAAAAACTTACTTCATGGACGTCGGTACATAAAAAGAAGCTCGTGGGGAAGCCATATGGTTTTTATGCTGACAAACTGACGCAAAATCACGGCAACCACGAGATTTAAGAAAACATAAATATGCAGTGTACGAAAGACGGCGGGTGGTGGGGAGAAAAGGAAGTTAGTCTACAAAATACCAGACAATACGAGAAATACAACATCTACAATGCGTCAGTGGCAATAGCATCATGCCGAAAGACACACAGGCGCTTGGCGTTGCTCTAAAGTTCAAAATAACTTTTATGTTATAAACATTTATGTCATAAAACAAATAACTCGAACAAACACGAGAGAATCATCTTGTATGTACTTATTTTTACTTATTCCTTTGCTTAAACATTGACTTATACATTTAATTGGAAAATATGGCGGAGGTTGAATTGATAAAGAGGCGGGAAGAGAGAACGAATGAATGTCAATGGGAGAAGGTGCGCAGACCAATCGTTTGCAATCGCGATCAGCTCATAGATCAATAAATTAATCCAAAGGGTTGATTGAAGAGTTGAGGAACACAAGGTGATTTCCCGGTTGCCAAATAGAAACGGTCATCTTCCACCCTCCTTTTGCCATCACTTGTGCCTCAGACAACGTATCGCCTGGGGCTTCGTTCATGAATCACGCTATACGGTTTGCCACTTATTGTCATCACTTTATTACCTCGAGTTAAAGTGAGAATTTCTCAAATGGCCGACAACCAACCGCGAAATCTGCGGATCAATTACTGTTAATCAGTAGCCGAGTAATGACCTACAGTGAAATCAGTGGGGAGATTTTAAAGGTAAACAGGGTGAATTTATCAATATAAATTGGAAGCTATGTGGATTGAATATATTGATTTCCAAAGAGGCTAAACGCTGAAAATTAAAATACTGTATTTTAAACAAACATCTTAAAATAATTGTCGGACATTGTCCATTTCATAATGTGTAAATTATTTAAACAAAACATTTCATAATGTGTAAATTATTTAAACGATGGTTGTGTTACTCTGTAAGTTGTAAACTATTATAGAAGCTCATTTGTCTCGATATAAATTCCGTCCACCAGCAAGATAGACAATCATGGGAATGTATCGACCTAGAATGCGCATAATGATTAAAATTCTTAAAAGAAAAAATTATGCGACTTGGCACAGGAGGAAATATTGTCACATTAACGATTTTTTCCGATGTAAACATTTCATATCTATTTGCTAGTTTTAATAACAAAATAATGTCCTGAATTCAGCAAATAATGACAGGAATCGTTCTTTCATGATGTTATACATACTTTATCTTAATAGTATAGAAAACTAGGGACAAATTTTGAGGCATGAATATTAATGATACATTCTTATAAATAACGGATTTTGAGAAAAATTCTGAATATTTTGGTTTAAAATTCTTTATAGATTTTTCCGTTCTCAAAAATAAAATTAGTGGCATTGTTTCATATAATCAGATCTGTATTTGTTCTTTTCATATATTTCTTCAAGTGTTATCTATTAATTTTCTATCGCTTTAAAAAAAGAAAACAAACTTCCAAACGAATGTTATTTCGTTTGTTAATCAATCGAAGAATCTTTTTCGATAATAATGGAAGCACTGATTCCATATTCTTCGAATGAAATGCAATCGTTTACGCCGCTTGGGTATTCAGTATTTATGACACAAACGCGATACTGTTATCACCTTCAGAAGTTTTTTTTTTTTTTTTTTTTAGTGGCTGGGGGGAGGAGGCGCAAACTGTCATTTGCAATTTATCTCTGCATTTCACCGACCTAGCAGAATCTTTCGGCATCAATCTCAAATTATGCATTGCATATATTGAAAATGATATGGCTTATCAGTTCCACAGTCTGTGGAGATTTTATTTCACGTGCCGTGTGTGGAAACAGAATAAGAAAATATTAAATAGATTGCGCCGAGAGTCTCATGGGTCCATGTAGTCTGAAATATTATTGTATAATATAATCGGCGTATATGAAAAGCTGTCATAATAATACCCAATGTAAATGGACGTTTGATATCTCTTTATTTTTTGGATTTTTTTTTTGTTTTTTTTGTTTTTTTTTCTTTTTGTTTTTTTTTACTCTGGTTGACCTGATCTTCTGCTTTTATACAGTTTTTAATCATTTCGCCCCCAAGCAAGCGTTGACTGGAAGAACCTGAGCAAACGTTATTAACTGATGACTATAAAAGAAAAGGACTCAAGGAAACGATCGATTTTTTTAGTTTAATTTTTGAAGATCATGTTTGACAGGAAAGCAAAAACCTGATAGAGAGTTCCATAAATGAGAAGTTCAGAGAAAGGACATTAAAAGAGCCTGGGAGAAATAAAATGGCGACTGACACTGCGATAATATCTAACCTGCGTGCGCGCAATGAAACAACATTTATTCTCTTGATACCGCTATTACTGTATAAACTTTTGACTCCTCCCTCATCTATTTACATTATTCGGACTACTGTCCTCATCTTTGTCGCCATATTTATTACAACGTTTCGGCCGTTATACGCTCCGGCCTTCTTCAGGTGATTGGAAAGTCGAACTGTTCTTTCACTGGGGTAGACTGTTCTAGTTCCACGTGTCATGTATAATGGATGTCAGTTATCAGTTATCTCCTGTTAATACACCTCTCCAAGTTCTCCACTGCCTTAATCGGGTATTGAACTCACAATCTTTGGGTCCGGTCACTGGATCTAAACAAGGACTTTATCCACTGTGCCATGTATCCTTAAGGGCATTCCAACCACCTGAAGAAGGCCGGAGCGTACAACGGCCGAAACGTTGTAATAAATATGGTGACAAAGATGAGGACAATAGTCCGAATAATGTAAATAGTGTACATAATACCTCATCTCAGAAATATAGACAGATACTGAAAGGGCGAAACGTTGTAATAAATATGGGGACAAAGATGAGGACAATAGTCCGAATAATGTAAATAGTGTACATAATACCTCATCTCAGAAATATAGACAGATCACTCGGTAATGTTTATTTACAAAATTACCTGAACCAAGTACAATGCGATATTTATTATTTATATTTTATAAGTGAATACATTTGAAAAGAAATCATTTTATTCTTCAAAAATTTATTAGAAAAATACGTAATATCAAAATACTTAAACCAACTACGAAGCAATTTATGATTTTATAAATAACTATGAAACAAGATTATATATATATATATATATATATATATATATATATATATATATATATATATATATATATAGGTAGTAATCCGTTGATATAAAATCCAAGTGAATCCTATTAACACAATATATTATATTACATATTAAAATTGATTCATACATAGAGCTCAATGTTTTTCTAATAAACAAGGCAATATATTTCATACAATTGCGATTAAGATGCCATTATGTAAATGATTATTTTCACCTTCTAAAATTAAATTTACGGGATTTTTCAAACAGTCAATGAATGATAAAGTTTAGAATAAAAATTCAAAAATTTATCATTCACTGACTGTTTGAAAAAACTTGTAAATTTAATTTTACAAGGTGAAAATGATCATTTACATAATGGTAACTTAATTCCGATCGTATCATTTATATATATATATATATATATATATATATATATATATATATGTGTGTGTGTGTGTGTGTGTGTGTGTGTGTGTGTGTGTGTGTGTGTGTGTCTGTGTGCGTGTGGGTGTGAGTGTGTGGGTGTGTTGATATAAAATCCAAGTGAATCCTGTTAACACAATATAAAATATCAAATATTAAAACTGATTCCCACATAAAGCTCAATGTTTTTTTTTATAACAAACAGAGCAATATATTCCATACAATTGGAACTAAGATACCATTATGTAAATGATCATTTTCACCTTGTAAAATTAAATTTACGACAACTACCACACTCCCTTCATCTCGCGACTTTGCGACGTTTTGTTCTTCAAATATGAAATCCCACTTGAAAGAAACAAGATTTCAAGACGCGAGAAAATTCAAAAGAATGCAACTAGTTATCTATCATATAAACAGGAGTTCTTTCACCATCAATGCTGGATAAAGTGCCTGGCTTCACAATGGCAATACTTCGAAGGAGATTAAATGCCGCAATGATATGTGCTGTAGTTTTCTCGGTGCTTTTTGATCAGACCTTGCATATATATATATATATATATATATATATATATATATATATATATATATATATATATATATATATATATATATATATATATATATATATATATATATATGTATATATATATATGTGTGTGTGTGTGTGTGTGATAGAAATTAGGAAGATTTGAGAGGATTATAATGAAATAATTCATCGAGTCTAGAAGAAACCTTAAAAGTATGCAGAAAGAACTAGACGGCCGTTTCGTCCTATATGTCAGACTCATCAACAGTGCGCATCCACCTACCGAGAATTGAAACTCGGACAGTTATGTTATTAGGCAAACGCCATAACAACTGTACCAACGTGCCTCGGTGACGAAGAGGTAACGAATTAGACTCTATTCCGTGGTGGATCTCATCCGAGTTTCTCTTTACCGATAGTATGGTGCCTCCACGAGCTACGACTACTATTCCCAAGCGGATAGAGCACTAGAAGCCGGTTCAAGCAAGGATATATACAAGTAATAGAAATTAGGAGGATTTGAGATAATTATAATTAAGGAATTCATCGAGTCTAGAAGAAACCTCAAACCTTTTCGTCCTATATTTGGGGCTCATGAGTCACGTGGGTGAAAGGTATATTGACAACAGAACAATATGTCTAGATAAATATATTCTTTTTTTTAATATCCTTTTTAAAACCCTAATAATTGTCGTTACTGTTGTTTTATGATTTGTCTTTATTTAATTTATTTTTTCCCGCCTTTCATTACCATTATCTCACAGTTATTGTCCAATCGGAGACTTATCTTTTATTTATCCCTATAGCTTACAAACGGTTGTAAAATAAAGACAACTATGACTCATAAAAAAAATGAAAGAGAGACAGGTCAAAAATGAATTCTGTAGCTTCTACAATATTCAGAATGTATTAGGTTGGTGCAAAAACAATGTCGTTTTTTGACGTATTTTTTAACGTTGCGCCAACCTAATACTTTCAAATTTGCGAAGGGCAGCGGTTAGTGATTCGGAAAGAGATATCGGCGACTTGATTTCATTGGTTTGGGGTTTTTTATGGCATATCAATCTCAATAGGTTATTTAATGCCGACAAGTTTGTTTTTTTTATTGCTGGTAATATTTTTTTTCAAATAGATAGATAGATAGATAGATAGATAGATAGATAGATAGTGATTGGTTTGGTTTATATATGGGGAATATAACAGTAAATATATGAACAGGTTAAGATTGTAGTGATCAAAGAACCATCCTCTTGGGAGTCGGTTCCACAATGCAGCGGTGTGAAAAAGCATCTAGAGTGGAACTTATATCTCAACAATGGAATAAAGGTGGTTTACTGCAGTGTGCGTGGCATTGGGTGGGGGGGTTCTTAGTCGGGTGGTATAGAACAGGCGGAACTAAGGAATGTAGTTCGTCTGGACACTTTCCAAGGAACTAGCGATAGATCGGCGAGAGGCTTGTAACGATGTAGTTTGTTTTGTTTTACGGTTTATCAACCTCAATGGGTTATTTAATGCCAACAAGATTTTTTATTGCTAATTATATTTTCTATCTATCTATCTATCTATCTATCTATCTATCTATCTTTCTATCTATCTATCTATCTCAGTATATATTGGTTTGGTTTGTTTTGTTTTATGACATATCAACCTCAATGGGTTATTTAATGCAGACAAGATTTTTATTGCTGTTATATTTTCTATCTATCTATCTATATATATATATATATATATATATATATATATATATATATATATATATATATATATATATATTGGTTTGTTTTGTTTTACGGCATATCAACCTCAGTAGGTTATTTAATGTCGACAAGATTTTTATTGCTGTTATATTTTCTATCTATCTATCTATCTGTCTCGGTATATATTGGTTTGGTTCGTTTTGTTTTACGGCTTTTCAACCTCAATGTGTTATTTAATGCCGACAAGATTTGTATTGCTGGTAAATTTTTAAAAAAATGTATTACTGGTAATATTTATTCAAAAATTCATTGGTGGTAATAAAACAAATTTCTACACGTTTTGATACCAGTTTGGGGGTTAACTATTTGATCATAGGTAGGACCCTAACAGGCGATTCCACCCCGGGTTAGGGTGGACTTGGGAAAACCAGCAATCTAGTGGTGGTTCCACGCTCAAAATCTCCTGATCAGAGACCTAGGTGTTGAATGTAGTTTATCGTCTTACCCAGGACGCGATTATAGTCGAGTGCATGAAGTTAACTTTCGCACATTGGTAAATATATCAATCCGTCTCTTCAACTTTTTCCAGACGCTATGGGTTAAATAATAACACCGACTTGGATTTCTTGAGCTGGCAAAAAGTCTAGGAGGAAATTCCAAACCCCCATGTTTGTTAGTTTTTCAAAAAAAAGTCCAATACTTAACCCGTTTTCAATGCCCTCACCATTTACTAAATATTTGAATATAACCACAGCAGGTCAATATTTCACCCGCGGTTATAAATCTGAGCAAAAGCAAAAAAAAGAACAAGAAGATTTGGTTTCTTCATCTTACTATGCAGTCTGCTCAACAAAAAAAAATTATATTATACTGATTTCAATCCTCACTTTAAATCTTTAAGGTTTGAAAAAATAAGTTAAGCTTATTAAAGTCTTTGTGCGTTATATCGGGATATGAATGTTTAGCAAGTTCGTTTCGCAGAACATAAATACAGCAAATAGATTGATTCTGAGTACTCTTAATTATCGTCTTGAATTAGACTTTGACGAATAAATAACTGTAGCACTGATTAAAATGCTCATCTCAAAGTCTAGTATTCAGTGAATTAAATTCTTACAGGCTTCCATACATAGATTAGGCTTTGCAATCAACTGCCATAAGCTCTGTAAGTACAGACAAAAATTTTCACTATGAAAGATACTATCGAATTTGACCATAATTCTTTATTAGAATTGAATTGCCTCAATGTTGCACCATTTTTCTAACTTGGGAAGGCGTACCTATTTGGATGTATTCAAAATCTCGGATTTTAGCGATCTTTTGACATAAAGATATAAGTAAATCCAATGATCAAAAAACATGAAAATGTTAACATGTTTCAGCTTGTCCCAAACTCCAAACGTCTAAGTGGTTACTGAAAATGAAACACAATATATGATCGACCCGCTTCCTAATATCTGACTAAATCAGTAAACATTAAGTTACGGTTTCTTTTCTTTTCTTATAGATTCTTAAGCGGAGCATTAAATTTTCAACGCCCTTCTATTCAACGCCACCTACTGACAGTGTATATTCAGGAACTTGAATAAGTAAGGCTATGGATGGCGTGTTCAAAGGGTTAAAATCTCATAATAGGTAACATGATTAAAAGCGGACAAACCAACTAAGTACACGATACCAGATGTTGACTCAGGTGTGGCTAATAAATGCATATCAAATAAAAAAACATAACAACCATTACAGATCGGTGTTAACGTTTGCGTTCATGAACTTCTTTCCCGGCTACTCGTGTGGTCGGAAGTTGACAGAAGATCTTCTATATGATATCTTTCTTTTCACGCCGGAAAAAGAAAAAAAAAAACTGATATCAACCAGTGATGTTGCTTTATATGACTGCTATTATGGGGGGGGAAGGGCGATCGCATGTCAACCCATTTAGAGTTCAGCGACCGACATGTTTATACTACATTAGCTGCCGTAAGCAGTTGTTGCGAGAATTACTGTGACCCCGCCTATAAATTCCTACTAAGGCAGGTTTCATTGTAAATCTTTACTAAATGTACTTTTGTCGTGCAACGCGAACAAAACAGTGACAGTGATTTAAAAAAAAAAATCGTACTACTTACAAATGTTTTCACCTGCTATTGAAATAAAAACAATTTGTCTTTTATCAGAACCCACCACCCACACCAAAATGAAGTATTTTATTTTGTCGTGTCTACTTAACTGCCTCTGACCCTGACAGGCACAAATGTTACAAAACGGTAACTAGTTATAATGTTTGGGCGCATATCAGTACCTATCAAAGAAAACATAACTTTACATGTATTTGTGTAATTTAAGTATACACACACACACACACACACACATATATATATATATATATATATATATATATATATATAAAAGTGAACATAGAAGTCAACACTTAGAGGCGGCAGTCTGTTTCATGCTATATGTAATCGTCAGGCCACATATGCTGTTATTTTTCTCGGCTATTTATATATATACGGGTTAGTGGTGCATTGTGGGTATTCTATTAAATAACGTTAGGTTAATAATCCGACGTTCTTTAGTATTTTTGTTTTTATTTTTATAAAAAACAGTGCTCAATACAAAAGTAGAGCCTAAATTATAATTATTTTAAAAAAAAAATATGATTCCATCGCTGAATAAGAGTTCTCATGTTTCATTAACAGGACCTAAAAAATTCAATTTAATTATTAAAATTAAATTGAATTAAAGTATCAAGCTCTGTTTCATCCTCAAGGGAATTTTTTGGAATAACTAATCTTGAAATTTACGCAACTTTATAAGCATATTTATTCGTAATATTTATCACTAATGAAACGGCTGCAGCAATTATTTCAATAAGGGTTAACATATTGTATCAACATATTAGTTACTAATACTAATATTTTTTAAAACATGAGAACTCTTATGTAGCGATGGAATCATATATTTAAAAAAATAACGTATATATATATATATATATATATATATATATATATATATATATATATATATATGCATGCACATTTCATTGTAAACTACAGAGAAGATGCTTTTATTTTGCTTTTTATACAATTTCACATGCGATCTAATATTTTTTTTTATTTTCGGATGATAAATTATATAAAAACTGTCCGAAACCAACACTTAATAATATTAACTTTGAAAATGGACATAATATCTTGACCGTGTTTTTAAAAAAATTAAAACATTTTATAAAACATACATACGACAAACTATTTCTTATTTTGACAGTTGAAATATAATCCTTGAAAATAGCGATATGTATAGCCGAAATCGCTCGGATAAAAAGAACATTCGGACAGTTTTTATATAATTCATCATCCGAAAAGAAAAAATATTAGATCGCATGAAAAATTGTATAAGAAGCTAAATAAAAGCACCTTGTACGTAGTTTTTAATGAAATGTGCATGAAAGAAGGATTGCTGCATAAATACACACACACACACACACACACACACACACACACACACATATATATATATATATATATATATATATATATATATATATATATATGTAAATATCAATGACAATAGGAAAACTGTAATATTTGGCGACGCGTTTCGTCCAATGTGGACATTCTCAAGGAAAAAAAAACGAAATGAATTTATTTAAACAAACTAACTAATAATAACAAAAACAAAATGACCTTATTATCTTGTTATTATTAGGTTGGTGCAAAAATAATGACGCTTTTTGACGTTAAAAAATACGTCAAAAACCGTCATTATTTTTGCACCAATCTAATATTAGTTACTATTACAGTTTTCCTGTTGTCTTTTACATTTATAATATTGTCTTTTTCTACAGGTTAAGTCTGCGAAATATATATATATATATATATATATATATATATATATATATATATATATGTTGTAATTATTATTATTGTAAACCAGGGTTAACTACACTTATTGACGTGTGCACATGGTAACCTTAATAAATAAAATGAGCATACCATCGTTTTCTTTGTCAGTTCTAGACAATGCATAGTCCACTAGACGTAATTGAGTTGGTTAAAAACCAAGGCGACTACCCAAACATCTATACCCATTAAAGATACCGTTTACGATAATAAGAAATAATGTTGGATTAAAAATAAAATCCATTAACTCGAAGGACAGCTCGTGCCGCTATTCAAAGAGCAGGAAACTTGAGTAGCGACGTGAGATGTTGATACTGTGAAGCGTTTTTGATTCTGTCAAGAGATCGTCTAGACGAACAGCACTTTGATTTACTGGTATTTGCCTTTTAGTCTCTTGACACTTTTACCTTTCCTTTTTCGGTATATATATATATATATATATATATATATATATATATATATATATATATATATATATATATATATGTATGTATGTTTTATTAAATAATATAGACAAGTTTTGTCTGTTTATTTTAAGTAAATTCCTTTCATATTGTCTGACAAGCTTAATAACATTACTATTGAAAGACGAAAGAAAAACACCATATAGATACATGTTTTTTTTAATCCTATGTAAGCTTTCAGCTTACATAAGCCCTCATCAAAGATGACATTTACATTTCAATATATTAAACAATACACGGACAAAACAATTATGATAGTCTGATTTTGTTGCATGGAAGATTTCCAAGCAACTACAAACTCGTGTAAACGAAAATCGCATCACAACTCGTGACGTCACACATGACCACACGAGAGTGAAAATGAGAAGTATTAAGTATGGAAAGCCGTTGGTATAAATGGCTTCTGTTATCAATTATAGACATTTAAGTATATTTGTGGAGATTTCATAGTTTATTTTGTTCGGGTTAGGTTTCAACTGTTTTATATATATAACTTCAAGAATTTTTAGTTTTTGTTTATTGTTTTCATATTTAAGTATAGTTGTTTTCAACGAGGATTTTCCGGAATTGTGTAGGCATGTTGTTTTAAATGCCTAAAAATGTTAGAGTTATCATTCAAATGTATATAGTATTTAATGAAACATGAATCAATGAAAAAATGCTGCCTAAATACACACACAATATATCTATACATATATATATATATATATATATATATATATATATATAGATAGATAGATAGATAGATAGATAGATAGATAGATAGATATAATATGTCTGTGTGTGCGTGTAAATTATTTTTAGGTTGTTCAGGCTGAGTGTATATGTAAAGGAAGAAAATGAATAAAAATACAAAGGAAAAAATACCTTTAGCCGGGGCGTTTCGTCCTATGAGGAACTTTATGAAATGCAAATTTTCCGCGTGTTTTTATCAAGGCATTTTTTCCTCGTGTATCTTTATTAATATATATATATATGTGTGTGTGTGTGTGTGTGTGTGTGTTTGAGTAATGAAATCTATCTACATTAGAGGCTTCATAGTTTCGAGCTGCTGTCACATCTAATCTGCGCTTTTAAGCTGGGATTTACATGGATTTTTTCAATGTGTTGTTGTGTTCCTTCTTCATCATTCCAAGCGCTTCTTTTATTATTATTATTTTTTATCATTATTATTATTGTTATTTTCTTTGTTGGAGGTAGTGTTGATGTTATTGTTTATTTGCTCAGTGCTTGTGTTCATAATTATTATTGTTGTTGTTGTTGTTGTTGTTGTTGATGATGATGATGATGATATTGCTTATTTACTTATTTATTTAATTTAGCATATCTTTTTAATTGTTAATATTATAAAAGGAAGAATCGTGTTTCCAAAGTGAACATTTTCTTTTCTCTTTTGCCAAACACTTTTCTCTTCATTTTTGCTTTACTTGCTCAAAGAATTTCAAATAACTGGCGTTATTCTATTTCAAGATCCCACTTACAGTCTGTATAATTGTCGTTGAAAATGTCGTAATCTCCACATAAAGACGAGTATAAAAATGAGGCAGGTAAACAAAAGTGACACCCGTGCGTTAATAGGGCAATTAAGAGCGGCAAAAAGCAGTTAATTCCTTGCTAGTGGAGTCAAAGAGGCGCTAAGTCTACTCGGCAGACGTTATCCTATTATATAAAGGATTATTTCAAGTTCTTCGTAACTAAATTGATGTTGTCCATTCGTTCTTAAAGTGTCGGAAGTAAAAACAGAAAAAAGGTTAATTGTTTGAGTAGCTTCTCCAACTTACTCCGTGCGCACGCGTCTCTTTCTTGTAGGTCTTAAGGTGATTTATATTACGCATGCGCGATTAGTGCCATAGTTGGAAAAATATTATTTAATTTATTCTTTTCTTCGTTTTTACCTTTCTCTTTTTCCCATATTCGTCGTTCTTCTCCCTCTCTCGTTTTCATTCAGATCATCTTACTTTTTTCTTTCTTTTTTTAGTCTTTCTTTTGGCAATTTTTGTTTTCATTCTTTCTTTTCTGTACCTCATTTTCATATGGATGTTTTTCTTTGTCCTTGCTTTCTTTCTTTGCTCTTCCTTTTCTCCACCTTATTTTCATTCAGATGATTATTCTTTCTCTTTTATTTCTTTTCTCTTTATTTCTTTCTTTTTTTTTTACTTTTCCCGTCTCTCATCGTTCGTTTCCGCATTTCTTTCATTCGTTATATCATTCTTTTTCTTTCCTTCATTTTTCCTTCTTTCTTTCTTTTGGTATCTTCCATATTCACTTTTTTTTCTCCACCTTTTCATTGTGACAAGCTATTATCTTTCTTTCTTTCGCTCTTTTCTTTCTTTCTCAAACCTTTCCATTTTTAGCTTTCTTTCTGCTTTTCCTTCTTTGTTCGCCAAGTATATCTTTATTTCTTTCCTTTTTCTTTCTTTCTTTTACTATTAGGTTGGTGCACAAATAATGTCGTTTTCTCACATATTTTAATACGTCAAAAAACGATATTATTTTTGCAAAAACCTAATACTTACTTTTTTCACTACATTCTTTTTCACTCTTTCTTTTTCACACTTCCTTCATTCTTTTTTTTTTAATCTTCCTTTTTCCCACTTTTTTTATCCACCTGAATTTCTTTCTTTCTTTCCTTTTCTTTTTTTTTTTTTTTTTTTTTTGCTACTTACTTTTTTTCGCTCGTTTTCCTTCGGATTATGTTTCTTTCTTTCTCCCTTTGACGTTCTCTATTTTTCCTTTATTTCTTTTGACTACTTGCTTTTTCACTCTTTTTCTACTTTCTTTCCGAACAGTAAAATATAAAAGTAATGCAGAATGTTAAACATTCTTTTGCTCCCTGAAATCCAACAAAACGTCACGCTCCCACGAGTCGATAGGAAGAATCGTGTTTAGCATTAAAATAAAAAAAAGAACAGTTCACAATTTCTAATGTCATCAAGTCATGCCCATTAGGTTTTTAAAGCTGACATCGCCATGTTGTAACACGTAATTTCTTTAAGACAGGTGAGATGAAATAATTAAAAAAAATATCTCTACTGCCTAAATGTCTTTGCTAATACCTGATAATAGATATCCAAAGAGAAATACTGGACTCTATCCAAACTCTGGTTTTATATGAAAAACTCTATCAGTATCGATTATGACAACTGAAAATTGACGGTGAGACCCCAGAGATAGGAAGTGAAATAAAAATAACCTTCACTGTTTCTTTCCTCAGCTTTCACACTGGAGCTGCTCCGTCAAACGACTCAGTAAATAAAAATATCCCTTCATTTTTCAGAATTTATTTTATTTTTTAGATAAACGTTTTGAGATCATCAATGAATTTGATCATCTGATCAAAGGAGGCCTATTCATGTAACGGTCAGTGGCTCGGAAAAAGAGAAATCAACGAGCAGAGTTCGAATTCCAGTCAAGTTCGTTGCATTCACTTTCGCACAAACACCCTCAAGAAAAGTATGAGTCCATCCCTTCTTCCCACGTTATGGGTTAAATAGCAGGTAAGACTGAACTCTCTAACCGTGGTTGGCAACCAATTCAGGAGAAGGAAAAAGTTGAATTTAAAAATGGTTATGTTGGTAGCCCTGCCGGGGAGCATATTACAGTGCCATTAAAAAGAAGAAAATGAAGAAGAAAAAAAAGATTATGTTCACAATTATCTGTCGCGCGATGGTGAACTCTATGATCGCGTCTGAGGACGAATTACAAAAGCCTGAAGAGTTATCAATTGTTAAATTGAACGTGGCAGGTAGGGAGAAAACACCGAATTTAGAGAAACTTACCATCTTAGATTCCTCGAATGTAGAACATTACAATGTATTCATGAAACAAAACAACTGGTCGAACTTAGTTCTTGCACAGATAAAAGATTTTCAGAAGGTTTATAATAAAATACTTAATTCATATGATCTCATCCAAGTACAATCATTACCGTTTTATGAACTTATACCATCTCTTACATGAATTGCATATTCCAGTATAAATATACAAGAGACGTAAGCATTTCACCCCAAGCATGGCGGGAGTGCCACTAGCACGCAAGTGGTTACAGAGAGATTAAGAGTAAAGGGGGACGTTTGAGGAAAAGATAAAAAAAAAGGACGGGGATCGATCAAGACCAGGACTTCACAAGATGTCGATTGACATTACATTTGAAAATTTCAAAATTTTAGCTATCAGAAAAGCAAGTAATAGGAAAGAAGCTCCACTATCTGGAAGTGCGAGAAAAGAAGATGTTGGAATAGAAGAGGCTGTTACATTTAACTGCGTCGACAGTAAAAGTGTGGGACCAATATGCCAACCTAGTAACAGGCTTAAATTCTTGCAGCTGGGGTACCAGTAAAAATAGCCCGTCAGAGCAGTTGCCATGAAAATACTTGTAGAAAAGACAAAGGGAAGCCACATTACGTCTGTGAGAAACTGACTGTAGTCGAGATGCCAGGTCACGACCTATCACATTGCATATCCCTCTTTGGATTTTGTTGAAAACCTGTAGATGAACCTGCGAGGGCACCACACCATATATGACATCAGGAATATCGTTGATGAAGATCAGGGACAGTGTAGGAACCAAGATAGAACCTTGAGGATCACCGTGTCAAAGGAAATGGAGGAGAAGCCGTTTAGGACGAACTTCATTTCACGGGTTGACAGGAATGATTGGATTAAATCAAATAATCGTCCTGTAATACAGTATTACTGAATCATACGTTAAAGGCCGGCATGCCAAACCTTATCAAACGTCTTAGAGATATCTAGAGCCACGGCTCGAGCTTCGCCGTTATTATCAAGAGCTTACTATACAAATTCAATTATGGCCGTAATCACGTCAGCGGTAGACCGGGCAAAGCGGAAACCACATTGTTTTTCAGAGAGTAGATCATGGGAGGTAAGACGCTTAACCACTTCGTCATTGATCAAAGCCTCGAAGACATTGCGGGAAAGTGGTAGGAGGCTAATAGGTCAGAAGGGCTTCCAGAGTTCTTAAAAGCAGGGACAACAGATGAGGACATCCAACAGGCTGGAAAACAAAGATTGGGTGAATAATTTCAGAAATGATTATGTCGGGACGTAGAAGAACCACGTATGCTCGCCTTTCTCAAATTAATGGATTTTCAGCATCAATAAGTTTTCTGAAATATCATATTTTGCATATACTATATCTTCCATGAAAACATTTATTAATATTTAATCAATTTTCAGGTTCTACCTGTATATTTTTTTGTTCCAAAATCTTAAAATCAACCTTGTGATAACCTCGCACTTCATCCCCGCAAAATACTTATCGCATAATTGTTTCTTATATTTTTTCTTAGTCATGTCATTTGACGTAGGATCATGGTTTGCCACAGATTCCATATTTATATTGTTCGTAAGAAAAATCGGATAATATTCCAATATAAAAATATGGGTGCAATCGATGGAACCTACGATATTATTGAAGAGTTAACGTGAGAAATGTCCCCTTTTGTCTTAAACTATGTCCCAGAACGGAGGCGATGATGTCTCACCATGGAGTCTTTGTCTTTATCATTCAAAAGAAGAAAAATACAATATTCCAATATAAAAAAAAATGGGACACTCGATAGAAATTACGATATTACTAAAGTGTCATCGTATGAAAAATTCTTTTTTTTTTTTTTTAAACCATGTACCATCAGGACACAGAGGATCATGAATATCAACAGTATTTGCTAATATACTGATTTATTATGGTTTTGGGGGGAAAATACTGGGGTGTTGCTTTCTTTGCAGTTTTGATTTCACAGTAGTATTTCTCCAAGACCGGCTACTATTCAAAGGTAGAAAGTCTAGTCTAGCCTTATATTTAAGTCATAGCTGACTATGGTTGAAAAAGCGATGAATTCACATCTTCCCCGAGGTCATTACTGCTAAAGTGAATTTACTGACCATTTACATCCAACTGCTGCCCTATTGCCATCTGCTGCTGTAGACATTTCGTTGCACGTTTTCTGTATAAAACAAAAGGAGTAAAGCGTGGTGAATATTGAATTCTTGTATTCTGCCATGAAATTATTATCTTTATGCAAAATATTCTCCAGCACAATGACCGGTTTTAAAATTCCAAGCAATAAGTATATCCTCATTGAACCATAGCAAAATCCTGTACACTTAAATCCATACAAACTTACAGATAACCGATACCATCTTGTGATAACATTACACCAACACTCTTGTATATATTGACGCAAAATTGTAAGTGCTGTAATTGGTCTAACTGAATTTGTCATCCTCGTCTCATCATGCATCATGGGAAACAAGTCTAGCAAGTTCACCGACTAGAAAAGCAAATGGACATCTTGCAGATCCTCTGTAACTTTGTGTGCGTAAAATGGGAGAGGAATAAGTTAAATTGAAAAATTAGAAAGAAAACAAAGAAAAACATCTCATAAACAACTACAGAGATCTTTGGAAATATTTCTGAAATACGATATATAAGCTGACAGGCGGAAGACCAGCAAAACCGGAAACAAAAATGAAGCGAGTTTGGTTACCTTTTGACTGGCACGTGAACTGAGGAATCAGCAATTGTCGAAAAAGCGATATGTCCTGCTAAAAAAGAGTTTATACATCCAAAATACTTCAGTGAATTTTTTTCCCTTTGTAAGAACACGTGGATCTGCAAATGGTACGATTGAGCATCTCTCTAACTCGCTTCTTCAACCCCCGTCACTAACAAGTAGTCGGCAAAATTTCCCTACTGGTGGCAATAAAAGTAGTCCATATAGACCATATGCGTTGTGCTATTAATACGACGCAAAAAACTTTCGCCTGGAGAAGGGGTGTCTGATTAGACTTTGAATAAATAAAGCAGAAAGAGTGAAATGTTGGTGTATTAGCTTTAAGACTGCATTGGAGACTAATACAGTGATTACAACCGATACGACCAAATACGGAACAACAATTGTGGGCGCCAAGCAACAGTTCACACCCCATATTTAAACACACGTGATGTTGTGATTATCTCATGCATATAGAGTAACGTGAGCATCATATGCACGGGTATTATCTTTCTGGAACAGCCCATTGCCATACAATTGCTGGTATGGCAGCGGAAAGGGATCAAAAATTTTCTGTGCGTACATAACTTTAACGTTAAATCCACCGGAAACAAAGTCAAGCGAAACTTATAATTAATGGCATTCCATACCAATAGGAGTTGAACCTGTGTATTGTAGATGAATGCAATATTTTTTTTACGTCGGACACGCAGCAAAACATCGCTTACATGAAAGTAGCATTTTCTCTCTTCATTAAGAACGACAGTTCACCACTTGATCTCAAAGGTAAATCTTCCGTAACAGCACGGGGGCCGGTAGTTTTTGAGATGTAAGCGGGAAGTCTGCCTTCATACATGTCTTCCCGTAGATCTGCTTCAAGTAAACTATTCTTAAGAGCTCGTGGTGACAATTCTAGGGTCCCATTTGATCGAAATTGTACTGAGGTGACCAGGGAGATTCTAAAATTGCTGCCCTTAAAATTCGTTGGAATTATCGATTGCCTACCCTACGTAATCAATCCTCACATCATATAGACAAGCATCTGCTATTAGTAAGTCTTTTTTCTGCTTATCCAACAGGACATAACCTTATTGTGGTATAACCCACAGGGTTTTCAATTTGCTATCTATTTATCTATCTATCTATCGATCGATCGATCTATTATTATTATCATTATTATTAATTGTACTATATTTGCAAACTCTCAAACTCTTAGATGTTTCGCGCATATGATGATGATCAACGCCTACCCGTAGCTTAGAGACAGGTTACTTAACTTAGCACATGATCAAAATTGTACTTCGGTTACTGTGGAGGTTCTAAAATTGCTGCCCTTAAAATTCGTTGGAATTAGCGATTGCCTGTACCCCATGTATTCAATCCTCACATCAGATAGACAAGAATCTCTATCAAGTAGTAAGTCTTTTTTTTCTTTTTTTTTTTCATTTTTTTTTTTTTTTGCATATCCAGCAACCTTACTGTCTGTATCGGATTATCGCACAGGTTTTTAATTTGCTATTCTATCTATCTATCTATCTATCTATCTATCTATCTATCTATCTATCTATCTACATCAGCCTGTTCATATATGTCTATCTATCTACATCAGTCTATTCATATCTATCTATCTATCTATCTATCTACATCAGCCTGTTCATATATGTCTATCTATCTACATCAGTGTATTCATATCTATCTATATATGTATCTACATCAGCCTGCTCATATCTATCTATCTATCGGTCTATCTATCTATTATCATCATTATTATTAGTAGTAGTATATTGAAAACCTCTCGAACTCTTATATGTTTCGCGCGTATCATGATGATCAACGCCTATCTGCAGCTTAGAGACAGTTCACCTTCCTTAACACATGAGCTCTTGCAGTTAGTACTGTCACCCTCGTCCCTACCAATGATATCAGGTATCTTTTTGGCATCTTTCAAGGTAGAAAGTTTCCTGGAAATAATCTAGAGTCTGCGCCCCACAAAAAAAACAGTCAGCTTAAGTTGCTACTTGGTATATTTCTCTGATTTTCTCTGCCAGTTCTTTGTACTTCACGATGAGACCGTCATTTTTATCAAGATTACAAAATGGCTGATTTGTGCCGAAGTGTCATCTCAAAGCGATTTCTCTCTATCAAATGAAGTTATTATTATAATTGTTGATGTGGATGTTTTCGATATTTGCTAGAAAGAATTACTTCAAATTGTGGAAAACAAAAAAAGATTCTACGTTCGTGGACAAAGGCGAAAATTTTGAATTTGACAGAGGGAAATCGAAGCAATTGAAGAATACTGTATATGAAAGAGAAAATAATGGAAGGAAATTGCCAATTGACGTCTGGATAATTAGTCCAAAATCAACAAACATTAACATTCATTAAATCGGGCCATCTGACGAGTACAATACTGTCTGTGTGAACAAAATAAAAAAATAAGAAAATAAATATAACGGCTGATCATGATTTGTTTGTATTTGTTTGCATCTATTTTTCAAAATATTAGGTCTCTTCTCACGGGTTTTTCAGATTGAATTTACAGGTGTTTATTCTTTAAATAAAAGAATTATTGATTTTTCTTCAGTTTAGCAAGAAAATTTTAATGATGTTCTATCGATACTTCTCATACTTTATTTCTTTTTCTCTTTTCAATCTAACGGAACTACTCGACATGAAAGAGATGAAATAGCATATATATATATATATATATATATATATATATATATATATATATTGTGAGTTGCTAGGCAGCATTTTTTCATTAATACATGTTTTATTAAATAATATAGACAAGTTTTGTCTATTTTATGTACATTTTTTTCATATCGTCTCCAGCGTCTCGTATGCACAAGTTTGTCGTTGCTTGGAAATCTTCTGTGTAAACAAAAACAGACTATTTGTCCGTGTATTGTTTAATATATTGTAATGTGATTACCATATTTGATAATGGCTTATGTAAGCCGAAAGTTTAGATAGGATTAAAAAACATATGTATCAGTATTGTAATTTTCTTTCTTCGTTTAATGATAATGTTATTAAGCTTATCAGACGATATGAAAATAATTTGCTTAAAATTAATAGACAACAATGTTATTTAATGGAACATGCATCAATATATATATATATATATATATATATATATATATATAGAGAGAGAGAGAGAGAGAAACAGACAGAGAGAGAGAGAGAGGGTGCGATGAGTAAATTACTCCAATGTGAACATTTCAGAGTGTTTGGGTGTCAATCTGAGGACAGTGCAAAGGATTCGGAAAGAGTTGGATGAGTCTAATGGTGATTACGAAGGTGTTTGAAGTGATCCCAAGTGATGGCGGCGTTATGCCTCCATTCATCTTCCCACAGGGCCTCAGACGGGACACACAAGCCTTGTGGAGGTAGTGCTGCCCTAGGTCAAGAGTGTGGTCGCTGGAAGACCGTATGTTTAGCAATGAACTCGCCACAATGCTACACAATCAGAAGTGATTACTGCTCTCCAGAGCTTCCTTTTCTTTATTACATGTGAATTACCTTGAATTCTTAGGAAAGATATTGGAGCGATTTCCCATGGCCAACTATAGAGTTTTCATTATTTTTTACTACTTGCCAACCTATTCTAGATAGACAAAGATACTCTGTTACTTATCTAACAGCGTTGTTGTGGGGGTTATAAGATATAGATCAAGATTTTTATCCAAGGGCGTTTGTACGGATGTGAGCACAACGGACAACCTGGAATTCGACCTCGTCACTACGATTTCAATGTCTGCACCGATATGCGCCACAAATTTTCACATCTTGCGCATCACGCTTATTATTTAATATTATTTATCATATAATTTTCTCTGCGCCATGACTATTTTCTTCCGTTGTCTTAAAATTACTTTTGCTCTTTTTTTAAATACAAGTGCCGGTATGATTAAATAATTTCCGTCATTTCTTTCCTTACCTCAGGCACAGTGCTTTTTGCGTTTTTCCACCGAGTTCATGTACACATTGCCCGACCCGAGGATAGAAATGTTGGTTAGTGAATTTGCTGACATTCTATTTCGTTGGACTCAGTGAAAACGGGAGAGCCATAACCGAGCATTAAGAAAAATAAGGACTCGATGTGATATCCCTAGAGCAATAACTGAGCAGTAATAAAAATATAGTGTAGATGAAGTGAAATGAGAACTATCTACGCCTGTAGATTGAATAAAGTGCTCAGTTTAGAATTCCTTGTGGGTTACCCAGACCAAGTATCATTTGAGGTAAGTGAGGTAACTTTTGTAATTTTCCAAAAAAAAAAATGAAAAGATTTTTGTTTATAATTGAAAGTACCTGGGAAAATAAAATTATTTGAAAGAAAACTTTGGTATTTTGCTTGATCAATTTTCTACAGCCACCAAGAAATTAATTCGATGACTTGAAAAGATTAAAACTAAAATAAAAAGACATAATACGTATAAATAATTTAACCAAACCTTCTTGAATGGAAATATGCTGCCTATACACATACACACCACACACACATATATATATATATATATATATATATATATATATATATATATATATATATATATATATATATATATATATATATATATTGACGTATGAGGGTCAAGCAACTCAGTTCCTGGGAACCGACAGCCAAACCTCTGATTATAGTGTTGAAGGCTTTCTGCAGAACCAACCACATTTTTTGAAGAGACGAATAGGGAGACCTGCTGCACTAAGTACGACAAGGTCAACATTTTTTTTATTCAGAGTTGTCATCCACCTAGACAACTTGCCAGCCATGGCTATAGAACACAGTCTGTCCAGCTATTAGTTTGGTGCAAAAATAATGACGTCATAATGTCGTTTTTTGACGTTAAAAAATACGTCAAAAAAATCGACATTATTACGTCATTATTTTTGCACCAACCTAATATTTAGCTGGAGGAGACGAAGAGTATTCATACCTTTTCCAAGGGTATTAGAATGTAATAGATCTGACTGGAATTCGGACTCGGCTCTCCGAGTCCTTAATCCGAGCAGCTATGCATTACTCCATCTGTCTCCTATTATATATATAGAAAAGCAATAGGAAACATAAAATCTGCGAGGTCGCCAAAGAAAACCAAAATTAAAAAATGAAAATCACAATTAAAAAAGGCAAGATAAAATGAGAATAAAAATACAAGTACCTACACAAACCGTAAAAGACTAAATAAACAAGACAATGGGAGCACGCTAGCCAGCGACACTATTCAAAAAACAATGCGCTCCTTAATTTTCATGCTACTATGATCGTCAGGCCACCAGGACCATATATATATATATATATATATATATATATATATATATATATATATATATATATATATATATATATATATATTTTAGATGAATCATTCATACAAAAAGTAAATTAGTAAAGTTAATGATACAAATGGCAAAATTTATTATTATTAACTTTACTAATCTACTTTTTGTATGAATGATTCATGTAATATAAATTGAACTGCACCACATGTTTGATATATATATATATATATATATATATATATATATATATAGAGAGAGAGAGAGAGAGACAGACAAACAGACAGACAGACAGACACAGAGACAGACAGACAGGCAAAGAAAGACTGTTATTAATCAATTTTAAATAGATCATTCGGAATCATGATAATTTGATTCAACATTTAAGTTCATGCCTCAGTACGATGCTGCGTATTGGTAATATCTTGTTTCCCTTTATATATGAGTTCGATTTCCAGTCGGGTTCGTTGCATTCACTTATACTCAGATAACCTAGAATCCAGATCCAACCCCTAGCTATGGGTTAAATAGTAGTATTTTTATCTGGAAAAGTCAGTATTTTTGCTTAATTGTTAATACAATATTCACTCATGAAAATATTATTCTTATAATATATTAATGAAGATACTAATAATATAAAAATAATACAATCCCTGCATTTATTCTTTCTTTTATTTTATTCATTATTTCCTTCTTACTTCCGAGGTCTCCTTCTTGACACATCTGCGACTTTCGCTTCTAGACCCTGTTTTCCTCGCCTTCGTTGAACAAATAACTCATTCTTTTTCTTTTCTTTCTAAATTTTTTCCTTCTTATCCTCTTCTTTTATCTTTCACCTACAGGATTTTTTCTTTCTCCTTCCACCTCTTTTGAGTTGGCTTTCATTCTGGCCTTTATTCGTTTGGAATTTATTCCTACTTTGCCTAACTTTCTCGTCTCTCCCTCTCTGATGAATGCTCTATTATTTGTTAAGGCTGAAACATCTGGCATACAATAAATTGATCCGTCTCTGAAAGACTTAATCGATCTAATATTTACTAGTACACACCATAGATTCAGGCCTATGCATGTCTAAAAAATATTTTTTTTTATTGATACCGACCAGCTGATCATCATAGCATTTTATAACCAAGCATAAATATACGTCAGCTCTATGATTACAGAGAAGTTACACAAATAGATAGATAGATAGATAGATAGATAGATAGATAGATAGATATGATCAAAATGAGATAGATAGATAGATAGATAGATAGATAGATAGATAGATAGATACGAACAGTATTAATAAATCAGTAAAATACTAACGCCTGATGATATGTGTTAATACACATCGGCATATGATAGCATTTGTGCGGCGTTTTTACATGTTTTTGATGTAACATCTTAAAATGAAGTATATATATATATATATATATATATATATATATATTATAATCGCGCGCCCACCGTTTGGAGAGGTACTGAGCTTAATGGGCCGAAACTTTGCTGAAGCACGGCGCTCAGCTGAAGATTGCAGCTGTTCTGGAGCACTTGAAGTGTACATGAGTTTATATATATATATATATATATATATATATATATATATATATATATATATATATATATATATATATATATATATACATATATATATGTATACATATACATATATATATGTATACATATACATATATATACATATATACATATACATATATATACATATATACATATATATATATATATGTTATATATATATTATAATTATTTTTAATATGATTCCATCGCGACACAGAACATCCTATGTTTGATGTCGGAAACTTAGAAAGTGAAAACATAACCACCCCTAAATTAAAAAAATTAAACTTTATCTCTAGCAACAAATATTAAAACTGTCTTCGCTAATATAAATTAAATTAATTTCTTAGAAAATTATTCTTAAAATTACTTGATAAAAGAACGAGACTCTGGATTGTAAATATAATTTTTAAAATTAATCTAGATTTTGAGTTTTCCTTTTTGAAACATAGGATGATCTCCGTTGCGATGGAATCATATTTTTTTTAATTATTCTAATATTAAACTCTGTGGGTTGTATCGAGCACTTTTTTTTAAAAAAGATAAATAAATATATATATATACTCGACTCTACTGTCGAATTCGGCGTATTAGGGTCAAGCAGATCAGTTCCCAGGAAACCGACAGCCCGACAACAGTACATGAGATTTGATTATAGTGGTGAAGGTTTCGTGTAGGAGCATCCACACTTTTTGAAGGGCCGAATACAGAGACCTGGTGCACTACGTTCCACAGGGTCCCCAAACGACCCCCGCAGGTTTTGAATTCAGAGTTTTCCTTCTCCTAGACCAGTTACCATCCAAGGCTCTAGAACCCAGTCTGTCCTGCTATTTACCCATAGATGGAAGGAGAAGAAGAGTATTCACACCTTTCCCAAGGGTATTAGCACGTAAGTGAATGTAATGGATTCGACTGGAATGTAGATGGTCTATGCTACCCCACTGTTCTTTTTAAATTCAATACGTATTACGCGTGTTAAATTCTCCAAGCCTTCGTACACCGTTATGGATTGAAGAAATTTCAGCTGTATTTTTCTAATTCAGCGTATATGTGTCTTTTTTTTTTTTTAATTCTATTTTTATTTAAAACTTTCTCCTTGCTTAGTCCAGGGAATTCTCATCATCCTTCTGTAGATCTACATTTCTGCTATCTCCAGCTTTCCCTTGTGTGAGTCAATCATACATCATTCACTGACATTTTGAAAGATTGACTTTATATGATATGTTAGCACTTTCTTTCGAACGAGGTTTCTCCAGTGTTCTTCGAACATGTTCCTTGCATTGTTTATTTTACTTTTGTTGTTAAATTTTTCTGTCATGAATTTTTAGACTCTTCCTTCTTTTGTGAACTATTTTGTCTGCTGATGGTTAAGCCACTAATGCATCCTCACAGGAGTTTCAATATTTTACATGTTTTAACGTATATGATGTTTCAATAATATATGGGCACATACTTCATATGCTTTAAAAATATTCTCTCTTCTTCCATTAACTGATGGCAACTTCCTTTCATTTTCTTGTTCGGTTTTAAGGAAAAGTTTCCAAACGAATTGACTGGACGAAGGGATAATGTTGAAAAGACATAAAGTTTAAACACCTCTTTTTTTCTGATTGGGATAATCTACAGAATGAAGTTTATATAACATATTTATTATTATTATCGGAGTATTTTAAAAGGTTCGTTCGTTGATGCTTGCAGCTAAATCTCATAAAATGCCAATTGTACTTTTCTGGCGGAAGCAGGACATTTTAAACACTTAAAGACTGAATTCAACATAAACATCTATTGATTTTCTTTCCAAATGTTACTGTAGCATATATCCGTTATGGTGAGCGATTTTAATTATATTTCAAGGAACAGCCGGAGTAGCACTTGACAACGAAGTAAGTGTAAAATACGACTTCGATTGATCCAGATAATAAAGAGTTATAAAGACCTGATACCCCGATTAACCCTAGAAGACTAACCATGGGTATATAGTACCCTGAGCAAATTTTCCTATTTTTAATTACAATTTTCGATACCTGATTTTCTTACCTAAATAATATCTTTTTTACGTCCTATTAATGTAAACACAAAGTTTAAAGTTTGAAGTGCCCGAATGTGAAATATTTCAAATAAAGATTTATATTTAATATTTTTTGGATATTTTCAAAATCGGGTCTGATATACCCATGGTTAGTAGTGGTGTAACTTTAATTGATGGTTAGTGTTCTAGGGTTAATAGAAGAAGGTGTTGAATGTTATGGGAAATCGGTTAAGCACTGTTCATAAATTACCCGAAGTATCCTTAATAAATATAAATTTTGAGAACGAAAGTATAGTCTTTCCACGCATAAACACACACACACACACACACACACACATATATATATATATATATATATATATATATATATATATATATATATATATATATGCAGAAATATAGTTTTAAGGTGTGCTGTACTTATTGAATAAAGTGCTCAATATCAAGTATAGAGCGTATGGAAATATAAAAGTGAGCATTGAAGTCAGCACTTCGAGGCGACAGTCTGTTTCATGCTAGACGGAATCATTAGGTCATGATTATTGCGTCTAGCATAAAACAATCTGTTGACTCTGAGTGTTGATTTCAATATTCACTTTTACATTGATATATATATATATATATATATATATATATATATATATATGTTCCTTTTCCCATATCATTTCCGTTGAGTTGACCGATTAAATAGGTCAATGTCTGATCCTTACCCTCTCTTTCATCAATATTACGTATTATAATAAAAAGAAATATAAAAAGAAATATAAAAAGAAATTTTAAAACTCTCCCTTCCCTGTCTAAACTTGACCATGTCTCTCACACCATTCCTCATTAACTTCTATGTAAACTTATATAAGCTTAATACTTCCCAGTCAAAAGTGTAAATTTTCAATTCATTTTTCGTTTCACCTTTTGAAAGTGAATTCTGAAGATCCAGAGAAAAAGAAAATTCTCTGGTGAAATAAATTATAACAAATTGAGCCTTAAATGATCTGTTTTTCTTTAAATTAAATTATTCGCTCTGACTTAACATTGAGCTCTCAGGATTTCATCCTCTCTGGGATTATTCATACGGATTACCAAGATTTTTTTTTACTCATATATATATATATATATATATATATATATATATATATATATATACAAGGGAAGACGCTTGTTCAGGTGCATTTGTGTTCAGCACCCATTCAACATCTACAGATCCCACCTGTGGTTTATACTGCAACTATGCTGAGCAGACCTATGGTACAGTTTCTGAGAAAGGGCGTGTTATCTAGTGTAATCTTCATGAAGTTTATCACTGAACAATTTATCCAATCCATGGAGGTAGACTATTCTCATTTCACACCCCAGCGAACAATAGACACATCCTAGTAGATTAAAGCGTTCCTTAGAATATGTATGCTTACCTGAACTCAATTTCTGGCTTTGGTAGTGCTAAATAATTCACATACTTTGATTCTGCAGGCGAAATGGACAAGCGGCCCAAAAGTGATTAAGCCAGCTCAGTATTGTTTTTTTTTTTTTTAATCCTATAGACACCACACTCCCACCATCTACGTCCTTGGTATAACAATAAGCTACATTCGCGTCCTGGGTAAGACGATAAACTATGTCCAACAGCAAGGCCTCTGATCAGGAGGCTTTGAGGAGCTTGGAACTTCCTATTAATTGCTGGTGTTCCCAGGTCCACTCTGACCCAGGGTGGTAGCACCTCTCAGGGTCCCAGTTATTGGCAAATAGTTAACCACAAACTGCGGTCAAAACACTATGAAAGTGTAAAAATAGGTTTTAATACCAGAAATACTTTGTAAAAAACCAGCAACAAATTTTTGAAGGAAAAAATTTTCAGCAATACTTTTAAAAAAGTACTACCAGTAATACAAACAGCTATACATTTTTTGAAAAAAAAATATTACCAGCAATAGATTCTTTGAAAAAATGTATTACCAGCAATAAAAATTGTCAGCATCGGGGTTGATA
>OZ010573.1:10908167-10973167 GCA_963932145.1 Acanthosepion lycidas
AATTTATTTATTTATTATGTTATAATAAATACATTCAGCTGTCTTTGTGGATCAGTTTTAATATTTTATATTATTAGGATTCTCTTGGATTATTTACCTACGGATTTTTACGGATATATATATATATATATCGTTTAAGGGTTTGTTATTTTCAGTTATATATCAAATTAAATCACATTTTAATCTTAAATGAGATAACATATGTGCGTGGTTATCGACTAGAAAGTAGGACTGACGTGTCGATATAATTCCATTCAGATCTATTGCGTTCACTCTCGCACAAATACCCTTGGGAAATCTCTCTGTATCTCTAAGATGTGGTATTATGATTACTTATTATTTACAGTATTCAGACTATTATCCTCATCTTTATTGTCATATTCAAAACGTTTCGGCCATTGTATGCTCCGGTGTTATTCATTGCTTTTCTCCTTATTATTGGTTCCGGTATTGTATTTATTTCTATGCTTGGTCGGCTCAGGATATTTTTGTAGCCTAGCATATGTGCTGATTCCTTAAGTCTTCGAATTTTCCAGTAATGGTCCCTGTCTGTTAATTCAACCTCATCCCACAAAGGGTGGTGATCACCCTTTTCCATCCATTAATAAGGAGTGCTAGAGAAGAAAACAATGTATAAACAAAAATATCAATATAAGCTCTGGCAAAAAAAATGACTAATAATAACAGAAAAATTGCAATATGAGGTCTGGTAAAAAAATGGTTGCTGAGATATTAGGTTTATAAGTCCCCAAAATTCACTGGGGGAATAAAGACGTTGGTTAGATCCTGCGACTAGACCCAAAGAGTTGTGAGTTCTGCAGTGGTGAAGTAAAACACTTGGAGAGTTGAGTTAAAGAGAAATAACTGAGACATCCGGAAGAGGCATGGCACGTGGAATTAGAAGAATAACAATGATTTCAAACCCAGTATGGAAACGGATAGGCTCCCTCTGGCTAATTTGCCCTAGACATATCAACTGATACTACGATTGCATATGACACCGCGACGACACTAATCGTGACAAAATGTGTTACATTTCTCCTTATATAACTTTTCTTTTACATGCCATGTCCGTTCATCACGTTGCCGATCATGGCTCTCCTCAACTTCTTGACGTTGACTGCTGATTTGAGATGGAACAAATACATTGAGTCAATTGCATCGTCCACCGCGAGGAAAGTTGGCTCTCTGTGCCGCGCCAGTAAATTTTTCTCCCCTGAATCGATACTTCAAATATACAAAACGACCATTCGCCCTTGCATGGAGTATTGCTGCCATATATGGTCTGCGGCACCTTCTGTTTACCTCGGAGTTCTTGACAAGATCCAGAGACGGATATGTAATGTGATTGGCCCTGATCTGGCGTCTCGCCTGCAGCCACTATCTCACAGACGCCTCTGTCTGTCTCTTCTACAAATACTTTGATGGCAATTGCTCCGATGAGCTGCTTTCCCTGGTCCCCAGTCTCCATGAATACAAGCGCCTTACGAGGCTGGCACCCCGCTCTCACCCTTACACTGTAGAAACTTTAAAATGTAGCCGTCTCTTCTACTCCAACAGCTTCATACCTCGCACCTCTCGCCAGTGGAAATCCCTCCTCTTTCCTGTTTCCCTGATAGCTATAATATCCAACTATTCAAATGTAATGTCAATCGACATCTCCAGTTACCTTGATCTACACACTATCCTTCCCTTCATCCTTTCTTCTATCACTCCTATCTGCTCTTGCTACAAATCTTCTGCACCCCCCTGCATCCTACTGGCTTCATGCCTTGCTCGGGGCGCTAAGCTTAAAAAAATAATAATAATAATAACTTTAGCATTCATGTTTATCTGTCTGCTATCAATTCACTCAAAATGGTTTAGGTTACTCTTGGCATCATCCTGCTTCTCCTTCCTTCAGTATGACTTGTCAGTGTTAAACATTTCAAGCCGTCTTTCCTCATTACGTATTCAAGGGATCTCAGTTGTCGTTTTCTTATTGTAAATTTTACTTTTCTAGTTTCTATTTTTCTTAAAACTTCCTAATTGTTCACATGTTTTCTTTATGATATTCTTAATAATTTTCGGTACAAACAGATATTTGTTGAATCACGTCTCTTCTTCATCTATGAAGTAATTGTTCAAAATAAACAGCCATATAGAAGGAATGATATTACATAACAGCTCAACACTCTTTTCTTTTTTATGAGCATATTTTCCTATCTTTTAATATTTTATATTCCTGGGTGCAACATTTTGCTATTTGATGTCCGTGTCATTCTTATATCACATTACCCAGATAAATTTCTACAGATTCTTGGTTTTCACGTCCCCAATATGTAATTCATACTTTGGGTTGTATCTTTTGCTAAAGACCATACATTACTTTTTACAATTTAACAGCTCCTTCTTTTTTTACTTTACTCTGTTTACATAATCTTAACGTAAGATTCATGGATGACACATTTTTCTTGGCAGAATTTCGATGATATATTAGCTATAAATCCTCTGCTTCATGTAATCTTCAAATTGAAATAATTACTGACCGTAATTCCCAATATTGGTTTCTTTATAATAAGCTAATAGCACGCCCTCTACTGACTTTAATTGTTCTTGTTTTTGGAATATCTCACAACTTAATGCTCAATATATCTTATTTGAAGAACGTTGTACGAAATTGACTTTTCCATTGTATATATTTTATAAGCTTAACTTTTTATCATACAGTTTTATTTTATGTACCGGTAATAAGCTAAAAATGTTTTTTTACGATTGAAATGCAATTACAAAATCTTGTTTGATCAAACGAGAACATCTTAAGTTAGACTTTCAAAAAGTGCTGCTTACATTGTCATAACGATTACAAGTGCTTATAAGATCAGCCCATGACGAGCGTAAACGGATATGAAAATAAATCAGCAAACTGATCTATTTTCATTTACCAGTTTTAAAATTATAATCGCGAAATAAACCTAAATACTAATGAAAATATTAGCCTTTTCCTTATATGGAAACATTCAGTATTCATCAGCCGAGTAACCAGTGATAATATCGGTTGCAATTCATAAAATATTTCTTCTATTAAGACGATTTTTCAGGAAAGTTCACTAATGCGGTGCAGAATTATTTTCAAATCGGAACTAATTTCAACTCGGAACTAATTTCAAGTCGAAACTAATTTCAAATGGAAACTAATTTCAACTAGAAACTAATTTCAACTCGGAACGAATTTCAACTGGAAAGTAATGTCAACCCAGAACCAATTTCAACTCGGAACTAATTTCAACTCGGAACTAATTTCAACTCGAAACTTATTTCTAGCAGCGACCGCAGGACGCTTTTTGCTCCATCGCCTGAAATTTTCTGTTTCCCACCTGAAATTTTCTAAGCTAACCAACTTCAATTCTATCTCAACTTCAAATTCAAGTAACAGTAATTCTCCTAACTACTCTGTAGTTAGTGGACCGACGAAAAGAGGAATTCTGAATTATCTCAAATACTAAGGCATTTGAATACTAAATTAAAAAATTAACACCAATCCATTTCATTTTGTTTCATGAAAATTGATAACTTTGATTTTAAATCGAGTTGAAATTCCTTCTTAGTTGAAATTAGTTCTGAGTTGAAATTAGTTCTGCCACTTCCACTATTAAGTTTTGGGTTTTTTTTTAAATAAAGATAGTGGGTTCCTTCCTAGTTTTTTGATTGAAGTAATGTGGATTGCAACATCTTGATTATTTTCATCGAATTACATAGGCGTTCCATTTTGTAAGTTCCCGAGTAATATGATTTCTGTTATTTAGTACATTATTTGTGATTCTGTAACACTAGTCGACTTTGTTCAAAGACGGTTGCTAAGGCTTCATTTGCTCGAAGCCATTTTTAATGATTGATCTGAGAAAGCGTTTATATACAAAAGACAGTTTAGATTTTTTTTTTTTTGAATGACTTATAGGCCGTTCATGACATCCACATGAAAGTCTGCATCTGACGAGGCTATTTAAGAACAGGACTCGAAGATTTTGAAAGTAGGTGTGAGAAATAAATGGCGTTCACGGTGGTGTGTGGCTAGCGAAGGGCTGCGCAATTTCTGAAATAATAAAAACGTAGATACACAATTAAAAAACCCAAAAAACACCATGGATTGAAGCTTTATGGAATCATGCATCGAAAGTCCATATCCTTGTTTCAGATGGCCGGCGGGGTAAAATAGAAATGTATCGGAATTAAAATAATTAATGATCGTAAGTCTCATCTGGAAATATTGAATAAGTTAGGTAGTTTTAGGGTACATCAATTGTTCTCAAAATTTGAAATCGGAGCGCATTTGAAATCATACCAATAATTGCATGCGGACTATATACAAATTTCGAAAAATAGGTTATAATAAAGTCAAATATCGCAGAAAAGAAATAATGCAATAAAAAGCATAAAATGAAACATTTCTTAAGTTTATTCATCTTTGTGTTTATGAGAAACATTAGCCTGATGAGTCTTTGCGACTTCTTCAATATTTGGTAGTATATTTGATAGGCAAACTCTCATTTCCTCCTTAATACATCGAAGAGTTCCTCTCTTTTTGCACTTAATTGGGGTGAGGACAGAAAAGCCTAATTCAAATAAATATGATCTTGCAAACTGTTGTAAAATGGTCAGAGCTTTTTTAGGTATTGACATATATTCTTATTTTATAGAAACCCAAAAGGCTTTAAGAGACAATTCATTGTGTCAATTATCAACCGAAGATCAGTGGTCATCCTGGGTATGACGATAAACTACGTCCAACAGAAAGGCCTCTGATCAGTAAGTTTTGAGGAGCGTGAAACCACCTCTAAATTGCTGGTGTTCCCAAGTCCACCTTGACCCGGGGTGGCAGCACCTGTTAGGGTCCCAGTATAGGCAAATAGTTAACCCCGAAAATGAGATAAAAAGCAGTATGGAAGTGTAAAAATAGGTTTGAATACCAGAAATAATTTTTTGAAAGAAAGAAAACTATTACCAGCAATATATTTTTGAAAAAAAAATTACCAGCAATATTTTTTGAACAAGAAAATACCAGCAATATATTTTTTTAAATAATATTACCAGCTATACTTTTTTTGAAGAAAAAGTATTACCAGAAATAGATTTTTGACAAAACACAATATTACCAGGAAAAAGGGTTGTTGGCATTAAATAACACATTGAGGTTGATATACCGTAAAACAAAATAAACAAAACCAAACACAGATCACTGTATATGATAAAGTAACTAAATTAGCTTATAAACAAACAAATGATAAATTATAACTGATAAATTCCAATGAAAGTATAAATAAGACAACTTTTAAATAAACAATCCTAATCCTCGTCATCATTTTATGTTAAATAATATATCTTTTAGTAATCAACCTTCTCGAACTAGGCATGGAGGACCGACTAGCAACTCCTACCAGTTCAATACAGCAAACCAAAAGCTTCGTACCAATGAAGCTTTCCTCGAGGGCTATCCGTAACGAGAGCGATACCGCAATAGAATAAACTAAATATATTTATTTCTTATATCTGGACACATATTTCTCTGGAATACCAGGATGTACCTAAGCATCTTTCAGGGCGTACCACTGCCCCAGCCGGACAATTTGAGAACCACTGGCATGCGCCATAATCTTATGGCTTGGCCATGGTTTCTTCATCAGGATGATGACACAATTCCAGGTGCTGATCCCATTTTTCTCCCTTCTCCCTAGTCCAAATTTTCCATCTATTTCACCATCTCTGTCATTGTTTACTTTGACATTCATGTCTCCCATGACGATTAACATGTAGCCTTGGATTTGTCTATCATACAATAAAACATTCCAAATTCATGTTAAAAGGCTTCCTTTTCAGTTTAACTTCAAGAAGTCTTTCTGATAGTTGCTTGTATACCAGGACACATTTCTTCAGGTTTTGGTCTGATGATGTCTATAAATTAAGTGTCAGCTTGGATTTAAAAATCCAAATATCATACATAAAAGAATAACATAGAAATATCAGTTAAAATTCAGTTGTGCAAAATAGGACGTTTGAAGGAAAATGAATTTCTCTAATGTGATTTGGTCTGCTTTGTTAGGAAATTTTCTCTTCTGACAAATATAAGATTTTAAATGATTCGATCTCGATTATACGCATAATGCTGAAATGGAGCTTTAGTTTTTGGAATGTCTTCATCAGATGAACTGTTCAATTTACAATGGGCAATGATTTATTTTAGTCTTGCTTTTTTTAGGCTTCCGCAATTTAAAATTATGAACAAACGAAACTTTCCTTCTATTTGCCTAAAAACGAACCGGAAAAAAGTCTACAATTTAGTTTTATAATTGCACTGTATACTGTAAGCTTTTAAAACTTAACATTAAGAAATAAAATTAAGTTCAAGTTCATGAGAGTAAAGAGATTTTCCAATTATAACATACTATTTCACAACGATTCGGTTTAATGAAATAGCGCATTTTGATATTTTGTCCTTTGTTGGGACTAAAGACAAAGTCAATAAATTAAACTTTATCTCTCTCTCTCTTTCATTCTCTTTTTCTTTTTTTCTAACTCACTCAGCATCTCTCTCCATATATATATATATATATATATATATATATATATATATATATATATATATATATATATATATATATATATATATATATATATATATATATATATATATATATATATATATATATATATTGAGAGAGAGCCTTTAAAATGAATAAACATTTCTCACTAACCATATTTCAAAAATAGTTACGGAGACATTAATTTTATAAATCCCCAAAATTCATACATTAATGACTTCAAAGACACATGGCCCAGTGGATAAAAGCGTTGCTTGAATCCAGTGAATTGATCCAAAGAGTTGTGAGTTCAATACCTGGCTACTGCAGTGGTTATCAAAAACTTGGAGAGTTGAGTTAAAGGAAGAGGCATGACACGTTGGATGAAATAAAGAGTTCAGTCCGAAATTCCAATCACCTGAAGAAGGCGCGTGCAACGAGCGAAACATCGTAAATATGGCTAAGTCCAAACAACATAATAATTACAATAACTCATATCAGAAATATAGGCAGACATTTTGAATGCTTATAACTCTAATCTCATGATCTATAAATCAAATTCAGTGTTGAATGATTCTGCGTGTCCAAAATGATGGCGCAGGGCCATTCTGCTACTGAGAGCGATCACCACTGGAATCGCATACATCACTGATCACTTCATTTACCAGAAATCTCTTTCAATGGCATTCATTTCCTTGATGTTGCGCAATAAATCTTATCTTTGTTATGTACAAATAAAAAGATTCTACTGGAATGGAATCTGGTGAAAGCGTGGGTCTTCTTCGTCCTTTTCATCTGTTCAGCAGATTTTCACCAAAGATACGCTTTCAAATCATAACAGTCGATATTGTCGTCTTTGAGGACGCATACCTATGTTGAAATAATTTTTTTTGTAAAAGGCCGCCTTAAAAATGCAATAGATACTCAATTTTTAAATGTTTATTTCACAAGCTAGTCGACGAAATCATCTTCGGGGTACTTAATGCTAGATTTCCATTAGTCTTTTCTCTTGTATAAGGTTTGCGGATGACCGTGAACTTCGTAAATTATGCTTGTGTATGTCTTGAGTCATTCATTCTGCTTGAAAATGTTTTCTAATACGAGTAATATCGAGTGGTCTCTTTGAAAATCTCGTTTAAATTGCATTTGTCTTTGAACTATGATACTGGGCCTTCATCACCACAATAGGGCAAATTCCATTTTATCAAACGTTTAATTCAATTTCAGGCAATATTTTGATTGAGTTACGTCTAGAAAACAAAAATATTTAGTAAGATATGGGCTGGAATATTTTCAGACAATTTCTTCGGAATACAGTGTATCCAAGCAGACTGAAAGACGACTGAAGGTGTTCAAATTTGGCGCATGCCGCGTAACGTTAGGTCAGACCGTCTTCTCTTTAAGATCTTCTTATTTTGTATTCTCGAATGCCTTTCGAATCCTATAAATATGATTTGATTGTTATGTTTGTTTAACAGCATATTAATTCCTTATAGATCATTTAATGCCGAAAATTAAGCTTTGAAATAATAAAAATATGATACGTTATTCTGCTTTCGCAACTGAATACGTGGTAGAGGATACTCTGATTTTGTGCATATACATTCATACAGCTTGATTTCTTTCAGATATTGTAGGATATTACATTGAGTAATGTCATGAAATATTTATTTCATATTGGTTGATATTGCTTAGTGACATATGAACACATCTATTGGTTATTTAATAACGAAATCTAAATATGCAGAACAATTTTATGGCTTCAACTAAATATTTTTACTATAGAATATACTTGTATATTTTCATTGTGTTTTTCTTTTTTCTTTTTTTTCCTTTTTTTGCGGGGCGTTGGCTCACTATCTGACCATAGCTGGGACAATGTAATATTAGTCCTTCTATATGGCTGTTTATGTTGAACAATTACTTCATAGATGAATATATATATATATATATATATATATATATATATATATATATATATATATATATATATATATAATAGAAAGGCTTAAACACTAATATTCCATGGTCATAATTTATTCCATTACAATCGTAAATACGATCCAATTCATCAGACCTACAAATTCAAAAAGAAAACAGAAAAAACAACTCCAGAAATAAAAAATAAAATTTAGAGAGAGTGTAAGTATGAGAGTGTGGGACGAATGTTAGAGCTTTAGAGAGGGGAGTCAAAGACGGTTTAAGTGAGAGAAATATGAATGTTGTCGGATGTCTAATACATTAAAGATGTTACCGGAAAGGATACATTTTGTGGAGACATACCCACACATAAAAAACACATGCGTATACACACATACATACACATGTATGTGTGTATACGCATGTGTTTTTGAACATAGAAATATAGGTCCTTGCTAGATTAGATAATCGTTATATTTATTTTTTATATGTTTATATTTGATTTGTAACCTGTAGTCGATATTAATTTTGTCAATTTTTTTTTAATTACACTGCGGCCCTTTCAGTAAATACCCTTCAGTTTTAGTTCCCTCGCCCCATCTCTCACCCCGACCCCTTTTTCTTTTACTTTTTCTTTTTTTCCTCTCCCTCCCTCTTCTTCTGATCTTTAAGATTAATTAAATCTGTTACGAAAAAAGAACGAAACAAAATTAAAACAAAACGATCAGCTTTAAAAAAAAGGACTCGTACCTGGAAAAAACCGAATGAAAAAAGAATGTTAACAACAAATACTTTTTCACACCTAACCCAGTTCTGCGGAATCAGAATCAGCGTTGAGTTTAAGCAAGCGAATGAGCCAATTGCAGTAAAGTGCCATGCAGATTTAAATTTTTCCCGCTTGTGACGAATGCAGCTATCGATTTTTTTTTTTTTTTTTGCATCCTAGCATGCTAGTTAATATTCGTGTTAGTCAGCTGTTGGTTCTCACGCTTGCCAGTAGAATCTTCCTGCCTATTCGTGGCAGCCAGCTATTGGCTCTCACTCTGGCCAGTACAAAATGGCTGCAAACTACATTAAAACTGTCGTAGAAGCATGAAATAATCGATTATTTCCACTATCGATGGGAGTTGGGAAATTCAACGTCGGTATTGGCCTTCCTACTAACTTGGAGCATGTGCATGTAAATTTTGGTGCACATCCGTCGAAAATTGCGGCCGTGCATTCGTTACACGCACACACACACACACACACACACACACACACACACTTCCTGCCTTTTATAGATAGATATATATATATAATATTTCTATTTAAAATTTTTTTAAATATTTGACATCGCGACACGGAAATTTCTGTTTCGGAACTTTAAATTTGTTCCAATATCAAGCGATATTAGGTGACTTTTCCTAAAAGTTACCTAACATCCAAAAGTTGCTTAATATCGCTTGATAATGGAACAAAATTTAAAAACATAGAAATTTTCGAGTTGCGATGTAAAATATTTTTAAATAAAAATATTATTAAACTATTATGCTCTGCGTTGTATTAAGCACAAATTAAATGCAGAAGAACTGCGGATTCTTTATCTAACTGTTCTTTATATATATATATATATATATATATATATATATATATATATATATATATATATATATATATATGGATGAAACATCTGAATCTTATTTACTATGGGTAGAATTCTTATTCTACGGTGAATGTTATTTAAATGCGTGTTTGTTAGCTCGTATTTCTCTACTGCTTTACATAAGAAGTCGTTTATTTTATTTTCAAGTCAACATGATTTCCAGGAAAATGAGGACGCGTAGGCGGACAAGTAAAAACTGGTTTTACTGACTTTGTTTTTGTTTTAATCTTTTAATTGAAATTTATTCTTTTCACTTACGGCGGAAACGCACAGATAAGAAGCTTATGCAAACAAGAAGAGATAGATAGATAGATAGATAGATAGATAGATAGAACAAACTGATATAGAAAGAAAGAATATATATCTTTTACCTCGTTCTCTCTCTTTTCCTTTCTCTCACTCTCCTCTCCTGTGTGTGCGGATGTGCATGTGTGTGGGGGTGCACTTGTGTGTAAATGCTCTTATTTGTTTTTTTCCTTGACAATATTACAGTAATTGGTTTGAATCCGTGGTCAATTTGTCAGGAACGAAACTCCCTCATGTGAACGGACTGGGGGGGGGTCGATCCCACCATGCGGCCCATTTGGAAAGTGTCTGAAAACCATAGCAGGGATTGACACAAGCTTGGGGGCCGTCAATAACTGTGCTAGCACGAAGTCATAAGTCATCGTGGCCGAGGGTTTGGGAGTGCTGTCCTTGTTCGAATTGTTGATCACGCTAGATAACACGCTCTTTCCCAGAAATTGTAACTAAGGTCTGCTCAGCATAGTTGAAGTATAAACCACAGGTGAGTTCTGTGGGTGTTGATCAAACACAAAATACGCCTGAGCAAGCGTCTAGAATAGGGATTGTCAAGCTGCCCTATTAGACGGGCATCCTCGAATACGAGTGGCCAGTTATACGTTTCCTAGGAACGTTGGTTGACATGACCAAGTGTCAGTTTGTTCTTACGAATATATTTGTATACACATATTTATATGTGTATGCCCAATTAAGAATGATTTTTTATAGATTCATGCAAACATCGTTATAGGCACAATGAAATAAAAATAAAAACAGTAAGGACGCGAAATGTGGTATTTAAGAGCGATAGAGAAAAAGATACAGAGAGAGAGAGAGTTATTGTAATATAGAAAAACAGACAAGCAGACAGAGGTAGATTTGGACACACATCGATTGATCTCCCGATAGGTAGTTAGATAACAAGATAGATCTTATATGCCTGACAGATTTTTAAAGTTAGATAATGAACAGATAGAGTGATCGATACGCAGACTGATATTTTCAGTTTGTTTACGATATATAAAAAATATTCACGGCGTATTTCTCAATGTTCAGGTATAACAAAAAGACATAAAACTGAACACAATACGGATTTGCCGCTGGTTTTTTTACTCGGTTGCCATTGTTAGATGACATGTCCGACAAGACTATTTCAATAAAATTTAGGCTAAATAAAATTTTAGAAGGAGGCTACGCCGAGGGTCGGAGTCTCTTTCGTGGAGGTAAACCGGCCCTAAACCCGTTTATACTGTTTCAATGGGCATATTTTGGGGCCGAGCCCCTGGGCTCGGAGAACCCACAATAAATAACCGACCTTGTGTCGCATGATGCCCCAGTGGGGGGGGGGGGGGTGACTGAATATCGTCAGTTGTTCAAGCCTTGACCGACTGTTCGGTTGAACTCTGCCTTCGTGCGGAGAGGAATCCGAAGGAGGCTACGCCGAAGGGCGGATTCTTTTTCGGGGAGGTAAACCGCTCCTGAACCCGTTTATACGGGTTCAATGGGCATATTTTTGGGCCGAGCCCACGGGCTCGGAGATCCCACATTAAATAACCGGCCTTGTGCCACATGATGCCCCAGTAGGGGGTGACTGAATATCGTCAGTCGTTCGAGGAGTCGGTAGTTCAAGTCGAGTCAGTAGTTCAAGTCGAGTCAAGAGTCGAGTCAGAGGCAGTCCGAAACAGAGTCGCGTTCAGACAATGACTGCAAGACATTGGAATAGTGATACTGGTCGAGACTACATTGTTCTCTCTACTAAACCTGTTTGTTCGTACTAACACTTCTACTTCTCTGTATATATTCCTGTTTGTAATATATCTGTGTTATTCCATACCTGTGTTCGTGTTCTTCTTTATTCGTTCTACCTTGGACTATCACCGTGGTACAAGGAACCAGACCATAACAATATATAAGTTATAGAAATTAGGAGGATTTGAGATAATTATAATTAAGTAATTCATAGAGTCTAGAAGAAACCTCAACAGAATGCAGAAAGCACTGAACGGCCGTTTCGTCCTATATTTGGGACTCATCATTGAATTGAAACCCGGCAAACGTAATACCTCATACCAACTGTCCCAAAGGGCCTCGGTGATGAAGAGGTAGCGAATTAGACTCTATATAGTGCGACTCGCCCACATATTCCTTGGGGGAACTCATCCGAGTTTCTCTTTAACCATCGGACTGTGCGTTCAGGAGCTACGAAGAAACCTCAGCAGAATGCAAAAAGCACTGGACGGCCGTTTCGTCCTATATTTGGGACTTAATTACTTAATTATATATATATATATATATATATATATATATATATATATATATATATATATATATATATATATATATATATGTAAAAGACTGTAATTGTTGCCGACGCGTTTCGTCTGATGTGAACTTTTTCAAGGCAAAAACGAAATGAATTTATTAAACAAAGTAACTAATAATAGCAAAACAGAATGTCCTTCGCAAGTGGAAGAATTTAGAGAACGTTATTTTCATACTGTTAACTGAACTTACGTCATTTACTTCTCTACTAAACACACGTACAGGACAGTATCAAGAAATCAAAAGAAAATGGTTGAATCTGTCAACGCAGCAATAAAAACAATATCTCCACACGTGACACTAAAAAGAAAAAATATTTAATAAAATTTAAAAAAATAATCAATTCGAGAATAAAACAACATTTACCCCTCCCCCACTAGGATTTTCTGACAGGAAAAGCCAACTAACCAATAGTTTTGGCTCTGCGATTGCTGAGCATATAATAAATTGTAGGTAATGTGTGGTTAATTTTAGTGCGGACCGTCTTTTGATTTTATTAAGGTCCCACTCGACATTTCATCTCAAGGTTCTAGAGTCCTTGTATATCAGATCCCGTGGGCCTTCCCTTTGTAAACAGAGGGAATGCTTACTGGCTCTGAAGGTTATTGGACTCGAGTTTCTTGAAATTTATATTTTTTTTCTTCCATTCTATTCCATGCGTTCATTTAATTTACACGCTTTTATAAATTTTATAAATTTTCTTTTCCTAGAAAAATGAAGTGCATAAGCATTTATCTCAGTCTGTCCGTATCAATCTATATATATATTTATCCATTTCTGTTCATATCTATCTATCTATAAAAAAAAACAAAAAAAAACTATGCACTCCAACAGGATACGAACCTGCGTTCATCTCATGGAGGAGAAACCAACATTTGACCCGGCGTAATTTAGACAGCTCGGCCAAAGCAAGGGTACCCACCAGAAACGAACTAATGAAGTAATAAAAATGTCGGATTGAAAATAGATTCATTAATTATATATTCAGCGTCTAAGGCGACGTTTAGATAAGACGAGATCAATAATCTAGCAAATTTTCATGAATTTATCCTATACCTATCGTAAAAGACGACTGCTTATTGATTATCTGAAGATGATGTTATTGGAAATGTTTTTACTGTATCCTTAGAAATTCAGAATAAACAAAATAACAAAATCGATTGTATACCTTGTTTTTCCTACAAACGTCCCCTAAAAGGGAAACCATTGATTTGTTTAAATTTCATCACTTGATCTCTTGCGACTAATGATTCTTCTTCTTCCTCTTCTATACTTAAACTGTGACATACAACCTGATGTACTAATAGACATTTACTTATACTTCCTCGACAATAACAACAAACAGCAAATAACAGTGCAATAATGTAGGATAATATCAGGTTGGTGCAAAAATAATGATGTAATAATGTCGTTTTTTGACGTATTTTTTAACGTCAAAAAACGACATTATTACGTCATTATTTTTGCACCAACCTAATAGTACATTCCATTGCTGTGAACGCAATTATAACTTGATATTTATATTTTCTCAGCTGAGCTTTTATAGATACAAGTTTATTTCATTGATATGGAATTATTGTTCGATTGGCAATTTATTATGAAGTTATGCCAGTAATATAAAAAGTAGAAATTGTTTTATTATTTTTATTATCAGATTATTTTATAATATGAATCTTTTTATGTATGTTATTGGTTATCGAACTGATACCGATAAACATCGCTCAGAATTTAAGGTTTAGAATTGTAGTATAAGACGACGCCCAGTTTTTAAGGGTGACTTTGAAGATTAAAAAGTCGTCGGAAATATAGATACATACACACACACACATATATAGATACATACACACATATATATATATATATATATATATATATATATATATATATATATTACAATCTGTTCATATCAGTTTATATAATCTACTTGCCTCTTTTAAATAATCAACATTATTTATGCCATCGTCAATAGTATCTTATACTAAGCACTTAGATATATTAGGTTGGTGCAAAAATAATGTCGTTCTCTCACATAGTAACATATGTGAGAAAACGACATTGCACCAACCTAATATTTAAGACTATATGTATGCACATATATATATATATATATATATATATATATATATATATATATATATATATATATATATATATATATACATACAGAGAGAGAGAGACCAACAGATAGATAGATAGATAGATAGATAGATAGATAGATAGATAGATAGATAGATAATGGACAGTAATCAATTAATTCATCATTTAATCTCCTTCGAAGTATTCCCATTCTAATGCTACACACATGTTTATATATATATATATATATATATATATATATATATATATATATATATATATATATATATATATATATATATATTGAGATAGAGAGAGAGAAAGAGAGTGAGAGATCTACAGATAGATTGATAGATACGAATCACATTGAGAGAGTATGTCTTAGTAATAGTGTGACTCAGAGAGAGAGAAAGAGAGCTTTTATATTTCCTTTTATTTCTTTACATATTTTTCTCAGACATCCAGCTGACTTAAATTCGACTGCTTTTTTGTTTTTTTTGTTGAGCCAGCTACCAAGAAAGATGCTACCCTCTTTCTTTTTAGGATTTTTTGCTAACGTATATTTTGGCTAGTTCTTGTTTTATCTATTTCTTTTTTTGTTTTTCAACATGTACTCAAATCTATCTTTCGCATTTACTGGAACAGCTGCCCAAAGTATGTTACACTTTTGATAATTTCACACCGTTAATGGGAAACTCGTATATTCTTTGGTTTCAATTTTATCTTAATTGGGTTATTATATTTATTGACTCTTTATTTTAAAATTTTTACTCCAAGATTTGGCTTAGAAATGCTTTAAGGCGATTAACTCATAAATATTTTTACTAGGATTAATTTGTGTAGAATTTGAGGAAGAAAAAGTGAATTGTGGACGCCCTTTTCATTTCTAAAAATAACCAAAAGGCATCGTTTTATGTTCAAGATTTTCTGCGTATATTTTATGAATTAGATGAAACGCAAAAAGAAAATTTTTTTCTCAGAGTTAGATGTTATCGTATAAAAACGTTTTCAACGAAATCAGTTCCGTTCATAAAAAGACTAAAAGATTGCTTTGTCTGCAAAATACTTAAAATCTATATATTCAAAAAGCATCACTTCTTTAGTTATCTTCACTGTTAGTAAAGTATGTATATATGCACAAGCGTATGTCTGAAAAGAGAAAGTGAGAGAGTGAGTGGGTAGATAAGAAGATTTAGATAGGTAACCAGAAAAATGGAATGAAACATATACTTGTATATCTATATATTAGGTTTTTGCAAAAATAATGACGTAATAATGTCGTTTTTTTACGTTAAAAATACGTCAAAAAACGACATTGTTACGTCATTATTTTTGCACCAACCTAATACTTGTATATCTATATACTTGCATATCTATATACTTGTATATCTATAGTATTATTGCACTTGTTTGAATCTACCGACCGTTACGCAGCTTTATCTAGGATAAGAGTGTAGAATCTGCCTGAACCGCAATATTTCTGAGCCGGAATTAGATATTTTTTATTATTACTAAACTGTTCAAAAGGCCCGAGTGGCATTCAATTTAGAGGTTTAATTGTACTGCGTATTAACATAAGTGGAGGAAGTAAGTGCGGGTTAGGATAGATAACGGTCGATCCTAAAAAAAAGAGGTTAAAATTTTAGTGATCAGGGAAGCATCCTCACGGGAGTCTGAGTGAAACTTCCTTTTTATAAATGTAATACAAATAAAATGGGGATGATTCGACTCTGTGTACATGACTGTAACATAGCGACGAGACACAGAGGAAAAAATGACTCTTAAAAATGATAAAACTAACGGAAATGGGAAAAGCTGCCTCAAGGAAAAAATAAATAAATGAATAATTATATATATATATATATATATATATATATATATATATATATATATATACATACATACATTCATATATATATATATATATATATATATATATATATATATATATATATATATACACATATACATATATATATAGTGTAACCCGCATATAAAAGAGTTGTCGGGACCGGAGAAGAAGTCTCTTATATCCGGGTTTGATTTATTTTGTTTAGGTAAGTATGGCTCTAATTTGGGAACAGATAAAATATCTCTTATATCCGGGTTTCTCTTATATCTGGGTGTCTTATATCTGGGTTACACTGTATATATTTATTTTATGCAAAACTAGGTAATCCGTATGGGTAGACCCAAGGAGGATAAAATCCAAAGAGCTCAATGTAAATTCACAGCAAATATGTTTGAATAAAACACAGACCACTTTAAGGTTCCATGTAATATATTATTTCACCACAGCCCTTTTAAAGGGCTCTGGATCATCAGACTTTACTTCCAAAGGTTGAAATTCTTCAACCTTTGGAAGTAAAGTCTGATGAAAATCATCCTTTCAACCTTTGGAAGTAAAGTCTGATGATCCAGAGAGGGCTGTGGTGAAATAATTTATTACATGGAACCTTAAAGTGGTCTGTTTTTTTATTCAAATATATATATATATATTCTGCTGGAGAAGCAGGCTTGACAGGTGGATCTCAAAAAATAATGGAACGTAATATTGAAAATCAGATAAGAATGGAAAATAGTAATACCAGCGATATATTCAAATTCTACGTGAAGAGATATAACCCCACCGCCTATCATCAGGCATAACCTCCGTAGTATGCAGTATTATTTGAATTTCTTATTGAAATTATTATTCTTTTTTTCGCGAGATATTGTCATTTACATTGTTCAACACATTTTTTGGCACCAAGAAACAAAACACATTCTTTTTAGCTAATTTGATGATTCTGACTCCGAAAATGACCTTACTTTTTCCTGGTTAGCTACCATTTTTGCTGTACAGAAATGCCTCGATTTTTGTTTTCTTTTTTTTTTTTTTTTTTTTTTTGTTTTTTTGTTTTTTGTTTTTTTTAAAGCATTTTCTTTTCATTTGTTTTCTGTATATATGATATTGACCGACGTCAATATTTCTCACAGTAAGATCATAGAAACCTTTCAATTCATATTTAAACCAACAAAATATTGGTCTGTTTATTGAGAAATACTATTTTTCCAATAACAATCAAACCCTAAGTTTTCAAAAGTAACAGGATTGAATATAGCAAGACCAACAAGTATTTTCATCAAATATTTTAATAAACTAACAGCAGAAATATAACCTTCGTGAAAATAAGAACTATGGTTCTTCAAAACACGGCTCGGTGGCAAGGATCAAAGTGTAGTATCTGTGCTTTGTGAGCTTCCGAGTCGGGTTTGCTGTCGAACTCTCTACTGCAGAGAGGAACTCGGAGGAAGCTTTGCCGAAGGGCAAGGTTTCCTTCGGGGAGGTAGACAGGACCTGAACCCGTCTAGGCGAGTTCAAAGGTCATATTTTTGGCCGAGCCTACGGGCTTGGAGATACCCACTTTAAACCGGCCTTGTGCCACATTTAACCCACGTGGGGGTGTTGATAAATATCAACATAAGAACTATGTTTTATTCAAAACTCGGCTCGGTGGCAAGGATCAAAGTGTAGTATCTGCGCTTTGTGAGCTTCCGAGTCGGGTTTTGCTGTCGAACTCTCTACTGCAGAGAGGAACTCGGAGGAAGCTTTGCCGAAGGGCAAGGTTTCCTTCGGGGAGGTAGACAGGACCTGAACCCGTCTAGGCGGGTTCAAAGGTCATATTTTTGGCCGAGCCTACGGGCTTGGAGATACCCACATTAAACCGGCCTTGTGCCACATTTAACTCCACGTGGGGGTGTTGATAAATATCAACATAAGAACTATGGTAAGAATTTTCTCTTTCTTGATTGGCTGTCATGTTCAAAGTTATTTAAGTCCTTTTTTATACTCCAGCAGTATCATCTACAATGGAATCAGCCAAGATCATAAATTGATCTTTTTTTCCAAAAATGAGCAATTTCAGTACAGCAAAAACGGTAGCGAACCATGACGTACGAAGGTAATTTTCGGAATCAGCGCCATGACATTAACTAAAAATTGTTTTTTGTTTCTTGGCACCAAAAATCGTGTTGAACAATGTCATTGATAACTTTCAGATTCAGCACCCTCAAATTAGCTAAAAAAGATGTTTCGTGTAACGACACCATTTCAGTTCTTTTTTTTCCTTTTTTTTTTTTTTTTTGACCAGTGTTATTAAAGAAATGCTAGTCCAGATTTCTAAAATCCCTGCTCACAAATTTCCATCTAAGAAATTCAAATATCACATGATTCGAACGTAATGTAAACCCAAGATTGCAACGGATTAATGGTTAGCGAATAGAACAAGACGTCATTACGTTTTACTAGAAAGTATATATACACAAATGTAAATTAGACTTTATTTTCAATGACTGCAGTTCAACGAGAAGACACATTTTTGATTCGACGTTTTGAAAGAACTTCTTTGTTGCAGAATGTTCTGCCATTGTTGAAATCTTATGGAAATCAGTAGGTTCGAAATCTGGTGGACGTGGAAGAACCTCTGATCCTAAAGATTTTTGTTTCTTGGGTTCTTTTCGAAGAATCTGTCTTTGCATTGTCATGCTAGAGAATAACATTTTCTGTTGACCAAAGTAGGAGACGTTTGACGTAATTCGTTTTACCAAATGAAGTTGCTCGCAATGTCTACTTTGATGGTTCTTTGTACACTACAGCTAAAAGTTTCTTAACTTAAATCCTTCCAATGGACACATCTTTCCTTGAATTATCTGAGTAAAATAAATTAGGATAAAAAAATAATGTTTTCTCTTATTTTATACATTATTTTCATAAAAAAAATCGAACTTGTGGATAGATGTTCGTCTGCTTCTTCCATTTCATACAAAATCAAGGCTTATTCAAAACTTATTTAAAACTTATTCAAATATTTTCCACATTCATTGCTAAATTTCGACTTCGAGTTGCTTCATACAAAAAGAAAAATCTATATTTCTCTTTTCTTTTGATGTCAACCAAAAACACAGAATAACTTTTTCATTTTTTGTCAGTCTTTTTTCTTCCCGCTTGATGTTTATTTTCCCCTCCGGATTCACATTTTTTTCTTCTCTTACACAGAATTCACACTCACCTTCTTCCATCTTACCGTTTTAAACACCGTTTTCCCCGCTATACTAGCAGTTCTTTTCCTAAATATTCATCAGCATTATCCTCATCCTGGTCGCTGTCATTCATACACGTGACATTATAATTCGCCTCGCTGTGGGGATATGCTTCAATAAACTACCGCATATTCTGGTGTATAATATGACCTCGTGTTTCTGAAGCTGAAAATGGAAAATAAATGACCTCCTTGTGTATAATACGATCCCTTAAAGCAGCTAACCCAATGTAATATTTTAAAAAGTTATACCATTTTAAAGTTGTGTCTATACTTAATATCAATGTTGTACATATATTTCAATAAAAATTTATTTTTTATGATATAGAGGAAGAATAGAAATGAAACGGATGTTTCGCCTTTGCCCCTCTTAATTTCAGTTTCAAAATTTCTTTCCGAATTTTCGAGAAAAGACATACCTGGCTATACACTTCAAGATCTTAATTAATCTATCAGACTTTTCTCTTTGTTTATTATGTCTATATATTAATAACTGTAATGGCAAAATTACGCAGGTGTAGGCTTTAAGAAAGCTTTATTCAACTAAGAATACACGGTTAGTGTATAGTGTCTTTTTATAGTCCCAGTAAACAGAAATAACTCTCTCAAAGAGGAGAATAACAAAAGAAGGGGAGACCACTCTTATTCGTAACTGATTAATATAATATATATTTATTATATCGGTATATATAATATATTTATTATATCGGTATATATAATATATTTATTTTATTTGAATTTATTAATAAAATATGAAAAAAAATATTCGCTCTCATATATATATTCACTCTGTATATACTCGAGTATCAGTCGATTTTTGAGGACATAATTTTGAAGCCAATTTTAAGATGGTCGCAACGGAAAAGAGATTTTAGTGAAAGGTGCTGATAATATAGGTCATTTGCATTTTCCCTTCTATTCTACAAGATGTCTTCTTACTAAATCTGTTACAAGGCTCTCTACTAATTCTATTGCATGTGCCTCTAATTTCTTTGTAGAGCACTCCCCTAATTTACCGTATATATTCGAGTATCAGTCGATTTTTGTGGACCTAATTTTGAAGCTAATTTTAAGAGGGTCGTATCATACACGAGATATAAAATTAGCGTATGTACTGCTGGCCCTGGCTACACCGTTGACCAAACTATATATTAATTTACTGTTGTCAAATTAGCTTCAAAAATAGGTCTTCAAAGGCTGCATGATACCCCAATATATACGATACATACTATATAAAAAATGCGGTTCTATTTGTGTGTAATTATTGTCGACTTTGTGAAGGTGACTATCATTATTCTTTTGGATGATGATGACGATGTTTTCCTACAAGAAGAAACAGCATCTGCATACGGGAATTATTTTAGGTGTGTAAGGATATTACGCAATGACAGACATAGCCTCTGGGCATCTCCTTCACGATCCTGCTGCAAGGTGAGGTCAAGAACAGCCGCTGGCGGATCAATAGCAGTGAATGGTCAGACCAAGTTCCAATACAATTAATCTTGCGATTGCAGTCACATCACGTTCAAACACCGGTTCCTGTACGGTCAATGAAGTTAAGCTACGTCGAGTCTGGTTAGTACGAGTGACCGCTTTGGAATACCACCCTCTCTAAGTTTTGATGTGCAGATGATGTAATGTATAATGATCCGACATTGTTAATCAGAGAGTAGAGTTCCAATTCTGGTTGGGATCGTTATATTCACTAATACACAAATACTCATGGGAAAGGTATCAAACAATCTTTTCTTCTTCAAGATACGGGTAAGACTAGTATCACTAAACCAACATTAGCTAAAAAATTAAATAACCTGCAAAGGGTTGATAAGCCGTAAAAAGAACTTTCTTATTCTCTCCTTGGGGAAATACCTGACTCTCATTTCTGTATAGGCCTTGCCTACAACTTGAAAGCTTTTAACAAAATTGAAAATGCAACCAAATCTTCGATCGTGAAACATACACACACACAATTTTGGAGAATTTACACTTGAAGTGTTGATTCAGTTTTATATCGGTACTAATATGTATACGTATATACATTCACGTTTTGTATTTGCGTGATTTTCTTGTCTACATCAGTTATAATCTTAAAATATTAATTATTTTATATTATTATTATTATCCTTATCTATCTATCTATCTATCTATCTATCTCTATCTCTCTCTCTCTAAATATATATATATATATATATATATATATATATATATATATATAGATAGATAGATAGATAGATAGATAGATAATATTAGTGGTCAATATATATATTGTAATTTATTACATTGGAATCGTAATCACGATCCAATTCATCAGACCTACAAATTCAAAAAGAAATCGGAAAATATAACTCCGGGTATAAAAAACAAAATTTTAATGTGAGTGTATGTGTGGGAGTGGGAAACAAGATAGAGGGAAAATTCTGAAAGCTCTAGAGAGAGGGTGTAAGACAAGAAAGAAGAACAGTAAGGCCTAAAGGTGAAGGTGGGGATTAAGAGAAGTTTTAAAGAGAGAAGTTAAATAACGGTTTAAATGAGTGAGATACAGATAATTATGAATTATTTTTCGATGTATAATTCGCTACCGATTCGCGGACCTAAAATTAAATTTAAAAACCAAACACGTGAAACGTGTGGATACATTTGTGGTGACACTACGCACAATAAAAAACGATATGATCTAAACTTAAAATCCAGAAGATGAGAGAGAGAGTGAGAGAGAGTGTGAAATGGGGGTGGCGAAAGGAGCCCCACCTACAATTGTAGGAGTAGAGCTAATTGTCCAATATATATATTTAATTTCCTTATAGTTGTTCAGAATTTAACGTTTACTCTATTGAATTAATTTATTTAAATATTTTATTAATTAATATTTTTATGTATATTTATTATGTATTTTTTATATATTTTAATTTTTATATTTTTTATTTTATTTAACTTACTTTATATTACTAATGTCAAATATTATAATTATTCTTATTATCAATTTAATATCATAATGATTATAATGCGATATATATATATATATATATATATATATATATATATATATATATATATAGTAATCGTTACAAACAAAGTAGGACAATAGATCCGCTAAGACACAAGGTGTTACTGAGGGTGAGAGAAGCATTATATAAGATCGGCGAGAACAATAATAGAACAAGAATTAAGACGATAGCAGATAGCGATTAACATTACATTTAAATATTTGAAGACGAAATTTAACTTCGGAAGTATGCGGAAGAGAGTTCCACAAGCAAGAAGTGCAATAGAAGAAACTTAGGGTTACATCTATCCGCGATTTCAACTGCCGCCAATCTAGTACTGCGCTTAGATTCATTGATACTATGTACCATAGAGGAAAGTTCATCAGGAAAATAACCATGAACGTATTCATATAAAAGGCACAGGAAGATAGTTACTGCATTATATATATATATATATATATATATATAGAGAGAGAGAGAGAGCGAGAGAGAGTCAACTCTCCCGTCGAATTCGACGTATGAGGCTCAAGCAGATCAGTTCCCAGGAAACCGACAGCCCGATAACGATTAGTGGTAAAGTTTTCGTCTGGGGCCATCCACACATTTTGAAGGGCCGAATACAGAGACCTGGTGCACTAAGTGCCACAGGGTCCACAAACGACCCCCCGCAGGTTTTGAATTCAGAGTTGTCCTTCTCCTAGATCAGTTTCCGTCCAAAGCTATAGAACCCACTCTGTTCTGCTATTTACCCATAGCTGGAGGGAGAAGAGGATTCACACCTTTCCCAAGGGTATTAGCATGTAAGTGAATGTAATGGATTCGACTGGAATTCGTACTATATATATTCCGCTACTCAGAATTTCATGTAACAGCAATCATCAATATATATTCTGAGAATGTTTTCTACGTTCCCATAGCAATTACCCACACCTGGACAAAGAAACCACCACACAAACACACACACACACATACATACATACACACACACACACACACACACACACACACACACACACATATATATATATATATATATATATATATATATATATATATATATATTCACCCCAAACAAGGCGGGATCGCCACTAGCACGCAAGGGCTTACAGAGAGTGAGAGCAAGAGACGTGATAGAGAAAAGGTTGAAGAGAAGGACGGGGAATAGATCGAGGCATCTGGAGATGTCGACTGACATTGCATTTGAGTAGATGACGATTATATCAACCAGGGAAGTGCGAGACATAAATCTATTGGAGTAGAAGAGACGGCTACATTTAACCGTTTCGACAGTGAAATGGTGTGACTGAGATGCCTACATAGTGTCACGTTTAAATTCATGCAGATTGGGAACTACTCGTTGGAACAGTTACCGGGAAAATATTTGTAGAAAAGACAGAGGGAGGCGACGGCACGTCTGTGAGAGAGCGACTGTAAACGAGATGCCAGATCACCAACCACATTGCATATTACTCCCGGCATTTTTCCAAGGACATTAAGACGAACAGAGGTGGCTCCAGATCATATATGATAGTAATATTCCTTGCAAGGTCGAATAGTTGTTTTATAGATTTGAAAGATGAACACAGAGAACCAACTATCCTTGCGGTGGATGAAGCTATTGATTCAATATAATTGTTCCATCTCAGGTCAGCAGACAGTGTGAGACCAAGCAGTCGCAAAGAAGTGCCCTCGTGGATTTGAGCATCAGACATTTCAATGGGAGACAGAGAGTGTTCTCGGTGGTGAGTAATAGAGAGCAGTTTTGCTTTTGAGGTATTAAAATTAACCTGCCATTTCCTGCCCTAGTCAACAACCGATTGGATGTCCTTTTGAAGACCAATGGCCAGGTTAGTTTTGTCAGCGATACCAGATTTGCTATTTAGGCAGGAGTAAATACTTGTGTCGTCTGCATAAAAAACTACTTGGGAACTGATGACATCTACAAGATCGTTAATGAAGATAAGGAACAGTGTAGCCTCGGGATAGAGCCTTGGGGAACACCTGCGTTCGTGGGAAAGGAACTGGAGGAGAATTCGTTGAGGACGACCTTCATTACACGGTTTAACACAAATGATTGTATTAAGTCAAATAATCGTCCTGTAATACCGAATCCCTGAAGCTTACGAAGGAGGCCAGCATGCCAAACCTTATCAAACGTCTTAGAGATATCTAGAGCCAAGGCACGAGCTTCTCTGTTATTGTGAAGTGCTTGGTAAACAAATTCAGTTATGGCCGTGAGCACATCAGCTGTAGATCGGGTAAAGCGGAAACCATATTGCTTATCAGAAAGCAGATCATGGGATCTAAGGTTTTTAACTATTTTGGCGTCGATTAAAGCATCAAAGACTTTGCCAAAGATTGGTAGAAGACTGATAGGACGGCAGTTAAATGGATCAGAAGGGTCGCCAGAGTTCCTAATGACTGGTACAAAAGATGATGAATGCCAACAGGATGGGAAGCAGGAGTCGTTGAGGCAGTAGTTGTATAGTTTGGAGAAAACAGGAGCCAGTTCAGGTGCATATGAAGGATATCCCGTCCCCACCCGCTAGACTTATGAGAGTCTAATTTAGAGATAATGCCCACTACCAACGATGGGGTTATATGCAACTCGCTCAACAGAGTCTCAGTTCTAGGGGGAAATCAAGTGTCCGTACACAGAACGAGTCGAGCCTTGAATTGGATGAGAATTTACGAGCAAAATATTCAACCTTATCGGCAAATTTGGTGAACAAAGAGATATTGTGGGTTTGCTGTTGTTTAGTACGCTCTTGCAGAGTCGACAGTAATCTTTGGAGCCGAATTTGCGAGATGCAATCCGTTGTTTCATTCTATGAACAAATAGTGATTTTCCTTCATTGAGGGCACGCTTGCACTCATTACGGGCTGAGGCAAAGGGATGTCTGTTGCAGTCTAACATGTCACTACGATACAGGCGGAAGAAGTAATTCCTGTGGGCAACGGAAGCTGAGCAAGCAGCAGAGAATCAAGGAGATGAGAGTGATTTAGCCTTATATTTCCTTGCGGGGATGAAATCCTCGATAGCAGCTTTTACCCAGGAGGACATCGCGAAGGAAGTCACGGAACGAGTCGCAGTCAGCTCGTTGATAACCGAAATAAGTTCTGTTGGTGGGAGGTTCTTTGCTCGGGTGGAGTAGAAGGATCATGATCAGAGTTGCCAAGAGGGCAGAGCTGCGTGGTTCGACAAGACTGGGGGATGAGGGTGAAACAGAGATCGAGAAGGGAAGCCTTACCGTCATAGTTATTCGAGAAACGTGTAGGAAAGTCAACCACTTGTGTGAGGGATTGAGTAACTGTGAAGTTAAGGGTTCGTATGCCAGCAATTTCAGTTATAGAGTTTTTAAGCCACTTGGCATGTTGGGCGTTAAAGTCCCCGAATAGGAATATATGAGCAAATGGATGAAGAGAGATAGCCTGGTCTGTATTGTCGGAAATTCTTTCGAGTACGCCAGTCTTGGCAAGATGGATAGCGATAGAGGAAGAAGAGGTAGCTTACAGCATTGGGGAGAAATAGACGGAGACACATGTATGAATGGTTCGGAGATGTGAGATGATCCATGACGTAAATGTGGGTTTGAGAGTCTTTTCTAAGCAACGCAACATAACCGAGGATCGAGAGGTCATAACAGGGGATAAACCAGTCGAGGTTGATCTCGCAGAGAGCCAGTATATCAGGTGACTTTTCAATGAGGAATAATTTCATACTGTAGAAGTTGGTTCGAATGCCACGGATGTTAGAAAAGGAAATGTTAAAGGATTTAAGTGATCTTTTAGAGCTGGTTTAGGTTTACTTTCTTGATCTTTTGTTGTCATGCTGGATGCGAAGGCTTGAATTATAAGTAGCAGACGGTCATTTTATGAGACAGGGACAGAAAGGAGCCTGCGCGGCCTGCAACATAATGTAGCCTTAGGGTTACCCACTGGAGGTGCGTGCAGGGACACCCTTCCATGCTCGACATGACACTACAGGCACCCCGATATTATACAACTGTTGATAAGAGCAGCCGCTCAAGAAGCTACGCAAGAGGGCTCCTAACTACCAGTCGGAAAAAGAACCAGAAATCTGTCAACCCTGTACTCTCAGAATGCAGAGGCTTTGCCACAGAATGCATACATCACAAGAGAATCAAGACATTACTACCCGCTCATCGGGCACAGGATCTGTGTTGCTGAAAGTTGAAATAACTGGCTCACGGGAGTTTCACTGCTACATAGAGCAAAAAATAAAGTTGCACAGAAGTGTGTTAAATGCGGTGCTGGTGAGTTACATTAACAAAATTAGCGAAATGACAGGGGGAGTAAAAAAAAATATAAGGAGAAAAATTGATTACAAGTTTAAAATTAAAGCTCTTGCATTCGCGTAGTCAGTAAATTGTTACGGGTCCAATTTAGGTAAAAAATAACTAGAAGTAAAAATAGAAAAAAACGTATTTGTTGTAGATTTGTTATAGTGTCGTAAACAAGTTGTCGTGGGGTCAGGCAGCTATATCCTAATAAAATAAGGGTGTGGAGGAATTTGAATTAGTCACGTTTCCAATATTTTAAGATATACGGTTTCTTATGCCTACATGCAATCATTAGCTCAGTCCGTTTATTAACTACGCCTAGCGTGTTAATGTTTTTGAGTATAAATCTTTTCTCTAATAAACATGAATCGTACAGATAGATAGATAGATAGATAGATAGATAATCAAACATTGATGACCAAGTTTGTCGTGGCGACAAATCAAGTAGCCATGGTATTTCAACAACGGTGGACAGCAAGGTAAATACTACCGTATAAATCAGCTGATGGAATTATGCTAACGTTTGGGCTTCTTTGCCCTAAGAGTGCTCGTCTTAATGGCTCCTGTGGCGGCCTCTAAAACCACAAGAATTGATACCAGCGGCATTTTATGATATGAACCCGATAAACAGTTAAAGGAAAGATATATATATATATATATATATATATATATATATATATATATATATATATAATTTATTCGAAATTATAACATAAATATGTGATAAAATCACTACAAAACTAGTCATTATGTTTCAACACTCTCCTGTCTTATCAAGTGATGGTGTTGAATGTAGAAACACCATCACCTGATATGACACCAGAAGTGTTGAAACAAAATGTCTATTTTTGTAGTGATTTTGTAACATATTTATGTTATAATTTTCGAATTTTGGGTGTTATTGTAATTAATTCTGTATACACCAATCCTATACTTGTATATATACTTATATATATATATATATATATATGTGTGTGTGTGTGTGTGTGTGTGTGTGTGTGTGTGTGTGTGTGTGTGTAATTTATTCTAAATTATAACAGAAATATGTTATAAAATCACTACAAAAATTGCGATTATGTTTCAACACTTATCGTGTCTTATTAAGTGATGGTGTTTCTACATTCAACACCATCACTTGACAAGACACCAGAGGTGTTGAAACAAAATGGTTATTTTTGTAGTGATTTTATAACATATTTCTGTTATAATTTTCGAATAAATTATATTTGTTCTACTGTGTATTGCTGTATTGAGCACACTTTTAAGAATAGTATTTTTTGCGTTATTGGAATTTATTCCGTATAAACCAATCCTGTACTTGGATATATAGCGATGATTTTCCACCGTGAATATGACTTAATGGGGGGGGGTCCTAGTCATGAAGGTCTGGGGTAATTGGACTAAGAAATGTAGCTCGCTTGAATATTTCCCATAGTAATCGTGATAGCGTAGTGAGTAGCTTACAAAATTTCGTCTTTGCGATAAGGGTTGCTGGCTAGAGAACAATTCATCACTTATATGGCTGTATAATAGATTTCGAACTCCGTCAATACTGGACTGTAAGGACTGGCCAGCAACACTTTATTTTTTGGTCTTCGTCGCTAAGTTTCTCCTTCATTTCATTTATTTTAATCGAGGTCAAATCCAATATTCCAAAGTATTTATGACGTTCTTTTTTTATGGCTATTTCCTCATTGAGTAGTTAAATAATTTCCTTTGCACGTGTGCATTTTCTCCTTTGAATATTTTTCTATTCGTGTTTCCATCCTAACACCAGGTTTAAAATTCTAACAAGTAATATAATTAACTCATTCAAGTATAATTGATTTAGTTTGGTTTGTTTTACGGTATATTAACATGAATGGGTTATTTAATGCCGACAACATTTATTTTGCTGGTAATATTTTATTTTTGTCAAAAATCTTTTTCTGGCAATATTTTTCCTTTAAAACTATATTTCTGGTAATAGTTTTTTTTTGTTTTTGTTTTTTCTACAATATTTCTGCTATTAAAACCTATTTTTACACTTCCGTAGTGTTTTTACCACAGTTTCGGGGTTAACTATTTGCCCATAGCTGGGACCCTAACAGGTGCTACCACCCCGGGTCAGGGTGGACCTGGGGACACCAGCAATTAAGAGGTAGTTCCACGCTCCTCAAAACCTCCTGATTAGAGGCCTTGCTCTTGGACGAAGTTTAGCGTCATACCCAGGACGGCCAAGTATAATTGATAATCGTTATTATATAATATATCAAACAAAAAGACATTGACTAAATTTCTCATGATTAGAGACAATTTATTGTTTCTTATAAACATGCTATGATAATTAATAATATATAGGAAAAAAATTAACAAAGGAAAGCAGTTTGTTAAAAAATGTGATTGACCAAACTTTGATATAAATACGATATTATTTTTAAATGTCATATATCTTCAGTGGGTAGGCAGTCATTGCTCTCCACTTTTCGCTATTATATGTAAATTTCTATGCTTTCTTAGAAAAGATGACTGAGTGTATGATTTCCCATATTCTCTCACACTCGACACCTTCCCCATCACTGAATAGTAGTCGGTAACAATTACCTATTACGGGATAATAAAATTACCCAATGTAGACAATATGCACTGTGCTATTTATTTCCACAAAACATTTTCTTCTGCTGAAAATACGGCTGATTTGACTTTCAGTAAGAAAAATGCCAATGCTAGTTTGGTGTATTGGCCAGAGGACAGCCGTGAAGATAAATGCAGTGACACAATTGGTTCTGCTTAGCTCGGAGAATGACCGTAGTTGTCCAAAAACCATTTCAAGCCACATATGATTCCTTGCTAATGTTGCGTAAATCAGGAATGTCAAAAGCGAGAATCTAGAGACATTTAACTCCCAAGATGGTGCAGTAAATGACGACGGAAACAGTAACGGAGAAATTTGAACGTGTACAGAATAGCGAAAATTATCGTTAAGAAAATTTTCAAAGAGTTGAGTGATGGGAAATTCTCCTATGAAATAAGGGAAATGAAATATTATGAATGACCTAATCTACTTCAGGACAATGAATACAGGACAATTTCCTCAGAGATGAAGAAGAGTTCTCAAATGATTAAAATGTTGGTCTACCGATATATACTAAGAACATCACGGTGGAACATGTTAGAAATGAGGACGTTTTAAGCAGAATAGTATCTACACGGAAACTACTGCTAACAATCGTAAATAACATTTCTAGAATATGTAATGAGGAAAGAAGGTTTGGAGAATTTAACACTCACATGATATGCTGAAGGCAAGAGAATCAGAAGAAAACAGTAAATAACCCATTTGACATGTTTGGGTGAATCAATGACAAGAAAAGGATAAAAAGTGGTAAAGAAGGCCTAACATTGACTTCTTGTAACAAATAAGAGGATGTTGGAGAGAGCCATGATTTCCCACGTTCTGAGAGAAATTAGAATATAGAAGAAGCAGAAGAAGAAGAAGAAGAAGCATGCACCTATTTCCTATATAACGAAAATAAAAACATTAAATAGAGTATCACCCACTTAAACAGATCAAAAGCCAAGAGCTTTTCAGTCTCATTGGGGATCCTACTGTGTCTAAAAGTACTCGGTGTCGGTATCTGAGGGAAATAGCAACAACAGTCAAACCTGTATCGAAGCCTCCGTTGGCTAGAAATCGATTGAAATAGGCCGAGGACAATATGAAGATTGAAACTCGAGCAACACTTGATGGGCCAGATAGATGGTGCAAAGGCTGGGTAATGAACGGACAGAATCGCCATCAGCGTTTGAGACGCCAAGAAGGTGGTGGAGGCATAATGATAGGGGGTGGTCTTATTGGAAAAACATTGGTGGGTCCATGGAGAGTACCAGATGGCGTCAAAATGACTGCTTATGCATACATGCATTTTTGAACGTGGATGAAAAGGCAAAGACTTGCCTTCAGAAGGGCAATTGTTTTTATGCAAGATAATGCTCCCTCACATGCTGCTCACAAGACTACAGAATATTTGAAACAGTTAGGCTTCGATGGACCTCGAAAAATGAAGTGGCCAGAAAATTCTCCTCATTTGAACCCAATCGAAAACTTTTGGAGCATCACGAAGCGAAGACTGTACGCCAACAGACGACAATTCAGGAGCAACGCTGAGTTGTGGGAAGCAATTTTTGACATATCTCGCGGCATTACAGCAGATGACATCCTACAATTAATAAATTCTATGGATCGTAGACTTCTTCAAGTAATTTCAAAACTAGGAAAGTACATTCCCTATTAATTTGTTTATAACTGTACCTTTGTTTGTATCTGTTTTATTATTTGTTTGATTATCTTATTTATTAGGTTCCTTTGATCATAAACATTCATGTGCAACATTAATAAACGTTTTGTTTGCTCAATTCTGGGAATTTTACTAAACCTTTCTAATAATTTGGCACTCTCAAATCACCGTGCTGATAACAAATATGGCTCCAGTTTGTTTACATTCCGCAGATCAGTACGAAAAATTCAGTGATTGCGCAGGTCAGTATTGCCAACGTTGTGTGAATTGATTGGACGGTTTTGATATATTAGAAAAAAAGGTATCTTGATAATGCTTTGGCACGCAGTATATATATATATATATATATATATATATATATATATATATATACACACACAAACACACACACACACACTTCGTGCCAAAGTATATATATTTATAAAATAATAAGAAAAACACCGATATTTATAATTCAGAGTTCTTAGCTTTTTTTTTTCAAATAATATACATATTAAGAGATTTTTTTTGTTTATACATTCTTTTTATAGATACAAATATTTAAGTAAATGCTCTGTTTTATAATAAACCATATTAATAACATTTGCAGAACTGAATGTCCGAGAAATTTTCATAGAAAATATGCGTCCTCCGGCATGATTCGAACCTGTATCCTATACAGAACTGTCATTTAGCCTCACGTGAAATTAACCGATCGAGCCACGGAGATTTTTCTGTTTTTAAACTTCAATCTTACTTACACACACAAACACAAACACACACACACACATATATATATATATATTTCACGATGCTTGACACTACATTTGAATGAAAACTCTAACATTTTTAAAACAACATGCCTGCCCGCATACACAATTCCTTAAAATACTTGTAGAAAACACAATTATACTTCGACATGAAAACAATAGACAAAAACTAAAAATCCTTGAAGCATTATACATGAAACAGTTGAAACCCAACCTGAACAAAATCAATTATTGCATCTCTACTAACATTCTTAAATGTCTATAATTTGTAACAGACCCCATTGGTTTATACCAACAGCTTTCCATATTTCATACTTCTACAATTCACTCTCGTGTGGTCATGAGATGCAGTGCGATTTTCACTTCTAGCGTCTTATATGCGCGTGTTTATCGTTGCTTAGAAATCTTCTATGTAAACATTGACTGACTATCATCACTGTCTTGTCCGTATATTGCTTAATATGTTGTAATTGGCATCTTTGATAATAGCTTAACTAAGCCGAAAGCTTAGATTGTATTTAAAAAAAATATGGATCACTATTGTGAATTTCTTTCTTCGTTCAACGATAATGTTATTAAACTTATCAGATGTTACGAACAAAAAATAACATAAAATAAATAGACAACACTTGTCTATATTATTTAATGAAACGTGTATGAATATATATATATATATATATATATATATATATATATATATATATATATATATATATACATACATGCAAAAATAAATAACTGTTTACAAATATATGAATAAAAAGAACAGGAAAAACTATTCTTTATCGACACGTTTCCTTCACTGATAGACATCGCCAAGATAAATTTAAATTTGTATTGGTAAAATCTATCAGAGGACAAAACGCGTCGGTAAAGAAATTTTTTCTTGTCTTTATTCATATTGAGATTTTTTTTTCAGAGACATTTTTATTTATATCTAAATCCCTCTACATACAAATATATATATATCCCCTCACCAAGTCCAATAAAACTGTCAAACTCACCAGAGAATTCATAGCAGCATGTGTCTATCCTGCTCTTATCTCAAATGACAACTTAAAAGAGGCTGTTTGACCAACACAAGGAGTGTTAAAAGATTCATGTTAAAAAGATAAAAAAATAAAAAAACAAATGAAAACTACAGACAAAAGTTCATTTTCTCCATCAAGAGATTCATTTCTGTAGTTTAGTGCTAGCAGCAAGCAGAAATATTTCTCCTCCCGATGATGGCCATTTCGGCCGAAACTAGTCGAGGAATCTAAATGGAATAATAATAAAAAAACGAAAGAATATTAATCTACAACCCAGTGTGTCTGAAGATTTTAATTTTTAAATTTTTTTTTATTGTTCAATATATATATATATATATATATATATATATATATATATATATATATAAGAATTTGTGTTACTTCCCGAACAACAAGAATACACATACATACGCGTGCGCACGCACACATACATATACATGTAATATATATTAAGAGAAGAAGAGAGAGCGTTTAGAGAACGGAATATTTAAATATGATAATCTTCTTTCATAATTATATCTACGCGAAGATACACCGTGAGTGTTTTACAGAAATTTCGGATTGGTTGATGAAAGTGAGGCGAATATTAGCGGTATAAGGCCGCGTTGAGTTTAAAGACGAATAAGATTTCCCAAGACTGATCTGGGTGTAATGATATTTAGGTTAAGCATAATGCGGTCAGAAGTGAGAGAAAGGAAGGAAAGAAATAAAGAAAAAATAAAAAAGTAGATAATATTAATTAAAGAATTAATAAAAAGATGGGAGATTTAGTAGAAATATTATAATGAATGCCGGAATCAAAATCTGGAAAATTATTAAATGAGCTCGAAAGGAAAGGAGAGTTTAAGAAAGAAAGAAAGAAAGAAAGAAAGAAAGAAAGAAAGAAAGAAAGAAAGAAAGAAAGAAAGAAAGAAAAAGATTTAAAAGGACAGAAAGGAAAAAGGATTACGTAACAGTTCATAAGAGAAAGAAAGAAAGAAAGAAAGAGTGAAAAGAAAGAAAGAAAGAAAGAAAGAAGGAAAGAAAGAAAAATATTTAACAGGACAGAAAGGAAAAAGAATTAGCTAAGAGTTCATAACAGAAAGATAGAAAGAAAAATATTTAAAAGTACACAAAAAAAAAGAATTTAAAAGAATACAAATAAAAAAAAAGGAAAGAAAGAAAACAAGTTACCTAAGAGTTCATATAAGAAAGAAAGAAAGAAAGAAAGAAAGAAAGAAAAGTAAAGGGAAAGAAAGCGAAAACAAGTTCGAAAATAAAGAAAGAAAGAAAAGTAAATGGAAACAAAGCGAAAACAAGTTACGTTTCATAATGGAAAGAATGAAAGAAAAAAGAAAGAAAGAAAAAAAAGAAAGAAAGAAAGAAAAAAAGAGAGAGAAAGAAAAAAGAAAGAAAGAAAAATATTTAAAAAGGACAGAAAGGAAAACATAATTTAAAAGAAGATGAATGAAAAAAGAAAAGGGATAGAAAGCAAAAACAAGTTCGAAAATAAAGAAAGAAAGAAAAGTAAATGGAAAGAAAGTGAAAACAAATTACGTTTCATAATGGAAAGAATGAAAGAAAAAAGAAAGAAAGAAAAAAAAGAAAGAAAGAAAAAAAGTAAGAAAGAAAGAAAAGATATGAAATCATTTGCGAAATTCAAAAGCCAAAAATAATTTGATATAAAACGAATGAGATAGAAAAGCAAAATCAATGATGTGAAATGAATTGATAAAAAAGAGGGGGAAGGAAAATAATATGAGAAAAAACGAAGAAATAATTTCAGAAATTAAGAAAGAAAATAAAAATAAATTGAGAATGAAATAAAAAAAAAGTAGAGAAAACAAAAAGGAAGAAATGAGAAAAGTAAAAAAAAATTTGAAATTTGAATTTAAAAAGATCAAGTGAAAATGCATAAGTGTAATTATTACGAGAATGTAAATCGTCCGAGAATACGATAAAGAAAAAAGTACACAAATATGTAAGAGTTTAGAACAATGAAATAAAGATAAATGTGAAAATAAAGAAAGAAAATCAAAAAGAAAATAAAACGAAAAAATATTTAGAATATAAGCCAGCGTAAGAAAAAGGCATTTTGTGTTTGGGGCACTGATTTTTGCACCACATCACCGCGCTTCATTCCGGATATCATTACGTCGCCGTTGGCACTTTTACATGAAAGCAAAGAGTCACCCTGCATTTCAGAATGTTGCACTAAAAAGCCTGTAACTGAACCCAGAAGTCCACAAGGATGTTTGGCTTTGGGGATTTTGTGCGAAAGGACCTCTTGGTGATTATGATTCGTTTTCAACATCATGTGTGTACTTGCTTTTAGAAATGAAGGTGAGATTTGGTGGAAACAGAAAAAGGAAAACAAAAGTAGAATCTGAATTGAAAGAGGAATAAAACGAGTTTATTTCTTGTATTTTAATAACTCTTTCCTATTTTATACATGTATTTGTTTTTGTTTTTCTTCTTCTTCTTCTTCTTCTTCTTCTTCTTATTATTATTATTATTATTATTATTATTATTATTATTATTCGTCGACATCCGTCCGTCTCGGGTGACGATGGAAGAGCGTTTATTCATTTTTTTTTTTTTAAATTTTAGGCGATGGAGTTACATCGCCTATGGTGACTGTGTAGTCCCACTCTGGAGCAGCAGTCTCTCAGGCACTTGGGGCAAATGAAACTGGATAACACGGGAACGGGGTCTGTCCTTGCTTTTCTTCTGGCTCTCTTTGCTGCCTGCTGATCATCTCTCGCGGCTTCTGCAATCGTGAAGCCATCACTGACTGTGGCTCTCTAAAGCTGGCGATCGTCAGCCGCGGCCTCCCAGGTATTGGGGTCGATGTTAGCCAGCTTCATGTCTCCTTTGCAGACATCATTGAAGCCGAGCTGAGGACTTCCAGTTGGGCGCCCTCCCCTCCCAGCTCTTCGTACAGGATGACTCTTGGGATGTGGCCGGCACCCATGCGGCGTACGTGCCCCAGCCATCTGAGACGTCTTTGGCAGAGCAGCGTGAACAGACTGTGGATGCCGGCACGTTGGGCGACCTTTGTGTTAGTGACCCAGTCTTGCCACCTAATGTGCAGCTGACGTCTGAGGCAGCGGAGGTGAAAGGTGTTTAGCCTCTTCTATTAATATTATTATTATTATATTTTATGCTGATCATATGCGTTGGTTGAGTAATGGATAGCAGCTCTGACTGAGGAATCGGAGAGCCGAGTTCGAATTCCAGTCAAATGCCTTACATTCATTTACACTTGGGAAAGATATGAATCCTCTTCTTCTCACCCCAGCTATGTGTAAATAGTAGGCCAGACCGGGTGCTGTATACCGCAGAAAGAAATGGCAACCTACTGTGGGATAAAATCTGCCTCGTCATAATCGCCTAAGTATGTATCACGCATGGCACTTAACTGACTGACAGCAAAAGGTTACAAGTATGATATTCCCGTCGGGGATAAAATTCACTCTCATCATGTTTTGTTAGACTAGAGCATTAATCATTTTTCCTACGACTAGACGTGGTTGATTTCACTATGTGAAAAGCACAATAGCAGTAACAGCAAGATATTGATGAAAACAAAGACGTGAATTCGTAAAGAAAATGAAAAAAAAATAATGGATGTTGGATGAGAGAATTTGAATTCTAGCTAGTACTGTTTATCACTGCATCGGGATAAGAAAAGAATCAATCCCTATTTGTATAAGCCCTATGGTAACATTAATATCTTGCAAGAATATCTTGTATCAACTGACATGCTTTGGCAACAGTGTAAATAATGGATTGGTATACCTTCGGCATATCAATCTCTACTAAGTAATCTATCTGACCAAATAACTGTAGAAAAACACTAATATTCCTATTGATACCCAAGTTTTCAATTATGTCTGGGCCACCAGCTTTTATTTTAGTTACAATTTCAAGCTATTAGATTCAACTTAATACTTCCAGTAAGCAAAATATACATTATTTACATTATTCGGACTATTGTCCTCATTTTTCAGCGATATTTATTACAATGTTTCGGCCGTTGTACATTCCGGCCTTCTTCAGATGGTTGGAATGTCGAACTGAACCTTTTATTTTGCTCACTGGGGTAGACTGTTCTAGTTCCTCGTGCCATGTTTAATGGATGTGTGAGTGTAAGTTCAATACCCGGCTAAGGCAGTGGAGAACTTTCAGAAGGAAATTAACAGGAGATAACTGATAACTGACATCCATTAAACATGGCACGTTGAACTAGACCAGTCTACCCAAGTGAGCGAAATAAAGGGTTAAGTTCGACATTCCAAACACCTGAAGAAGGCCGGAGCGTACAACGGCCGAAACGTTGTGACAAATATGGCGACAAAGATGAGGACAATAGTCGGAATATTGTATATAGTGTACATAATACCTCATCCCAGAAATATAGACAGATAAGCAAAATATTTTGCTGCATTTCAAACCGAATTTAAATTTATTGGAATTATATTATATATGATTATCATTAAAATCTAAAAAATCGTCTATATTGGTAAATAAACACAGGTTAATTCTCATTATTAAAAAATATTTCCAACGCAAAAGATACTTTTCTGAAACTTTATTTGACGAATATCATCTGATTTAAAGTTAAATTAATCTGAATGGAAACAAATATTACTTAGTTTTGCTTTAAAATATCACTGAAAAGAATTTTAACACTAACGTAGGTGTTTTATGCAGTGGTTATTGCTCTATCAACTAATATTTAGTAAATTTAACTAAGGGATAAATAACTGTAAAAAGTACTTGGTGAATATACGGAAACCAATTCATATATAATTCTTTTAACTAACGAGTATTCTTCAAATTTACAAAAAATATTCTACGCAATGTAAATTACCAATAATTTTAAAATTTAATATAGTTACCGCTATTTCTGATAATGTCGTGTATTGACATCCGTATTTACAGAAATCGACACGTATGTACACGTATAAAACAGATTCAAAATTATTTTTGTAAATATTGGGTGTCATTAAATTGTAGTACACTTTTGTACTTATGATTGTAATTTAATTTATCACTTGACATATACAAATTCAGACTGAATTTTAAAAGATCTAACGTGTTATAAATTATTCTAATTAAATTTTTTGTGATGTCAACGAACACCCGTTGCTACTTTTGTAATGTCAACGAATACTCGTTGTCACTTTCGTAATGCTCATTGTAGTAGAGACTTTGTAATCGCAGATACAACTAATGCCATAGAACGCTACTAGTGTTAGACGGCTTCGAATAACACACGCACTAATAGTACTTGCTCGATAATTCTCGCTCGAAAAGTAACCACCGAATACCGATCCGTAGTTCGTATAGTGGTGACATTCACTAACAGACCCACGCGGTTGCATGTGGCACAATGCCGAGTTTATTGTGGGGCATCCGAGGCCGTAAGCTCGACCAAAAATTCCCCGTAGACCCCGTAAAAAACGGAGTCGTGTATCTGTCTCCCGAGACGAGACTCTTCCCTTTCACATAGCCTCGTCTGTGGATCCTCTCTGCCCTGAAGCAGGGAGTTTGACTAGCACACTTCCTAAGTAATCTGGATAGAGATCACTTAGGTGCCACTCTAATTCCCATATATACATTTCCTTTACCATCACGTGATCTATTTATTCAAATGGGATCGCCTGGGTTTGCTCTCTGGTGATCTGTGTTCAAACCCCAGTTTTGGCAGAGACATTTTATTCTTATATAACAAAAAATAAGACATAATTCTTCTTATCTTCATTGTCCATCAAACATTTATTCTTGAGGCAATAGGTTCCGTAATATATTTTATTCCTAAAAGCTATTAAAAGTTTTTCTAATTAAATAATGTCTTAGTTTTATTGCATTCTTTTATTTTACGATTTATGGCAGATTTTCCGTAACTGGGTGTCCCGTTTACACATAATTGAATCTAATGAACTAGACGAGATTTCGAAATCAACTCCCCGATTTCTCATTTCGTTCCGATATCCATTTCACCATCCGCACTTCATCATATATATATATATATATATATATATATATATATATATATATATATATATATATCTGTTGTGCTTTTCAGCATGACGACGGATACTCATCTCTCGAAAAAGCTCCACCTTGAAACAAAGAACATCAATCTTTTATTTTTATTTTATTCCTTGAGCAAGTTATTTCCTTCTTCATGAAGCTGTATAACGTTTCTTGACGCAGAAATGGAAATGGCGAACCAAGTTCAAATCATGGACTAAACCGTTGCGTTCTCCTTTTCAGAAACACCCTTGAGATAGCCTCGTTCTATTTCTTCTCCCCAGTTATGGGTTAAATAGCGGCGTAGGCGATTCTCCAAACGTTGTTGTCAAGCAGTTTATGAGAAATTGAATTCTGAATTCAAATTCTTGGAAACGCCAAGGAGAAACCAATCTTATATCTTTCCCAAGAATCCTGACAATTCATAAATATTACAAATATGAAGTCTTGAAGAACCTCCTGAAGCGACAAGGAATTAAAAAAAAAAGCACACATTTTAAACTCTGATTTTTTTGATTTTTTTGATTTTTATTTATTGATTTTTTTTTGTGGGAAGAAAGTTGTATGCTATAATAAATTATTTTTCTGATTTTTAAAAATATTTTTCTTTATCTTTTGCAGGTAAGTACCTAACGCTTGCATACGAAACTAATTACGGTAAGAAATGCTCACTTCTTTTTTCTCCATTTAAAATAAAGTTGTTTGCTAAATCTTACGTATTTTCAACAGAATTCTTTTTCATTTGTTCAATTTTTGTTTTCCCCCCATTTCTGTAGCGCTACAGAGCCATACGTTCCTTGTTTTTTTCACTGTTTAAGATGCTTAAGATGTTCAAACATACACACCTCAAATACATGAGATGAATGCAAACAAACATAATAGATATGCTATTTTTTTAACGTATTCTTGTAATTGGGATGGTAATGTTAGCTGTTTCCCGATATAGATACTTTCAGCATTTATTAACCGTACAGGTAGTGCTATTCATAATCTGTCTATATTTCTGAGATGAGCTACATTATTTACATCGTCCTCATCTGTGTCGCCATATTTATTACAACGTTTCGGCCTTTCAGTATCTGTCTATATTTCTGGGATGAGGTATTATGTACACTATTTATATTATTCGGACTATTGTCCTCATCTTTGTCGCCATATTTATTACAACGTTTCGGCCCTTCAGTATCTGTCTATATTTCTGAGATGAGGTATTATGTACACTATTTACATTATTCGGACTATCGTCCTCATCTTTGTCGCCATATTTGTTACAATGTTTCGGCTGTTGTAATCTCCGGCCTTCTTCAGGTGGTTGGAATGTTTAACTGAACCCTTTATTTCGCTCACTGGGGTAGACTGTTCTAGTTCCACGTGCCATGTCTAATGGATGTCAGTTATCAGTTATCTCCTATTAATTTCCCTCTGAAAGTTCTCCACTGCCTTAACCGGGTATTGAACTCACACTCTTTGCGACCTGTCACTAGAACTCACTAACGCCTTTATCCATTGTGCCATGTGTCCAAAAGCTATGTATTTAACAGCACGGGACACTAAATTCGCTAGCTTTGTTTGGCGGCCAGTCAAGAATAACAACAACTTTGAATTCAAAACGGTGGAGAAACAACGAAAAACCAGTCTATTATTTACTATTTATTATTTACAGGTGACAAAGAAAAGAAAGCTGTGGAGAACCATAATCGCCAACCATTAAAAAAAAGCATACAAACATAATTCTGCCTCACCTTTGGGGGCATCACTGAGAGCATATCTCACTTTTTTGACTTTGTAATGTCCCTTATGAAGCCGGCTTAAAATCCAAATCATTCTAGTTGGCAGTTTTTCCTAAATGTATCTCATTTTTCCGAGAATCTCATCTTTCCGAAAGTCCATGGCATATCCAATTCCATACGCAGGCTACTGCTGAAGATAACATCCTGTGACACCCACAAAGCCTTCACTAAATATTGATTCACGTGTAAGACGTGCTTTATTTGTTATTTTATAGAAAATGATATTTTAATGCTTCCCTATTTTTTACTTCGATAGGAATGCATTTGGTACACAACATACATTAAGATATCTATTTTCATAAAATAGCAACCTTACAACGATCGTTACCATCAGATATTGTCCGCTTTCTACATACCAAAATGCATATATACACTACAAAAATAGAGTATGCATCGCTAAGTTTCCAAATGAATAACCGGTTTATTTTATCGCTCCAGGAATGATCTAAATTCTTCTGCTGTTTTGCTTATATGAGAGCCAAATTAGACCAAAAGATGGTGCATTGCTTTCGTACGTAGGCTAGAGATGGTATATAAATATAAAAGTGAACATAGAAGTCAACACTTAAGGGCGACAGTCTGTTTCATGCTATATGCAATCGTCGTGGCCTGACGATTGCATATAGCATGAAACAGACTGTCGCCCTTAAGTGTTGACTTCTATGTTCACTTTTATATTTATATATATATATATATATATATATATATATATATATATACAAACAAACAAACCAAAACTTAATAATATTAACTTTGAACCGTGTTTTGAAAAATGAAAACATGTTATAAAACATAGATACAAAAAACTAATTCTTATTTTAACAGTTAAAATACAATCCTTGAAAATGGCTAAATGTATAGCCGAAAGCGCTCGGATAAAAAAAAGAACATTCGGACAGTTTTTATATAATTTATCATCCAAAAAGAAAAAAAATTATTAGATCGCATGAGAAATTGTATAAAAAAAAACTAAATAAAAGCACTTTGTCTGTCGTTTTCAATGTAATGTGCATGAAAGAAGGAATACTGCCTAAATACACAAATATATATATATATATATATATATATATATATATATATATATATATATATATATATATATATATATATATATATGTGTGTGTGTGTGTGTGTGTGTTTGTGTGTGTGTGTGTGTGTGTGTATTAGGTTATTCGGAAAATAATGTCAGATTTCAGAAAAATATAATTTAGAATATTGTATTCAAATATATTATCAAAATATTAACACAAAAATATGCAACTGATTCCTAAATATGAAAGTGTCTTTGTTAATTTTATAAGAGATGTCATCAGTTTCAAGCTTGGTCATAATGCTGCTCAAATTGCCGCCAACTTTAACAGAGCATAGACTGAAAGATTCATCATGATTGGATAATACGGAACTGCTTTCAGAATCTTCGCAGTGGGGATAGGAATCTTGAATATAAATGTGGTAAAGGATGTCCATCTACAGTTGATAATAAGCAACTGGAAACATTGGTCTAACAAAAGCCACGTGAAAGTGCCAGATCGGTGTTTCAACACTATCGGACCATCTCAAGAAAATTGACATGGTGAAGAAACTCAATAAATGAGTTTCACATGAACTCAGTGATTGCCAAAGAGTTATACGTTTGATGTTACCCATTACAGATTTCTAGAATCTAATCAAAGTATCACTAGGGATGATTAGTGCCAGCAACTGGATGAAATCTACAAAATGCGACTGCCAGTAGTTAATTGCCGTGGACCAATTCTGCTTCAGGACAAGGCCCGGCCGTATGTCGCCAGCATGACACAGCAGAAGCTCGCCGATTTGCGATACGAGACTTTGTCCCCAGATCTCTTGACCAATGACGAACACTTTTTCAAGCATCGTGACAATTTTCTAAGCCAAATGATACTCCGTTGCAAAGAAGATGCAGAAACTGCATTCAAAGATTTCTTGGTTCCCATAACTTTTAGAATTTCATCGTAAAGTCATAAATAAACTTCTAGCTCGATGTCAGATATATATTCCTATTTTTGGTTAATTCAAATTAAAAACTGATTCTAAAATCTGACATTATTTTCAAAACAACTTAATCTATAAATATGTCGATGAGCTATTTTATCCGAAATTATTTCTAATTGCTATAAAATTTTATTTTAATGAATATACATTTTTCAGTTACTATCCCTGCATTTTTTCTTAAACAGTGAAATTAAAAACAACCGGCCTAGATTAAGAAGCCTTATTGCAGAAAAACACTACCTTCGACAGGAAACGAAACCTGTATCTCATTTTACACCAGAGAAATCATTTCTGTATCCGAAACATTCCTTTTCCAATTCGGTATAAAAGTGAGGCGTCGATTGGTAATTCAAACGTTGTTCTATCAACGCAACTTCCGTAGCCGAAATGATAAAAGACATCGTCTAAATCTGAAGAAGTCTAAATGACACGTCGACTGAAACGCAATAATAAAAATAAGAAAGATGAAGATATTTGTCCGAACAACTGATGAAATAATGCGAATGATGGATCTCAAAATTTCAATTTCAGTGAAGGAAACTGGCGGACATACTGACAAAAACAACAAGGATCAGGAGACTCGTTCTCATAACTCTTGGAATAATGATAATAACTTATATCAGAATAACAGACAGAAAGAAAGACCGTAGAATGCATCGGCCAGAACATAGAAGGAAAGTTTACAAGAACGAGGAAAATATTTCAAATATTTCTTGCTGTATAACTTTGCAAACAATGAGAAAATCGACAGTTTTTATGACGGTTAATATTTAAGTACGATCTTGGCCAATCGCTGCTTTATAATTCTTTTCAGTCACCTAATTTAGTCGTCAAATAATAGAAAATATCGAACTGTCGTGTCTACCACGAGAGTAGAAGTGACGTGAACAAGCCAGGGATAATGCGCTGATGATATGTAGCGTTCAGAGTTATAAATATTGCATGCTTTGTTATTATTCATCCCCACGGGGAACTTTTTGGTCTAGTGATAATAATTCTGTCGAAATTAATGAAAAATATCCCATTTATTTTATCTATTCCCACTAATATTTTATATATTTGTCTTTCAGTTACCCTTATAATAAGTCTTAGTTTGATGGCTACGGTTTTAAACGCTAGTGAGGTAAGCTCCGTCAACAACAATCGGCTTCTCAATATAGGATGAAATTTCAGACTTCCAAACTACGCTTCTTTCTTTCTTTCTTTCTTTATTTATTTATTTATTTATTTCTCTCTATCTCTCTCTCTCTCTCTCTCTCTCTGTCTTTTTCTCTCTTCTTTCTCTCCCTGTATCTATTTCTCTCTCTATCTCACTCTTTCTTCTTTCTCTCTATCTCTGTTTCACCCTCTCTCTCTCTCTCTCTCTCTCTGTCTCACTCTCTCTTTCCTATTTCTCTCTCTCTCTCTCTCTCAATCTTTCTCCTTTCTCTGTCTGTCTCACTCTCTATCTCGCTGTATGAATCTATCTCTCTTTCTCTCTCTGTCTCTCTCTTTCTTTGTCTCACTGTCCCTTTATCATTTCTCTCTCTCTCTTTGTTTCAATCTTTCTCCCTTTTTTCTCTCTGTCTCACTCTCTATCTCTCCGTCTCTATCTTTCTCTGTCCCATTCTCTTTCTCCCTTCTCTCTCTCTAAGTTCTTTTTTAGCAATATCTGCATCGTGATTAAATATTTGCCTATCTCTCAACGTTTCAAACCATATCCAAACTTAGTAAAAGGCAAGAATTTGAATGGTACTTTTTAAAAGAACGCAGCTAATCTCCACTTCATGAATATATTTAAATATATATATATATATATGTGCCTGGCGCATCACAATCTTTTGAGTTTACCGATAATAGTACTAAATATAGCGGTTTATAATTATATGAAATATAACGGAATCATATAGGACATCATACAATTCTAATAGATAATGGCGTACGTAGCCAGTTGAATATATCATTAGATTAGAGTCTGAAGTGTAGTAATTTTGTCTATCGCAGTAATGCAGAAACTCGTAAAAAGATGAAAACTTTAAAGCAATCGTTTCTTTCTTGTAACACTCGTAAAAAATATTAGCTTATTCGGCGAATAAATGAACGTTTTGGTAAAAACATAAGTTTTACCAAAACTTTCATTAGTTTCTTGATTTTTTTTAGTGGCATATCAACCTCTATGGCGAAATACAAATATTTTGTACATAATTTTTTACATTCATGGTAAAAGGTATGTTTTTTTTAAGTATATAGTTTGTAGATCATAAAATATATTTTTGATAATTTCGCTACGATACTGTATTGTTGGTAATTTTTTATAAATATATATTGCTGGTAATTTTACCAGAAAAATGTACTTTTGCTCACTTTATTATAAAAATGCATTGCAGATTTTTGTTTGGAGGTTCACTATTTGGACCCTAACACATGCTACCACCCCGAATAAGGGTGGACCCAGGAACAGTAGTAATTAAGAGGTAGCTCCACCCTCCTCTAAACCTCAAATCACCCGATCAGAGGTCTTGCTACTGGATGTAGTTTATCCTCATGCCCAGGACGATCTCAAAAGGTTGTAAAAACAAACATGGTAAAATTCTTTATATAATTGTCTATATCTCTGAGATGACGTATTATGATTACTTGCATTATTTACACTATTCGGCCTGTTATCCTCAACTTCATTGCCATACTCACAACGTTTCGGATGTTGTAGGCCCCGGACTTTATCAGGTAATTGGAATTTCGAACCGAATCCTTTGTCTACCGGGGTAGATTGTTCTAGTTCCACGTGTCATGTCTCTTACGGATGTCTCTGTTATTTCCCTTTAACTCAAATCTCCAATTTTTTGTTCACCACTGCTGTGGGCTGGTAATGAACTCATAACTCTTTGGAACTAACCAAAGTCTTTATCCACTAGACCATGTGTCCTTGACTCATGGCCCAATTTTCTTAGTTCAATTCGAAGCCACTCACTCTTGGTAAAAATGCAAAAATCGATTTTCCATAGGTGAGTCCATTTTTGGCCTCGTACTGTATATCAACGAGAGACTTTCGGATATTTAATACTGGCCCTGCCTTGGTTGGTCGACTCATAATTCAGGGAGGGGAAGACGTTATTACTTTACGAACACCCTAATATCTTACATTGGCGTGTTAGAAACAACATAATCCATTATCTGTCTATATTTCTGAGATGAGGTATTATGTACACTATTTACATTATTCGGACTATTGTCTTCATCTTTGTCGCCATATTTATTACAACGTTTCGGCCTTTCAGTATCTGTCTATATTTCTGAGATGAGGTATTATGTACACTATTTACATTATTCGGACTATTGTCCTCATCTTTGTCGCCATATTTATTACAACGTTTCGGCCTTTCAGTATCTGTCTATATTTCTGAGATGAGGTATTATGTACACTATTTACATTATTCGGACTATTGTCCTCATCTTTGTCGCCATATTTATTACAACGTTTCGACCTTTCAGTATCTGTCTATATTTCTGAGATGAGGTATTATGTACACTATTTACATTATTTACATTATTTTGCTTATTTGCTGCCACATCGTCATCTTTGTCGCCATATTGATTACAACGTTTCGGCCTAACTAACGCTTTTATCCACTGTGCCATGTGTCCTCAAGGCACAGTGGATAAAGGCGTTGGTTAGATCCAGTGACAGGACCCAAAGAACGTGAGTTCAATACGTGGTTAAGCAGTGGAGAACATTCTTAGGGAAATTAACAGGAGATAACTGATAACTTGCATCCATTAAACATGGTACGTGGAATTAGAACAGTCTACCTCAGTGAACGAAACAACGGGTTGAGTTCGACATTCCACTTGAAGACGGCCGGAGCGTACGACGGCCGAAACGTTGTAATAAATATGGCGACAAAGATGAGGACAATAGTCTGAATAATGTAAATAATGAACATAGTCTAGGTGTAACCCTTTGTCCTGAGACTTATTTTTCTTTGAATTCTGTTAAAATCTAGACTCGACTTTAACACATAAAGACATATTCGGATACTGGTAGGTTCCTATCCAATCTGTCTAACGGATGCAACACATATGTTGTTTTATATAAGGAATTACGGGAAAAGAGTAAACATTTTATTTTATACAGGGAAAATTAAAACTGTGGAGAGACATCAAGATATCAAACTATCATTAAGTTAATTTTTCAATATTTCATTGATCTTCTACGGCTATTATATTTATTTTTTAGGGTCCAACTTTATACCCTTAAATTATTGGGGAGAGGTCAGATTTGGCCAAAGATGGACTATTGTTGCTATATTTTGATCAACGTTTCTTAATACACACTTTTCAGCTTTAATAGAGTTGGAAAAAAAACAGTATATATTTTTTGTATGTGAAGAACAATTTTACGAAATTCTATGACGAAATGGAAAAAATATGTTTTCGTCTGTTGGGTTTTGTCTTTTAGGACATCATTGGACTAAAGTGATATTTACGTTGATTATGTCTGATATAAGGCCAAGTTTTATGAAGCATTGCTATCTATAAATATTAGTTCGGTAATCAACAATATGATAAGATTTTTGTCGTAGTAATTGTCGAAGTGAATGATCCTGCTGGTCTTTCAAATCAGCATTCAACATAATGGCCATTAACCCTTTGAACTTTGTGTTCCTGGCCAATTGTAAGCCTTCTGCCTGAGCTCCTGTGTCAAAATTCGCAAATAATCGGTATGTAATGTTCTATGGTAGATATAAAAATAGTTACAAGTGTTTACCCACCGTTCAAACAGTGACTTGGCATTAAGTCATTTTTCTCTACCACTGTTCAACCGGTGGTTGGGCATTAAGACTATTTTCACTACCACTGTTCAACCGGTGGCTGGGCATTACGTCATGTTTTTCCTACCAACGGTAAAGCAGTAGTCAAGCCTCGAAAAATTAATTGGGTTCGATATATAAAATTTGATGTCGGACAGAAATATCCAAATGCCTCACCCATCAAAATCACCTAAGATATTTACTGAGATTATATTAATCTTGCAAAAATCCAAGTGGGTAGGAATTGCAATTTAAGAAAGGTGCAATTATTTCATCTACTAAGCGTGGCTGTTTACGAAGATATTTAAGATATAAAATTCAAAGATATTCGCTAAGGTCTCCTAAATGCGGTACAAGGCTAATGGTCGTGAGTACCGATCACTGACGCCGGCGGAGAAATTTGTAACTGCATCATCGACAAAGATAGTCTTTTATGATACCTTATTACTGGGATTCGCGGCGCATAATTACACGGCAACCGATTCAACCAGATATCGTAATGGATGCACAAGAATGCTGAATATTCTAAGTACATGATCAAAACAATTTTCTTCGTTCTATACTCGCACATAGAAAGCAGAATTTCCGTCGGCGACTTTGCACGACATTCCGAAAAGAATTGAGCTTTCGCATGAAGACGCTTTCGCTAGGCCCTCAATACATTTGGATAGAACTAGGAATAGGAAAAAAAACAGAACACATTTTTTTTAAACATAATAATCTTAAGATAATGGAGCAACTGTCTTATTATTTATTTATTTATTTATTTTTACCGGATTCAGTTGTGGAATCTAATATTATGAGAAAATAATTATTTATAACTAAAATCAATATTTTATCTTTCGTACACTGTGTATTGTGCGTTGAAGTGTAATGGATATCGGCTTCGGATGAGAAATCGAGAGGCGAGTTCGAATTCAATTCCATTCAACTATGTGCAAATACCCTTGGGAAAAGTTTGTATCCATTGCTGCACCCCAGCAGTGGGTTAAACAGCAAGACAGTCCAGGTTCTGTAGCCTTGCCTATAGAACGTGGACTAACATTTTCCGCTGCCATGAAGTGGAACGATTATATCGAATCAATTGTTAGATTTGCAGCTAGACAATGCTTTTTTTTTCTCTAGAATCTGTTTTATATATTTAGAAGTCTACCATTGGTCCCTGTTTTGCTTATTTTCTGCTACATATGGGAGAAACAGCACCCTACTGCAGAAAAATCAAGGTCGACGGCCATTGGTATTTATGCTGCTTATACAACTATTTACTCCTGTCTTAATAGTATTTTTGATCAGTTCGATAGGGTCAACTTGACGTAGAATATGCTGTTAAATGGGATAAGAAACGGTATGTTAATTTTAACGCTCCAAAACGAAACTACTCTCTGTCAATCGTCTGAGAGACCTTTTATTGCCTTCTATCAGCATGGCTCATGCTAAACTCCAGGAAAGTGATTCTTTGCGCTTTCTCAGGATAACATTTTCCGCTGACATGAGGTGAAAAGATTATATCGAATCAATTGCTAGGTCTGCAACTAGAAAATGTTTTTCTCTACAATCTGTTTTATATAGTTATAAGTCTACCATTGGTCCAGGATTTGACTATTTGCTGTCACATATGGTTTGGTGCTCCTGCTATGCATTCAGAGATTCTTGATAACCCCCCCCAAAAAAAAATCCTGTAATTTTATTGGTCCTGACCTAGTATTTCACCTTTAGTCACTTTCTCACCGCCGTAATGTCGCTTCCCTTGACTTTTGTATAAATATTTTCATGATAATTGTTCTGATCAATTTTCCTCAGGTGCAGATAAATCCTGGTAATCATCACATAATTTCAAATTGAACCCATTATTTAATCGAGGGGGTTCCACTGACTATGCTTACGGATATCTCGTTCAGTTTTTATTCTTATATCCGCCAACCAACACAAGACTATTGGGATTGCGGACATTCGCTATGAAATTATTGCCTAGCGAACACAGTCTAAGCCAAGAATCGAACTCGGTTCACCAATTCTCCGTTGATAACCGGCACACTCCTCCAGTCATAGGCCACTTGGAGAACTGCCATGATTTGCTCTCAGTCGTCACAATAAATTTGGCGAAAAGTCGAATTAGATTACCAATTCCTCAACCTGATAATGGCGTCTCAGTGTTGGCCTCGATCAATTCAATTTATTAATTGCTTGTAAAACAATGATAGAATCTCATAAACTCATTTTAGATAACTGAACTGACATAGCGGTTAATATAGAAAATGAATAATAACTTTAAACTGACTTAAATCACTGCAGTGTAACCTCACAAACAACGCTACAAATAGTTCGAAGTGCCATCGTCTAAAGTTATCAAAACTTCTCAGATAATAAATATCATTATCAATTTTGTTATTATTTATCCTATATTTATTCAGTGCTCCATTGCCCAGTAGTAGCTGTTTTACACCCTTGTGCAAATTAATCGAAACAACAGCTTTAATTTCCTTCTTTCGCCCTACGGTCAGTTTTAAAGACACTGGAGTGACACGGTGTAATCGATTTTTATTTTTTCCTAGGTTCGGCCATTTGCAATGTTGTGCAGTAATATGAATCTATTTTCTGAGTGTGTAGTGAAATTTGTTTGGTCTTGAAAAATATTATGTCATCCGTGATTGCATCAGATTTTTAACACGCCCAAACATTACTTTTTCGGCTGTCGATTAGTTGTCCTACTGTCATCGTCTGCGATGGACATTACTCCAAGGAGCGTATGAAAATTGTAACGCTGCACAAACTCACTGTCAAGCCTTACCAGTGAGCAAATAAAAGTACTATCTGAGAATCTATGGTCAGCCTGCAAGGAATAACTTCGTGGAATGGACATACGAAATACTAAAATGTGCTGTGTCATATTACGTCGGAAAAATAAGAAAAAAGTTTTAAACCCACTGGAGTGACAGGATGTAAGCGATTTCTATTTTTTCCTCTGATTAGGTCATTTGCAGTGGTGTGCAGTAATATGAATCTGTTTTCTGTGTGTGTGGTGAAATTTGTTTAGTCTTGAAAAATATTACGTCATGCGTGATTGCATCAGATTATTATGACGTCCGGACACTATTTGCTCGACTGCCGATTAGTTTCCCTACGGCCATTGTCTGTGATGGACATTACTCCAAGGAAACGTACGAAAATTGTATCGCTGCACGAACACACTGGCAAGCCTTACCAGTGAGCAAATCAAAGTACTATAGAATGGCCCGGAAACACTCCTGATTTAAACCCAATCGAGAATCTGTGGTGAATCTGCTAGAGACCACTCGTTGGAATGGACATACGAAGTACTAACATGTGCACTAGTTATGTTTCAAAAGTAATTAATAACTGAATTATTCGTTTTGTTTCAGTTAATTTGCACAAGAGTGCAGGAGCCGTTCCAACGCCTTAACTTAAATACCGTAAATTGGAGAGTACAATTCGACCGGGCGTTTAGGTTGACCTGAAGATCTTTAGCTCAAAATTCTGAGTTACGTCTATACCTACCGTAAAACTTGACCCTCAAATATAAGGTTCGCTATCACTGGTCCAACACTTGTTGAAGTTAGGCGAACGGTTAAAATTTGTCAGGTCTAGTGATAAACGCATTATGTGTCGTTAAACTGTTAATGCTATCATGAAATTGCACAGATATCACGCATACCATAACGAGATATCTGAAAGGCCACCTGAGTTAAATGGCGATTCTGCCAGTGTTTACATTTAGTGTATCAGTAGTTGGACACGATATGTGCTGTAGCGTTAAGAGGATAATGAATTTATGTTATTATTTTAGTATTTTATGAATGTCTTTATTAATATATTTATGGCATCCTGCTGGAGGTTGTGTAAATTGTGTACAGTAATTGTTAGGAGTTGCGTCCCACTTCTTTATAACTCGGTGGTAAAGTTTTGCATTTTATACCTACTATATAAGTCGACCCCTTTTTTGGGAAATATTTCTTAGGCTTCAAAACTCGACTTGTACGCCACAATTTCATGAATAGCTATTATGAAGTAATTTTGGGGCTAGTTTTACCTTTCTATAATTATTACCTCGTCTTATCGCAACACTAAAGTCGTAAACTCAGTAGCTTGTGTGAAAAATAAGAAAAAATAACCTCGGAATAGATGTAAAGTTGAATTCAATATACTTTGGAGTGCGCTTGATGTGAAATTAGTTCAAATCTCACTAGCGGTTAATTCTTCATTTCCAGTACATACAGCTTAGTTAAAAGTCGTAGAAAGTAAAGAACGATCTAAGTGTTACGATAAAAAACAAGAATTCTGAGAGGACTACCTATTGAAGTAGTTCAAATTAAAAGTTGATAATAGTAATAATTAATCAGAGACTTTCGAATAATATTGCATGGCCTGTTACTAGATGTAAACAAATCATATTTTCCAGAACAATATTTAGGCAAAAACGAATGTCTCTACATGACTAAATTTAAATGAAATCCAATGGTTAGCATCCGTATGCTAATCTATATACCAATCTGCTTAGAAAATTTACTAAAACCTCACAATATTTCAGATCATATTTAAACGTTATGAAGATTATATATTAGTGATTCTTGATAAGATACAATGAAGGATCTGCAATGTTATTTGTGCTGACCTGACATCTAGCCTTCAGTGAATTACCTACCGCCATATCGTAGTTTCCCTGCGCCTTTTCTATAATTTCATAGAAATTGCTCTGATGAACTTAACTCTATGGTACCTAGACTTTATAAATTTAAGTGCAGTACTAGATTGGCGGCAAAATTTGGTCATTTTACAGTTGAAATGTTAAGATGTAACCGTAAGTTCTATGCTAACAGTTTCTTCTATCGCACTTCTCACTTGTGGATCTCTCTTCTGGCTTCTTGCTTGCCAGTCAACTTTAATCTTCCAAAATTTAAATGCAATGCCAGTTGTTATCTTCTGTCATCTTAATGATTGTTATTTTATTGTCCGCTCACTTTAATAGTATTTTTTCATATTCTCTAACACTCAGTTCGGTCTTAGTGGCTTTATTGTCTTGCTTGCGGTGAAAAGAATAAAGTTTTAAAGATTAAAATTCAAATTGGGAAATCTAATCTTTTCTGAAATTCAAATTTAAGCATTTCGGAACTCATTCTAAAAATACAGTACTGCTTCACAGGTCCTCAGTGCGACTAGACATCCGAACGCCTCAAGACAGGATTGAAACCTAATCGATTTGGTGTCAGTTAGAGTTTCTGCCACCGAGCCATCTTCATCCAACAAAATAAGCCAAATCTAGCGTATTCTTTTTACGAATGTAAAAAAATGCCAATCAGCCATAGGGCTCGATTCATTTTACTGAAGAGCTTCGCATTAGCGCAGGTGGCTGTTGTTTATAGAATTAGCTTGTCAGTCAACAGTCAATTGAAATGTATTTTCTAGAGCTAAATTATGTCATTCGCAGACAGTACTGTTTAGCTGTATCACAGATATGTATGTATATATGTGTGTGTGTGTGTGTAAGACAATAATCGAGGAATTATCGATTCGTTATATAAATATGCTTTTAAACAATCATATTAGCGCAAAATCAAGGTTTATGGGAAATTAGATATTACAGTTATGTTTGAAACGTTTTTCGAGAAATATTGTTTATGTTATCTGCCAATCCTTTTTAGTTTATCTATATTGATTTATTGATCTCTGCAACGTAACATCTGTAATATAACAAAAATCAGTGTTTGCAACAGTGCAGTTTTCAATAGCATAGTCGAAATCCCTTGACCGGATGGTAACTGAATCTGCCGACCCACCAGACAGCATAATAATTGGACAGTCGTTTGAATTGAATGGGGGGTATCAGCTGGTAAAGATAGTCTTAAAGTTAATGTTCAACAATACAACTAAAAAATTTTCCAGGTAGTATTTGATTATACTTCTAAAATCTGATACGTTTTGAAGTATTTTTGGTTTATTTCTGTCAAGAGTATTTGTTATATATATATATATATATATATATATATATATATATATATATATATATATATATATATATATATATATATATATAAGCATTCAACCCCAAGCAAGGCGGGAAGCCACTAGCACGGAAGTGGTTACAGAGTTGAAGCGAGAACAAATAGGAGTGATAGAGGAAAGGATGAAGAGACGGTTAGGGGATAGATAAAGGCATCTGGAGACGTCGATTGACGTTACATTTGAATAGTTGGAGATTATAGTTATCAGGAAAACAAGAAATGGGGAGGCAGTTCCACAGGCGAGAAGTGTGAGACATGAAGCTATTGGAGTAAAAGAGACAGCTACATTTAACAGTTTCTACAGTGAAAGGGTGAGAGCAAGATGCCAGCCTAGGTGAGCGCTTAAATTCATGAAGTTTGTGAACAGGCGAAAACAGCTAATCGGAGCAGTTACCGTGAAAGTATATGTAAAAAAGATAGAGGGAGGCAACGGCACGTCTGTGTGAGATCGGCTGCAGACGAGATGCCAGATCAGGGCGAATTACATTGCATATCTGTCTGGATTTTATCAAGGGCCTTGAGACAATTAGAAGGGGCTCCAGACCATATATGGCAGCAATACTCCATGCAAAGGCGAATAGTTGATTTGTGTGTGTATATATATATATATATATATATATATATATATATGTGTGTGTGTGTGTGTGATAAAATATAATTTTAATGTATGTTATATTCATGGGAACGTGCTTAGTATCAGGGATAAAGAGTATGTAAATATAAAAGTGATTATTGAAGTCAACACCCAGAGGCGACAACCTGTTTCAAACATGAAACAGACTGTCGCCTCTGGGTGTTGACTTCAATATCCTCACACACACACACACACACACACACACACACACACACACACACATATATATATATATATATATATATATATATATGTATAAACATGAACCAGACTGTAACCTCTGGGTGTTGACTTTAATGTACACACACACACACACACACACATATATATATATATATATATATATATATATGTATATATATATATATATATATATATATATATATATATATATATATATATATATATACATATAAACATGAACTAGACTAAAGTACCGATTGTACAAATTGCTGGTAGTCTCCATTCTCTTACATGGATCTGAAACGTGGACACTGTTCGCATAAACACAGTTTTTGGGAACACCAGGAACCTCTTGTCGCCACTGTCAAACAGAGAAAAATGGCGTGGTTTGGCAGTGGCGATAAGAGGTACCTGATGGCCAACAAACTTTCATCCTTTTTTCCGCACTAACTCATTGGTTTTATGTTCCCAATAGAATATACCAATGAGTTTTCTCACTACATTTGAAATGGCTAGATGTTACCGTATGTTCTATGCTAAGAGTTTCTTCTTTTGCATTTCTCACTTGTGGAATTCGGTTCCCGTTTCTTACTTCAACTTTGATCTACCAAAATTTAAATGCAGTTTCAATCGTTACCGTCTGCCTTCGTAATTCCTGTTCTCTCTCTGCTTAATAGTGCTTTCTTCGCATATTCTCAGTAATTCCCTTGGGTCTTAGTGACTTTATTGCCTTGCTTAGATGAAAATGATTAAAAAAAAAGAAGTGGAATTATTGAATTAAAAAGTCGTCATCTGTTTCCTTTCGGTAGACGCTCTTTTGGCCAAACTTTTCTTCTGGCATTATTTGAGCGCTTTTTACAATATAAGGTCACATTTTCTGGCTCGCAAGACTTTCCTTGATTCTGGATCAAAATTCTGTGAACGTCACCAATAGAATATCCAACTATCTTCCTTTTAAAATGTTTAATCTTCCAAAATATCAGACGTTTATGTAACAGTACGCTTTCTTTCTTCTAAATTACAACTGATTTACTTCCTTAATCTGAGAAGCGTTAATCAATGCTAAAATGAATTATATTACATTATCTACAAAAGAAAGAAATATACACATTCCTACAAAATATATATTGATGTTTCAAAAGTTACTTCACTTGATTAATGATGTGCTAGCAAAACTAGACCGGTTACTAGTTAGACCTGCGTGTGGCACAATCTTCCCAACTCGCGTGGTAGGCAAATCATGACACCTTATCATCTTTTCTAACTGCTCTATTTTTTTTTTTTAGCCGGAACTATTGTACACCACCCTTCTCAAGTATTTCCCCATGTGAGATCATCAATTTTACACACTGCAACTATTACACACTGCGTGTGTGAGTGTTTCTTGTTAAAATACAATTTTTTTCTCAATTGAACCAACAAGTTTTTTTCTGTTTAATTTTCATTGGACTTCAAATTTCGAATAAAACTTCTTTTTTTTTTCTTCCAGAGACAAATTTTGTGACTCGTGATCCTCTTCCTTGATTCTGAATAAAAATTCTATAAACATGCCCAATAGAATATCCTATATTCTTTCTTTCAAATTCATTTTAATGCTAAACAATAAACAATATTTCTTGTCTTTCTTGAGGAGTTTATATGCTTCCTTCCGGAAGTTGAGGAGCGGAAACCAGCCCTAAAAGAAATGGATAACTATCTAATTAATTCTAAAAAGAAAAAATATCAATCGTGCTAACATGCATACGAGATCGAAGAAGCTGACGTAATCGTTTTTTTTCACTCCATTTCTAAATATCGAAAACTAAGGCTTTTAAAAGAATTTTTAAGCACAAATGGCATGCATCAAAATCATATTCTGTAAATTGTCTGCAGAATTAACCACGCTAAAACTGATTCCTGATCAGAAAAATAATCTGTGATAAATTTTTACACAAAGCAAATGAAATTTCGCAAAAATGAAAAAAAAAAAAAAATCGAGAAAAAGAAAAACTTGAATTTTTTTAAAGAGGCAAATAAACAAAGCAAAATGAAATGACTAGAGAAATTAGATTTTAACAAAAAAAACTGAATTCCATAAAAAATGTTTTTCTAAGAGAGGGGAAAAATAAAAGATTTTGCAGGTGTTAATTTCTATATGTTTAATATTATGGGCGTTTTATTTTATTTTAAACCTTTTTTTTCTATCTTTGATTGGTAGTGTATTTTTGCCTTCATTTCCTCTACTTTTACTGAGACGCGTTCCAACTATTTGTAGCGATCATTTTTGATTCATGCCCTGACTGTTTTGACATCTGTTAATTCGAATCTCTCTATTGTCAGGGGGTTTTTGCTTTGTCAATTCCAAGTGTTATGTATTCGATAAAGGATTCTATTCAAATGACTTTGCTAGAGTTCTTCGCTTTAATCAAGTTTTCATTCTTTGAAAATTCAAGTTTTAATTCGATTTGAGATTATTATTATTATTAGTAGTAGTAGTAGTAGTCGATTTTACCACAAGCAAGGCAGTAAATCCGAAACGGTGTAATAAATATGGCGACAAAGATGAGGGCAATAGTCCGAATAATGTAAATAGTGCACATAATACTTTATCTCAGAAATATAGACAGATACTGAAGAGCCGAAACTTCGTAATAAATATGGCGACAAAAATGAAGACATTAGTACGAATAATGTAAATAGTGTACACAATACCTCATCTCAAAAATATAGACAGATACATAACGAGACATGTTGCAGTGAAGATTAAATTTGTCTGGAAAACATGGACCCGGAAGGTAGTTCTCGAAGCGAGAATAGGAACTGTTAGCATAGAACTTACTAGAGCAAATTCAACTTTAAATTGATAAGACGTTACCGCCAATCAAGGCAGTCAGTTATGTGCCATACGTGATGCACGTTTAGGTGATCATGTATCTTTCGATACATACTGACGAGACAGATCTTTTCTCTGCAGTAGGTTGCCATTTCTTTCTGCGGTAGACCAGTTGCCATCCAAGGCTATCTGTTCTGCTATTTACTCATAGGTGGGAAGGGGGAAAGTATTCCCAAGGGTATTAGCACGTAAATGAATGTAATGGATTCGACTGGAATTCGATTCCTCAATCCGAGCCGCTATCCATTACTTCAGCGTGCCTAAAATTCAGATACCAAAGTGAAGAACTCATCCGAGCAATTGCTATGAAAGTATTTATAGAAAAAGCAGAGCAAGGCAACTTTACGGGAGTTGGAAAGTGACTGAAGCCGAGACGCCATGTTAGGACCAATAATATTGCTGATTCACTTTTGGATTTTATCAAGAATCTCTTAATCTATAACACCGGACCAAATGTGACAGCAATATCTTAAGAATGGACGAATGATAAACATATAAATATGTCAGATAGATTCCGGAGAGAAAAATTGTCTTGCCTGACGAAGTGTGCCAAATCTCTCAACAGCTACCCCACTATTATTATTTTGCTCATTAAATGCCTCCTACTAGTATTAACTGGTGTTTTATAGTTAAGAATAAGTGACAACAAGTCCCTTTAAGGCTCTGGCAGCATATTTTATTATTCTGACCAGTTGCTCTTCAAGTTAACAGAAGACTAATTTATGAATTATTTTTATATTTAAAAAATATTTTTAAAAAGCTAGACACCAAGTACATCGCTTCCATGCCATATCTTTCTCATTTGAAATTATCAACTCGATGCTAAATTCCTTAATATTTGAGAAAGAGTGGATAATCCTTTTCTGTTTTTACTTACTCAAGGCATAATATATAAGGTGTAACATTTAAAAAAAATGTGAAACCAAATGAAGCATATGTTTCATACACGCATAATTAAATTTAATAATCTTAAAAATAATTTTTTGTTTCAGGAAGTTTCTTTATTGTCTTCCTATTTTCAAATTTCATGACTATTTTTTCTTTATTAAAATTTAAAGTGTGTCCCAGAGTTTCAGTCATTTTACAAGTGCGTCCTTATGTGAAAAAAGGTTGAGAAACACTAAGTTAGCTTGTTTCCGTAAAGTTGTCATCTCGATTGACTCTGTTTTTCCATTTTCCTCGGGAAAATAAATAGTACTCTTGTGAGGAGCGGAAAGACTGTCACTTTCAACTTCTTTATTATTATTATTAGGTTGGTGCAAAAATAATGTCGGATTTTGACGTATTTTTGCACCAACATATTATTATTATTATTATTATTATTATTATTATTATTATTATTATTATTATTATTCAGGTAACCAAAATAAATCCATTAACAAAACTCCACACTCATTATTCTAACAGATATTTCTTTCCTTTTCCTTTCTTTTTTCCTTTCTTCTTTCATTCTCTCTCTTTTTCTTTCTTTCTTTCTTTCATTCTCTCTCTTTTTCTTTCTTTCTTTCTTTCCTTTTCTCTCTCTTTCTTTCTTTCTTTCTTTCACTCTTTCTTTCACTCTTTCTTTCACTCATTATTTATTTATTTCTTCTTTCTCTCTCTCTTTCTTTCGTTCTTTCTTTCGGTTTTTCTTTAATTCCGTTTTTCTCTCTTTCTTTACTTCCTTCTTTCTTTATCTCTCTCTTTCTTTCTTTCTTTCTTTCCTTATTTCCCTCTTTTTTCCTTTCTTCTTTCTCTCTTTTTCTTTCTTTCATTCTTTCCTTCTTTCTCTTCTTTCTTTCTTTCTTTCTTTCTTTAGTTCTCTGTTTCTTTCTTTGTTTCTTTCCTTCTTTCTGTCTTTATCTTCTTTCTTTCTTTCTTTCTCGCTTTCTTTCTTTCTTTCCTCCTTTCTGTCTTTCTCTTATTTATTTATTTATTCCTCTCTTTTTCTTTCTTTCTTTCTTTCTTTCTTTCTTTCTTTCTCTTCTTTCTCTTCTTTCCTTCTTTCTGTCTTTCTCTTCTTTCTTTCTCTCTCTCTTTTTCTTTCTTTCTGACTTTTTCTTTCTTTCTTTCTTTCTTTCTTTCTTTCTTTCTCTTCTTTCTCTTCTTTCTTTCTTTCTTTTTTAGTGATTGGTCTATTTCAAATTCAGTCCCATGGAATTGTATTGTTTCTGTTCTGTAGGAAAACATGTTTTTTTTTTTTTTTGTTTTGTTTTGTTTTGTTTTTTTTAATACAGTTTATCAATATATTATTATAAATATCAGTTATTGAATAAAAGAGCAATACGGCAACAAAGTGACACTGGAATTAAAATATACGCATCCCATCCAGTTGATACGGAGTTTGCCAGGCGGTTTGCATCACAATAAATGTGCGTGATACAGAGCTATATTTTGATGAAACAGCTGAAAACATTGCAACTGCTGCCCAGTTAGAATTAGTTCCCTTAAGGGTGTTCCCTGATATCTAGATGTAACTGCCAAGCAACTTTGGCTGATTCATCATTAAAACAAGCCTCTCAAAACACAGCCATAATACTCTCCCAATCTGCCCCGCTCGTGAGCAGATATACACAATACTCGAGAGTTAAGGCCAGGCAACTAACAAGAAAATCAGCGGTATTGCAATCTTCTGGCCAATTTTAATTCACGAAGGTAAAATTTGTACATGTTATTCCTCCAAGGAATAAAGATGAAATCCATAAGAGATATACCCAGAGAAGCATCATCGCATTTAATATTATTATTATTATTATTATTATTATTATTATTATTATTATTATTTTCTTTGCTTTCTGGCGTTTACACATTTCTTTCCGGGTCCCACCCAGGGACCTATGGTTAGAAATGGCATCATGACACTTTTCACTGACACACAAAAAAAAAAATAAAAAAATAACATAGATAGAGCCCTTCGTAAAGTGTGGACTGTACTTTTCAGAACAATTTTTTGTATCTCCTTGAGGCATGGGCTTCCAGGAATCCCTGCAATTAGTCTACTGCAATCTTTTCCAACCAGTCCTAGGGCTCCAACTACAACAGGGATTGTTGATGTTCCCATATGCCACATTTTCGAGACCTCTATTTCAAGGTCCTTGTATTTTGACAGCTTTTTGAATATCTTCAAAGATACATTGCAGTCAGCAGGGACTGCCATATCAATAAGGATTCACTTTTTGTTTGTGGTCTTTAATAACAATATTTGGGCGGTTGGCCTTGATTGTTCTGTCAGTGTGAATTGTGTAGTCCCATAGAATTGTAACAGGTCCTATCTCCGTAACCGGGTCTGGGTGGTGTTGGTACCAGTTTCTTTCAGTTTCCTTCCCATAGAAGTTGCATATTTTCCAGTGCAGATATTGGCCGACTCTGTCATGTCGGGTTTTATATTCAGTGGATGCCAACATCGTGCAACCTGGATATTTATCACAGAATCTGCATTTTGGGCTGACACAATATTTTAGTATATGTGCTTGATAATTCCTAGTTAGCAAGCATTGGTCCTGCGCAGCAAGGATAAAACCTTCAGTTTCCGCTTTCAACCCTGCACTGCGTAGCCACTGATGGGTACAGGTTTTGTCTACATCAGCTTGTTTGATACGGGCAGAGTATTGGCCATGAAGCGGTTTATCTTGCCATCGCTTCTGTATCTGGTCGGTTGCATTCGTCTTTCCTGTCTTTTTCAAGTATTTTGCAGTTTCAGCCGGTGTATTGTGCTGTAGTTGCATCTCTACGCCCATTTGAAGCTCCAGTTTTAATTTGTTGGCTTCTTTCATTACGGAGTAAAGACGCTTACTACTTTCATGTTCCTTGACGCATACCATCATCCAGTCTTCTGTAGTTTCCAAGTATCTTTGGAGGCCAATTGTTGTAGTTTTGTAGGACAGTTCTAGTTGAACTAATCCTCTGCCTCCTTCCGATCTGGGCACATACAGACGATCAACATCAGCTTTGGGATGATGCATGCGATAGCAAGTGAGAAGCTTTCTCGTTTTGGCGTCCATTCGCTTAATTTCAGCTATGGTCCAGTTAAGGACATTAAAGCTGTAATGCACCACTGGGACAGCCAATGTGTTTATAGCTGATATTCTATTTTTTGAGTTTAGTTCAGTATTTAGTATCAGACGTAAACGCCTGTAGTACTCTTTTCTTATTTTTTTCTTTCATTTGGGGGTGTTGTATGCCATCTCCTTCGCTAATTCCTAGGTACTTATAAGCTTCTTCATGCTTCAATTCCCTAATCTTTGTGACAAAATCTAAATCTAATGAGGGTGTTTCTGCAATTCTACCTTTCTTGAATGTTACTTTTGCACATTTATCTAATCCGAAGTCCATACCTATGTCGTCACTAAAGTATTTTACAATATTGAGGAGGCCTTTCAACTCATTGTCGTCTTTGGCAAAGAGTTTGAGATCATCCATGTATAGCAGGTGATTGAATATTTTCTTATTTATTTTGTAACCATAGCTACTTTTGTTCAGTTCATGTGTAAGAGGGGTTAAGGATAAACAAAACAGAAGGGGTGACAGAGAGTCTCCTTGAAAAATTCCACGTCGGATATTCAGACGGTTGGATATGGCAGCGCCCCCGGTGTGCCTAAGGTATAGTTTTGTGTTCCACATTCCCATGCTCCCATGTTTAATACCACAGGGGAGACTTTGTACATTTCCAAAGTCTTAAGGATCCAAGAATGTGGAACACTATCAAAGGCTTTACGATAATCAATCCACGCTGCACTGAGATTTCTGCGTCGTCTCCTGCAATTTTCCAGGATCATTTTATTTATCAGAAGTTGATCTTTGCAGTCATATGAACCTCTACTGCATCCCTTCTGTTCCAGCGGGAGAATGCTGTTTGTTTCGAAAAAGGAATAAGTACGGTTCGTCAGTACAGACGTGATCAACTTATACGTTGTGGAAAGACATGTTATCGGTCTATAATTTTTCGGGTCGTCTGTTTCAGTTGTTTTTGGTATGAGGTATGTAATACCTTCAGTAACCCAATCCGGGATTCTATTGGGATTATTTACAAGCGTTGATAATGTTTTTGCAAGTATGCCATGGGTAGATGAGAGATGATACAGCCAGAAATTGGGCAACTTGTCATTTCCTGGGGATTTCCATTTTTGGGATTTCGTTTGTGCTTGCCTAACATCATCTGTGGATATATTTTCCCATTCTTGCAGAGGTGTATCCAGCAGTCGTTCTTCTTCACGCCGTATGCATTCTGCATTTGGGTTACATTCCTTTGGGTTTCTCCAAATATTTTCCCAAAATGTCTGTACATTATCAATCGATGGTGGCGTTTCGACATGTATAGGTGTTTTTCCAATTTCCCTGTAAAATTTCTTAAGATCTGTTCGGAATATTTTATTTTGGCGATAGAATCTACAACGTTTCTCGTATCATCTTGTTCTCTGTGCTTTTAGCTGAAGTTTCTGTTTCAGCATTTCCTTGATCGATGGAATATCAATTAGGGATTTAATGCTATATTTCCGTTTGATCTTTTTGGATTTACGTGTGGAAATATTAGGGTTTCTGGTTAGCTCATCTAATATAGACAGCTCACATCTGATTTGTTTTATTTCTCGTATCAGTTTGGTTTTCCAAGCTGGTTCTCTGTGTCTGTTAATTTTATTTATTGTCTTGACACCAAGCTTCCGAGTCGCTGCTAGAGCTGTTGCGTATATGACGTTGTTAACTTCTGTTATGTTTCCCGGTGGTTTATCTGTTAACAGTGTTTCCAGGGCAGCATTGTATATTTTCACGATGTGCTTGTTGGGATTTGTCATATGGATTTTCGGGAGCTGGTCTCTGTCTGACAATTGTATGAAAGTTATTCTGCTGAGTACTTGGATGACGTCATTTTTCGCTTCGGTGATTTCAGCTTCGTGGTTTTCAAGGAATTCTAAATTAATGTACCTGGAGTCATCTTCAGTGACAATTTCTGGAGAACTAGAGGTTGTGTCTAAGGTAGAAACTTCGGTTTCATTTCCTGGGAGATTATTTCGTATTTCATTCGCTTTAGCGTCCACCTCATCCTCTGTCGCATTCTTTATTTCAACATTCGTCTCAACAGAGTTTGAGTGATGGGTCATAGTATTTTGTCTTATATCTAATGTTATCTTATCTATTTCTGCCTTTGAGAGTCTGTTGTTTCGCATGATATCTCTGCGGACATTGGCAAGCATGTTTGGATTGAGGTTAGGTCTTATATCATATTTCTCCATACTTGGTATGTTTGATTGGTGGTGTTCTTTGCTGGGTTTTCGAGTGCAGTGAAGAAGAATGTCATAACTTGTCGATACTCTTCGCGGCTCCATTTCGTTCGTTTAATTTTTACTAGTCGATTTGGCATTGAGACACTTGGTCCAAGGTTGGCGATAATCCGGGTTTGGTGACCTAGTGTCTCTTCGTGTGTGGAAGAGTTTGTTCCAGTGACAGACTTTTCGACCTCAGACTGGTTCCTCTCTGAGGGACGCGGCCTTTGTTGTCCCGGTTGACGGCCGATCCGGTATGAGATATTATTCGTATTCATTGAAATTGGTAGAGATGCGTTTTAACCTTGACCGCCAAGGGGTAATTTTGTTCAGATTACCAGCTTTAGGACGAGACTCGAAGAAGGTCCAAGAGCAAGCCCAGATTTGAGATAGTGGGTTTATTAATATATCGAAGTTAAAAGTTCATAACAGTGTATGGTATTCAGTTGGGTAGATAATATTAAGTTTTAACTTAGTATAAGTCCGAGTGATCACTCCAAGGGGAATAATTAGATTTCAGTATATAGACATAAAAAAAAATGGAAATTATTATTATTGTTGTTGTTGCTGATGTTGCTGTTGTTGTTGTTTTATTTCTTTTGATTTCTGGTTTGTACACATTTCTTTCTTTTCGGGTCCCGACCAGAAGCCAAAGGTTAGAAATGGCATCATGCCATTTTCCAGTAAGAATTTAAAAAAAAACAAACACATATTTTACATAGATAAAGCCCTTTGTAAGTTGTGGGCTGTATTCACGAGAACTATTTTTTCTATTTCTTTAAGGCATGGGCTACCAAGAATTCTTTCAATGAGTCTATTGACATAAGGTTCCAACTACAACAGGAATTGTTGATGTTCCCATGTGTCACGTCTTTGAGATCTCGCTTTCAAGTTCTTTGTATTTTGATAGCTTTTTGAAGACCTTCAAAGATACAGGGACTGCCATATCAATAACGAGGCAATTTTTTCTCTGCGGTCTCTGATAACAATCTCTGGGCGATTAGCTTTGACTGTTCTGTCTGTCTTTATTGTGGAGTCCCATAAAATTGGTACAGGTCCTATTTCCGTAATCATCATCATCATCATCATCATCATCATCATTATTATTATTATTATTATTATTATTATTATTATTATTATTATTATTATTACTTCCGTTGATTTCTGTTGTATTCCTCCGGGTTCCAACCAGAGACCTAAGGTCAGAAATGGCTTCATG
>OZ010573.1:10978167-10985667 GCA_963932145.1 Acanthosepion lycidas
CTTTGCAAATTTACTATCCGTGTTATTTCATACTAATTGAGCATAGCTATTAAAATGAAATTTTATATATATATATATATATGATTAATTGATACTAACTTTTTTCATAGTTTATTATAATTTAATTTTCTTTTATTCCTACCATTGTCTTCTTTTCGGGTCTGAATGAATGTAATAATTGTTATGATGTTGTATTGATGAAAACTAGAAAAGAAGGTTTTAGTCGTTATATAAAAAAAATATATTAGTTCTTTGCCAGTCTTGAAACCATTCACAGATTCCTTAAAGAAAAGAATACTGAACTGTTACGTGAAATCTGTCCTTAACGGCAGTAAATGTTGGGCGATTTCCACAAAGACGAAGAAGAGACACGGGGCGACAGGGATGCGGTTCCACAAAAGGGTGCTACGGATATCATGAACCGAGCGTGTGAGTAACGATGAGATCTTAGAGAGGTTGCAAACAAGGAGGAGCTTTATACTTAACATTAGGAAGAGGCAGCTGAAGTTTCTGGGACACATAATGAGCAAGGAGGGCCTGGAGAATCTGATACTCACAGGTTGAATAGAGAGACAAGGGAAAACAATGTGTGATATAACTGGCGGGCTTAAGCAAGCGGATGACAGAACGTGGTCTGGGGGAGGAAGCAGAGGGGAGGAACTTATTGAGACCTGCAAGGGATGGAGGGAGGTGGAGAACCATGATCGCCTACGTCTTGAAAGGATATGTCACGTAAAAAGTAAGAAGTCAGGTAAACCAGCACGTGATGACGATACTTTGGCCAACCGGTTTATATGTGTCGGCTCTAGTTCGCTCTTCTTCTCGCCTCTCTTTCTAGAAACGATGCGACGACTAATGTCCCTCGTCAAATAAAGGCGAGTAAACAGAAAATGATGTTGCGCGTGGTTTGAAGACAGAAACAACGCGAAATGCAACACTCTTCTCATTCCTAATGCTAATGCTGTTGACACCACATCAATTTAATATTTTAAATATATACCAACTGGTTTCATTTTTCTTTGCGCAAAAGCGGTATTTCTTTGCTAACGAAAAAAAAAGCAGTTCGAAGAGAAAGATTATACGAAAATAAATGATTCAAATGAACGAGAGGTAAAATAAAATAAATCAGACGAAGAATTAATGTCAGGTTAAACAAAAAATAACATAAGAATCGCTGGAAATAATTAAAAAAAATCCCCATTGAATTTTATCAGTAAATATGGCGCATCGGATGTCAATGTAAATTTTCTCATCATCGCAAATGGAATAATGATATAAAGCTTAAATCTTATAAAGAATAAAATAAAAGATCAGATTCGCAATAATTATAATATAATATTAAAAATAAAAGTATCAAGAATGAAACAAAATATCCGAATACATAAAACGCAATTTTAAGGTTATTATTATGAACGAGGTCTAGTAATAAATTACATGATAATAAGCTGGATTTTGCCAGGTATCGATTTCGTTTTATTTAATGCAATAAAAACAGACATAAAAAAGGACAAGAGGAAATCTTCGACTACAGTACTTTGCATTACGACAAAAATGAAAATAGGAAAGATACTATAGGATGAGATCACCAGCTATCAGCCCCGCCTAGTCATGTTTCGATCGAAGAAATTGTGTAATTACGCGGGTAGGGGGGTAGGGCTTATAACTCTGATAAATAATTAGAAAACCCCTAATATTTATATATACAAAAATACTCATAAAAATTAGAAATAGCAAGACATGGAAACAAAAAAACGACTATTATTTATCTGGTTGTTTGGAGAAACGAGACACAGTGAGACAAAATGTAGATCAAATATAGATCGGAATCGGATAGGATAAGATAAAGAATAAGTAAAATGTATACAGACTCTCTCGTATGATATATATATATATATATATATATATATATATATATATATATATATATATATATATATATATATATATATATATATATCCAGGGTGTTCATAAAGTTCATGTGCACTTTAAAAAATTTATAACTTTATTTGTATTTGCGATAGAAATAATCTGTAAAAAATGTTATAATCCCCTGTATTGCCCTTTACATCTGGATATTTACATCTGGATATTTACATCTGGATATACGCTTAACGAGATCAATCAGTTATTAAGTTGGTGCAAAAATAATGACGCAATATTGTCGTTTTTGACGTATTTTTCACGTCAAAAAACGACATTATTACGTCATCATTTTTGAACCAACCTAATAAATATTGTTGAATTGTTTCATATCCTCTCAGAATTTCTTAGTTGCAAGTTTTGATCGGTCCGATTTCCAGCCTCTCTCAGGCATTGCAAGAAGAATAAGTCTACCTTAAACATTTTTTCTTTATTTGGTCTTGTAGGTTTTTTCTGTTTTTTCTCCTTTCTTTTTTTTCTTTTTTTTTTTTTGCGGGGGTGCAGTGGAGTGATTTTTAATGCGATCAATTATTTTTTTTGTGTTGCTTTACTAGCAAGAACAAAACAAAATGAGACCCGGAAGTATTCTGAACATGACCAGTTGAAACGTCGTTGAGGAAGGCTAGGAAGCCCACCAGTCGAAAAGATATGAATAGCAGAAATATTTGAGCAAATAAAGAAATATGCATGTACTGAAACGTGACGTTCTTTATCTCCTGCAACATGATTTCACCCCGCCCTTGTCTCCACCTGTAATTGAATAATCTCAAAATCCTCCTATCCTAATCGATACAGAATCAATATCCCAAACATTATTCATTTCCGAATCGTCTGTTGCTAAACCACACAGAAATCGAATCAGTTCAATGAGTTCGGCATTATGATGAATGTTGGAAAACAATGACAGAAACGCTGTTTCAGAACTTAATAGTGACCATGGAGTTTTATTGAATTTTAGCCACTTTCCAATCCTTTTTCATAAAAAATATCACTCAGTGTCGACATACAGCGTTCAATATTATCGAATTTACTTTTTAGTGTTTGCCTATAAAATAAATTAAAAACTCTTGCAATCAATGAAACCAAAACAAACGTGTATCGGTATTTATCTGGCATATTTTTCTTTGCTAGTACTTCTTGCAGGTCATTACGTGGTTTTATGTATTCGAAACCCACTACACCTTCTACTTTTGTGGGATTATGCCAAATCAATGCTGAGTACGATCGATGATTTTTTTATTCGTTTTCTACGGCTTATCAACAGGTTATTTAAAGCCAGAAAATTGTAAAAAAATTTAGATAATATTGGTTTAGCGATACAAGTCTTACTAATTAACCCATAGCTGGAGGGGCGGAGAAGAAGCGCATTTATAATTTTCCCAATGGTATTTGCGCGTAAAGGAATATAACGACAACAACAGGAATTTGAATCCCACCCTCCGTTTAACAATTCTGAGTTATTATTATTATTATTAAACAACCTGCACAGACAAATTTATAGTTTGAAGACAAAATGATGCTGAGTGCTATCAATTGATCCGTTTCCTACTGCTTATAAACACTTTTCAGCTTAGGTTGTAAGAATTTACCTTTTTAGAAAACAATGTTTTAATAATATATATCTTACTAATTAACCCATACATAGGGGGAGAATAGGTGAAGTCATACATTTCCCTCTGCGTGTAAGTGAATATAACGAATAAAAATCCCGAGTGATTATCCATCACACCAACGGTACATCCAAGCTTACAACAACTGTTATTCTAAAGTGGTCACCCATCTGGATACTAAGCCGGCTCGACGTTGTTTAACTTCCGTAATCGTACGGAAACTAGTGTTTGAACGTGATGTAACCGTATGTTGTGATGATCGATGAAAACAGCTTTGTATTAAACCTCTGAAGGAAGAGGATTTACTTTCACGTCTTGAATAAAAAGAGTTTAGAATAATCAAGGTAGAGGTTAAAAATGTTCCTAAAATCTAAGAGCAAAGTGGGTGGAATAAACGAACAAGTTGGAATGTATTTCAAAATCTAAGGAAGAAATAAACGTGGAGGTTGGCCCTTTTTTTTTCTAAAATTTAATGTGCGGGACGTTTTCATGAGCTAGGGATTTAGAAATATTTTTAAAATTTAAAAAGCGGTGGAGTCAGAATAAGCGGGAGGTTTGGAAATTGTATTACAAATTTAATTTCATTATAAAATGAAATTTTCACATCAAAATGAAGCTAATACCAATTTCAGGATATGGATTTATTGATCCATCTGGAATACATACATACATACATACAAACACACACACACACACACATATATATATATATATGTTGATATTTTTAATCAAATACTGCTATTAGCAAAATATCGATAAAAGAAATTTACGAGCAAACAGCAAGATACTCTTATATTAAATACTCCGACAATTTGTTTCTGATATGACTGTCTTTCCTTTTAGCAATTATGTTCTTTTTTGTAGCTGAAGCAAGTTCAAACGATAAAAATTGGTTAGAATCGAACGAAATAAAAAGGAAACAATATGGCGGCGATAATGCCAGGCTTGGTGAATTGAAAATTTACGGAAATTAAAAGTGAAAAGAAAATGAAATGATTAAAAGTAGTTTTGAAGCGCTAGTAGTGCTACCAGTTAAATGGCCGATATTGTTTGATCGGGTTATACGAATCAATTGAAAAGCACTCGCAACTCTAAAATGACATCGAGTACATTTAAGATAGATAGATAGATAGATAGATAGATAGATAGATAGATATGAACAGAGCGAGATAGATAGATAGATAGATAGATAGATAGATAGATAGATAGATAGATAGATAGATATGAAAAGAGCGAGAGAGACAGATAGATAGATATGAACAGAGCGAGATAGATAGATAGATAGATAGATAGATAGATAGATAGATAGATAGATAGATAGATATGAACAGAGCGAGAGAGACAGATAGATAGATATGAACAGAGCGAGAGAGACAGATAGATAGATAGATAGATAGATAGATAGATAGATATGAACAGAGCGAGAGAGACAGACAGATAGATAGATAGATAGATAGATAGATATGAACAGAGCGAGAGAGATAGATAGATAGATAGATAGAAAGATAGATATGAACAGAGCGAGAGAGACAGATAGATAGATATGAACAGAGCGAGAGAGATAGATAGATAGATAGATAGATAGATAGATAGATAGATAGATAGATAGAAAGATAGATATGAACAGAGCGAGAGAGACAGATAGATAGATATGAACAGAGCGAGAGAGACAGATAGATAGATAGATAGATAGATATGAACAGAGCGAGAGAGACAGACAGATAGATAGATAGATAGATAGATAGATAGATAGATAGATATGAACAGAGCGAGAGAGAGAGAGAGAGAGAGATAGATAGATAGATAGATAGATAGATAGATAGATATGAACAGAGCGAGAGAGACAGATAGATAGATAGATAGATATGAACAGAGCGAGAGAGACAGACAGATAGATAGATAGATAGATAGATAGATAGATAGATATGAACAGAGCGAGAGAGAGAGAGAGAGAGAGAGATAGATAGATAGATAGATAGATAGATATGAACAGAGCGAGAGAGATAGATAGATAGATAGATAGATAGATAGATAGATAGATATGAACAGAGTGAGTGAGACAGACAGATAGATAGATAGATAGATAGATATGAACAGAGCGAGATAGATAGATAGATAGATAGATAGATAGATAGATAGATAGATATGAACAGAGTGAGAGAGATAGATAGATAGATAGATAGATAGATAGATAGATAGATAGATAGATAATCAAAATTGTAACGTTTATATATGCCGTGACATGAAAGCGAAAGAAACCACCTATTTGTTTGTTTGTTTGTTTTTGTTTTTTTGTTCTTTGTTTTTTTTTTGTTTTTTTGTTATGAGCTAATACTAATTTGTTACGAAAATATATTGAAAAAAAATGCATCCAAGAATACTCAGAACATCTTCGTATATATTACCAATATATACATTCGAATTCTCTAAAGAAAATGAACTCTGACAAATGGAAAAAAAATAACATTTGAAAAAGCAAGAAAATAACAAAACCAAAGAATCTGAATTGGAGGTTTGCCACATGAACGTTTTGTCGAAATGAGAAGCTGACTATTTACGACGCGTAATAAAACCTGTTAAGAGTAACCAATTCTAAAGTCTCTAATATAATTCAATCTGTAATGGAAAGACGACAAGAACTGATAAAAAAATTATCTAACACAAAATTATTCAACACAATATTCGACTAACATTTACTATCAAAAAAAAAACAATAACATTTACTCGACACAATAATTATGAAACACAGACAAATTGCTAAAGATTTTTAAAATGATTTCATACAAGGAATAATTGCCGCCAATTTAGGACCAGACGACAAAGTAACGTTACGACAACGAGATATAAAAGCACAAGAAATGGTAATAGTCATATTAACTGTTTCCTAAAAAGAAAACATTCAACGTTTATTGACCTGACCAGCCAGTTCTATCTTTTGAAATTCACAAAATCTTTATCTTAAAACATTTTTTTCAGGAAAATAGTTTTCTCAAATCCAATAACTGTTCATAGTTCTTTTTTTAGTTCCTTCCTAAGCTTTTATTTGAAGTAGTGTGGAATATCAACATCTTGATTATGTCATTATTTTCCCTTCGAGTTACATATGATATCCATCTTAGTTGTTGCTGTTGTCGAAATCCCTCTTCTGATTTAGTATCTGTTATGTAGTACAATTCTTTGTTTTTGATTCTGTAGCGTCAGCCCACAGTGTTCGAAGTGGTATGGTCTTCGCCAAGACCCACAGGCCTCATTAGCTCAATGATATTTTTAACTATAGAAAAAACGGTTGTATACTGAGGATAGTTTAGATATTTCTGAACGGGTTTGACGCCATGCACGGCGTCTATCTGAAAGCCTCGATCTGACGAAGCTATTTAAGACCATAAGTTTTCAGGTTAATGTTTCGAATTTATAGCAATTTGCGTTGTTGGGAGAAACTATATCCAGTGCAGCCTAATCTATGTCCAATTTTGTTATCTCTTACACTAAATTTGTTATAGTCGATCCATACAGTGAGTTATTTGAAGTGTCTGGTTTTTAACAGTTGCATATCCTGAACTTTTATGATGGATTCAGGGTATGTGCTATTGCTGCTTTCATTCCAATTCGAAATCATTGTTTCTGTTTTGGAAAGGTTTATTTTGAGTTTTATTTCCTGGAATAATTGGTAGAGATTTTTTTTTCATGAAAATATATCCCAAAGTCGATGGAAATGTTATAATGAATAAGTTTACTTGTAATAGAAGAAGTATTTTACTTAACGGTACACAGAGTTATGAAAATATCGATGGACATAAAATCATTTCCGAGACAGAAAAAAATCTTTAGCAAATCGAAAATGAAGTTAGTTACTTACAAATAAAAGTCATAATCAAAACTGATAGAATACCAATCCAAAATCTTCAGTCAACCAAAATGACACCAATCATGTATCCCTATGAAACCCATCATATCTGGAACTCAATGTGC
>OZ010573.1:10988167-11013167 GCA_963932145.1 Acanthosepion lycidas
GCTCTTGTAAGTGGTTCACAAAACGAAGTCCAGAAAGAAACCCTTTTGCAATATTGATGAATAAGTCTAAATAAGCAACTCCGTAATGTATTGCCAATTTAGCCTGAGGTTAGCCGTCTTCAGTCTTGGACAACCGCCACAAGGCAACGTTACATACAATAATCGACTGGTGAACGCGATCGTTAAATTCAAATAGCAGTAAATGAACCATTAGCATATTATTTGTTGAAATCTTTTTCTCGTGTAATATTTTCTTTTTAAAAGAATAAGAAACAAACGAACATAATTTTTCATGGAAGCTCGTGTCAAAATCCTACATCCCAAGCTTTCCAGTATATTAACCAGGAGTTTCTTCTTGGTTTCTTCTTTGTTATGTAAATGTGTTTGGCCTTTCATATCCCGACGTTTTGCCTTTGACGTTTCAACAAAATTCGGATAAAAAATATTTTAAAATAATTCCAGAAAATTTCCAAATAGAACATTATGTGAAAAGTTTAAGTATAATTATTATTATTCTGTAAGCAATGTTCCTTTATAACGTTGGCGATTATGGGTCTCCACAACTTCCTGTCTTTTGTAGCTCTTAGTATGTTTTGTCTTTTTGCCTTACGTCCGAACTCTCCGAACTTTCAACCATTTACACAACACTGTTAAGCAGGTTATTCATTGTTTTTTCTCCCCCTCTTTCCTCCATTATGCCCTGTGAATATCAAATTCTCTGAGTCTTCTTTCCTCATTATATTCTTTAAAACCATGTCGTTACTCATATATTTACTGCGTCGCATTCTTAGTACCCTTCTGTTGATCTACATTTCTATTGCCTCAAGTCTCTTTTCATCCCTGATGAAATTGGCCTGTATTCAGTACTATATAGGAGGACCAATGTTGCATAAGAATTCAACACTCTAATCTTTGTTTCTCACGAAATTTTCCTGTTCTTTGCTTAGCTTTTGGGATGCATCCTTCAATTTTCAGATTTAGGTTTCCCGTTTCCGATATTCAAATTTTCGTAATTGCTTGATTTTGGTGATGCATTCATTTGTAACTAGTTAGAAACAAATAAAAAAAAACCTCCTAACTAACTGTTATGTTAATTTACCCACACATGGACACTCCCAGCTATAAATAGGAGCAGGTACTGCTTTTGGAGAGGGAAGTTTCAAGCAGTCAGCTCTGACACTCGGACCGTTCATTCTTGCTGTAACACTCTCGTTTGTAGTCTGTCTATATTTCTGAGATGGGGTATTATTTTACATTATTCGGACTATTGTCCTCATTTTTTGTCGCCATATTTATGACAACGTTTCGGCCGTTATACACTTCGGCCTTCTTAAGTGCATTTTCTTTCTAATTGGTTTCTTTTGTTTTGTTTTGTTTTGTTTTACGTCATATCAACTTCAATGGATTATTTAATGCCAACAAGATTTTTATTGCTGCTAATATATTTTTTCCAAAAATGTATTGCAGGTAATATTTTTTCTTTCAAAAATGTATTTCTGGTAATAAATTTTCCCTTCAAAAATTCATTGCTAGAAAAATAGATTTTACAGAAATGTATTGCTGGTATTAAAACCTATTTTTACACATTCACAGGGTTTTAAGCCTAGTCTTGGGTGGGGGGTAACTATTTGCCCATAGCTGGGACCCTAAAAGGTGCTATCACCCCGAATCAGGCTGCAGCTGGTGACACCAGCAATTAAAAGGTGGTTCTACGCCTTGCTGTTGGACGTAGTTTATCGTCTTACGCAGGACGCGGATGTAGTTTATCGTCTTATCCAGGACGGCCTATTAGCGGGGGGGGGGGGTATACTGCTTGCTTAATAGCCGCAGAACATAAAAACAACATGCAAGTTGCACTAATAAGCAACATAAATACGATGAAAGAAAAGATATTAGGTTGGTGCAAAAATAATGTCGTTTTTGACGTATTTTTTAACGTCAAAAACGACATTATTTTTGCACCAATCTAATATTATAAATGGCAATCCTCTATCTCAAATAAATTTAAACAATTAAGAATATATTTATTTTGGCTTATCTGGTAAAAATTAACATTTATAGTTCAAGCGATGCCACAATTATTCTGTGGCTGCAAGGAATAGAAATATTTAGATGTTTTATCAATTTGCATCTGAAAATTTGCTTAAAAATCATGAAACACGTCGACCAAAATGATAAATATTTGAAAGCTGTATCCGCAAATGATCCAAAAGTCTTACTCTGAGAATTCAAAGGAATAGTAAAAATATCAATTGAAATAGTTTGGTCTCAACTGGAGGCATCTGTGGGTGTGTGGTGGGGGTTACAATAAATAAATTAATAAACAAGTGAATACATTGAGAATTTGCTTTCAAAAATATTCACAGGCGTGGGGGTGGGGATTTCTTTTCAAGCATCGAAGAGAGTTTTGGATAGAACCACAAATCAATGATGAAAAATTGAAGGCTGTTCTCCAAAAAAGATCGTAAAAGTTAAAATGTTGCACCCCCAAAAATCAATATATCGACGAAAATGATTTCATATTCATCCCCGATTGTCAACTGGATATGTCCTGTTGGAATTAAATGAGAAAAAAAAATAATATTTAGTTTGATTATTTGAAATTGATCCGATTTGTTTTATATTATCACATATGTGAAATAATGGTATCTGTATAATAATCGGATACTATATGGCCAATATTGGGTGCGAAGGAGAAGCTTAAACATCAACCGACATATCGTTATCTGTAGGAATGGTTATGGTTAAAAGTTCGTGAAATTAGGATATTACATTGAAAATATATCAAAATCGCTACACAACTGCAGTCGTGTTTCGATGCGTATCAACGCATCTCATCAGGTGATTACAAATTACTTATTAATTATTTGTTCTCATCTCATATATATATATATATATATATATATATATATATATATATATATATATATAATATAATATAATAATTATATATATAATGATAATAATATGAATATAAATAGTTATACTCGTTTGGAAAAACCTTAGGTATTTTGGCTTGTAATGGCACAAACCAATTCCCAAGGAAAAATAAGGGATAAAAAAGAAAGAATTAAGAACACGAATTTGAGACGAAAACAATCGTCCAGATTCCAACCTCAGAGTCCAAAGAAAAAAAATATCCCCCAACACGAGTAAAGCAAAAGTAACTATGAAAAGTGCTCAATACACTAAGTAGAACAAACCTAACTATGAACCTAAAGAGCCAAGTAAACCTACCTAGGTTTCACTACATAGATCATCAGGGCAATGTTAGATTCATTTCATAGTTTATATATACATATATATATATATATATATATATATATATATATATGGTATTGCGGCACCAGATCATTATGCCAAAATATATTGTTTAATATAAGAGACAAAGCATGCCTATTATTTTGATCATGGGCGTTCTAAACTTCGAATGGCTGCTTTAATATCGGAAGAGAATAAAGACAAAAAGTGTACTACATTTGGATATTTTTTATTATACTGTTCCTTGAGCTAAGCTTTCGGTTCACAAAACCACACTGAAAAGCTTAGATCAAGGAAAATCATAATAAACGTTGTCCAAATGTTGGAAAATTTTTGTCTTTATTTTCTCCCGAAATTAAAGCAACCAAACGAAGTTTAGAATGGCTCATGATCAAACATATTAGACATTCGTTATATTTAACATTATATGTTTGAATATATATTTAAAAATATATGTGGGAGGTGATTATGTGTGTGTATGTTTTGGGGTTTTGTGTGTACTGTATTGTATGTTAAATTCTTCAAATTATTTTCTTATCTGCTTGCCAATATTAATAAGGAATCAACAGAAGTTACAGTAGTAGTAATAGTCTTCCGTTAATCTCGCGAGATAAAGGTAGAACCTTGTTAGTTAAAATTCAGTCATTTGTGGTGAAACTGGCATGAGCTCTCCCAGGTGCAGTTCTAACCACTTGGTCTCATGCCCGTACCTATATAAGTATGGCCTGGCCTCTCAAAATGCATAATTGCTTATTCTGGTCGTTATTATGAATATTCAGTTTTAATTCGGGATTATTTAAAACACTCCAAGTTTTCTAGTGTGCGTCTTTCTTTTTTTGTTTTCACTTTCTCTCTCTTCTGGTTTTCATTTTAAAAAAAAGGTATTTTATTTGCATGACAGCGATTTTAAAAAATGGTTTATATTAAATTAGTTCAAGACAGATGTTGCGTGTCTACCACACGTAGCTTTTTTCTTATTTGAAAATCTTTTTTTCCATAAATTGCTAATCTTTCCTCAAAAATCATCTATTACCAAAAACAAAAAAATTAAAACTAATTTATTCATATTTTTTTTTTAATTTTTCCACATAGAACAATCAATTTTCAGTTTTCGCTTTTCTTTTGTATTCCTCTTATGACTTTTGTTCCTATTTAATGCATATGGTAGTCGATTTTTTAAAGAATTAGTTAAAAAAAAAACGGCAAGATGGCGGCTATCGTGACTACAGTCAGGTATATTTGATGGCCATATTTTGCTTCAGGGTTGTGAGCAGACACAAAAATAAAGCTACAAAATATCCTACAGAAGGTTGTGGAAGGAAATGATACGAAAGTATTAAACCTCAATTGCAAGAAGACAGATTGCATGCTTGTTAGCAAAAGGATGAGCCCAACATTATTTACATTATTCGAACTAATGTCCTCATCTTTGTCGTCATATTTATTACAACGTTTCGGCCGTTGTACGCTCCGGCCTTCTTCATTTGTTTGGAATATCAAACTGAACCCTTTATTTCGCTCACTGGGGTAGACTGTTCTAGTTTCGAGTGTCATGTTTAATGGATACAATATGGGAACCAGTAATATGGAGTTCCAGAGAAAAGCGATAACAACAACAAAGTAGCAATATGAGCTCTGGTAAAAACAAGGAATGATAACAGCAAAAATTGCAATATGAGCACTGGTAAAAATGGTTGCTGAGGACATTAGGTTTACAATACCCAGAAATTCATATACATGACACATGGCACAGTGGATGAAGGCGTTGGTTAGATCCAGTGACAGGACTCAAAGAGTGTGAGTTCAATACCCGGTTAAGGCAGTGGAGAACTTGGAGAGGGGAATTAACTGACATCCATTAAACATGGCACGTGGAACTACAACAGCCTACTCCAGTGAGCGAAATAAAGGGTTCAGTTCGATATGATACCTCATCTCAGAAATATAGACGAATGAGCTCAAAGTACGAATTTCAAATCGGAGATACCAAAACCTAACAAGTGCATAAATTTAAATATCTAGGAAGAGTTTTAACAGAGGACGGAAAGTGTGACATTGAAATCTGAAAGCGTATTAGCTATTCCAATACACCTTTGGATTTCAATGTCACATACATTCCAAAAGCTAAGAAAGAGAAAAAAAAACTTCACTCGAAACAAAGAAAAGACTACTAAACTGCTACGTGATCTCTGTCCTCCTGTATGACAGTGACAGCTGGACAATCTCCTCAAAGATGAAGAAGAGACTTGAAGCAACAGAAATGAGGTTATACATGGACCGAACATGAGAGCAACGACGAAGATTTAGAGAAAAGGGAAAGTTTTTTTTAACATCAGGAAGAGACAGTTGATGCCTCTGGGGCACAGAATGAGGAAGGAGGGCTTGGAAAATCTGATACCCACGGGACAGATTGAGGTCAAGAGGGACAGAAGAAAAAATGCCTAACATACTTAGTGAGCTTGAGTAAATGGAAGGCGGAACACGGTTTAGGAGAAATAAGAAAAAAGATAAAGTTTATTAAAATCTACAAGGGATAAGAAGATAAAATTCTGATCAATCCAACATTTCTTAGTATATGTCAAATACCTATGGGAAAATATAAATCAGTCTATTTCCTGACAAAAATTAGCGTCAAATACAATAATATTTTGTCCAACATTTCATGATCGCCTACGTACTTAGGGGACACGGCAGATAAAGAAAAACAAGGAATTATCACAAAATTTCATATTAAAACGAAGCCGACGGTTTAGCTTAATCCGTGAGCAACTTCTAGCGATGTAAACCTGTTGTTTAAAAAACAAACAAATATTGTGAGCTTAAATCACCGGGAATATTTTTAAAGTATTTTTAAAAAATAATTTATTTAAGTAATTTGGGTTGGTAAACGTGCCCTTTTGTTGATGCTGCAATGAATTTACTTAAACCAAGACACCGGCTGAACGACGGGCAAACACTTGTAACTATTTTCATATCTAGCGTGAAAAATTACATGCCAAATATTTGCGAATTTTGACTCAAGAGCTCAGGCTCAAAGGGTTCATTTTTATGTTCTTTGCAAACTGCCTGGATACGGACAAAAAATGAATAGAGTAACTAAAAAAATATAACAAGGGGCATTAGACAAGGGTGTGTCTTCTCCCCAGATTTATTTACATTTTATTTATTTACGTATTTTTATTTTTATATTTATTTATTATTAACCATTGGAGCCCTGACCATCGCTTTACCGGTGGTAGAGAAAAATGACTTAATGCCCAGCCACCGGTTGAAAGGTGGGTAATCACTTGTAACTATTTATATATCTGTCGTTCAACATTAAATACCAATTATTTTCGAATTTTGACTTTGGAGCTCAAGGAGGCAGGGATGTAAGGTTTACATAAATATGAGCAAATTGAGACATTTTGTCAATTGGTTATGAACACAGAAAATAAAATCCGAGAACGGAGTTCGAGATCACCTTACGTTTAGGTCATAAAAATGTTTTCCTTAAAAACCATAAGCTACTTTTTCAATCAATTTCTCTGTCACACAAGGGGATATCTTGAAAAAAAAATATTACTGACATAGTACAATGCCTGATAAACATGAACACTTGAGCAAATTAATTTCCCATAACATGCCCAGCTAAAACCTGATACATCCTCAAGGACACAGTGGATAAAGGCGTTGGTTAGATCCGATGACAGGACCCAAAGAGTGTGAGTTCAATACCCGGCTAAGTCAGTGGAGAACTTGTAGAGGGGAATTTACAGGAGATAACTGACAACTGACATCCGTTAAACATGACACGTGGAAATAGAACAGTCTAGTCCAGCGAACGAAATAAAGGGTTCAGTTCGACATTCCAACCACCAGAAGAAGGCCGGAGCGTACAACGGCCGAAACGTTATAATAAATATGGCGACAAAGATGCGGACAATAGTCCGGATAGTGAATACATTTACTCTTTAGTATTTCAAGATATTCTGTTGTAATTTTGGTAAATATATCTGCTAAAATGATATGCCAGATGCCCTGACCTATTACCTGTCCTTCTCTTCATCCTTTCTTCTATCATGCCTCTTTACTCTCGCTCTCACCCTCTGTAACCCCTTGCGTGCTAGAGGTACACCCGCCTTGCTGAATATATATATATATATATATATATATATATATATATTGATAGATACATATATAGATATATATTCATGTGTGTTTGTATTTTCATGTGACATAAAATACTTTATTGATTTTAAATGAAATAAATACACACACAGAGAAACACAAACACACACACAGAGAAACACAAACACACACACAAACATACACACACACACACGGGGTGTTTACTCATTCTCACACGAGAATGAGATGTGGCACAGGGTCGGATTCATGTCGAGACCCCAGCGTGTGCACCCGGGCAGGGTCAAAAATTCCCCTCAGCCCGCACAACCGTCGGTTGCGCTGGCCTCGGTGCGAGCACCAATTCCTCCCTCTTGTGCAATGGGAGGGCGCGGCCTCGGGCAACTGTTCCCCAGGGCTGGGCACCTCTTCAGTATAATTTTCCTCAGTTGCCCCTCTGTTCTTTGACAGAAAAGCTCCTGAGCGCACTCTGTCCAAGGACAGAGATGCAACTGAGAGATGATCAGTAGGCGTGAAATTACTTAAAAAGAGCAATTTATGCACGCAACACACACACACATACACACACACACACACACACACACACATATATATATATATATATATATATATATATATACACAAACTTTTTGTAATAGTTAGGTCCACTCGTTATATACAAAACTTGTACTTTAAGGATAGACATATATGCATTGACATAGATAGATAGATAGATAGATAGATAGATAGATAGATAACGAACATTCTAGATATGACTAGAAAGAAATAAAACTAATTAATGTATTATACTGTTTTCACGAGTCATCAGCCATTAAGCTACAATGCTGACACACACAAACATAAAAATAACGATAGTTCATGTCACTGGACGGACTCCTTAAATCGGAACACTCCCACCTTAACTAGGATGTATGGTAAGCCTCGTAATGCCAAATGCTGACAAATAAAACGAGAGGCATTGATATTGAAATTTGGACGACCAGACTAGATGCGAAGGGGAAAATAACAAGGAAGAAAGGAAAAAAATTAGTAAAATAGAAAACAAAAGAGAACGAAATAGAGACGAGATAAAAGCTAAAAAAGAGTTTGCTCCAAAAAGCAGGGCAGACTGAAAATGGTTTCCAATACTAAAGAGCGCATTGCTATATATTCATGTTGAGTAATCTGATGAAAGGTCAAACACAAATCGCGTAATGTCGTTTTGTTTATTAAAATGTTTTTTTTCTTTTTTGTATTTTTCTGTTCTTTTATATTTGTTTTTATTATTATTGCTTTTTTTATATTTAGTTCCTCTTTTTCTTGCTATTCTCCTTTTCTTTTCCATCGTATATTTATCTAAGTCATTGGAGGCGTTTTGTCAACGCAGACAAAATTTAAAACAAATTTGGAATGGATTATTAGGAACCAAAATAAGCATCGCCACGTTTATGTACGCTTCTCTGATTCTGAGAAAAAAAAAAAGGTCGTAAAGTGTCTCCAAATTATTGAGTGCTTACATTCGATGGTATCTTTTAGATTCGAGAGGACATGAATTGGTTGGTTAACTGGAAAAAAAAAGGCTTTTACAGAAGTAATAAGAAAAATGAAGCGGAGGTGAATGTGGCAGTCAAGCGTGACAGCAACAGGAGCCTAGCTAGAAACAGGGAGGGGTATGTAAGCAGTATTAAAGAAAAGATAAGGCGCGATATCCCTATGCTTGAGAACAATGTGCCACCGCAGACTAAATAAAGAGTTCAGCTTATACACAAATACACACACATACAAACACACACACACATATATATATATATATATATATATAGTTGAGTTTCATTATATATATATATATATATATATATATATATATATATATATATATATATATATATATATATATATATATATATATATATATATATCCAGTGACATGACCCAAAGAGTGTAAGTTCAATACCCGGCTAAGTCAGTGGAGAACTTGTAGAGGGGAATTTACAGGAGATAACTGACATCCGTTAAACATGACACGTGGAAATAGAACAGTCTAGGCCAGTGAACGAAATAAAGGGTTCAGTTCGACATTCCAACCACCAGAAGAAGGCCGGAGCGTACAACGGCCGAAACGTTATAATAAATATGGCGACAAAGATGCGGACAATAGTCCGGATAGTGAATACATTTACTCTTTAGTATTTCAAGACATTCTGTTGTAATTTTGGTAAATATATCTGCTAAAATGATATGCCAGTGTTATTTTCATTTTTGTTTCAATTAGACGACAATTTATCCAAGGCACCCTGTATATACAGAGATAGAGAGACTTTTTTTTAACACGCATCATTTATTAATGTACCTCATGCAATCTTTTTTTTCTGTAAACGGCATTTTAAAACTAGCATCCTTGCCCTATGCACCAGTAAGCATTGAACCAACCAATTTCACTTATGAATACCTCTGTTCATTTAACTTCAATCTTTGCATGAACTTTAAATATTTAAAAGTAACATTTTCAATGTTTAAAATATATTAAATTTTAACTTCAAACTTTTCAGTGAAGCGTCCACCGTAATTTTCTTTTTCCCTGAATCCAGTTCTTTTTATTGCCTTTTCTGCTCAATAAATTTTTCTCAGCGCCTTTCAATATTGCTTGCTAATCGTTTTATCGCCTTGTTTGGGATGAAATGATTTTATCTGACAAACTGTAAGATTATAAATTACACTTATATACGGTGGATAGATTTCTGTAATCACCACAGATATTGTAAATCTTATTTGGTGATTGTGGGGGTGCAATTCCTACACTAAGTAATATATTTGACTTACGCTGCAAAACAACTGTAAAAAAAATTAATAATACAACTGCATTAGTAGGACTCTTTTTAGAATTATTAACAAAATTAAAAGAATGATCTGCTGTGTTATCAGTCCTGACCTGGCATCTAGACTAAAATACCTTTCCCACCACCGTGATGTAGCTTCCTTATGAATTTTCTATAAATATTTACGTGATAATTGTTTGACAAGTTTTTCTCTTAGTTACCTTAATTTCATGAATTAAATGTATTACTAGATTGGAAGATAGGTCTCATGATTTTACTGTTGAAATTAATAGTTTTGCCCGTAAGTTATATAATAATGGTTTCTTCTCTCGCACTTTGTTTGTGGGACTTTCTTACGGGTTCCTTGCTTTCCTGTCAAGTATGATCTTCAAAAATTTAAATGCAAGATCAATCGCCATCTTTTGTTCTCCTTAAGCTCTGGTCTGTTGTTCTTCTTTGTCCTCAATTATATTTTTCTCAGATTTTTTTACTCTTACGTCTTAGTGGCTTCATTCCTTTGTTTGAAGCAAAATGAGTAAAAAAAAACAAAAAAAAACTGTATATTTAGGGAATGCCAGAGAATATGTCTGCTGTTAACGATGTGTCATAAGCTGGAAATACGAAAGCACACGTAAAAAAACATGGAGTCAATTACTTGGCCCACAATGATGATAATTATGAAATTATGTTATTTTAATTTCAAAAATTCGCCAAATGTTAAGACAATTTTCACTCTAATTAATAATTGAATAATTGTTTACATTGATTTAAATTAATTATCCACGTTTGGATGCTGTTATTAGATTAATTACCACATTACAAAATAATCAATAATTATAGATATTTTTGTTGTTAATATCGCTTAGATAATAAAATAAGGAAATCATTTCTGATCGCATATTACAGAAGACAGTACAAGTATCTTGACGTCAATTCTAATATCATTAAGTCCAGGGGCTGTGCCGTTCTCCTCTGTAGATTTTACGGAGCAAGTTGTTCTTGTTCACATGTAGCCATTAATTTGAAAGAATATCCGACATGAGTTGATTGATTTAATTCCTTTTGTAGATTATTTAAAACCGAAACATTATTTTTTATTTTTTTGATTTTAAGAATAACCCTGCTTTTCTTTTTACAAGTGAATATTGTACTTGCAAGTTTTGAGAGATCTGAATCTATAAGCATTCTTATTTCATATATATATATATATATATATATATATATATATATATATATATATATATATATAACCTTTATACACTGGCAATCAGTCACACACGCACACACACACACACATATATATATATATATATATATATATATATATATATATATATATATATATATATATATATATATATAAAGGTATAAATTATCTTAAAAAAACATTTATTTTGCAAGTTAAACACTAAAAAGTATATGTTTAGGTTTGTAACTATGTATGTGCATACACACATATATATATATGCGTGTGTGTATGTATGTATGTATTTGATATATTTTCTATTTATATATGTATACATATTGTATATGTGTATATGTATATATGTGTATATATTTCTATCATGCAGATATATATGTTTATAGATGTTTGTAATGTTGATATCGTAGATATGCTTACATTATAAGTTTTTTCTTAATTATTATTTATTTTTTATTCATGTATTTGTTATTAATAATATTTTATACTATATATTTTCGTATTATTGTATTTTTATATATTATTATTATTATTAGTAGTAGTAGTAGTAGTAGTAGTAGTTGTTGTTGTAGTAGTAGTATATAGTTACAGGTTGTCCAAAGAGTTCGTGTGCACTTTAAAAAATGTATAACTTTATTTGTATTTGCGATAGAAATAATTTGTAAAAAGGATTAGAAAGAAGTAAATCTATATTTTTTAAGGTTTTATTGAAATTTTATTTAAATTTCCCCATGTCCTCCATCATTAGCAATACAAAGGGTAATACGATATTGCAGTTTACGGAAAACATTTGCCAACTGATTTACAGTAATGCCTGAAATGACATTAGTTATTTAAGCTTTCAAATCTTCTAATTAACTAGGTTTGGTTGCATACCCAATTGTTTTCACATGTCCCCATAAAAAAAAAGCAAATGGAGTCAAATCTGGCGAACGTGGAGGTCAATAAAATGGTCCACCTCTTCCGATCCATCTGTTAGGAAATTCCTGATTTATAAAATCTCTAAAACGCAGAGCAAAGTGACAAGGAGCTCCATCTAGTTGAAACACTGTATTATGACATTTCTTACAGATTATTTCTATCGCAAATACAAATAAAGTTATAAATTTTTTAAAGTGCATACAAATTTTATGGACATCCTGTATATATATATATATATATATATATATATATATATATATATATATATATATATATTATTTTTATTTCCTTTCATTTCTGTCGTTTACACATTTGTTTCCGGGTCCCGCCCAGAGACCTAAGGTTAGAAATGGCATCATGACACTTTCCGCTGACAAAAAAATAAATAAATAAATAAAATCGATAAAGCCCTTCGTAAAGTGTGGACTGTACTTGTCAGAACAAATTTTTGTATCTCCTCGAGGCATGGACTTCCAGGAATCCCTTCAGGTCTGCAGGGACTGCCATATCAATAAGGATTCACTTTTTGTTTGTGGTCTTTAATAACAATGTCTGGGCGGTTGGCTTTGATTGTTCTGTCAGTGTGTATTGTGTAGTCCCATAGAATTGTAACAGGTCCTATCTCCGTAACCAGGTCTGGGTGGTGTTCATACCAGTTTCTTTCAGTTTCCTTCCCATAGAAGTTGCATATTTTCCAGTGCAGATATTGGCCCACTCTGTCATGTCGGGTTTTATATTCAGTGGGTGCCAATATCGTGCAACCTGATACAAGATGATCAATCGTTTCTGGATATTTATCACAGAATCTGCATTTTGGGCTAACACAATATTTTAGTATACGTGCATGATAATTTCTAGTTAACAAGCATTGGTCCTGTGCAGCAAGGATAAAACCTTCAGTTTCAGCTTTCAACCCTGCACTACGTATCCACTGATGGGTAGGGGTTTTGTCTACGTCATCTTGTTTGGTACGGGCAGAGTATTGGCCATGAAGCGGTTTATTTTGCCATTGTTTCTGTATCTGGTCGGTTGCATTTGTCTTTGCTTTCTTCATTATTATTATTATTATTATTATTATCATTATTATTATTATTATTATTATTATTTTGTAATTTTTAAAATAATTTCACTCCAATCAAGCCGGGAGTGTCACTAGTAAGCAAGAGGCTATATAGCATGTACGTAAAGGAAAAGACTAGGTGTAGGGGGTGAGGAAAAGATTAAATAAAGAATGAAGAGGGACAAAAAGAAAACGGGGACCCAGGCAATTGATTGACATTACATTTAAATTTTTGAAAATTATAGTTATCAGGGAAGGAAGTAAGAGGAAGGGAGTTCCACTGTCAGTCATGTGTTGATTTGAATTAGAATTTCCTAGCAAAGCATTTAGACTTATCAGCTTCGGATGATATGACTGTCAAATACCTTCGATATATCAAGAGCAACAGCTGAAGCTTTGCTGTTATTATCAAAAGCTTGGTATACATATTCAGTTATGGCCTTAAGCACATCAGCGGTAGACCGAGCAAAGCGGGAACCCAATTGTTTGTCAGAGAGCCGATCATAGGAGGTAAGACGCTTAACCATTTCGGCATTGATTAAAGCCTTGAAGACTTTGCTGAAGAGTTATAGGAGACTGATAGGATGGTAGTTAGATGGGTCAGAAGGGTCTCCAGAGTTATTAAAGGCAGGGATGACAGGAGAGAACTTCCAACAGGCTGGAAAGCAAGAATCATCAAGGCAATAGTTGTATAGTTTGGAGAGAAGTGAAGCCATCTCAGTAGCACATTTCTTTAGGACTACGGCTGGTATCCCATCACTTGACTTATGAGTCTAATTTAAAGATGATATCCAATACCATTGACGGGGTTATGCACATCTCACTCAGTAGAGCCTCAGTTCTAGGAGGAAAATCAGGTGTGATATTCCGGACGAGTCAAGTATTGAGTTAGATGAGAATTTACAAGCAAAGCATTCAGCCTTAGCAGATGTGGATGTTAGAACTTCGAATTGATTGAATTGAGGAGGGATTCAGGATTTGAAATTGTTCAGCACCCTCTTGCAGAGCCGCTAATAATCTTTAGAACCAAAACTTGCGAGATGCAATACGTTGTTTCATTCCACCAACAAACAGTAACTTTGCTTCAGTGAGGATACGCTTGCACTCATTACGAGCAGAGACAAACAGACGTCTGTTGCAATCAGATATGTCGCTCCGGTAAAGAGGGAAGATGGGATTCCTATAGACTATAACGCCAGAGCAAGCAGGTGAGAACAAAGGGGATGAGCGCGATTTCACTTGATATATTCTTACTCGATGCCGGCTTTTACCCAAGAGGAGACCTGAGACGCACATTTTTGTACGGGATGATTAAAAACTACATTCCAAGGACGTTGCGAAGGAACTCACAGAACGAGTCCCGCGTTGATAGCAGAAATATATTTCTTTAGTAGGAGGTTTATGTGGAGAAGTGGAAGAAGATGTTAATAGACACCACTGCGTGATCAGAGTTGTCAAGAGGGCAGACCTGCGTAGCAAGACAAGAATCAAGGAAGTAGATAAAACAAAGATTGAGAAGGAAACGTTAGCGCCCGGGTTACTGGAGAAACGCGTAGGAAAGACCACCACTTGCGTGAGCGCTTGAATGATTGAAAAGTTAAGGGTTCGGATGCCAGCGAGATCAGGTACAGAATGCTTCAGCCAAATGGTATCGTGGGAATTAAAGTCACCGAACACGAAGATGCAAACGGATGTAAATATATGTCTTTGTGTATTGTCAGAAATGCTATCGAGTACACAACAGTCTTCAGAGGAGGAGGAACAGCAGAAAAAGAAGAGAGAGTTTACTGAATTGGGGAGAGACAGACAGAGTCACATACACGAATGATCTGGAGATTCCACAGAGAGTTCTCTAGCCAGCAGGAGATGATCGCAGACATACATAAATAGCAATATCTATTCCATTTTTGTGAATTTTATTGGATACTTGTTGTGGTAAAAGGTTTACCCATAAAATCTCCCCCTACCTTCCCTTACTCTAATATACAATGTTCTTCCTTCTTTTTTCGTCCCCCACTTCCCTCTCTTCAATAGTGTAAGCTCCCACCCTCCACTCAAATTTTATGGTCATTTAATTTCGCTACTGCGCTTTTTATTGTATATATATATATATATATATATATATATATATATATATATATATATATATATATATATATATATTATTATTATTATTATTATTATTATTATTATTATATGTCTGGTTTATTATTACATTGTCTGGCTAAATTTATATCATTTAATAAAATGTACTCGGCGTGATGAGGCTGGTATATATATATATATATATATATATATATATATATATATATATTTATATATATATATATATATATATATATACATACACACACATATATATATATATATATATATATATATATAATTATTCATTTAAAAATATGATTCCATCGCTACATAAGAGTTCTCATGTTTCAAAACAAGAGCCGAAAACTACAATATAATTATTTGAATTAAATTGAATTAAAGTACCAAGCTCTTTTCCATCTTCAAACGAATATTTTTTTAATCATATATATATATATATATGTGTGTGTGTGTGTGTGTGTCTGTGTGTTTGTCTCTGTGTATCTGTTGAAATAAATTTATTACCGATTATATTATGAATATTTAATATTCCTTATTATTTAAATTGTTCCGTATATAAATTTATAAATTGAGCTCTCATCATAGATTCCACTTTTTTAATATTTTTCCCAAGTCTTCCTGGGAATAATCCCTACCACCTTCGGATTTGGTTTTACATATATATATATGTGTGTATGTGTGTGTGTGTGTGTGTGTGTGTGTAGATAGATAGATAGATAGATAGATAGATAGATAGATAGATAGATTTACTCAGTCTAAAATAAATAACTTTCGAAAATCCCCATGCATGATATAAAAAACATTTTTCTATTTTAATATTAATTCTAATAATTCTATAACAATAAGCATTTATTTTAAAAAAATTTCCAGATATGTAAGAAAAAAAGCGAATCTTTCATATATTTGTCTTTTTATTCTCCACTTTCCACTTTTTACCGTTTTATAGCCTGGTTATCAAGTCACCGTTGGTAGATTGTATATTTGTATATATGTCTATGCATTAGTGTGTTTATGTATATCTCTGTGAATTTTTAGTTTAATTTATTGTACGTTTATGATTGTTACTGACTGATACCATATTTCCTCAGCATTACCCTAGTCACACTCCTCGCCCCCAAACTTCCAGTCGACGAATCAAGGTTATTTGTTGATTTTCACCGAATTTGAATCGGGCTAAATTACATTCGCTCTTTCCCAAAATATGCATTCCGATAAAAAATATAACTTATACTGTACGGAAGAAATTATTTAAAATGGACATTTGAAAACAGTAACAGAGTATACAAGTCATTAGAGATTTTTAAAAGATTATTTATAAAATTAAAGCAAGAAATACATTACCTATTACACATGTCTCTTTTTGTTATTATCGCTTCTCTCTAGCACTCCTTATTTCTGGTTCCCATATTGTATTCATATTTATTACAACGACCGAAACGTTGTAATAAATATGGCGAAAAAGATGAGAACAATAGTCCGAATAATGTAAATAGTATACATAATACCTCATCTCAGAAATGTAGACAGATACTGAAAGGCCGAAACGTTGTAATAAATATGTCGACAAAGATGAGGACAATAGTCTGAATAATGTAAATAGTGTACATAATACCTCATCTCAGAAAGATAGACAGATACTGAAAGGCCGAAACGTCGTAATAAATATGTCGACAAAGATGAGGACAATAGTCTGAATAATGTAAATAGTGTACATAATACCTCATCTCAGAAAGATAGACAGATACTGAAAGGCCGAAACCTTGTAATAAATATGGTGACAAAGATGAGGAAAATAGTCCGAATAATGTAGTGTTCACATTTTTAATATTTTTTTTTCAATATTTGAACAGATTAAGGATTTTTTTTAAATATTTTAAACGATTAAAGATTTTTCATACCGAATCCCAAAATGTCATATCTTTTGACGCATCTTATATATTAGAGGAACCAATGATTTTGTACATTTTTTTAATATTTTATCTGTTTGCGGGAATGTGTGAGTGTGTTTGTCTTTATGTTTGTGCATGTTAGTTTCTGCCACATACGTAAACCTACATTCAAGTCTTTACTCTGCCATTTACGCTCGTATCTTCTGCCACGATGAATGTCCATGAGTTCTCAAAATATGCATGAACAGTTTGTGATCAATTATGTGTGAATGAAAAGGGTTCTATGATCTCTTTCACAAAAAAAATAATAATCGTCATACTTTCAAGAAAATGAAAAGATTGATCAATATATTGATTAAATAAAACGAGAAAAATCGATCTCACTTCTCAAATTTCAGGAAGTTATATCCAAGGTTTTTATTGAACTCCTCATAAAGTTTTGATCTAATGTGGGGTCGCACAAAAAGGTCCCTGTCCTATCCGTAGTTGCTGTAAGTTTCAGTCTGGTTTTATTATTTTCGTTCATTGCAGAAGAAATACTCAACAGTTGCCTTTCCAGGAGTTAGGGTTATACAGAATTTTGCCGATTATTCATGCCGCTTTGAACAGTGTCTGAAAAATAATTTCGGACAAATCAAAATTCCAAAAAATTGAATAGCAAAGTTATCGAGAAAAAAATGAAGAAAAAGTAATTTTCTGAAAGAAATTTAACACTTATATCAAGGACTTCGAGGTGGTGTAATGTTTAGCAACCTTATTTTTCTAGATCAATTAAGACTGAGTATTGAATTAGATCCTCACTGGGCGTTCGTAACGTTCTAAGCTACACTTAGAAAATCATTTGGCCACTTTTTGCAATTGTTTATGACGTCACCCCGGCCTCTCTGCCTGCGCCCGTGCTATCCCGTGACGACCAATGTGACTTGGTATTAGTCGCTGCATCAAATGTGACGTTCTAACTTTTTAGTAATTTGGATTGGAATCTGGTTAGATTCGATATCAGCTTTGTCGTCCCCAGCTCGCCTCCAACGTCTGGTTACCGTAGTAACTGCTTTGATTTCTAGTCTAACCTACCCACGTTGTGATTTCATCTTAGGTAGACGAAATCAGTCAGTCGCCGGGCCGTAATGCAAGCCGAATTCGAGCAAAGGTGACATCGCACAAGTATATGTAAAAGAAAATAAAGTAACAACTCGAAAAGTTCAAATGTGTTAAAAGAAGAATAACAAATATTTTTATATCTGGTTGCTGAATACAGGACTGCGTCTTTCTCCCAAACCGCTTCTATGGATTCGTGACACTTGTGTTTGTTAAGCGAGTCTTAATATCTTAAGTTGTTTTTCGATAACTGTTTTTTTTTTTTTTATCTTCAGGTGATATTCGTAAAACTTGTTTTGGTGGTGTGAGTCTAAGTTGTTCTTCAAAAATAAATTGTTCTTGGTTAGAAGTCGAAGTCGGGATGCGTGGATCTTCAGTCAGCTTCCTGCGAGGCTGGTTTCAGAGCTCACAGCTCAACTCTGCCTGCGTCTGCGTCTGCGTCTCTCTGGAACTCTGCCACTCTCCAACTGCAACTCTGTTTATATGGACGCCGACCAAAACCGGGTGTGGCCTGTCGTGGTTTGGGTTCCTCGATAATTCTAAATCCACAATAAGGATTTTCTGTTTTCGGACAGGAAAATTTATCACTTTCCATTTTTGGAAGTCCATTACTTTCTGCTTTAGAGGAGTTCTTAAGGGAATCGTTCTCCCAAATTCTTCCTTTCTCATATTGATATGTCACACCAATCCCCTCAGAGGCGTCAACAGGCCTCCACTGCTTCTCATATGTTTACCTTCGCCCATCGCTCACGCCACCACTCAGCCAATGACGCTCGGCAGCGCGGGTGTTTATAATTATCGCTCAAAGGGAAAAAAATTATCTTCCCTTTTTTATTCTTTGTTTTCCTCCGCCACACCCCAACGACTCGTAGTGTGGTCCTTAATCTCTATCTTAACCAAATGTCATCTGGGACTTATCAACGAGGTTTTCGCCAAGCGTCAAATGGGTGGTCAACTGGACGTCTTCGCACCCTATCTCCAATTATCTATTCCGGTAACAAATTTTATCATGTCCAGGTCTGAACATAAAACAGGTGTCTTTTCAAAACCAAATGATATCTCGGAAAGATAGTTAATGGTTTATTCTTTCCCTTTCTATCTGGAGTGGCCCCAGCTGATGCCTTTCTCGATCAGTGCGTGACCTGATTACGATTATCTTCCAGCTTCTGTTTCGTAGGCCACTTGACCAATTTGAAATTTTCATTATTGCCATGGGCAGATTGCTATCTTTTATTCGCCGCATCGTAGCATAAATTAATTCCGACAGATCCGAGATCTTACACATTTCCTATCTTCTACGAAAAAAATACTTTTCTTCGCATATGAAAATAAAATCTTTACCACTTTTCTTTGTTAAAAAAATAACATCGCTCAGTATGTCTTTCGTGATAGCTTCTTCTCGCCTTAATTATTTCTCGCTTTTAATTTTCACGCAACCGCTATTTAGTGTCACAGTTAGAAATCTTGTCTCGCTAGATCAATTACCAGTTAGTAGTGAGTTCGATCCTCGCTAGGTGCTCACACTTTCGGCCTTGTGCCATATCTAAACTACACTTAGAAAATCATTTAGCCACTTCGACTTTATGTAATGGTTAGGAAGCTTGTCTCGCTAGATCAATTACGACTTAGTATTAAATTCGATCCTCACTGAGCGCTCCATATTTCGGCCTTGTGTCACATCTAAGCTGAAAAACCGCTGTATTATCAACTGATATTTTCAAACGTTTTGTCCAGTTAATTTATTTATGAAATGAATGTGCTAATCATTCTCTGTCTCCACGTTGATGTCGCGTTTTTCTACCGCAAAGTTCTGAAGCTGAATTAAAATAGATGAATTTGTAAGGGTAACTTCTTGTTGAAAGCACAAATAACTTTAAATATTTGTCAAACATAATTATTTCTTCGTTTTTGAAATTGGGCATTGGGGCTGCTGATTTTCAACATGGACAATATCATTATCCCCCTCCTCCTCCTCCACCACCACCACCACCTCTTGAACATTTTCCTACTCGAGAGTTGTCTGGGGGCAAAATCTCTAACTTGCTTTTTTCTTTGGATGAAAACAAACAAAGAAATTAACAAGAATTAACTGAACTCGTTTTATCAGCGTTTTTTATCAAACGTTGAGTCGGCTTTTCTGAAATCTCAAAATGCTTGTCGGATAATGAAAATTTGCAAATGTTTTAGTTCGGATAAAGAAAAAAAAAGTTTGCATGATTTTAATTTTTCTCTTCATTTCACGTCCGGATAATCGAATTCCGTAAAATCGAAATACAAATTAAAGATCTGTACATTTTTTTAATCATTTCACCCCAAGCAAGGGGGAATACCACTCGTACGCAGAGTGTCACAGATAGTGAATGGGAGAGAATAGACTGGATAAAGAGGGGAAAGAAGAAAGGATAAATGCTGAACAGGGTTCAAGAAGATAGAAATGAAAATGATGAGCGTGGCACAGGCATGATATTATATGCGCATAAGCATATGGCTTGAACTTGTTTTGAGAGATTACGGCAGTTGTTCCGTAGTGGCCAAATCGGTTGTATCACCACGTTAATCTCCACAGTTGTCCTCAGGCGAATACACCAAAATCATTCTCTCCGTGTTTCTTACTGAAATTCAAATGACAAGAGGAGGATTTTTGTAGTATTACATAGCACAGTGCATATCGTCTATATTGGCTACTATTATTGTTGCATGTAGGGAAATTTTGCCGACTACTTGTCGGTGACGGAGCGAGATGATTTTTATCAAGAAATCTTGCTTTATTACTAAATGCTGATTCTTCAATTCAGGGACTAATGAAAAATTCATAAACTTTTGTTCGTGTTGGCCGATATATTCGTCGAAAATTGATGTCTAGAGTTCTGAAATCGTTAGTGTTGTTTATGTTGTTTTGCAAAATACTTTCTAATGGCGATATATAATGGAAAAGATCTGAGCAATATGTTCAAAACTTAATATGTATAATGAAAAAAATTAGAAATAACGGAATGTAATTACATTTTACAGAAAGAATAAAAAAAAGTGTATCGTCAGCATACCATCACTCTTTGTTACTATAATTCTGTGAAGGCACACACATAACGCACACAACACAGACATACACACATATATATATATATATATATATATATATATATATATATATATATATATATATATATATATATATATATATATATTATAAATTAACTGATTTAAAATAAGAGAAGAAAACATATTTTAAATCAGTTAATTTATAATATTTATGCTATATATATATAGTTTAGCAAATTAATGCGTTCGAAGCATGTAGATATTTGTAAACAGAGTCCTTAATATTCAAAAGTAGAGTAACAATACTTAATTGAATTTTAAAAAGATAAGACTTTCGATTTTCTTTATCTATTAACTCAATATATATATATATATGTATTTATATATGTATGTATGTGTGTGAGAGAAAGGGAGAGAGAGCGAGCGTGTATGTATTTGAAATTAAGAAAAAATGATTTCTCTAAAAGATATAGCAAAAATAAAAAAATAAAAAAATGATCCAAAGTTTTATTTCTGCAAGATAACGCTATTATGGCAACCATTTTTTGACATGAAATCCTCAATGTCAAAAACAGGGACTTTAATAACAACCAATAATTAAACATTAAACTTATCTATTCCTACAAATAGTTTCATGGATAGGTTATCCACTAGTTAAGGGGGGGGGTGATAATGTAATTTAATTTTACTATCATGCCCATCGAGTTAGAACAGATATGTTAAACATTTTATTTTATTTGTTGCTTTCAATATATTTTTCTTTCTTTCTTTCTTTCTTTCTTTCCTTCTTTCTTTCGCTTTCCCTCTACATATACATACCTACATATACATACATACACACACATATATATATATATATATATATATATATATATATATATATATATATACAGTGACATGCATAAGTATTGGATACATGTTATTTTCTGTTATAACTCTAGTTTATGTTCGCCATTTTGCCTGATATTTGATAAGAAAAATGGATTCAACCATGAGTTTTTAATTTTCCTTCCACATGCAACTAAAACAACTTTACGAGATATTACTTACCAAATATCAGGGAAAATGGCGAACATAAACTAGAGTTATAACAGAAAATGACATGTATTCATTACTTCTGCGTGTCTCTGTATATATATATATATATATATATATATATATATATATATATATATATATATATATATTCCCAAGGGGATAGAATCCAGGGAGAACTCAGTGTCCAGGACAGAGTAAGAATATAAATGTCTCAAACACTAATATTCCTTGGTTATAATTTATTACATTAGAATCGTAATAAATTATAACCATGAAATATTAGTGTTTGAGATTTTTATATTATATACATAGATATAGATATAGATATATAATGCTAAAATTCTAATCTCGTATGTATCTATATGTATTCAGAAGAAACAGCTTAATCGATATAGAATACACCAAGCAATTTACGAGAATATTATACGTTGAGCAGCTGCTGTGTACTGAGCCAAGTAACTTTAAAACTGAACAACGGGTTCTTGAGCTATGGCCGTTTTTTTTTCTATTTTTACGGCATTTTTAATAGGAAAATAACATTTTTTTCAGTACACTTCCTTATATCAGTTTTCGTATATTATTTACATTATTCGGATTATTATCCTCATCTTTATTACAACGTTTCGGCCGTTGTACGCCCCGGCCTTCTTCAGTCGATATTCCAACCATCTGAAGAATGTCGAAACGTTGTAATAAATATGGCGACAAAGATGAGTACAATAGTCTGAATAATATTGTTTACATAATACCTCATCTTAGAAATTTAGACAGATCAGTCTTCGTATATAAACAAACACCTGCGTATTATATATAAACAAACACCTGCGTATTATATTTCAGTTGTTATTTCTGTGAAAAATAATAAATATGCATAATACATTATAACCGCATTTTTAAATAAATTTAAATTTGCATAACACAACATATATTTATACAGTTCATTTAGAAAAAAATATTTCGCATGCTTAACAAGTACTTCAGAGATGAAGATGCTAAGTAGGTGTGTCATTGTAAAACTTCATCTGTATGGTTAAAAAAATATGTCACATGACTGATGATAAATAAATAGATGCACACTGGTTTGCCCCCGGTACGTATTTTGAAATAAATATGAATACGCAAATATTTATAATAAAAAATAGAATAATTTTGGAAAAAAAATATCTAGAAAAATATTCAATAGGAACACAAAATATAGGCGTCCATACATTACGTTATTTCAATAAATGTGAGTTTTCCCTAGCAGGCGATAGGGTTTTGCTTGTTTTGTATTGTTTTTTCGGTGGTGACTTTCATGTCTTCCCCTTTCTGAAAATTTAAGTGCTGTTCGTCGAATCAATATATGAACTGTTAAAACTATTACATTTAATTCACTGATATCATATTACCAACTTTTATATGTTGAAAGTTTTACTCTTTTTTTTCCTGTTGTTCTGTGTATGAGGGAAGATATATTCCCCAAATTATAAAAGCCTTTCCATTTATTTGTTTATTTATTATAGCGTTTGACCTCAGGGATATTGTATTAGATAGATAGATAGATAGATAGATAGATAGATAGATAGATAGATAGATAGATAGATAGATAGATAGATAATGAAGATATTGTGATGATAGATAGATAGATAGATAGATAGATAAGAAAGGAAAATGTGATAGATAGATAGATAGATAGATAGATAAGAAAGGAAAATGTGATAGATAGATAGATAGATAGATAGTAATGTGAATCCAAGACATATCGAAAAGTATTCAATCTATATTTTCTCCTCAGCTTTTACTCATTGTATCCCACTTTTCAGCTGATTAACCTTCCATTCGAAGAACATAATATCCTTAAACGCTTCTTTAGTTTTATCCTAACTGGAAAAGCATCTTTCCTCTAACGAAATGATTTACGCGCTTGGCAGAAAGAAGGTAGCCAAAAGGAGTGAGATCTGGTGTATAGGTAGGAAGGAATAAACTTTCCATTCTTATACGACGTTCATAACCACTTTTTGCAACTTGAACGTAACTGGAAACCCAGCGCCCCTTAAATGAATTTTGAATATCCTGTTTTATAGATAACCTCTAAAATATGTTAGCCTGCCTTGCTTGGCAACCTTTATGGAAGTTATAATTCAGAAAGATACTTCTGTTCCAATAACCGATTGCTATAATTAATCGAAGAGGATAACAGACTTCCGGTTCATGATTCAACTTTTCAGCCGTATCCAGCCAGTATGTAGATATTATTTGTTTATTATATAATCTTATTTTTCCTTACAATAAATGACGATGCAATGTAAAAATGAACCACTGTTTACATATTTAATTTTATAATATTTGACATCAATCTTTTGTCCGTCCTTGGTAAGACGTTAAACTACATCCGCGTCCTGGGTAAGACGATAAACTACATCCAGCAGCAAGTCCTCTAATCAGGAGGTTTTGAGGAGTGTGGAACCACCTCTTAATTGCT
>OZ010573.1:11018167-11105667 GCA_963932145.1 Acanthosepion lycidas
AGATAGATAGATAGAAGAACATATTGACATACATAGATAGATAGATATGAACAGATTAATAAATAGTGAGATGAACAGATTAAGATAGATAGATAGATAGATAGATAGATAGATAGATAGATAGATAGATAGATTTGCACAGACTGAAATAGATGTGGACAGACGTTATGAAATAGACTGATTTCTTCTGCCTCAAGAGGAGAAACGCTATAATTAAATGTATGCAAGCCGGACTTGTTTTGTGTATCAGTCGGTCTACTCTTCATTAAATCAATGTCCAGTGTTCTGCTCTCTAAGCACACTAACTCAATAATATTTCAAAGCAACCGTGTGCGCTATTTTTCCTTCATTTCATGCTTTTTTTTATCATTTACTTCCTTTTTTTATTTATTTATTTATTTTTTGTATTTTTTTCACAAGACACGCTCGTTACTGATTAAATATCGAGGAACCAGTCCAACGATTATCATCATCATCGCTATCATCAGCCAAACTGATGTTACTTGATCACTCAATTTTCCAACTGCCTGAGAAACCTAACATGCACACACTCTTGTCAGTATCTTCACTAAATGACAATTATTTTATATTATGCCATCATCTTGTGGTCAGTGTTAGAGAAATCTTAGAAGTATCTTTAAAGTTCCAATGGCGTATTAATATCACATCACATAGTTAAGTCACCAGATAATAGGAGAGCTATGCGAGAAATGAATATTCCCAGTTTTGTATTTTACCCATTATGAGTATTAATATGACTAGGATATAATGACACTATATATCACGGACGAAAACGCTGAAAGAAAAAGAATGGCAAACATACTTTGTTCTCAGGGAGAGTTTTATATAGTTAGGACATATACAAAGTTATATATACATGTGTCCCATAGAGAGAAACTATAACACATGTATACTACACAAGCATTGTGAGAAAATAAGGGGTGATACTTTTAATAATTGCGGATGGGACCCGAGTGCACCTTACGCAACGTCAAAAGAATGGACTGTAAAATATTAAAAATTAGAAATCAAGTTTTTTAGTGACTCTCCAAATAAATAACACGCACTATGTGAACTTCGTATCAAATGAAAAGAAGGAGAGTCAATTCGTTCAAATTAAACCAAAGGGGGATTTTTGTAGCATGAAAAAAAGCCTGTAAAACAAGTTGCAAATACGACGCAGCGAATGATTACAGATTTAGGCTACGACTTTCTTCTCCCGCCAAAATCCATTTTGTTTGCTACATACAGAAACACCTGTCCAACTATTTAAAAATTCCTGTATTTGCCCGAAGAATTTATCAAATGTAAACCGGAAACTTTTTCTCCATAATGGAATACGCAATTTCACTCAAAGTAATAGAACGTGGAGGCAGCTCAGTTCCACATAAATACTGCCAGTGAATGTATGTATCCGTTTCTTCCATTACTAGCTATAGGTTAAATAAGTGGATACACTGAGATCTTTAGCCGTGGTTAGCAAACAGTAAAGGACAAGAGCAATCGTGATTTCAAAACATTATGTAGCTCTGGCTAAGCACATGATATACAACGTTGGAAATGATATAGTGTCGTGGTCTTGTTAGGGCCAGAAATAAAGACACAAAGAGAGCAATTGAGTTAAGCAAATATATTAACTGAAACAGTAATACAAACATGTACAAAGGCGAGTGAGGACGTGCGGAATTACTTGGGGCGGGTGGGAATGAACAGCTCAAAAATAAAGAGAATAATTTAAAGGTTTTTGTTGTGGCCTTGTTAGGGCCAGAAATAAAGACACAAAGAGAGGAATTGAGTTAAACAAATATATTAACAGAAACACTAATACAAACATGTACAAACGAGAGTGTTACAGCAAGAATGTTCGGTCCGACTGTCAGAGCTGACTGCTGGAATCTTCCCTCTCCAAAAGGCAGTACCTGCTCCTATTTATAGTTGGGAGAGTTCATTCGTGCGTGGGTAAATTACCATAACATATAGTAATTCTCAATTAACTGTAGTGCAGAGTTGCGAAGTCTGTGATCTCGATTACAATTGATGTTGGGCTACGAAAGGCCGTTATGTCCCTTTGATTGAGATGAAGTCCGGTGAGTTATAAGACAGTGGCTTAGTGACGTCACTCAATAGTGTGGAAGTCAATCAGTCCTACAGTCAGACCGTGTAGTTGCTTTTTTGTCCGGGCCACTTGGTCCGAGCAACTTGGCTTGGACTTAGGCTAAATCGGCCTCCTCAACCACGTGATGCACCTTACAAGATTATCGTACCCGTTTTCCTATGGAAATATGTCTTCACCAAATATAGAAAAAAAATCTGTCTCGCAGTTCTCATGTTGGGAAAACCCAGGACTCACCGTTTCCCTTTTACGGAATATGATGCCGCTAGGGTCATAACAGATACATCCGCCCCGCTCGAATCTGGAATCCTAAATATGGCTCTCCCCAGAAACACAGAAGAATCTCTTGCAGCACCAGTTCCCATTGAGAATTATTTTGCGTAAGACTATCTTTTTCCGTTCTGCGTCACTCTGCTTGTTGTTGCATACATATTATTTTTTTCTTCGTGGGACACGTTTAAATATGCACATATAATTTTTTTATTGTGTTGTGCACCTCGGCTTTGTGTAATGGTTAGCAAGATTGTCTTGTTAGATCAGTGACGACTGAAAAATGAGTTCGGACCTCACTAGATACCCCATACTTTCGGCCTTGTGCTACATCTAAGCTACGCTTAGAAAATAACTATATAATTTTCTGTATGATTTACTGGCATAAAACTCTCTCTGAGAACAAAGCATCTTTGCAATTCCTGTTCCTTTTAGCCATTGTGTTTCGTTCGTGGAATAAAATGTTATTATAACATGAATATAATAATTCCTATATTAGAGATAATGCAAAAAGGAGAATAAAACTTTCTTCCATGGCGCTACCTATATCTGGGTCAACAAGACCTGACATGATAGTATTTACTTCCATTAATGATGTAGGGTAATGAAAAAGTTAATGATATAGAGTAATAAAAATATTAATGATGTAGGGCAATAAGAAAATGTATGGTAATAAAAACAATATTAATGATGTACGGTAATAAAAAATGATGTAGGCTAATAAAAAAAATAGGGTAATTAAAAATATTAATGATGTGATGTAATAAAAATATTTATCATGTAGGGTAATAAAATGTAGGTAATAATAATAAATATATAAAAAATATTAATGATGTAGAGTAATAAGAAAATGATGTATGGTAATAAAAATATTAATGATATACGGTAATAAAAAATGATACAGGGTAGTATTTACTTCTATTAATGATGTAGGGTAATAATAAATGATGTAGGGTAACAAAAATATATTAATGATGTAGAGTAATAAAAATGATGTAGTAATAAAATTGTAGGTTAATAAAAATATTAATGATGTGAGGTAATAAAAAAGTATTAATGGTGTAGGGTAATAAAAATGATGTTGGGTAACAAAAATATTAATGATATAGGTTAATAAAAAATATATTAATGATGTAGAGTAATAAAAAATGAGGTAGGTAATAAAAAATGTAGGGTAATAAAAAAATAATGATGTAGGATAAGAAAATTAGTGAAAAATATAATGATCACTGAATGCTCTAAATTTATAAATATAAAAGATTTAGTCCAATATTTTTTATTATCCTTTGAATTTTAATCTTCTATTTTAAAAGGGTTTTGTTTCTATGACAATTTGCACATTGAGTAATTTTTTAAGAGAATAAATGACAATATGCTTTTCAATTTTTAGTAGTCTCCTTCAATTTACCATTTGAGTTATTAAGAAAAGTTTTATTTTCTATTGCTGCCAGTCTTCTCCGTGACCAGTTTCTTAAATATCATTGTACAATACATAGCTGCATTCACCTTATACATGAAAGTCTTGTTTGTAGCTGGTAAAGAACAGCTACGATAAAAAGATATTTTCGGCTGCAAGTGGTGGACTTCCTTGAAGATTATGTTCCTGATACGAATTTAGATTTCAAAATAATTCTACAAACATATAATTCATATTTTGAGAATGAATCGCCAGTCTTTCAATAACAGATTCTACCCAACAGACATGAGAACGGATCAAGCATATTTTAAAGTAGAAATGACTCTCTTTGTATGTGAAACAAGATATGAAAATATTTCTTTACGTACTCTATTGATATGTCCTAGGGATCTTCTCGAACTTATCTCTGTGGTTCACGTTTTTTAAAAATATTTTGGCTGTCTTCTTTGTTTCTCCCCTGGGAAAATTTCTCCTCAACGCTTTTTTTTTTTTTTCTTATCTTTTCTCCCCACTCTTTCTCCATGATGAGCTATTCACCGAAGTATTCTACTCATACTGGGACAAGGTCATACACTACCTTGCAACGTACCGCATGGCCACTTCCTGTAATTGTCATGACGTAACTTCCGGTCTTCCGGCTTCAGGGGAATTTTTTTTCGTATTCTGTCGACTTGTATATGTGCCAGTTGACCTTTTGTCTGGTAAAAATATCTAACGTGTTTAGGATAGACAGAGAGACTGCGAGTTGTCTCTCAGTTTGTAATTTCTGTTGAATTTGTTTGAATATCAGATAATCATTGCAATGAAGAGAGCTTAACATATACGACACAAGAGTAAACTATAAAGTATAAAATCTGCCAAGGGAGTTTTAAAATTGGCGTAAATTATTTTTTCCTTCCAGTATGAAAATCATAACCTCTAAGACTACACTATTTACATTATTCTGACTATTGTCCTCATCTTTGTCGCCATATTTATTACAACGTTTCGGCCTTTCAGTATCTGTCTATATTTCTGAGATAGGGTATTATGTACACTATTTACATTATTCGTGGACCTAGAACAGTCTACCCCAATGAGGTATTACTGTAAATCAGTTGGTACAGGAACATTATGGACACCCTGTATATATATATGTATGTTTGTGTGCGTGCGTCAAAATGTGAACATTTTTATTTAATTCAACCGATAACATCTGTCTATTTTTTTATTATATTTTCCCAATCTTCGAATATGCTGTTGTATATTAGGATCATTATTGTGGAAAATGATCAGCAATATACAGTGTGTCCATAAAGTTCGTGAGCACTTTAAAAAATTATACCTTTATTTGTATTTGCGATAGAAATAATTTGTAAAAAGGATTAGAAAGAAGTAAATCTATATTTTTTTAAATTTTATGGAAATTTTATTTAAGTTTCCACATATCCTCCATCATTAGCAATACAAAGGGTAATACGATTTTGCAGTTCACGGACAATATTTGCGAACTGATTTACAGTAATGCCTGAAATCACATTAGTTATTTTAGCTTTACTTAAAACTAGGTACATTAAACTTTGTAACATTTTTTACAGATTATTTCTATCCCAAATACAAATAGTTATAATTTTTTAGAGTGCACACGAACTATATGGACACCCTGTATATTGCTGATCCTTTTCCATTAAGAATCTATTGTTGATCATTTTATTACAAATATTTATCGTTGGCCTTTTTTTATATATAATAATATATTTCTGGTATTTTTACTATAAAAATATATTTTATACTTTCATTGTGTTTTGATTTTGCATGGGGGTTTACTATTTGCCCATAGATGGGACCCTAACAAGTGCTATTGCTCGGTGTCAGGGTGGCCATGGTGGACCTGGAAACACCAGCAATTAATAGGTGGTTCCATGCTCCTCAAAACCTCCTATCTCCCGAACAGAGGCCTTACTATCAGATGTAGTATATCGTCATATCCAGGACATCTCTGTTTAGGGGTATCTCGTCTTGTTCTTTTTTTTAGTACTGCTGAGTTATTACTAGACATGGATAACAGAAAGAGAACTATCTACCCCTTTGGATAAAATAAAGGGTTCATTTCCTAATAGAGTAGAAGATCGACAAGTACATAACAAAGGTCAGAGTTCACAATAACCTTTTGTGATAATAACAAGAAAAACAAGTACTGCAATCCAAATGAATGTGAATGACGATCGTTCTTCATCCCAGACATTCGGACAGGAATTAAAATATACTGTATGACGAAATTCCTGTTGCTTAGGTTCTGAAACCAGAAAAAAAAATACAGAAATTGTAAATGCTTCACGTTTAAATAGCATGAGTTCCCTCATTGCCTATGAGGGGAGTAACGGATGTCGATGAGTAAACTGAAATTACCGAGCTGAGTTAACATTCCGGCTGTGTTTATTGTCTTCACTTCTGCAATAAAGTATTTGGGATAAGCATAAGCCCCGTAGCTCATACTCGCTTTATTTTATGTACTCATTTCTTTCGTGTTTATCCACGATAGAATTAAGAATTTCCTTTCGATAGTCTTGCCACTGATACGAAGATCCATTGCCCTTTCACGGACATTCTTCAATTATTGTAGTCAATGATTTATTAAAAGAGAAAATCAGTAATAAAGAAAAACGAAATCTTAAATCTAGTTCCACACGTTGTCAGCCCGTCTTTCATACCCAAGGCTTTAACCAATTCAGCCACAAAAATATCAAAGATTAAACAGTACCGAAATATCTAGAGAAGCTGTCCCTCGTTCATTCCCGATTTTTTTTGGTGGGGATTCCCAGCATGTAAACGATTCCTCGATTGTCGTAATCACTGGTGCCTCCATTCTTGTCATTGGGTTTACTTGCACTCAACTTAGTCTTACCAGTCTCTCTGCTAAGCACATTTCGTTCCTGGAATAGTGTTTGATTACCCTCGTTTACTAGCCTTTATTTTATCCGGGGGTCTGTCTTAGAAGCAGACACCCAAAAAGGTCCTTTCTTACAGACCGAATATTTTGGTCGGTCATTTTGAGAAAAGAATACTCAACCTCACTAAGCGGGTCTTATTAATATATATATATATATATTTTTTTTTCATAACGACTTTGTGTTCGATATACTGTTTCCAATAAAAAAGCAAGAAAACATGAAGGAACAAAACAAGTCATAAAATCATAGATACGCTTTAATTTCATTACAGTTATAAAGCTCAATATAGCTTTTGTACAGAAATGCTGATCTGATCTATAATAATAATCATCGAAGCAAGATCAAATTCTATGACTGATCATTAAATACTTCTCTTAAGCAAATTAGTTTTTTTTTTGACAGCTAAGCGAATTATTACAAGTCATGAAGGATGGCTTTCTTGAAATATATTTAACATCCACGGTTCGTCATTCGCTAATAAAACGCAAAATTTTCACAACTTCAGATCTAACATCAAAAGGTCCTCGTTCCCAAATAGCTCTGAAGATATAGGATCATTTCCCGCGCAGATAGAACCACCTCTGAAAAAAGGTTAAAAAGCATCGTTACTGACACATGCAGATAATTTCTCATCATACTCTCTCTCCCTCTCCCTCTCCCTCTCCGTCTCTCTCTCTTTCTATATATATATATATATATATGTGTGTGTGTGTGTGTGTGTGTGTGTGTGTGTGTGTGTGTGTGTGTGTGATTTGCAGACAGTACTGTTTCGCTGTATCACACCTCCTCAGTGCGACTAGACATCCGAATACTTCAAGGCCGAATCGAAACCCAACCGATCAGTCAGAATTTCTACCACTAAGCTATCTTCATTCGACAGAAAGAAACAACTAAATCTAGCGTTTTTTTACAAATGTAAACAAATGCCAATCAGCCGGAGTGCTCCAATTAATTTTACTGAAGAGCTTTGCATAACGCAGGTGGCTGTTGTTTATAGAATTAGCTTATCACTCAACTGTGTTCAATTGAAATATATTTTCAAGATATATATATATATATGTGTGTGTGTGTGTGTGTGTGTGTGTCCCAGCCATACAGCGAATCTCGCTAAGCGCCCAAGTAGCAAGTCAAAGATTTGTGCAAGTCTTAGACTCAATAAATATCTTAGGTGATTTTGATTGGTGAGGGATTTCGATATTTCTGTCCGGCATCAAATTTTGTAGATCGAACCCAGTTAAGTCTTTTACCGACGGTAGAGAAAAATTACGTAATGCCCAGTCAGCGGTTGAACGGTGGGTAAACACTTGTAAGTATTTTTATATCTACCGTGTAGCAGTACATATTATTATTTGCGAATTTTGACTCAGGAGTTAAAATTGTTCAGAAACGCAGAGTTCAAAGAGTTAACCAATTCGTTACCGCAACTATACCTGAGTCATTCCCAAATGAAGTCCTGTGCCAAATTTCTCAAACCTTAGTAAATATCTATAAGACTGACCTAGATATCTACTCATTTTCAACTAGGATCACTGGTTGTCGTTCAATCGCATTTAAAGATATTATTTTCAATATCGATTTTCGAAGCAAACTGGCCTAAATGCTATGAATTGAAAGGAACATTATCTGAAGATAATATCTTCATTTGGTGATATGCCTGGCAAAGGATATATCAACAAAAAATTGTATATGTACAGTTATTTTATTGTTATTATTTTTAATAATTTCCTCCGAAGCAGGGCAATAAAGCCACGAAGATTCACGGAGTTAGTAAGTGTGAAGGAAGATGAGAAAAAGGAAACATTATTTAGGAGAAAGAATAATACAAGAACAGGAATTAAGAAAACAGATAAACATTCCACTTAACTTTTTGAAGATCAAAGTTCGCTGGAAACCAAGAATCCGAAAGTGAGTTTCACAAATGAGAAGTGCATAAAAAAACCTTTTTTTTTTTATAGAACTTCCGGATACATCTGTAAACAACTGTAAAATGTTAAGACCTATCTGCCAATTTGGTACTGTGTGTAAATTTGTAAAATCGACGTACCTAAGAGAAAAACTTACCAAAATAGTTACCATGAAAACGGCACAGGGGAATTATCTTATTGGCGTGGGAAATTGACAGAAGCCTACATGCCAGGTCAGGACTGATAACATTGCAGATTCGGCTTTAGATTTTATCAAGCGTCTCTAAATACATAGCAGAAACATCCGGTCAGATATGTCAGCAATATCCAATGCATGGAAGTTTGACGGACGTATATGGAATATATATTTTGGCCAGATTAAAATTTTACTGCCAATATATATTGTGTTTAAATTCGTAAAGTCTACAACAATTTATCTATGACTGTATAAATTCGTAAACTCTATATAAATATATCGGGGTAATTTTGTAAACTCCATATAATTATATCTGTGTAACTTCAAAGATTCGCTAAAAGTGTGCATACATGATGAAGAAATGTCCCAAAATTATCATATATGTATATATTTAGGCAGCAATTTTTCATTGATGCATGTTTCATTAAATAATATAGAAAAGTTTTGTTTATTTATTTTAAGTAAGTTCCTTTCATGTTGTCTGATAAGCTTAATAACATTATCATTGAAAGACGAAAGGAAATCAATATATTGATACATGTTTAAATCCAATCTAAGCTTTCGCCTTACATAAGCCATTATCAAAGATGACAATTGCATTTCAATACATCAAACAATATACGAGCTTGTCGTTGCTTTGAAATTTTTCATGCAACAAAAACAGACTATCATTATTGTTTCGTCCGTGTATTGTTTGATATATTGAAAAGTAATTGTCATCTTTGATAATGGCTTATGTAAGCCGAAAGCTTAAATCGGATTTAAACATTTATCAATATGGTGATATCCTTTCGTATTTCAATGATAATGTGATTAAGCTTATCAGACAATATAAAAGGAACTTACTCAAAATAAATAGACAAAACTTGTCTATATTTTTAATGAAACATATATATATATATATATAGAGAGAGAGAGAGAGAGACAGAGACAGAGAGAGACAGAGAGACAGACAGACAGAGGTACCTCCAAAAATTCGCTAAAAATGAGCATACATGAAATGATGCCACAAACTTAATAAAAACAATTTTTTCTCGTAAAAATCTTCATTAAGAGGAAAGAACAAACGATTTTTTTGATTATTAACATATATTTTTTATTCTTTTTAGGAAGTTCGAAATTTTGCTTAAAATAGATGTTTTTCTTGCCTGATCGCGTGGCCATAAATTATTATGTGTAACTTTATCGTCTTTCTAACGGTGAAAAAATACATTTATTCAAAAATTCTTGAAAAAATCAAATAATTGTCATATAATCAATGAAACTCTCAGGACTTATTCACAGATGTATTTAATTATTTTTGAACCGTTCCTCTTGTAGAATGATGTTAGCAAAAACATTTTTAACATCTGTTACCACCCTTCCCACACTTATTTAATTTCATGACATTTCGAGAAATTCATTTTTTGTGCGGCTTAATGTATGTGTTAGTTATAGACAGCACTCCTTAATGAATTGAAATGATTATTTATTTTATGTAAAACAGGAACCACAGTTACCGAAAATAATAAAATAAAAATGCAATAAAAATAAGACTTTATTTAATCAAAAAAGCTTTTATTGCTTTTATGAATAAAATATATTATGGACAGATTTTTTTTATGAATTTTTTTCGATGAATAATGAATTTTTACAGGAATTGTTTTTATTTTTATTTTAATTAAAATAATTTCTAAAATTGAAAAGTGGGTTAAGTGATATTGCTATTAAGTAAAACCTATAAGTACTAATTATAAATGGAAAACCTTACTACAATTCATCGACTGGCAGTATTTTTTTTAATAATTTTTCCTTTATATGTATAAGCTTATAAGGGCAATAGTTAGAATAAATTTAAAGCTAAATTCAATAAAACATTAGATTATGAAGAATAGATTCGTAAATTTTTAAGATTATTGAATCGATATATGAAAACGCCGTTTATGCAGACATGACCCCCATAGACAAAATTAGTTTATGATTGTCAATAAAGCTCTCATGCTGTCAATAAAGCTTATAACACCTTAAATAAACGCCTACATTCGTGCAAAAATGCATTTTAGCGATATTTTAAACAAAAATAATATTTGTTTAAATCAGGTTAATTAAACTTTGAATCAGCTAATATTCCTCAAATTATCTTTCAAAAAAATATATTTTCCTTTTGAAATAGAATTACATTGTGCTGACAGATGGGTGAAAATGGTGAAATTAGCCATTTTTAGAGATTTCAAAAGAAAATTCTACTAATCAATTTAATTAGTTCTGGAATGCAACAAAGTTTTTTTGGTCATTTGAAATATTAAATTTAATTTATATGGTTGAAATTAAAACTAAAATAAAAGCTTCAAGAAAGGTTTCTTAATTTTAAAACGTTCATTTTAAGCCTTAGGTATCATGACTATCTAAATCTAAGGGTATATTCATATATATATATATATATATATATATATATATATATATATATATATATATATATGCAGACATTAAAATTACCATCAGAAACCGAAAGGAATAAATAATACAAAATGAAAATGAAAAACAAATAAAATAACCTAAACAAATAAATAAACAAACAAGTGTTGACTTCAATGTTCACTTTTATCTATCTATCTATCTATCTATCTATCTATCTATCTATATATATATATATATATATATATATATATATATATATATATATATATATTGAGTGTCTTTTTTTCCTTTTTATACTCTTGTGGAATTTGGTATTTTCACTACCCTTTTGAATTTTAAATATTTGTAATTAAAATTTATCTCTTTTTTTAAATCGCGTTTCAACTTTCCATCCTCATTCGTTATATTGAGTTGTCTTTGAGTGTTTTCCAATTTGCCAACGTATACCTTTGAAAAAGTGTTCGTCGAAATGTACCTAAGGTATATCATGACGTCCGTTTTGTTTCAATTTTTATATGTGTGTGTGTGTGTGTGTGTATGTGGGTGTCAATGAAAATTGTGTACAAAGTTCGAATCCTGGACTTTTAGTTTTTCTTTACTCAGTTTAAATAATTAGCCACTTGAAATCATATCTTTTTATTAACGATATAAATTTCATTTTATAATAAACACTATAGAAATTTCTATAATAAACGTACGACTCAATTGACATTAATCTCTGCAGTAATTACTGACCTTTAACAATCCCTTTACTTCGAACTTTAAATACATTTCTATAATAGAACACTGATTTACATTATGCATTTAATTGCTCTTTTATATCACTAATACTTTCATTAATTCCAGACAATTGGTATTGAAATTATATAATTCTAGTATTCTACTGATATTAATGCTTGCAGAAATTCAGGACCATTGACAATTCCTTTTATTTTCAATGCACAATAGTCATATTGAATTCTGAAACTGGTAAATACAAATTTTAAGTAAGAAATTGCAACACTCAGTGCCGAATCCGCAGTATTTAAGATCTTCGTGCGAACATAAAAAAAAGTGACAGAGAAGGTAGAGTAGTTCTATAGTCAGTTTGTTACCTTTACTTTATTATCTCTCTCTCTATATATATATATATATATATATATATATATATATATATATATATATATATATATATATATATATATATATATATTTGAAAATTAAAAAACACATTCACTCTAAGCAAGTGTATATTAAAAATCTGCAGATTCAGTTAAAAATAAAAATCCTTGATCACGGCTAATAGAATAGACAAGAGCACCCGGATATAAAGAACCTTTGGACATTTTTTTTATATACTTTATGTCCACACAAAGAAAACACTTGTACGAATGAAAAAAAATGACTTAATCGCTTTAATATGTCAGTCGTCTTTATTGAAATTTGTAGGGAACAGGGATTACTGCCCAAATACACAATTATCGGCCCGAAGGAATTGACACCATTTATTAAGAAATTTCGGTCTGAAGAGATGAATATATAAATATATTCACGAAATAAATTATAACCCAAATGGATCTATAAAGTTTTCATCTTGATTTATTATTAATATATTGTTCTTTAGTTTACATCGAGCTCTCTCTGGATTAATATACTTCTTGGAATTATCCCTACCAACCAGTCATAAATATATATATATATATATATATATATATATATATATATATATATATATATGTACAAAAATGTACGAGTGTGTATTTCAGCTAGCATATGCATGAATTACTTACGGGAGTATATGTGGGTACATTATTAGTATGCATACGTATATATATATGTATAATTTAAATGTATACACATATTTACATATATATATATATATATATATATACATGCATATATTTTCATACCTATGTTCATATGTACACACATTATATATATATATATATGTATATATATATATATATATATATATATATATATATATATATACATACACACATATATATATATATATATATATATATATATATACACACCTCTATTTATAGGTTTATGCGTATATAAATGTTTATGCATATGTATGCACATACATATATATTCATGTGTAAATATTTTCATATACAATTTTATAAGCATGTGCGGTTATATATATATATGTGTGTGTGTGTGTGTAAATATATGGTGCATAAAATTTATGTATTGTGTGTGTACTCTTGTACATACATGCATACAAACACTTCCATCCGCAAACACACATACGCACACACTCTGACACACACGAAGAGACACACACATATATGTATGTATGTATGTATGTATGTATACATGTATGTACAAGTTACACACACAAAATATATAAATTTTCACTCGCGTATATATATATATATATATATATATATATATATATATATATATATATATATATATATATATATACGTGAGTGGAAATTTATATATTACAAGCCTCCGCTTTCATTTGAGATAAGTTGCGCCTCGAAACATAATATTAGCTATGACGTTATCTCGAAATCTTTCAAATATTCTAAATTAAATTACATTATAATATACTTTATCTTTTTTCTTTTCCAAAAACCTATTTTTGAAAACATGTCAGTCTTGTTCTAAGCTTCGGAGGCCATCTTATCTCCTTTTTTTAAGTTGCAACCTCATTTATTTTCAATTTCATTCTCAATTTGATTGTCTCTGAGTTTGTTTTTTGTTGTTCTTTTTTTTTTTACTTTCATTATTTAGACGCTCATTTATTCATATCTGAAATGGAGGTGGCGTTCTGAAATTGAGCAGGAATTTGATTTACAATCTCGCACGTCTCTTTTGGTAAAGTTTCACATGTCACAGAGATTTCCAGGGGTTAGCTTAGTAAGGCACGTTGTGTAACGACTGCAAGGATTGAAATCAACGCGCTCAGTACTGGTCTAGTTTGTTAAGTCCCAGCAATATGATCACATTGTAAATATTCAAACGATATTTAGTCTATTTCAGGGATACAGTAGAGAAAAACTGAACTTTTATCTCTAACCTGCAAGACTGCAAACCATCGTTCAACAACTGAAGCCTTGTACAAATATTCAGTAAACATTGCTCTCCACAACTTCCTTTCCTTTGTAGCTCTAAGCAATATCTGATCCCTTACCATCATTTTTTCCCGCTCTGCCATTCACTCACACAAAATCGTTGTTTGACTTGGTTGAAAACTAGTCTAGTAAGACAACACTGAATTATAAACCAGAGGAGGGTTCTTTGAGGATCTTAGTTTTTTTTCTGAAAACTATGGATGTTTTGTAATAGGCTCCCCTCCCCTTTAATCAAACCATACGTTTAAAATAGAATCTGGTAGTTCAGTTCTCGGAACTGATCTATTATGTCGTCATACGTTGAAGACAATCAGATGGCTATTTTCTAATCGTAGTTTAGATTTGGCACAAGGCCGAAATTATGGGGCACCTAGTGAGGAACGAACTCACTTTTCAGTCGTAACGGATCTACCGAGACAAGCTTGCTAACCAATACACCACGCCGAAGGGCCTGAAAACAATCAGATGGTACATAATATATAATCGCCTGTCTATCGTTTTCTGAGTACAACCCTGCCTACCTTTAGTTTATCCTTCAGCTATGCTGAGAGGACCTTAGTTGCAGTTTCTGGGAATAAAAACGAATAATCTGTCTTCATCAACTATGGTTTAAATATTAAGTCAGACTGGGCTCTTTAGCCTTGGCTGAAAATCAATCTACAAGGACAACTAGGAATTCAAATCCTGAAGAGGGTTGTTGAAGGACCTCATAGGACACTATATGCACCAGTTCTCTGTATTAAGTCCTTCCGAAAAGTCTGACTGGTTTTACACAAGTCATCCCTACTATAATCAAAATCATATGTGTAGGCTGACTCTTCAGTTATAGGAGGTGAATTGTTAGACCCTCATACATCGAAAATAATGGGAGAGTCCATCGTAGTTCTTTATCTTCTCTCATGAGCCATAGGCCGTGGTCGATATGTTGTGGGGCCTCTCAAACGGGCAGGCCGGTAGACGCTATTTACGCTGTTAAAAAAAAACAGATCGTCCACTGAATGAAACATGGGTATACACAAAATAATCTTTGGAGGAGTAGTAAATATTCTCGGTTAAAATAATCCATTGATTCCTTACATATATATATATATATATATATATATATATATATATATATATATATATATATAATGGAGTCTCCCGTCGGTTTCGACGTATGAGGATCTGACAGTTTAATTGATTTCGTTATGAAATTTTGTGCGATATTCTTAAGTGGCACTTAAAGCCCGCTAGTGATTTACAAAGTAGGCCACATATGGAGCAAGAGTGAGGATTGTGAGATGCGTTCACTGTTAGATTGGCTGACCTTTTAGATCTTGCTCTTGCTTCTTGGAGATGATACAGACAAGCAGATTGCAAACTTCTAAGTCCACTAAAACACGTTGATCTCCATTCTAACCGCTCCAAGGCTAAGCGCTCAAAGGTGGTATGTGGTATATTGACAGCTGACAAATTGCTTTTCAGCTTAACTTTGTATCTTAACCATGGGCACGCTACATTCCTGTAGCCCTGATCTAAATTGCTGTACATTAGGATCTTGGGTACCCTGTCATCAGACATTCTCAAGACATGACCAGTCCACCGTAACTGAGACTGTATGAGAAAAGTCTCGATTCCTCCAATATTACACCTGTTAAACAGGTCTACGTTAGATCTTGAAGGTTAACTGCACAGATTGCACGCAGATAGATTTTCTGGAAAACATCCAGTTGGCGTATATGGTACCTGTATGGAGTCCACGACTGTGAGCCGTACAAAACCCGAATTTTCGTATTCAGTCGAATACACCGCTCATTCCACAAGCTATGTCGAAGTTTGACGAAAGCACTGGTAGCCTTAGCAATCCGATGCATGATTTCATCATCTAAAGTTCCACTGTAGTTGACTTTGCTACCAAGATAGGCGAAAGACTTTACATAATTCAGTGCTTTCTCTTTTATTTTCAATCTTCTCTTAAATATGTATCAATATTGTGATTTCCTTTCTTCTTTTAATGATCATGCTATTAAGCTTATTAGATGCTATGAAAAGAATTTACATAAAATAAATAGACAAAACTTGTCTAGACTATTTAATGAAACATGCATCAATGAAAAATGCTGTCTAAATATATATATATATATGAGTGTGTGGGGGGGGTGAGTGTGCGGGCACAATGTGCTGACCGTGTTCGCAAAACAAAACATTCTGAAAACTTTAGACACATACATGAAAAAACACATATTCTGTTAAAAAAATTGAAGTCAACACTCAGAGGCGACAGGCTGTTTCATACCGGACACAATTGTCAGGCGGCCTGAAGTTTGCGTCCAGCATGAAACAGCCTGTCGCCTCTTAGTGTTGACTTCAATGTTCACTTGTATATTTATACTTACATACGCTCTATCTCTGATATTGACCACTTTATTCCATAAATATAGCGCACATTAAAACTATTTTTCTTCATATATATATATATATATATATATGTATATATATATATATATATATATATATATATATATATATATATATATATATATTGAATTTAAGCGTAGTACTAGATTGACATCGAGAGCCCATCAATTTACATCTGGTTAGATGTTGCCGTAAATCCTATGCTAAAACAGTTTCTTTTCTCACACTTCCCGCTTGTGGAACACCCTTCCTTTTCCATGCTTTCCAAGCAACGTTAATCTGCAAAAATTTAAATGCAATGTCAATTACTATCTACTGTCCTCCTGATTACTCTTTCTTCTTCCAATTCTTCCACGGCATGTAAAGTCTCGTGGATTAGTGGATTTACTGCCTTGCATCAGTTGAAATCAATTATATATATATATATATATATATATATATATATATATATATATATATATATATATATTTGATAAAAATATAGTTTTACGGTATGCTATTTATCGGTTAAATTGTTCAATATCACTTATAGAACGTATGTAAATATAAAAGTGGACATTGGCATCAACACCCAGCGGCGACAGTCTGTATTACGCCTAAAGGTTGTGTTAAAGCATGAAACAGACTGTCGCTTCTGGGTGTTGACTTCAATGTCACCTTTTATATTTTTACTAGCCGATTTATCCGCGTCTTGCTGCGTTTCACACATTTTTTGTAAGAAAATAATGACTGATTTTAAATCATTGTTATATTTTGTGTAGAAAAATGACGCATTTCGATATTACTCAATGATCTTGCCAATGTGACCTCCATCTTCTGGCTTTCTCCTTCAATATTTTGAATAGGAGTCATTCCCTTGTTCAAATTTAAATTTAATTCATATCAAAGGGAAAAGTTCGGTAGGGGCGGGGCTTCTTTGATCCAAATGAAATATCCTTATCCAAGTAACCTGGGTAATATAGTTTGAGATATATATGTTTATGGGGTTCTATCTCCAAAATTCTAGAAGAGTTTGAAAATAAACTGACAGTCAGAGGATATAGTTTTTACGATATGCGAAATTTATGCGACACAATTTTAAAATATTTAAATCAGTTTGGGAGAGTATGCTTTCATTTCCTTGAATTTCTTAAATTCTGTGTGTAGCTTCAGCAGGTTTGATTCCAATCTAAAATGAATACCTCATCATTGACAGAATCGCAGTCCTTGTACGTGACATTAAACATCAGGAACTAAAGCTGCAGGTAATTAATCTGGATAATATTATTAAACTGAAACTGTAGTGACCTAGTTAGACTTTGCCAAAGATTTTAATACAGTGCCTCGTGAAGGACTGACGTGCAAGTTGGAGTAAATGGGCATTCGTGGCAAGAATATTTGCGCGAAAATGAATGTTACGAAACTCGACTGAGATTCGAACTCAGCGCACCGATTTCCCATTCCAAACCGCTAGCCACCTGTACATATGATATTTGGAGACAGTTAGTTTAGTTTGTTTGCATTACGGTATATATACTTGAATGGGTTATTTAATGCCGACAAGATTTTTATTAATGGTAAGATATTTTTAAAAAATATTTCTGCTAATATTTACCAGAGCCATCAACCTACGACAATGAATATGCAGCTCAGGATCGGAAATAAAGCTTAGATTCGAACTTATACATTTGGCAATGCTTCAGTTGTATGGTTTCTTTTGTTTTACGGTATATCAACCTCAATGGGTTATTTAATGCCGACAAGATTTTTATTGCTGGTAATATTTTTTCAAAAAGTATTTCTGGTAATATTTACCAGAGCCATCAACCTACGACAATGAATATGCAGCTCAGGATTGGAAATAAAGCTTAGATTCGAACTTACACATTTGGCAATGCTACAGTTGTTTTGCTTTGTTTTGTTTTACGGTATATCAACCTGAATGAAGACAAGATTTTTATTGATGGTAATATTTTTTTCCTAAAATGTATTGCTGGTAATAATTTTTATATTCAAAAATTTATTGCTGGTAATTATTTTACAAAAACGTATTGCTTGTATTAAAACCTATTTTTACACTTTCATAGTGTTCTGACCCCATTTTGAGGGTTGACTATTTGCCATAGCTGGGACCCTAACAGGAACTAACACCTCGGGTCACGGTTCACCTGGGAAAACCAGCAATTATGAGGTGGTTTAACTCTCCTTCTGATCGGAGGCCTTGCTGTTGGACGAAGTTTATCGTATTAACCAGGACGCAGGTGTAGTTTATTGTCTAACCGAGGACGGCAGATAGATTAAAATAGACTGATGAATTCGATAGGAATAGGGTTCAGATAACTAGTTCATTTGAGATATTCGGAGAGAGAGGGGGAGCCGCGTGTGTGTATGAGGTTAAGAGAATTAATGATTATTCAAATGAATAGAATATAATGATGTAGCAATTCTTATGAAAAAGCATTTAGACGGAGCTACAAACAAATTCTGATGAATAATAAAGGATTTTTCAGTTATTCTTATGATAAATGGTGTCAAGATGGCTAAACGACTTCACTGAAAACCTGGAAAAAAGAGACTCCAATAGCTTAGTGGTTTTTTTAGAAGAAATTTCGTGGGATGAACAATTATCCCACGATTTTACACGATTTTGACAATTTCGCTCTTACACACAGTTTATATATATATGTGTGTGTGTAAATATAAAAGTGAACATTGAAATTAACACTTAGAGGCGACAGTCTGTTTCATGCTAGACGCAATCGTTAGGCCACGTTTGCGTCTAGCATGAAACAGACTGTCGCCTCTAAGTGTTAAATTCAATTTTCACTTATATATATATATATATATATATATATATATATATATATATATATATATATATATATATATATATATATATATCACAAGGAAAAGAAAGCACAAGAATATATATATATATATATATATATATATATATATATATATATATAGAGAGAGAGAGAGAGAGAGAGAGACGAAACGCGTTCATAAAGAATAGCTTTCCTTTGTCTTTATTCACACATCCTATCACACACGCACATGTAGCACAATTATTTAGTTTTTTATACAATTTCTCATGCGATCTAATAATTTTTTTCTTTCTTTTCGGATGATAAATTATATAAAAATTGTCCGAATGTTCTTTTTATCCGAGCGCTTTCGGCTGTACATTTAGCCATTTTCTAGGATTAAATATTTGAACTGTTAAATAAGAAATAGCTTGTTGTATGTATGTTTTATAAAAAAAGAACATTCGGACAGTTTTTATATAATTTATCATCCGAAAAGAAAAATATTATCAGATCGCAATAGAAATTGTATAAAAAACTAAGTAAAAAGCATCTTGTTTGTCGTATTCAATGAAACGTGCATGAAAGAAGGATTGCTGCCTAAATACACACGCACACACACACATATATATATATATATATATATATATATATATATATATATATATATATATATATATATATATATATCAGTGTGGCTAGACGTCCAGTTGTCTTTAGCCAGGATTGTAACCCAACTAAATAGGTGGCAGTCGGAAATTCTACCAATAAGCCATTAGCGCACGGCAGGGATAAAGGTGAATTTAAAGGCATTTATTTTTAGATAAACACACAGTGACTGAGAGAACTCGATTCGATTTACCGAATAATCTTGCATTAAAAGCCGTAATAGTCACTGTTTACAAACTCACATTCCCTCCCCAGAGAGCTCAACTGAAATAAATTTTTCAGGGGCATATATATTTTCATCCACAGACAGACTGTTTCGCTTTATCACAGCTCATCAGTGTGGCTAGACGTTTGGTTACCTCCAGTTAGGATTGAAACTCAATATATATGCGTGTGAGTACGTGTGTTTGTATGCGCATGTGTTTATATATATATATATACATATATATATATATATATATATATATGTGTGTGTGTGTGTGTGTGTGTGTGTGTATGTATGTCTGTATGTGTGTGTCTGTAAATAATACCGATTACCATAATTCTTTGAACGAGAGGGACCAGTGCCAAAAACCCTTTAGCAATAAATAGAAGCAATTACTTTCTAAAAGATTATGACACAGCCAAATATGAAGAGGAAAAAAGAGACGAGAATCAGAAAATCTTTTGTCATTTAACCTTCAAAGTTCCCTACAGCAAATATTTTTAGATGAAAAATCTCCAGCGCTGTTTTTGCACGATATTAGGGAAATCTTAAAAGTGTAAGACAAGATTTTGGCGCGAAAAATCACCTAGATGACCCTGTAGTTGATTCAATAATCTTTCCACTTCATGTCAGCTAAAAATGTTAGGCTGAATAGGTCATTCTCCTGGTGGTTAGCATCAGCCATATTTACGGAATTTTTTTAAAAAAAAGGTTCTCTAAGATGATTAAAAGAGAACAGTTTCGTTTTGGTGCTATTAAAATGAACACGCCTTTCTTTCCCCCAATTAATCTCACAAAATAGAGGAAGAAATAAAAATCAGAGAAAGAACTGTAACAATATGGCAACATAAATAAAATCAGCTAAAATACTCACGAGGTTGAGAATTATTTTGCAAGCAAGCTGTCACTTGATCTCCAGTTAAAACTATCTGTCATCATGGGTGTGACATCTCAATAACTATAATAAACTTTTATAAATTCGTTTCAGGATAAATTTTGTGCGTGTAACTCCACCTTACATAAGAGGAACAAAATAGTCCTTACCACAAACACGATATTTATCCCCCCCACCACCACCACCACGATGGCAGGATATGACACATGGTCTTTTGGAATGTGGATGTCTATACGCGTACATATGAGTTCAGGACAAATATTACACCGTTCTCACGACTACTCTCACGCTAACATCCCACTTTAGTGCAATGAAGGAGGTACTACTGCAGGGTTGGAACACCAGAGACCAGGCATCCCTTAAAGCTTTTTTCATCTGGAAACAAAAACATGAAAAACAGATACTGCACTTGGTATTTACCGCCCCCGTCAACTGTGACGAGATATGGTACAAGGCCCGTTTAAAGTTGGGATCCCAGAGTCCAAAAATTGCTCAGCCCTAGCAACCAACGTTGCACAGGCGTCGATATTCCACAGACTTTCCCTATTTACTGCAATTCGGGAGATGCTGTCGCATGGTAGGAATCCCTCAAGCATCCCTCATTTATTTTTTATGTTCTGTTCGAGCAAAGAAACACAATTGTGTGATAAAATAAAGGCCGCCCGAAAGCAGATACTACACTTATTCATTACTTCAGGCTCGTCTTCTGGGTCATTACTAGTGAACACTGATTTTGATCTCCATTGCGTGCACAATACAAAATTCGACATTAATTACACGACAAATCCTATAAAAAATCAAGCTCAAAAGACCGGAAGTAACTGGCGCCTTACATTGGCGAGTAAGTGACAACAAGTCTGTTTATTATTTTTGCTGTTTTCAATAACACTACCAACTAATCGGTTCCCGCTCTTCCTCTAAATTTCGCTTCCGCCCGTCCTTTCCAAGTGCCTCAAGAACGATTGACACTATTTTCATTTTAATACCCTTTTTTCTAGATTTTTCGAGTGGTTTTAAAGTATAAAATTAAATTAACAAGAATCGCCTCCAGGCATAGGCTGATTTTTGTCTGGAAAATCGGATTGAATTACAAGACCTTAAAAATAAAATTCAGCTACAGTGGAATGCTGATCACCCCATGGGATTTCTGTGCCCAGACATTTTAGTATGTTCCACATTCACGTGCATGTACGTTGTTTTGGGTGAGGAGGAGGTGTGTACGCTACTGTCTATGTGACTGTTTATGCTTGTGGTTGTGAATATGTGCTTCCCAATTATTGTCATACATGATTAATTAGTTTCATAAAATAATGATTAAATGATATATAATAAAAATCCAATTAACAAAGGTTTTCTAATTGCTCCCTAATTATCTTCAACCAAAATAAATAGCGCACCAGCTCACCAACATTCATATAGGTATATAACTTATCAACATTGTTAGAAACTTTTCTTTGAGTGCTTTGAAATCTAAAACCAAATTAAAACGATAACAAAGCTTTCAAATTTAATCCTTAAGAATTCTTAGCACAGTGGATAAAGGCATTAGTTAGCTCCAGTGACAGGACCTAAAGAGGGCAAGTTCAATACCCGGTTAAGGCAGTGGAGAAATTTCAGAGGGAAATTAACAGGAGATAACTGACATCCATTAAACATGGCGCGTGGGACTAGAACAGTCTACCCCAGTGAGTGAAATAAAGGGTTCAGTTCAACATTCCAACCACCCGAAGAAGGCCGAAGCATAAAAACGGCCGAAACGTTGTAATTAATATGTCGACAAAGATGAGGACAATAGTCCGAATAATGTAAATAGTATACATAATACCTCATCTCAGAAATATAGACAGATACTGAAAGGCCGAAACGTTGTAATAAATATGGCGACAAAGATGAGGACAATAGTCCGAATAATGTAAATAATCCCCGAATTACACTTCTGGTTCAGTTACTATATATCTCTATATTCTTGATAAAATTCAAAGAAGGATTTGCAATATAATCGATCCTAACCTGTCATCCTGGCATAGTTTGAATAATGTAAATTTGTTGCTGTTATCAAAAAACTTTCGGCTGTTGGGCCCGCTGGGTTTCATCAGTTGTATATCGATCCGTGTTACAGGGAATTTGGACCGGAACGGGGTTAGATTGTTCTCGTTCCACAGCACATGCTTACAAATATTCTCGTTGTGTTCTTATTTTTAGTATAGCACAGTTATGGCTCATCCCGTTTTCACTGGGTCCAAGTACACACAGCCTGGGCCAGGGATTGAACCTATAATGTCTATGTCACCAATTTCATGTTTTAATCCGATAGGCTGTTTTTCCCGTGAGAAAGTAACCTAATTCTTCCTAACCTTTCTTCTTTATTAAGAAGAATAAACATCACACATAAATAATTACTTATTTCGTCCAAGACAAAATATATTTTTTTATAAAGACTTCATCTCGCACTCAGACAATATTTTTAGGTCTATCACACAATTAAAATATACACGTGAACATGCAAATGTTCACACACAAATGATTTGAATTAAAATGGAACTGAAATAGATATATGTGGCGTGGTAGGGGGGATCATTTCTGTTTATGTCTGGCAAAAGAGAGGGAGCATAAACCGAAAGCTGGGTGGGGAGGTAAGATGTAATGAACTAGACTGGAATTCGAACTCGGCTCTCCGATTTCTCAGTCCGAACTGCTTATAAATTACTCCTCACCGTGGCTCCTCTCTAAATATATTTTCTAATAAAACTAACATTTTAAATGGAGAAACAATTCAGGATATTAATTAAATAGAGTGGTCCCCTCGTAAACAATAGAGAAAAACTTTTAGAAATAAACTTTGAGATTAGCAGTTTTTAGTTCAACCAAAGGCCGCGTCAATAGTAAGAATAAAAAACATTGATTTGTTATCAGTTTATAAGAGAAGCATTGTTTATAATATCGATGCAATGTTAAATCATTTCCTGGCTTTTATAGAATTATTGTCTTTTACGTACGAAAATAGACATTTTTTATCAGGTTACAATAAGACTTTTTCTAAATAAAAAAAAAACGGATAAATACATTTTTAATTAAAGAGCAAAAAGCCCCATAAATTAATAATTCATTTTTTTTAAAGCATTTCACCCCAAGCAAGGCGGGAATGCCACTAGCGCACCAGGGGTTACAGAGAGTGAGAACAAGAATAAAGAGGGGTGTTTGAGGATAGGATATAGAGAAGGATGAGGATCAAGACCAAGGCGTCAAAAGATGTCGATTGATATTACATTTGAATCTTTGAAGATTATACCTATCAGGGAAGCATGTAAGAGGAATGGAATTCTACTATCGGGAAGTGTGAGAGAAGCCGTTGGAGCAGAAGAGGCGGTTACATTTATCTATTTCGATAGGGAAAAGGTGAACAAAGTTGCCAACCTAGTAGCCCTCTTAAATTCATGCACTTGGGGTACCAGTAAAAGTACCTCGTCAGAGCAGTTGCTATGAAAATATACGTAGAAAAGACAGAGGGAAGTCACATCATGTCTGTGAGAAAGTGACTGTGGACTAGATACCAGATCAGGACCTATCACATTGCATATCCGTCTCTGGATTTTGTTGAGGACCTCGAGATGAACAGCGGAGGCACCAGACTATATATGACAACAGTAATCAATGCATGGACGAATGGTAGATTTGTAAATTTGGAAGATGGATTCAGACGAGAAAAACCAACTTTGTATTGCGTTAGATGAAGTACCTCAAATGTTCGTATATGTGCTTCCCTAAAAGTCCAATATAAAAAGCGTTTTAAAAAGGTTTTAAAAAATCATCAAATTAAAAAAAATATATTCAGCTAACAATAATGTTAGCAGAGTTCCAAAATTGATATTTGTAAATAACAGCTAAGTGACTTAGCTTAAGTCCAGTGAATATCCAAACATTTTGAGAATTTATAAAACTATATTCATCGCTTCATAAAAAAAAGAAGAAAAAACTTTGATGAAATCACTTCAAATAATTCTTGTAAATTTCCTCGTTGTCTTCAGACAAAAAAAAACTAAAGCTTTGAATGACCACATCTTGATCACGTCATACGCAACTCTCAAATGCGCGTCACAAATATGTCTGACAAGTGTTTAAGTGTGGTTGTGCTTTCAACCAGAAGCTACTCTTATAAATCCATCTACTTTAATCCATCTAAAGGATTTAGCAGCTGAAAAACGCGAGGCCAAACCGGAGACAGACAAAAATTGATACATTTTTTTCATAAAAATGAAACTGAATAAAACATTGAACAAAACGTATAAAAATGTTATTCGATGACAAAATTGTTAAATTTATTTCAAAAACTGAATTTTTTTCTTCATTTCTTTTTGATAACTTACGTATTCAATTATTTGGAACATTGTATTATTCGAACAATTTTCTCACGCGATTTTTAAAAACATGAAAATGATATAACAAACACACAATGTATATTTATATTCAAAACATTATCCACTGAATTTCTTTAGGCAAAACGAAAATTCAGACATCGAAGAATTTATATTCACATTCTCGGCAAAAAATTGAAACAAGAGCAGAAAAGTGTCCCGAAATATAAAAAGACATAAAAAAAGTCTTAACAAAGAACATTTATTCTTATTTAACCCTTGTAGAATATACTCAGATCGATTCAAAAGTGTAGCTACTGTTTTATATTTTATTCATCTGCAAATAATTCAAGATAAAGAAGGAGATGTGCTATATGATTGTATAATTAGAATTTGCATTATCTACCTTGAAAAATCATTTTTGTCTTTTCCAGTTGCTCACGAATGTAGATGGATTCCATAAGATAAATATTCGTGTTTTTTTTTAAAGTTTGCCTTACTTTAATGATATATCTGGAGTACATATAAAACCTCTGGATAATAAGAACCATTTCAGCTAGTTAGAACGTACATAGATACAAATTCTGAATGTTAGTATTATTTAGATAGATAGATAGATAGATAGATAGATAGATAGATAGATAGATAGATAGATAGATAATGAATCAATTCAGATAGATAGATAGATAGATAGATAGATAGATAGATAGATACGAACAGAATAAGATAGATAGATAGATAGATAGATAGATAGATAGATAGATAGATAGATAGATACGAACAGAATAAGATAGATAGATAGATAGATAGATAGATAGATAGATAGATAGATAGATAGATAGATAGATAGATAGATCATAACAGACTGGGATAGATACGATTTCTCTATATCAAGCATCCAGTCATTTAATATTAAGAGAGTAACGGCCTTCTTAGTGTAACGGCGCCAAATTCTTTAGATTTAGATTCTTTTTCAGGCCTTCGCCCGCCGCATATTGCCACTGATCCATTGACTATTCGAAATTGTCTGTTAAGTCCTCCTTAAAATCTCCTCATCGTGTTCTTCTTAATCTCCGCTGCAAACTGAGATCTTTTTTTCAACACCGATTTTTCCCTTTGAGAAAGCACGGAATTTGCAGGGAGTCAAAACTGACTTGTATTGGTGGGGTGGGGTGAGTCGGACTTGAATGAAGCGACGTGAATAATGGGAAGGTCTATTACCATTATGAATGATAGCGTCACTCGGTAAACAAGCACATTCACTGGTTTCTTATTAGCGACTGAGTAACACCAGGGGAGAGTGTCTGTTCACACACGCGCAGTACAGTGCCAACCACCTTTGACTAGTTGCCAAATTAGCTAACTGATGCGGTAAGTGATTTTCAAAATATTCGAGACGGCTGGATACTTACCGGACATATATCATGTACATGTTTTTTTTTTTTTTTTATTAATTCTATTTCCCGGAAAATATCGTTAAAAGTTTTTGTAAAATTTATAAAGACTTCTTTTTTCATTAATGAAGAATTTTTTTTTTTATTATTTAACTGCAGAGGGTAATTTTCAACAATGCGGGGGCGAAAATCTTGCTTTGTTTGTTGTTTTTTATAGCTACTTATATTTCCAGTTTCTTTCCGTTTAAAAAAAATGACATTCTTTGCTAAATTCTTCTTTGCATAAATTCCAAATGTTTTAAAACCTCGAGACGCAAGGCAGATTACATGCAGTCGGGGATACGGTATCAGTCTAATACGTTGAAGGCCCAGTCACTGATATCAACAAACCAAGTTCAAATCCAGACTGAGGACATTTCAGTCTAGTTCTTTATAGAAAATCAAGTTTCTACTACCTCCACCCAGTAAGACATTTTATAGAGTATTCCCGTCTTTCGAGATAGGTTCAGCCAAGTTACCCTCATGGCCTTGGGAAATACCTTACAGAAACCAATACTTCGACAATCCTCCGGGTTTATTAAATCTTTGTATGTGTGTATATATTAAGCTTTCACAACAGTTTCTACCACCTATTTAGTCTCTTGTTTCAGATGCCAGTGATTTTCGCATACACCCTTTGACATGCATGGATAAAACTCAAAAGCTCTGATTTGGGGTACCGGCGCCTGTGTGAGTGATTCCTCAAACACTACAATCTTACCTTCTTAAACCCAGAAGTCATCCATTATCTTTCCTCCATATTCTTATAACATTCACTTCCAACGTCCTCCTTTTACATATATATCATGCACCCCCTCATTCAATGACCCTTTATCTTCAGGGACTTTTGACCCTTATAATGGATGAATAATATGAGCGTGTGAGAGGAAAATAGAAAAAGAGATAGAAACAATGATGGTGGGAGAGACTGCACCTGAGCGTTGTGTGAGAGAAACAGAGTGAGAGAGAGACATACACACAGACAGACACACAGACAGAGAGACAGACAAACAGACAGATAAAATGGCACTCAGAATCAGAAACGCAAACAATGTCAAAGCGCAAATTAAACTGTGCGTCAATGTTTGTTTGCTTCCATCATATCTCTCTCCCGTTTGGAATTTTAGAAATGAAATATCGATGTGCAAACCTGATATTTGATGATCTGCGTTCTTCTTCTTCTTCTTCTTCTTCTTCTTCTTCTTCTTATCCTCCTCCTCCCTGTTCTTCTTCTTATCCTCCTCCTCCCTCTTCTTTTTTCTTCTTCTTCTTCTTCTTCTTCTTCTTCTTCTTCTTCTTCTTCTTCTTCTTCACTTAGGACGTCCTTCCAGCTTTGGCTTCTCCTTAGAGAGTCGCCACAATCATTGCATGGCGACGTAAAGAGGAAGTGCCGAAGAGGCTTGATCAAATTTTATAGGTTTATTATTATTATTATTATTATTATTATTATTATTATTATTATTATTATTATTATTTAAAACTGCATTTTGTCCCAGCATTTGTTTTCTAATCACATGCCGGGTCATGACTTTGGAAAAGCGAAGGGTGTGACATTTTGTTGTTCCCACTTAATTAAGAGTCAGCTATTAACAAAAAAAATAAATTAATAAATGAACAAAGCTTTTCGTAAGCTATGAGCTGTGCTTGTTAGAATAATTTATTTGAATATTCTGAAGATATGGTGCAACACGGATTTTGTTGATGTGTTCTTTAGTTCCTTTCTTTATAAGACCCAGAGCTCCAACCACAAGAGAAATAGTTTTAGTTTTTAAGGGCCATATATTTTTCCATCTTCAGGTCTTTGTATTTTGTTAGATTTTTTTTTTTCAAAAGCTTTCGCTGAGATGTTTTGTAATTTGGTACGCTCATGTCAATCAGTAGGTAAACTTTTTTTCTGTCTTTGATTATAATGTGTGGGAAATTCGCTTGTTCATTATTATTATTATTATTATTATTATTATTATTATTATAAGATTTATTTCCTTTGATTTCTGATGTGTACTCATTTCTTTCCAGGGACCTAAGGTTAGAAATGGCATCATGACATTTTCCACTAGAAAAAATAAATTACATCGACAAAGCCCTTCGTAAGGTGTGGGCTGTACTCGTGAGAGCATATTTTTTGTGTTTCTTTAAGGCATGGGCTTCCAGGAATCCCTTCAATTAGTCTACTGGAATCTTTTCCAACTAATCCGAAGGCTCCAACTATAACAGAGATTGTTGATGTTCCCATGTGCCACATTATTATTATTATTATTATTATTATTATTATTATTATTATTATTATTATTATTATTATATAATGCTATAAATATTAAAATTAATTTATATTATCTAACCCCTACATTTATTTTCACCGATATCCAATTCTGACAAAGATTTTCTTTCCAGAAAATTTTTGATTTCTTGAACGGGATCAAATATTTTACGTTTCATGATGTCGCGAGGATATGAAGAAATCAGTCTATTCCTCCATAAAATGCATTTGAGAATAGAAAATAATGTAAACACGCATTTAATAAATCCATTACGTCTTTTCATCTTTCTTCACTTTTGCTTTTATTTCTAGTTTGTTTGATTTTTCTCGAAAGCGAACAAACTATTTGTCTCTGTTTTAGATTTTACTTCATTTTATCGCAACCTTTCTTTTCTTTTTCTTACTCTTTCTCTTTTCTTTCTCTTTATTCTTTTTTCTTTTATATTCATCATAATTGTTTTTTCTTCTTGATCATTTTTTTCATCTTGTTTTTCACCATCTTCTTCGTATTCTTGTTGTCATTATTATTATTCTTTTTTCTTCTTCTTCTTCTTCTTCTTCTTCTTCTTCTTCTTCTCCTCCTCCTCTTTCTTCTTCTTTTTATCCTCCTCACTCTTCTTCTTCTTCTCCTCTTCCTCCTTGTTTTCTTCTCCTTCACCTTCTTCTTCTTCTTCTTCTTCTTCTTCTTCTTTTTCTTCTTCTTCTTCTTTACCTTTCTAATTTCTTTCTTTCTTCTACACACTTCTCTTTTTCTTACTTCATCTTTTTTCTTGTTTCTTTTTTTATGGTCCCAACTTCCCCCTTTCTTTTCCTAACGTTGTCGACGTCCTGCTCCGCCTCCTCCTCTTGTCCTTCTTCTATCCTTTTTCTATCCTTTTTTTCCTTGATTATTTCTTTCTATTTACCCACTTCATCATCATCATTATTATTATTATTATTATTATTATTATTATTATTATTATTATTATTATTCGTATTGTTGTTGTTATTATTATTATTATTTTCTTCTTCTTCTTCTTCTTCTTCTTCTTCTTCTTCTTCTTCTTCTTCTTCTTCTTCTTCTTCCAAACATTTTATCTTATGCCATGTCTATTACTAAGTTCCTCCTCCAGTCTCACTCATTCTTTTTCTTCCTCTTTAATTACACTCTTTTCTCTCTCTCTTTTTTTTTTTTTTTTTTTCCTATTCCACATCCTCTTTTCTACATTCCACCAATAAAGCTAATATTACCTCAAATTTTATATTCCCTCCAATAATTGCCGCCATTATATGACTGTCAAGTCCCGGAAGGCAGCCTCTTTTCAATTAAGAAAAAAAAATGTCTTATGTCATATTTTCACAATTTTAAAATATTTATTTTATACTTTTCTTCTCTTATTTCGCCTTTCAATTTTTTCCTGCCAAAAACTAGTTCAATAAAAAAATTTCATTGTATTTATTTTATTTTTCAATTGTGTCTTATTCCGTCTGCGATTTTGATTACAAGTTTATCGGCAATATTTCATTACGCAGGCGATCGCAAAAACAAATCGTCACATAAAACCGATCTATCTATCTATTTTCCAAGTGTAGCTTAGATGTGGCACAAGACCGAAAGTAGGTGTCACCCAGTGGGGATCGAACTCACTACTCAGTCGTAATGGCTCTAGCGAGACAAGATTGCTAACCATTACACCACCTGAAAGTGCCCTAGCGATTTTCCAAGCGTAGCTCAGATGTGGCACAAGGCCGAAAATATGGGGCACCCAGTGAGATCGAAATCACTACTTATTCGTTATTGCTCTAGCGAGACAAGCTTGTTAACTATTACACCGCCTGAAGGTGCCCTAGTGATTTTCCAAGCGTAGATCAGATGCGGCACAAGGCCGAAAGTATGCGGCATCCAGTGAGGATCGAACTCTCTATTCAGTCGTAATTGTTTTAGAGACAAGCTTGTTGACCATTACACCAACTCGAGGTGCCCCTAGTGATTTTCTAAGCGTAACTTAGATGTGGCACAAGGCCGAATGTAGGGGGTAGCCAGTGAGGATCGAACACACTATTCAGTAGTATTTGTTCTAGCGAGACAAGCTTGTTAACCATTACACCGCCTCGAGGCGCCCTCACTTGCTTACTTCTATCTATCTACCTACCGTATCAGCTATAAATGAGAACATCACTTTTTTTACCCTATTCTTCCCAAAATACAACGTATAAGGTTAAAGAATTAAATTGTTTTATGAACGTAAGAGGAGGGGGTAAGAAGTAGAGATTAGGAGGATATTTAGGATAGATAATGGTTAAGCATAAATTCAAGTTAATATTGATGTGATCGATGAAGTGTCCTTTTGGGTATCTGTTCTACACAACAGTATACCGGATTGCTTTAGAAAATTACTTTTATTCAAAACAATATTTAATTTTTCCTTGTGGGACATTACACGATAAAAAGCTACAGTATCCATTTTTATTTATTACCAAATTCTACTTCATAGAAATTACGCTGGAAATATCAGAATAAAATTAGTATATCCCGATTAAAACTCTTTTCAAAAACAACTTTAGTGTGACCGCCTTTATTTTCTATTACTGCTTGTAGTGCTGGCGATATTGACTTCACTAGTTTTACAAACGTCATAGAAATGTTGTCTGTCCGTTCCGATAGTCTGCATTCTTTCAAATTGTTCATTGTTCAATAGTTGTCGTCTTTCAACGGATGTGCGGGTGGTGGAAGGGATGGCTGCTCGAAAGAAGAAATTAGAGAGGCGAGTTCAAATTTCAGTTGGCTTCCCTAAATTTATTACGGTCAAATAGGCTTGTAAATCAAAAGAATCCATCTCCACCCACTCCCAGGTATTGATTTAAATAGTAATATTTTTATCTGGAAAAATCATTGTTATTCTCAAAAAGGTGATAGTGCTATATTCTCTCGCAGAATAAAAAATATTCTTACAGTCCAAAATATATTCCGGCTTTAAATAACCTAAAAAAGGTTGATAAGACATAAAACAGAATTATTCTTACAATCCAAAATGTGTGCTGGCTTTAGATGAACTAAAAAGGTTTGATAAGACATAAAAAACAGAATTATTCTTACAAATTAAAATATGTTTCGGCTTTAAATAACCTAACAAGGGTTGATAAGACATAAAAAAACAGAATTATTATTATTATTAAAATCCAAAATAGTTCCGTCTTTAAATGAACTAAAAAAAAGGTTGACAAGACATAAAAAACAGAATTATTCTTCCAATCCAAAATATGTTTTGGATTTAAATAACCAACAAATGGTTGATAAGCCATAAAAAAAACAAATGAATTATTATTCAAGGTTTCGTTTCAATGCATTCCAATAGTATTTAATTAGACTGAAAACCAATTACGTGCTTGGCTAATCAATCTTTTTTTTTACTTTTGCTTTGTGTAATCTTTGCTTGTTTCCTGACGAATGTTTTGGCTCATCGTCACTTTGAAACACTGAAATAATTTAAAATAATCCCTTCAATTAGTCTACTGGAATCTTTTCCAACTAATCCGAGGGCTCCAATTACAACGGGGATTGTTGATCTTCCCATGTGCCACATTTTCGAGATTTCGATTTCAAGGTCCTTATATTTTGATAGCTTACAGGTCTTTAAAGTCTTTGTATTTTTTTATTATTATTATTATTATTATTATTATTAAGCAAAATCGAGAGAAGTGCTTCCCTGTTAGGTTTTTCTCGCTACACAAAGGTGAAAGAAAGAGAAAATAATTCCTTTTCAAACACGTGTTTTTCTAGTTAACTGTTGCTGTTATAATGTATATCCTCTTAAGCCAATCGTCCGTGTCTCCTGTTGCTATTGCCGCATAAGTTTTCTTCACCTATTGCGCTAGAAATAAATTTCTCAAAATTACTTAATTTACAAGGTTTTCAATTTAATGCCAAATTTTCGTAGGCACATGTAAGCTTCGTCCTAAAAGAGCTGTAGCTTGAATTTGCTTCTAAACAATACATGATTTTTTCGGTCAATTATTGACACAGTTACATTTCCGTTAACAGTTTTCTTTGTAGTGTATTTATTTAAAGTTGCCATGACAAGGATAACCTTTAGTTCAGAGGAGATGAGAGAGACAATCTTCGTGACACAGAAACACATATTAAATTAACCAGTAGATGAAAGAAAGGAACACCTTTTAAAAGGAAATATTTACGTGTCTATCGATAGCTGACGATAAAAGAGATGGGCCCGTTTATAACTATACACGCTTACACTTTAGGTATCAAGGCACAGGGTCGGCCGAGGGCTATCATGTATATTTATTAAACTCACATATTTTTTTTTTTTTTAAGAAAGTGAGCTAAAATGGCGAGTCCAAGTAAATAGAGAATACATTATTTGAGTCGCTTAAAAACTAAATTTCAGCAGATCAGGTTTTATTGGAAAGTATTTCTAAGAATTTACTTTTTTTTATTCAGGCCTACATTTTTAATGGCTCATGAGATATTTTAGCTAATTTTGATTAATTTGAGGATTCTGAATCCAAAAATAATATTTATTTTTCAATATTAATTTTGTTTTTCTTCTCCAGAATAGTACACTATACGAAAAAATGGTTATGATTTGGTCAGGTTACTGCAAATGTAAAGAAATCATAAATAAATACTCATCACTAAACACAATTTTAGAGCGAATAAAACATATTTTTCGTAATGCTTTATCCATTTATTTCACTCGAAAAAATAAGGAAAAAAATACTGAACTGTTACATGACATCTGTCATTCTTTACGGCAGTGAATGATGAACGATTTCCTCAAAGATGAAAAAAAGGCTCGAGGCGAAAGATATATGGTTCTACAGAAGGATGCTAAGGATATCATGGACCGAGCGTGTGAGCAACGATGAGGTCTTAAAGAGGTTGCATCGAGTATGATGTTTCTGGGACACATAACGGGGAAAGAGGGCTTGGAGAATCTGATACCCACGGGTCGAATAGGGGGAAAGAAAGACAAAGAAAAACAACGCGTGCCATACCAGACGGGTTTAAGCAAGTGGATGACAGAACGTAACCTGGGGAGGAAGCAGAGGGAAGGAACTTGTTGAGAGCTTCAAGGGATAGAGGGAGGTGGAGAGCCGTGTTTACATTCGTTCTGAAAGGACATGGCACATAAAAAGAAGAAAAGAAAGAAAATTGAAAACAACTAAATCAACATGTCAAGAACTTTCGCTTATTTGGTTTCTGTGAATAACGAGTAGATTTGTCCTGTTGGAAGTTCCATCTGTCGTCGGCCATCATTCTTTTAACTCACCTTTCTTGATAAGGTCCTTCCATAACTTTAATGTCCTTATGGAATTTTTCACCTTGCTCTCCACTATTTTTGTGAATCGTGAAGAGAGGTGCCAGCTTTCGTCAACTATCATACTTTTATTTCATCTTCCTTGATAACTACCTTCCATAACATTATGGAATCTTTCACCTTGCTCTCCACTATTTTTTGTGAATGAAGACATTTGTCCTGTTGTAATTTCCAGCTGTCGTCAAGCACTTTTATATCATCTTATTTGATAACGTCCTTCCATAACTTTAATGTCCTTATGAAATTCTTCACCTTGCTCTCCACTGTTTTTTGTGAATGATGAAGACATTTGTCCTATTGTAAGTTCCAGCTGTCGTAAGCCGTCATCCATTTATATCATCTTATTTGATAACGTCCTTCCATAACTTTAATCTCCTTATGGATTTTTTTCACCTCGCTCTTTGCTAACGTCACCTAAATTTAATTATATCACTGACAAACTCGAGTTTCTATTAAAGTTGTTTTGCAAACTATGTAAAGTGATTATATCCAATGATTTTATATTGTTTTCATACATAACTTAGAACTGTTCAATTACTCTATCATTAACATCATGCATTATATCTAAGAACTTTATAATGTTCTCAATCATAAATTAGAACTACACTATTACAGTCATTATCATTATATATATATATATATATATATATGCATATGACATCCGTCATCTCGAGAAACCGTGGATCTGCACCCAAAGAGTTATGCATCAGACGCTGACGGCAGCGCAACGTCAGTTATGGCTGTACAGGCCCACGTGTGAATGACAGTCTCGATTGCAATCAATGCATGTGAAGACACTCTCCTTCGATGTAACTGTATTGTTTTCTTTCCTTCGAGAATGACCCACCCCAGAGAAAAGTCTCTGTTTCTTATCCCCCCGTCCCAGCCATTGTTGTAAATCGCCTCTCCAGCCTGAGCAAATGTTGGCGACATCTTCCCACCACTCAATGTCCAGGTCCATCGCTGTCATGTCGCTTTTACAGCGTCCTTCAAGAAAAGATGCGGCCGCTTTCTTGATCTCTTGCTGTTGGCCAATTCCCCGTACAGAGTGGTGAAGACAGTAGACTCTAGCTTCCCGGGTTTTAGCGTCACGGTGAGGCGAAGCAGGACTATTCTCTTCAGGGTGCAGAGCTGGGCAGGGTTTACAATTATCATCATTATTTTTGCATTGCGTTATAATCATTATTTTTACAGGGTTTTTCATTATCATCCCACATTGTTATATGAAAACCAAATGTTTGTGTAATCAAGAATTCAATAACTTTCACGTTTTTGTTGTTATTTTTTTGTATGTTTACTTGTTTGTAAGTTTTGTGTAAATGTCTTTTTGTGGTAGGTATTCGGAATTAATTTGAACATTATGCGAAATTTGCTATAAATAGTTTTTCTAAGGTAAAACGTGGAACTAAACAATAAAAATTAACTTGATTTTTTAAATCAGCATCTCAAAATTAGCTAAGAAAGAGTAAAAGTTAGCTTGCAGCAAAACGTGTAGGTTAGTGTGATTGTAATAGAAACATTTACGACTTTTACACATTTTTGAACTCATTAACAACATTCACAGCCGATTTTCCTCGAGGCTTCATTAGCTGATCTTCTCATAAATTGAATGCACTTTGTTTTCAGCTGGCTATGTCAAACTCGTTGCTACTTTACTTCTATGACATTTGTACTTTTCTTGTAATTTTTTCACAATTCCAGCAACGTTATTTTTGTTCAACTTCATCTTCGTAAATTATTTTTGTAGTCATTTTTTATGTTTTTGGATTAAATAACATATTCCTTCAAATCGAAATAGAATTCCTTTTTCGTCACCAAGTTCCATTATGGCTGCTTAACCAATTCCTGAAAAATATTGGTTTCTTTTTGTTTTGTTTTGTTTTTGTTTTTGTTTTTTACGGTATATCAACCTCAATGGATTATTTAATACCGGTAAATTTTTTATTTTTGGTAATACTATTTTCCAAAAATGTATTGCTAGTAATCATTTTTTCCTCAAAAATCCATTGCTGGTAATATTTTTTACAAAAATGGATTGCTAGTATTAAAGCCTATTTTTACACTTTCATAATATTTTGACCCCAGTTTTGGGGTTAACTACTTGCCCATAGCTGGGACTCAAACAGTTGCTACTACCCCGGCTCAGAGTAAACCTAGGAACACCCGCAATTAAGAGGTGGTTCCACGCTCCTCAAAACCGCCGGATCAGAAGCCTTGCTGTTGGGTGTAGTTTATCGTCTTACCCAGGAGAGGGCTCTGAAAGCGAACTCGGAGAACCGAGTTAGGATTACTGTTGGGTTCGTTTCTCCCATTTACGCAAAATATCCTTGGAAAAGTTACGTATAGATCTCTTTACTCCAGCTATGGGTTAAATAGTAGGACTTCTGTTTGTAAAAAATTAATATTATTCTCAAAATAATAATTAATGCTACATTCCCTTACATATAAAAGAATTGTTCTTACAATCAAAAATATGTTTTGGCTTTTAATTTAAACCGACAAAGTGTTCAGAAAAAATCAATTAATCGAATTCTTTTGATATTAAAAATACCCGGAAACTTTTTCAGGAATCCCGTATAAACAAGAAAGAGAGAGCATAAAAGAAAGTGCGAGGTTGTGGCTAAACAGTTTTAATTGTCTCGGAGTTTAATGTTGGTCCTTATACACGTTATTTAGCAAACTGTCTCGTACTTCACTCCTTGGGTTGATGACGTCTCCCTAGACACATCTATCAGGAACCGAGAAAGGATCAGTCCTCGACCGAAATATACTTTGAGCGTCACATGCACAGATTCGAGAATTTTCGCCTTAAATTACACAATTACAAAATAATGCGGGTGTGGGATGCGGGATTGACTAACTCCACATCATACCCCACACACCAAATGCCAGACACCCATCACGTTTGTCACCTCATTCTGTACATGTCACTGACGCCTTTATCTTTTTTTTTTCTTTTTTTTTTAAACATGAAGATTGCTAAAGCATTAGCTTCGTTTTAAATACTTCCGTTACGAGGTTGGCGTCATTGTTAGGAGGATAATGCGACCAGCGCTGACTGAGGCCGGCCAATGGGAAGCTGCACAGTTAAAAATTCCAAAGGTCGTCGTTGTTGTCTGCGTCTGTTCATACTCACATAGATACGGGTCAGCCATTTTTGCCGTAACATCAGCACGTTCTAGCGATAGAGAAGAATTGACGAGCCTGTCGTTCCGTTTGAAATCTCGTGAGACCGAGAACAGACGACCATGACGAGATTTCTCTTTATCGTTTATTCTATCCATCTGTTGATATTAAATTCAATAATTCAATATATTAGACGTTGAAACTTTTCATGAAATTATGATAGCTCTGACCTAAGTGTCATAAAGTAATCTTTACCGTCGACTATTGATTTACCGTAATTCCCCATGTATAATATGCTTTTTTTTTCTTCTAAAAACTAATAAGTAAAATAAAGGGTGCTTATTATGCACAGCTAAAAAATATCTTTAAAAATTGCTGTAAAATAAAATAAGAATTATCATAAAAATAAATTAGAGTAATATTATTCTATGTTTAAAAATATTTTTTAAATAAGAGAAGGAAACGCTGGCCGTAATGAAATTGGAGAGGTACAATTTATAGGGTTTGATTACCAAACAAGGGGTGGGTATTTTGCATGAGTAGAAGAATTTTGCCTCACTTACAGCACAATTTTAGGTGTGTTTTTTATGGATGAAGATGTATTATATATGGGGAATTAAGGTAGTTAATTTCAATTCCTATATTGGTTAGGGTAATTTCTGAACAATAAAGGATTGTTGATATTGGTTAACTGTTTGGACTTGCTATGAAACGTAAAGCAAATACATTTTTGTCTACAAGAGAATATATATTTTTCTTCAAAATACATTTCGTTTAACCATTTCATCCCAAGAAAGGTGATAATACATCTAGGACACAAGAGCTTACTACGAGAATCTGAGAAGACTTTACTGAGAAAAAACAAATAAAAGAACAGAATTCAAGAAAACAGAAGATGGCGATTGGTGTTATATTTAAATTTCTAAAGATTGCAAATGATTGAGTAGAAATAAATCGAAAGGGCGTACCACAAGCGAGAAGTGCAAGAAAATAAACCATTAGAATAAAAACAGACGGTTGTATATAGACAGTTCAACAGTATAACGGTGAGACCTAATAGCGAATCTAGTAGCGAACTTAAGCCACGTTACGTCGATGAGAAAGTGACTGAAGTCAGGATGAGAGGTTAGGATCAATTATATTACAGATCCTTCTTTGAATTTTATCAAGAATATAGAGATATAGAGCAATTGAACCAGACTTAAAGTTTAAGTCGGGTATTATTTACATTGTTTGAACTATTGTCCTCATTTCTGTCGCCATATTTATTACAACTTTTCGGCCTTTCAGTATCTGTCTATATTTCTGGGATGAGGTATTCTTTACACTATTTACATTATTCGGACTATTGTCCTCATCTTTGTCGCCATATTTATTACAACGTTTCGGCCTTTCAGTATCTGTCTATATTTCTGAGATGAGATATTATGTACACTATTTACATTATTCGGACTATTGTCCTCATCTTTGTCGCCATATTTATTACAACGTTTCGGCCTTTCAGTATCTGTCTATATTTCTGAGATGAGGTATTATGTACACTATTTACATTATTCGGACTATTATCCTCATCTTTGTCGCCATATTTATTACAACGTTTCGGCCTTTCAGTATCTGTCTATATTTCTGAGATGAGGTATTATGTACACTATTTACATTATTCGGACTATTGTCCTCATCTTTGTCGCCATATTTATTATAACGTTTCGGCCGTCTTCAGGTAGTTGGAATGTCGAACTGAACCCTTTATTTCGCTCACTGGAGTAGACTGTTCTAGTTCCATGTTTAATTAATGTCAGTTATCTCCTGTTAATTTCCCTCTGCAAGTTCTCCACTGACTTAACCGAATATTGAACTCACACTCTTTGGCTCCTGTCACTTGATCTAACTAACGCCTTTATTCACTGTGCCATGTGTCCTTGCGGATGAATTTCTGGGTATTATAAACCTAATGTCTTCAGCCATCATTTTTTACCAGTGCTCATATTGCAATTTTTGCGGTTATCAATTCATGTTTTTACCAGTGCTCATATTGAAATTTTTGTTGTTATTAACGATAAAGGCGTTAGTTAGATCCAGTGACAGGACCAAAAGAGTGTGAGTTCAATACTCGGTTAAGGCAGTGGAGAACTTGCAGAGGGATATTAACAAGAGATAACTGATAATTGACATCCATTAAACATGGCATATGGAAGTAGAACAGTCTCCCCCAGTGAGCGAAATAAAGGGTTCAGTTCAACATTCCAACAACCTGAAGAAGGCCTGAACGTAAAACAGCCGAAACGTTGTAATAAATATGGCGACAGACAATAGTCCGAATAATGTAAATAGTGTACATAATACCTCATCTCAGATATATAGACAGATACTGAAAGGCCGAAATGTTGTAATAAATATGGTGAAAAAGATGAGGACAATAGTCCGTATAATGTAAATAATGTACATAATACCTCATCTCAGAAATATAGCCAGATACTAAAAGGCCGAAACTTTGTAACTAATATGACGACAAAGATGAGGACAATACTCCGAATAATGTAAATAATGTACATAATACCTCATCTCAGAAATATAGACAGATACTAATTCGGAGATGCTATGCTTTATTTTTACAAGAGTCAAATTAAACCAAAAATGGTGCATTATGGCCATGACTGGTCTGGATGTTCCTAATCCTTACTCTCCGGCCAAGTTCAAAATCGTTTACACTGTCTTGTATGGAAATTTTGTTCAACTCTACGATCTCTTTCTCACAGATCCAACGTCGCAAGCCTATCGCTTCTCCCAAGGCAAATATTCAGATGCGCTCTGTACTTTAATTGCACCAGTAAATATATTTACACCTACGACTCGCTATGCTACATAAATGGAGTTGAATCATCATGTTTCCTCTGTATTTCATTTGTAAAGAAGTTCAAAACAGACAGCGCTTCTTTTTCCCGAGAATTGATGCTTTGTGAAACAAACTCCTGCCTGAATGCTTCCCTAGGCACTCCTGTGTTAATCCCTTCAATTCAAGAATCAATCGCTATATATCCTCCTTATCCTCATAATCTTCTAACTTTTCTTACATTCAAACCGGACATCTCATTCAGTCAACATATAGCATGAGTGTCTCTCGAGCCTCTTATTGGGTGAACTTTATCAGAAAGAAAAAACTTAGTTTAATTTAAAGCCTCTGTACGGATTAGTTTTATTCCATTGTAGTTTAATATAATGTTTAAAATAACTCAAACAAGTAATCTATATAAAGTTTACGATAAAAAAAATAGAAACTAAATAAAACAAATTATGAAAGAAGCAAAAAAAAATTATAATAGAAGATGCGTGCAAACGTTTGGGGAGTTTGTTTTTTTTTGTTTTTTGTTTTTTTTTATTATTAAAAAAGAAATCCAGTTTTCTTCGGCGTAAGATATACGGGTAGTGTAGTGGTTGTCGAAGCAGAATATGAGGTCGGCGTGCCTGTTTCAAGTTTCGCCTTTGTTTATTGCGTTCGCTTTTCGACTAATTCCCTTAGGAAAGACACGAATCATTTTCTTCTCTTAGCAGCAAACTAGAAGGAACTCCCCAAATTTCGAAATTAGTCAGTCTATGAGAAAGACAACCCTGAATTCCGTAAACCAGAGAGAAACAAACTGGAAATAATTCCATCTTCCCAAGAAGCTAGAACAATTAATTTTCTTTTACTAATTTTCACTCTATACAAAGCCTAAGAGGCATTCAAGGTAGAGTCGCTAAGAGCATAAAGTAAGAGGTGCAGTTTATGAGAATACGTGGAAAATATAACGGTAGACTCTAGCCTTGAACTGCCTAATATAATACTCGGGTAAGCATCCTCCTAGGAGTCGGTTCCACAAAGTAGCAGTTCATTGGAAGCAGCCATTCGAGTAGAACTTCTTTCTTATTAATGGAATACGAAGGGGGTGAGGGTGGTTCGGATCATGACAAGTCATGGCTTTCTCAAGTCTCCGATTCCTTAATTAATTATTACTGTTTACTACATTGAGCACTCAAATTTATATCCTCTCTGAAATTATCGATACGGATTACTATTTAACTTTATTATATATATATATATATATATATATATATATATATATATATATATATATATATATATATATATAATTTGTCTATTTAGGCAGCAATCCTTCTTTCATGCACATTTCATTAAATACGACAGATTAGATGCTTTTATTTAATTTTTTATACACTTTCTCATGCGATCTATTTTTTTTTCTTTTTAGATAATAAATTTTAAAAAAACTGTCCGAATGTTCTTTTCACCCGAGCGCTTTCGGCTATACATTTACCCATTTTTAAGGATTAAATATTTTAACTGTTAAATAAAAAATACTTTGTTGTATGTATGTTTTATAAAATGCTTTCATTTTTCATATATTGACTGTGTTTTGAAATTCGTATTCCATTGTTGAAATGTAAATTACACACGAGCAACTTCTTCCCACGAACCGCTGCGTTGTGGAACCGATTTCCAAGAGGACACTTCCCCAATCACAATTATCTTCCCACATATTCTCATAAATTGTACATCTTCCTCTGTAACCCTAGAGTGTATCTTAGGCCTTGTATATGGGGAAATTATTACTAAAAGAAATATCTATTGCCTAAACGGGAGTGAAGTGCTAAATAGTTGGGCCTTGTTAGAGAACAGAAAGTAAAAAAAATGTCAAACAACCGAACGTAAATGCAGCAATTGAAATCAAAATTATTGAAGCGTTTGGAACAGCACCAACCCTAACAGCAACAAGAATGAGGTGCGTGCTTCCATGAGAGAGATAGCTTTCTGCTACTTGATCCCCAATTGGATCACCAGCTATAATTGATGTAAGATCTGAATGTGTTCAATTATTAAGGATAAATCGAAACAGCTCAAACAGAAATACTGTTAGGATTGGTGTTTGGAACACTTAATTCAACAAAGATTTACATTGTCTCTGCGCCTTTAGCTACAATGGGGAGGTGCTGATTCAACCTCCTGAAACAGAGCTATTATAACTGAAAACGATATAAGGCCACTGAAAAGATTTGCTGTCAGTTAAACTCCAAAAATGATGAAATAACTATAAGAACTACCCTGATAGATTTTCGTCACTTCACGCGTCCTGTAACACATTTGGACGTTTCAGGCTAGATTCTGAATTCAAAGTTATCTATCTCCAGACCCGTAACACATATGGATTCTATGAACACCATATGTACTGCAGCCGTAGCTGCAGAGGTGTATCTAGGACAATATAGCCTGATAGATCCCAGAGCATTTGAAGCTAGCTTCTGAATTCAAAGTTGTCTTTCTCCAAACCCCATTTGGGTTGTATGAGTTCAGTTTTCCTTTTCCCTGACTTATTAGCACCTCAGAAACAGATATACCAGACAGAAATGCTATCTAAGCTAAAACACATGGAGGACGAGGTTGGTTCACACCTTTTACAAGGGCATTCGTGCGAAAATGAACTTAACGAAATCGACCAGAAATTGAACACGGTACATCGATTCCATATGTGAGTCACTAACAATTACACTAACGCATTCACCTATTTATAATGTTAACATATCACAAAAGCTCGCAAAAAATCAAATATTTAAAGAATAAAAATATAGCTTGCGTTATTTCTCTTAAGAAATAGACTCTAACGATTATAAAAAGCGATACCCATATTTTCAGATAAAGAAATTTTCATATATATATATATATATATATATATATATATATATATATATATACCCAGATTTCTCACCCACACAAGACAGACGTGCTTGCAGAGGTGCTGAGGTATCACACTTATACACACTCATACCAATATATATATATACTTAAACACATCATACACACTCCCAAAAAATAAAAATAGAACATACACTTAACACGCACTTCTCCTCCCAGCAACCAATAAAATTCTCAAAATGACCAAGAATGGAATTCTGTGACTCGTGAATCTCCCCAGACTCTATCTTAAAAACAACTTGAAAGAGGCCGTTTCACCAACACGAGGGCCGACCAAAATTAACGACAAAAAAACTAATGGAAACTACAGATAAAGTTCATTTTCTTCAGAAACAGTCATTCACTCCTGTAGTTCACTGCTACTAATAAACAAGGATGTCTTTTCTCCTGGAATATTTTTCTCCTAGATTTTTTTTCTCCTGATGATAGCCATGCTGGCTGAAACTTGTCGAGGAAAGTCATAAAAATAATAAAGCAAAAAAAAATATATATATTAATAAACAACCCAGTGCGTCTGAAAATTGTAAGAGTTTTAATATTCAAAACACACCCACACTCACACACACACACATACACATACATATATATATATATATATATATATATATATATATATATATATATATTATAATTATTATGATTCCTTCGCTACATAAGAGTTCTCATGTTTCAAAAACGAGAGCTGAAACCTTCAATATAATTATTAAAGTTAAATTGAATTAAATTATCAAACCCTGTTTCATCCTCAAGCGAAAACTTAGCGAAGGAATCATATTTTTTTTTTAAATAATTATAATTTAAGCTCTACTTCTGTATGGAGCACTGTTTTTTTAAAAATAAAAACAAAAATACTAAAGAACTCCGGATTATTTACCGAACGTGTTCTTTCCTATTTTTCTACATATCTGCACGCACGCACACACAGACACAGATATATATATATATATATATATATATATATATATATATATATATATATATATATATATATATATATATATATAAGAAAAAATTATGCATACGCACAAAGGGAAAAAAATAAGTCTTTCCGAGACCAATCCCATTCCCAAAATTAATGACTTTTGCATCCGGTCACGTGTTAGCCTCGCAAGAAAATGGTCGAATGTGGGTCGCTCAGCTGGGACTCACTAAGGAATACTTTACAGTCCGCTCTAGACTACACCACTTCGCAGCAGGCTTTTGCCTTTCCCCTGGTAAATAATATGCATATCTTTAAAAAATAGTGTGTGTGTGATTTGCGCGTCAAAAGAAAAAGCTATATCAACAAATAGAACTAGACAAAAATTAATCTCATACATAAAGTCGTGAAAAAAGTACCTCGCTCCGGTGACTTTTACAAGCATATTTTATTTCGCACGTCGATGTTATAAAAAACTGATTTGCTTTGCAGTCAACATAATTTATACAAGTGTTGCCTTCCATAAAACTTCTTGATGTATAAATATTAGTATGTTTTGTTCCTGATATTCAACACGTTTCTACATTAAAATGATTTAGAAATAGTTCTATAGAGAAATAAACTAAAACAAATGCAATGCATTTCTATAGTAAAAGATTAACAGTGAGCATTATACATATAATAGCTCTATTCTATTAGTAATGCTTACTTTAATTCACGACTACAATTATTCTTGTGGATTGGTTTTTGTTTTTGTTTTTTGGGGTTATTTTAATAAAATTATTAGCAACCTATTTAATTCCAAAAGCCCAGTTTTGTTAGTTATGCTTATTGATAATGGTTTTCTCGGCATTTATATAGAAATTTGATTTATGGTGCATTTATATAGTAAAATTATTAGCAATTAATTTAAGTTCTTCCATTCAGTAATGTGCATATTAATTTCTGATCACGGACAATCCTTTTTTTCCATGCCATTTCTATAGTAGTATCCTTACCAATGTATTTCTAGTATATATATATATATATATATATATATATATATATATATATATATATATATATATTTGTCTGTTTTACAAATACTTTCATGATAATTTCTCTTAGAAGCTGCATTCTCTGGTTCCCAGACTTCATGAGTTCAAGCGCCCTACGAGGCTGGCATCACACTCTCACCCTTTCACTGTCGAAACTCCTAAATGTAGCCGTTTCTTCTACTCCAATAGCTTCATGTCTCGCACCTCTCGCCTTTCCTATTCCAGTTTCCCTGAGAGCTATAATCTCCAGCTATTCAAACGTAATGTCAATCGACATCTCCAGTTGCCTTGATCTATCCACTACCCTTCTCCTCATCCCTTCCTCTATTACTCCTATCTGATCTTGCTCCACATTTTCTGTAACCCCTTGCGTCCTAGTGGCCTCTCGCCTTACTTGGGGTGAAACGCTTAATATATATATATATATATATATATATATATATATATATATATATATATATATATATATATATATATATATATTAAAAGAAAGAAAGTACAGTAAGATCTATAATCCGATGTCCTTAGCATTTATTTTTAAAAACAGTGCTCGATACAAACAATAGAGAATCATATAATAATTGGTTTCTTATTTTAAAAATATAAGTCCATCGCGACACAGAAATTTTTATGGTTCAAAACTGAAACTAAAATTGTAAATTTTATTATAAAAATTAAACTCAAAATCCGGAGTTTCGTTCCATTGTCAAGCGATATTAGAAATAACTATCGAGGAAATTTACTTAATTTATAAGCGCAGACAATCATATTTTTAGTTGGCAAGGTTAAGGAAAATTCAATCTAGTTTGATTAAGGATGGCTGGGTTTTAATTTCCCTAGGCAACTTATGTATCAAATATTTGTTACTTACAAAGTCAGGTTAAGTTTTGGTGTGGTGAGTGTGCCTGGTCACATATATATATATATCTATATATATATGCGTATATATGTGAAACACACACACATATATATATATATGTCAGTGTGTATGTGTGTTTTTGCACACACATAGGCACACACACACACTCAAATATATATATATACATTTCAAAAGATTGAGGTGACACTTGGTAATTTTTAAAATGGCCCAAAAGTTTGTTTTTTTTACTTTAAATAAAAGAAAATTTTTATACATGGTATAAAAAAGTAAGACATTATTTTTTTTTTATTATGAATATCATTATGACAATAAAAGAAAAATATGTTCAAATTTTGCTCTCGTCAAAATGACCTCCTTTAGCCTTAATTACTGCAGCACAAATATTTGGCATTCGTTGCAAAAGTTTCCAAATGTATCAGTTTGATAATTGACTCCATTCTTTTTTCAATGACTCTAAGAGCTCTTTTTCAAGTTTACCCATGCTAATTCTAGGGGTTGGCTTCAAACTAAAATTTGCAAATCATTAATTGAGAACTACAAGAAGAGGTTGGTTGTTATAGAAATAAATAATGGCTATTCTACAATGTATTGAATCAATTCTGTTTTCTATGCATATTTATTTATTATGAAGTGTGTTTATTTATTAGTTGTAAATACAAGAAATTAAAAAACTGATTTCACACGAGAAAGACAAGTGTGTGTAAATTTTTATCAGAAATGATTCTAGTAATTCGAGATTGAAGAACTAAAAACTTTACAGAAATATATAATAAGTAATATTGTCACATGATGTAATTCTTCAATTTGCTATATAAACGTATAAAAATATATCTGATTTCGAAATTTTCAAAAATGGACGCGAGTTGCACTTCTCTGCTAAAAATAAATAAAGTCATACCATTGTTTGTTAATCGACGCATTAGATGCTAAAATATCAAACAAAGGCTAACGATTGGGAGAAAAATATAAAATAAATTATTTAAAATGAAATTAATAATGGTTAATTTTCTTGCGTTCTTATGTTTGATCTGTGACACGTTAAGTAACACATACAAAAATATCCGAATCTGTAGATTTTTTTATTTTTTTTTATTTCAGCCCTTCGATTTATAATGCAGAATATAAACACTATATTTATTTATTCATTCATATTGCCGACAAGACTAAAAGATATGTACACTAATGACTTTAATAAAACAACGTCTAACCTACCTAGCGAGCTTGAATAAAAGTATGGCGGAATAAAATTTATGAGAAACAGTAAAAATACAACATTTATTAAGAGCTACAAATTTTAGGAAATTATAGTGCAAAATGATCGAAAGTGAGTGCAAAATGATCGAAAGTGAGTGCAAAATGATCGAAAGTGAGTGCAAAAGGATCGAAAGTGACCAGCGCATAGAAATGTCGATTGAAAAAGAGAAGTCCAAGTGAAATTTACCGTGATTTTTAGAAGTATGGCGTTTGCTAAAATTTACAGTCCGAACAAATTTTACTTCGACCAGAACCGTTGTCGCAATGTACAATAAGCAAATATTTTAAGTATCAGTAGAAATCTAGATGCCGAACTGGAACGAAGAACCAAGGCCGTTATATATCTACACGTTCCAGTAGAATGATAATGCTACACAAAAGAAAATAGTTACGACAGTAATTATTGCATTGAATCTTGTTCTGGTTTTCGTGCTCCTGTGATCACAGGTCAGATTGCTTCCAAAAGGAAACGATTGTAAACAGCAAAATTCAATAATTGAGAAAGGAAAGTCGATGAAGCATTCGAAAGCTGAATCAGAAATAAGATCGAATCAATAAATGAACGTAGTTCCGACAATAGAAAATAAGTCACCAAATTATAGATTGGAAAATAATCTAAGTGCACGATTCCAATCCAAAAAATACGTATCAATCTCTATTATAATAAAAGAGATGCCTGTCTGTCCGTCAAACACTGGCTGCGTAGGACTTTACATGCGATTATGTTATAAATAAGCGCGTGGTCTAGGAATTAGAACTTTCGGTTTACGACCATAAAACCTGGGTTCGAATCACGCCATCGATTCGTCAACGTGATGATTTCATGATGTTATCGGTCTGTGGAGGTGATCCAGCCTGCGTTTTTTTGGAAAGATTTTTTTTAAGCATTTCACGCCAAGGAAGGTGGTATGCGACTAGCACGCAAGGGGTGACAGGTTAAGATCTGGGGGGTAGGAAAAACACGCTGTATACACGTCAGTAGTCAGAAGAAAGTGCAATAAAGCTTTGGTATAAGTTTATGCACTGGTTCTGTTTTTACTACATATATTATATATATAGATGTTTTTACTACAAATACATATATATAAATGTTTTACTACACACACACACACACACACACACATATATATATATATATATATATATATAGACGTTTTTACTACATATATATAGAGAGATGTTTTTACTACATATATATAGATGTTTTTACTACATATATATAGATGTTTTTAATACATATATAGATGTTTTACTACATAGATGTTTTTACTACATATGTATAGATGTTTTACTACATATATATAGATGATTTTACAATATATATATAGATATTTTTACTACATATATACATTGATGTTTTTACTACATATATATATATGTTTTTACTACATATATATTTACATGATTTTATTACATATGTATAGAGATGTGTTTTTCTAAATATATATATATATATATATATATATATATATATATATATATATATATATATATATATATATATATATATATATATATATATATATATATATATATATATATATATATATATATATATATATATATATATATATATATATATATGTTACATCGTCTGGAAGAGCGGCCGAATAAAAACGCATTTGTGTGATCTCGGGGAAAAATGGAGGTTTCTTGTTTGCTCCATATCGTCCTTCAAGTAACATGCGGCAGGTTCTACTGGCTTACAACGGCAAAGAATGGTCTTTGCCCTGCCCAATTTTGGATGTTTTATAGGCACGAGGCTGAGTGGTTGGAATATTCTTATTTTGACCATGAGACCCGGGTTCGAATCTCACCATGGTCGATTTGTCAGGAAGGAGACTTTCTGATGTTATCCGACCGAAGGGGTCGATCCCAGCATGCGGCAGCATTGGAAAGTACCTGAAAAACATACCACGGGTTAACCCAAGCCTTGTATTTGAAATTGGGTAGACAGAAACCTTGGGTGTTATCGATAGCTGTGCTAGCATGATGTCAGAAATCATCGTGGCCGAGGACTTGAGTGTTTTGGCCTTGTTCAAATTGTTGATCACGCTAGATACACTTTCTTTCTCAGAATCTGTAACTAAGATCTGCTAAGTATTTCATTTTTTATTTACCAGTATTTTAATTCTTTGTTTAACAGTTTTTTGGGGGTTTTTTATCAATCAGTATTTTTTTATTCTTCGTTAATCAGTTTTTATTTTTTATTTTCATTTTTTTTATTTATCAGTATTTTTTATTAGTTTTATTTTCATTTTTTATTCTTATTTATCAGTATTTTTATTCTTTGTCTATCATTTATTTTTTATTTTTTATTTATATAGATGTTTTTACTACATATATATATATATAGAGAGAGATGTTTTTTACTACATATATATAGAGATTTTTACAACATATATACAGATGTTTTTACTACATATATATATATAGAGATGTTTTTACTACATATATATATATAGATGTTTTTACTACATATATATAGAGAGATTTTTACTACATATATATAGATGTTTTTACTACATATATATAGATGTTTTTACTACATATATATAGATGTTTTTACTACATATATATTTTTTCTACATATATATAGAGATCTTTTACTACATATATATATATATATATATATATATATATATATATAACTACATATATATATATAGAGAGAGAGTGAGATGTTTTTACTACATATATATATAGATGTTTTTACTCTATGTATAGAGATATTTTTCTAGATACATATAGATGTTTTTACTACACATACATATATATATATATGTTTTTACTACATATATATATATATATATATATATATAGATGTTTTTACGACATATATATTAGGTTGGTGCAAAAAATAATGACGTAATAATGTCGTTTTTAGACGTTAAAAATATGTCAAAAAACGACATTATTACGTGATTATTTTTGCACCAACCTAATATATAGATGTTTTTACTACACACACACACACACACACACATATATATATATATATATATAGATGTTTTTACTACATTTATTTTTTTTTCTATTTTACTTCATATTAGATGAATTGCAACTGTTTCTTATATAATATAAAAAAAAGTAAAGAAAAGAAAATGGATATTCCACCATTTGTCAAAATCCTACAACTGATTTGTTAGTCTTGTCTTCAGACCAATGCTATAAGTACGGCACATTTATTGTGTCGGAATATCTTTTTCATCTTGAGAAATTCTTGTGACGACCGAAGATTATTGTTGACGTTATTGATCTTTGCTGAATTGTATGCACGCCTTTCTCTCGACTCTCGAGTGATTCTCCGGCCTAGATATCGACTAATGAGCGGGATAAATAATAACTATTGCACACCTTCGCAGTTTCTATATATCGTGATCTTTGGCATATCACTTTGACAATACGCCGATAGCATAAAGGATGTCTGCACTGAAAGTAAAATCGGCGAGCCGACTTCAAATTCCGGTCTTGTCAGTTATGTCATCCTTCGCAGTCAGGAAAGGCGTGACTACATATTTTCTTTCACCAGCTATAGGCTACATATGTGAAATAGCCGAGTAGACTTGGCTATCCAGCCTTGTGTATGTCAAAGAGAAACAATATTCTGAATTCCGAACCGTAGAGACGACAACGGTAAACCACTCTCCCCATCTTCCCTAAGAATGTGTAGTTAACGAAGTTAGAAACAAAGAAAAGAGTACTGAACTGTTATTTTTTATCAATAAATATTTTTTTATTCTTTGTTGATCAGTGTTTTTTGTTTATTTTTTATTTATCAGTATTTTATTTTTTGTTTATCAGTTTTATTTTCAATTTTTTTATTTTTTAATTATCAGTATTTTTATTGGAAAATTTGATACTCACAGGAGAGATTGAATGCAAGAGGTATAGAGGAAAAAAGACAAAAAGTACTTAGTGAGCTTATGTAAATAGATGACAGAGCAAGGTTTACGAGATATAACAAAAACAAAAGACAGGTAATTGTGGAGATCAAACTCGCCTACGACTTGAAGAGACATGACACATGAAGAAGAAAAATCTGTGGAGAGTTATGATCATCTATGTACTGAAGAGACATGGCGTTTTCACAAATTGTATATTTTGTGTGTGTTTACACAATCTTGTCATCTTGCCGCCAGTGAAGGGAGGGGAATCGAAGTTGTAATGATATCTATCTATCTATCTATCTGAACCTATTCATCTCTATCTATCTATCTATCTATCTATATATATATATATATATATATATATATATATATATATATATATATATATAGATAGATAGATAGATAGATAGATAGATAGATAGATATGAACCTATTCGTATCTATCTATCAATCTATCGATCTATCCATCCGAGTCTATTCAAATCTATCTATCTATCTATCTGAGCCTATTCATATCTATCTATCTATCTATCTATCTATCTATCTATCTATCTATCTATCTATATATATATATATATATATATATATATAATACTGACAATCGGCTTTGTATCTATGTTCAAACGCTGCTTATTAGCCAGTGGTGTCATATATACTCCAGAGATAACCTCTAAAATGGAGACACTTTAAAAAGAAACACGAATGTTTATATTATGAGATCCATCTATGTTCGCTCGTAACTGGAAATTGGCAAAAAACGATTTAATTAGGGAATTCTAATTATATAACACGACCCCTACTTTATATTGATTGTTTGTTTTTTTCAGATGAATAAAATATATTTATTCTTTTACATGAAGCAGAGTTTAATCTGCAATGGTTCAATAACAATGAAAGGTATTCGTTAAGGTTTTTTTGTTTTAGTGTGCTTAGGGTTATAGAGAAGAGTATAAAATCCCACATCTAATAACCACTGGATTGATGTCGACAAACATTTGGGCAAGTTTTACTTCTACAAATTCTATGATAATTTTGAGTTATAAGATATATTTTAACCCTCACATGAGTTCATATTTGCTTCAATGATTAACCCTCAAAGCAAATCGCAAACACTAATATTTACATCAGAATTTACGCTGCCTTTAAAAAAGGAAAAAGTCAATGCAGAAAATAACGTGCGGATCTTTGCCCAAACTTATCTGTATTTTGCTTCACTGTACAACATCAGTTCCGACAAATAAGCCTGAAATTCACGACAAACAATCAGCTTTGGCGTCATGCTATCACCTCCCCAGATCAACAGAGGCTCGACTCACATGGAGAGCAGATCATCAGGTTTCCATCGTGTTTCTCTGTCATTCAACTGCCAAATTTTCTGGTAGAGAATGATAGCAAATTAAAGCAATATAGTGAAAGCAATCATCACCGAGATCTCATTACGTATTGTTTGTAACAGTTCGGGAAACAGAGATGTGCTGGTTTAAGTGTAATTGCTTATGAACTTTTCTATAGAATTTAGCAGTATGATGGGCACCTGGCTAGAATCAAGCCACTATTCCAAGGCTTTTATCTTCAGTTAAGGCAAAAATGAATCAATTTGACTCGATTTATTTGCTTTCGAGCTTCATATAAAATGTTACTCTCTCTCTCTTTATCTTTCTCTCTATTTATTTCTCCTCTCGTCTTCCTCTCTCTGTATATGTGTCTCTTTATCTTCCTAAGTCTCTTTCCTGTTTATTTCTATTTTCATTTCTTTCAATCTCTCTCTCTCTCTCTCTCTCTCTCTTTCTCTCCGCCCTTCCCTTTATCTCGACCGCTTTCACTGTTTCTCTCTCTCCTTAAACTGCTTCATTTCTGCTTTTATATCTGTTATGGTCCGGTTCCTTGTACCACGGTGATAGTCCAAGGTAGAACCAATAAAGAAGAACTCGAACACAGGTATGGAATAACACAGATATATTACAAACAGGAATATATACAGAGAAGTAGAAGTGTTAGTATGAACAATGAGGTTTAGTAGAGAGAACAATGTAGTCTCGACTAGTATCACTATTCCAATGTCTTGCAGCAATTGTCTGAACGCGACTTTGTTTCGGACTGCCTATGACTCGACTCTTGACTCAACTTGAACTACTGACTCCACTCTCGCTTACTGACTGAGACGCAGTATTTATTAAGTATGGAACAGTCCATTATTATTATTATGGGTAGGTCCCATAACAATATAATCTTCCTCTCTCTGTATATGTCTCTCTTTATCTTCCTATATATCTTTCCTGTTTATTTCTATTTTTTTCTTTCGATCTCTCTCTCTCTCTCCCTCCTCCCTTTCCTCTATCACGACCGATTTCCTTTTTTCTTTCTCCTTAAACTGCTTCATTTCGCCTTTTATATCTCCTAGTGTAGTTTTCATTCCTCCTTTCTCTCTCTCCTTCTTTTCTCTCTCTTTGTCTGATTTCTTTTCCCTCTTTCTTTCAATGTTATTTTTTTTTACTATTCGTCTCTTCCTCGTTCCATTTTTTTTCTTCTCTTTCCTTTTTTATTTGCTTCATATAGAATTTTTCTCTTTAATTTATTTGTCTTCCTGTCTCTATTCAATTCTCTCTTTATCCCATACACCACCTCCCTATTTTTTAGTCTTATTCTCTTTCGAGCGCTCTCTTTTTCTCTTCTAGACTCTTTTTTTTCCACTTTTTTCTCTGCCTCTCACCAGCCCTTTCTTCGCCCTACATCCTCATTTGTCTTTCGTTTAAATGATTTCGCTTTTTCTTCTACACATCTTCTCCCTCTCACTCCCTCTCTCTCCCTCTCCCACACTCTCTCCCTCTCCCACACTCTCTCCCTCTCCTCCCTATGACTCTGTCTCTCTCTCTGTTTTTTCCTCCTTCTATCTTCATATGCTTTCAATTTCTCACTATCATCAATTTCCCAAGTAGTTTCATACTTATAAAATCGGAAACACCCAAATTAAATGTGCAACGTCTTACTAAATCTCGGAAAAGGAATCGCTGAACGGAGAACAACTTCCAATTTTCCATTTATATAAATTCTCTTGGGGAAAGGCATGAATCCAACCTCTTTATATGGTACCAGCAACGCGTTGCTTATACCACATAAGCCCGTCAATTGAAATACCATACCATTTAAGAACAGGAAAAATCATTCTATTTTATTATCTGTGAATTTTGTTATATTATCGTTCACTCAATGCAAAGCCCAAAAGCCACTCAAGCTAAAGGGTTAGGGAATGAGGTTGTAATATCAACCGACGAACGTATGGTTCATCAAAACTCGGCTCGGTGGCAAGGATCAAAGTGTAGTATCTGCGCTTTGTGAGCTTCCGAGTCGGGTTTTCTGTCGAACTCTCTACTGCAGAGAGGAACTCGGAGGAAGCTTTGCCGAAGGGCAAGGTTTCCTTCGGGGAGGTAGACAGGACCTGAACCCGTCTAGGCGGGTTCAAAGGTCATATTTTTGGCCGAGCCTACGGGCTTGGAGATACCCACATTAAACCGGCCTTGTGCCACATTTAACCCACGTGGGGGGGTTGATAAATATCTACCCACATTAAACCGGCCTTGTGCCACATTTAATCCTCGTGGGGGGATTGATAAATACCGAACCGACGAACGTATGGTTCATCAAAACTCGGCTCGGTGGCAAGGATCAAAGTGTAGTATCTGCGCTTTGTGAGCTTCCGAGTCGGGTTTTCTGTCGAACTCTCTACTGCAGAGAGGAACTCGGAGGAAGCTTTGCCGAAGGGCAAGGTTTCCTTCGGGGAGGTAGACGGGATCTGAACCCGTCTAGGCGGGTTCAAAGGTCATATTTTTGGCCGAGCCTACGGGCTTGGAGATACCCACATTAAACCGGCCTTGTGCCACAGTTAATCCTCGTGGGGGGATTGATAAATACTAACATAAGAACTATGGTAAATATTTTCTTGATTGTCTGTCAAGTCCAATGTTAAGTCACTTTTGATACTCCAGCAGTATCATGTACAATGGAATAGGTGCATTCAATTGGGATGTCTTTAGTTGGAGTTTCTTTCCAATTGTGAAAACAAAATGCTCTCAATGTGCTTGGTTTCTTTCCGTCGTGAAGGGATAAAAGTGATGGGATAAATTTATGAATAACAAACAGAAGATTTTAATGTTTCATTTTTTATGTCATCTTAATTATCAGGTTTACTAAAGTGTATTATTAGAGGTAGAGGGTTACTTACTGAGATCGTAAGAGGGGAAAGTAAAAAGATGAATATTTCGAACTATCTACTTTTTATATTTATCCAACTTTATTTGGTTTTGAACACAGATGGGCAAGTGCTTTTAGGGAAGGAATAGATATGTGCTCCATCGACTCGTATTCAAATCCAGGTAAATTGGATTTCCGAATATCGTGGAAGGCAATGTCCCCTCCCAATAAAACATTGTAAGCAATTTTCCTGTTCCAAAATAGTATATGGATGTACATTATCTGTCTATATTTCTGAGCTGAGGTATTATGTACATTATTTCCATTATTCAGACTATTGTCGTCATCATTGTCGCCACATTTATTACAACGTTTCGGTCGTTATACGCTCCGGCCTTCTTCAGGTCTTTGGAATATCGAACTGAAACCATTATTTCGCTCATTGGGATAGACTGTTCTAGTTCCACGTGCCATGTTTAATGGATGTCAGTTATCTCCTGTTAATTTCCCTCTGAAAGTTCTGGATAAAGGCGTTAGTTAGAACCAGTGACAGGACCCAAAGAGTGTGAGTTCAATACCCGGTTAAGGCAGTGGACAACTTTCAGAGGAAATTAACGGGAGATAACTGACATCCATTGAACATGGCACGTGGAACTAGAAAAGTCTGAATAATGTAAATAGTGTACATAATACCTCATCTCAGAAATATAGAAAGATACTGAAAGGCCGAAACGTTGTAATAAATATGGCGACACAGATGAGGACAACAGTCCGAATAATGTAAATAATGTACATAATAACTCATCTCAGAAATATAGACAGATACTGAAAGGCCGAAACGTTGTAATAAATATGGCGACAAAGATGAGGACAATAGTCCGAATAATGTAAATAGTGTACATAATAACTCATCTCAGAAATATAGAAAGATACTGAAAGGCCGAAACGTTGTAATAAATATGGCGACAAAGATGAGGACAATAGTCCGAATAATGTAAATAGTGTACATAATACCTCATCTCAGAAATATACAGATACTGAAAGGTCGAAACGTTGTAATAAATATGGCGACAAAGATGAGGACAATAGTCCGAATAATGTAAATAGTGTACATAATACCTCATCTCAGAAATATAGACAGATACTGAAAGGCCGAAACGTTGTAATAAATATGGCGACAAAGATGAGGACAATAGTCCGAATAATGTAAATAGTGTACATAATAACTCATCTCAGAAATATAGACAGATACTGAAAGGTCGCAACGTTGTAATAAATATGGCGACAAAGATGAGGACAATAGTCCGAATAATGTAAATAGTGTACATAATACCTCATCTCAGAAATATAGACAGATACTGAAAGGCCGAAACGTTGTAATAAATATGGCGACAAAGATGAGGACAATAGTCCAAATAATGTAAATAGTGTACATAATACCTCATCTCAGAAATATAGAAAGATACTGAAAGGCCGAAACGTTGTAATAAATATGGCGACAAAGATGAGGACAATAGTCCGAATAATGTAAATAATGTACATAATACCTCATCTCAGAAATATAGAAAAATACTGAAAGGCCGAAACGTTGTAATAAATATGGCGACAAAGATGAGGACAATAGTCCGAATAATGTAAATAATGTACATAATACCTCATCTCAGAAATATAGACAGATACTGAAAGGCCGAAACGTTGTAATAAATATGGCGACAAAGATGAGGACAATAGTCCGAATAATGTAAATAATGTACATAATACCTCATCTCAGAAATATAGACAGATACTGAAAGGTCGAAACGTTGTAATAAATATGGCGACAAAGATGAGGACAATAGTCCGAATAATGTAAATAGTGTACATAATACCTCATCTCAGACATATAGACAGATACTGAAAGGCCGAAACGTTGTAATAAATATGGCGACAAAGATGAAGACAATAGTCCGAATAATGTAAATAATATGGATGTACTTATAAAATACTGGTTAAAGACCAGATTCGATCTACCCCATGAGAGAGTCAAGAAGAATGGTGATGTTCTGAATTCAGACCCATGGAAGAAGGCAATAAGAATCGACCTGCCTATCTTTCCAAAGAAACCATCGAAATTCATAGGAAGTGAGAACTCATTGCTTATATATGCGTACTTCTAAAATCAGCGATACCTAATCTATTTCTGCTTTACGAAATGATCGTTTGTCGCAAAATGTTACAGATGTCCTTGATCTTTGTCTGTTCTTGACGACGTGATTAGTGCTTGTCAATATCTGGGTTGAGATTTTCAAGCGAGCGGTGGGCAGGACAGGCAAGACGAAGTAGACAGAGATATCTTTTTTCTTTTTTGCTGCTTATTGCTTTCGTTACCTTGCAGAAGTTCTTATCGGTCGCGCTAAGAAGTATCGTTATCTGTCCTCGCTTCACGTTTGACAGTAATTGGAGTCATCATTTGAAAATGTACTAGCATACTAACCGTCAAAAATGACAACGTCATTTATGTATAAATCGGCACTTCTGTCAATAATCTGTACAAAATGTTATAAAGTTTAATGTACCTAGTTTTAAGTATAGCTAAAATAACTAATGTGATTTCAGGCATTACTGTAAATCAGTTCGCAAATATTGTCCGTGAACTGCAAAATCGTATTACCCTTTGTATTGCTAATGATGGAGGATATGTGGAAACTTAAATAAAATTTCCATAAAATTTAAAAAAATATAGATTTACTTCTTTCTAATCCTTTTTACAAATTATTTCTATCGCAAATACAAATCAAGTTATAAATTTTTTAAAGTGCACACGAACTTTATGGACACCCTGTGCGCGCACGCGCGCGCGCCTGTGTGTGTGTGTGTGTGTGTGTGTGTGTGTGTGTGTGTGTGTGTGTGTGTGTGTGTGTGTGTGTGTGTGTGTGTGTGTGTGTGTGTGTGCAAACCAAACCCAAAAGTGGTCTCAGCATGATGACTTTTCCTATGAAATAAAAGAGTTGGAATCATTAAAAGATAACATTGCATAATTCTACATTTAAGGGTCGTCCTGGGTAAGACGATAAACTACATCTGCCTCCTGGGTATGATGATAAACTACATTCAACAGCAAGGCCTCTGATTCGGAGGTTTTCAGGAGCCTAGAGCCACCTCTTAACTGCTAGTGTTCCCAGGTCCACACTGACCTTGGGTGGTAGAACATGTTAGGGTACCATCTATGGGAAAATACTTAACCCCTAAAACTGGGGTCAAAACACCATGAAAGTGTAAAAATAGGTTTTAATACCACAAATACTTAGTAAAAAATATGATTACTAGAAATACATTTTTGGAAAAAAAAAACTACCAGCGATAATTATTTGAAGGGAAAATGTTTCTATAAATAGATTTTTGAAGGAAAAAATATTTCCAGAAATAAATTTTTGAAAAAAAAATCTACCAGCGATACATATTTGAAGGAAAAATATTTCTAGAAATAGATTTTTTGAAGGAAAAATGTTTCTAGAAATAGATTTTTTGAATGAAAAAATATTTGCAGAAATAAATTTTTGAAAAAAAAAATCTACCAGTGATACATATTTGATGGAAAAATATTTCTAGAAATAGATTTTTTGAAGGAAAAATGTTTCTAGAAATAGATTTTTTGAATGAAAAAATATTTGCAGAAATAAATTTTTGAAAAAAAAAATCTACCAGTGATACATATTTGAAGGAAAAATATTTCTAGAAATAGATTTTTTGAAGGAAAAATGTTTCTAGAAATAAATTTTTGAAAAAAAAATTACAACGGTAAAAAATTTGTCGGCATTAAATACCATATTGAGGTTGATATGCTGTAAAACAAAATCAAAACAAACAAATATTTAGGGATTTATAAATAAAACAAAATACAATTTTATACACCCAAGTGTTAAGCTTATCCTCATGTTAAAGAAAACTCTTCATCACACATTTTCACCAGACGGTGAAAGACATAAGTAGTTATGTTTTCAAAAATGCGTAATTGGGGCAGTGTGTCTTTTCGAAACATATCTCACCTAAATGTTTTTTTGGAATATTCCGAGCGTTTATAAAAAGTTCGCCAGAACCCCGTTCACCTCTTCGTCTCCGTACAGTTTCTTGCTTTCTTTTTACGATTTATAGTGACGCGAAGACAGCAAATGGCGGCTTTCTCCATGAATAACATGACGAGTCCGTAACTGATAAGAGGCACCGTCGTAATCGTTTCTTCTATGCTGTCTGCGAAAAACCATTTATCAGTACAATGAAAGGATCTGTTGATTGCCGGTTATCGTGCTATATGGCGTGCTTACCACTGCTCTTACGTCGGACAGGCTTCTACATTGGTCTCTCGTAGACATTTACGAGGTCATCGAGCTTTGTTATTTCCCTGAAGTCTGGGGAACAAAATTGCCTTAGGGAAACACAGTGAATTATAGGCATTGACAATAGCTTTAATTGGAGTGTGCGTGCGTGCATGTGTATCCATGCGTGTGTGTATGCATGCGTGTGTGTATGCAGGCGTGTGTGTATGCATGCGTGTGTGTATGCATGCATGCGTGTGAAATGAAGATAACTTAATAAAAAAAACTGATATTCATCTGCTATGTGCCGCGTCCCTTCAGAACAAAGGCGATAATGACCCTCCACAACTTCCTAACCGTTGTAGTTCTTAATATTTGTCTTGTTACTCTCACACACAGTACGAAAACTTCGTTAGTTATGTTAATTACTGTTTTCTCTGCCCCCAACCCTTGACTTTATTATTTCCTCTGAGTATCAAAATCTCCGAGCCTTTTTTCCTCGTTATGGGTCCAAAAAGTTTCAACTATCCCTTTATTATTTTAAGTATAATTATTGATTTGTTTGCGTTTTCGTTAAAACTTTATTGTTGCTCAGCAATTTTTCTGTAGACCCACATCTATGTTGCCTCCGGCATCCTATTTCCTCTTTACTGGGCGAGGTGATTATCTCAAGGACATTGTTACTGCTACTTTTATTTCTCGACTCTGTTGTCAATAAACTCAATGACTTAAGTTCTCAGATTATTTATAGAAACAAGTGATGGGTTTATGCCTTTTCCAAGAGACTTGCATTCGATTACCTGTTTCGTTCCGTGGTCAGAAAGTTGCACAAACCGTAAATCAAACCACATCTTAGCCCGGATTTAATCTCTCGGTGTAAGCGGCGCAATGATATATTTAATTTACTACAGGAGCTAAAAGGAGGTCTGCTAACACGTACACTACGATTGGTCATTACAGCAGTGCTTAAGAAGATTCGCTCTATGGTTGAAACATAGATAGATAGATAGATAGATAGATAGATAGATAGATAGATAGATAGATAATGAAAACAATGACATATATGGATAGATAGATAGATAGATAGATAGATAGATAGATAGATAGATAGATAGATAGATAGATAGATAGATAGATAGATGTGAGTCTCTGTTTTACATATACGATACTCAAACAGGATTACTCATATACATTTATAAGTTTGTTTGGAAAAGAGTCAAGCTATTATAGGTTAGAACTGACAGCTGCTAGTAATAGTCGCAGAGCAAAATTCTTGACGACCTTTCAATAGTCTTTCTCTCAATTACAGATTTCATTTTAAAAGCTAGCAAACCGTCACAATCTGATATCAGGCTAAATTCAGGCACTCTTTCTGATTTCTGATTTCGCAGACAGGATGTGAAAAAAGAAAAAAAGTTCATTGGTTTAACAAACGTGTTGGAAGAATCGAAAAATCTATTTTTGGAATTTGCAGAGGGGCAAGTAGATTAACCGGTACAGAAGAATTATTTTGTAAGGTTCCGTGACGAGCACATCGTTATGAATAATCAAGAGTGGTCTCCCTTTGATTTGTTACTCTCCTCTTTTAGAGAGCTATTCCCGGCGAATGCTTTTAGCTAATATTCAATTTAATTAATAAATGTTTAGTGATCTCCCGTAGATGGAATATATGAGCAACGAGGAAGATTTAGCGAAAAGTCGAATTAAAAGGACATTAGTAATTAGAACCTAAAATTTATAGGAAACATAAGTACTTGAAGAATTTGACAGGGTATACGGAAGAAACGTAATGAATTTGTGTCTATGGATGGCAGAAAAAAGAATCAGGGTGTCAAGTGGGACAAACATTGAGCTAGAAAGGAAATGACGTAGAGGCAAAGGAAATGACGTAGAAGAGAACAATGATTGGTTTCAATGGTCCTTTTTTTCTCTTTTTCGGATGTCTTCATCCATTTTTACGTCGAATTTTCATGGGGGATTGTTAGAATTGTCAAAAATAAAATCGCATTTGTTAATGAAAAGAATGATCGTTATTACTAATGAAAAAAAATATGGTCTTGCCTCCCGAATGAACGAGGAGTAGAATTGAGAGAGCCCAGTGGAAACCGCTGTTTATTAGAAGTTTATAACGGTAAATAATGTCGGGAAAAATGAATGTTTATTGATATCGCTTGTGCATTAGAAGACCTACAAAATCTTTAATATTAAACTTTTTTTATTACCACTCGATTCGAGAGGATCCTTGAAAAAAATTCCTTAATTTCTTTTTGATAGAATTTTAAGTTCTAATAAAATATGGCTTACAGCCCTATCACCTTGAAGTTTTGGTTCGCTTACGATCAGTGAAGTTAAGCAACGGAAAACCTGCTCAGTACCTAGACGGGTGACCGCTTGGTAATACCAGGTGTTGTAAGTTTCGACAAGTGGTTGGCGTAATGGATAACGGACCAGGATTAGAAATCAGAGAGACGAGTTCCAATTCCAGTCGGGTTCGGTATATTCCCTTACTCGCAAATACTATTGGGAAAGGTATGAATCGACTTCTTTTCCCCGCTGCTATGGGTTAATTAGTAATACATATATTAGTAAATCATTATCTCCCCAAAATTGTTACAACGTAGAAATATTTTTTGGCTTTAAACAACCTGAAATAGGTCGATAAGCCGTAAAAACAAATCAATTTAGTAAAAATGCCAACAACCAAAAACAATGACAATATCTAAACCAACACTCCTCCCATAAGGATTTGATTATCAGTTAGTGAAATGTTATAAATTTCATTTATTTCTCTTAATAATGTCCGACATCTCATTTTCCGAGCATGCTAAATTACTATGGCATTTGGCCAATCCCTGCTGCAGACGACTGCTCAGGAACATTTGTTTTTTCAACACCAACAGAGCCCAAAATGTAGTTTATACTGCATCTATTTTGAGCGGAGCATAGTTAAAAGTACTGGGAGAGGCCGCATAATCTGGTGTGATCAACAATTTGAGCAAGGTCGCTACACTCAAACCTTAGATTCTGAACAGCACTGTCTTCACAATTTCACTCGCAAGACTCAGATCAAGCCGTGGTATGGTTTTCAGTAGATTCCCACTGATTCTGCCAACAGGCGTCATCTCCCCACGCTGATAAGATCAAAATTGACCTTCTTGACAAATCGTCTTTGATGGGATTCAAACATGGCGTCAATTTAATTCTTATAGTAGTAAGGGTAAATAGTTGCAGCTGATCATTATAGTTCAAACGAGAGAAAACAAGGATTTATGTAAAAGAGACAGAATTTGATCAAAATTTGACCAAAAGAATGTTTCATTCTATAAAAAAAACAGCTAACAATCATTTTGATATATTATACAGCACTAAAATATCCTTACCAACAATGGAAGTTACCATTCCAAAATGGCATCTACGAAAAAGTTTGTCTAAAAATTCATATTCTGTGCGACCGACTTTAACTTCTATTACATCTTGTCATGTCACTTTACGTCATATCACCCTGTAAGGATCTTAGATACACCACATGTACTGCAGCTATAACAATAGTGCTGTGTCACAGACAACCTAACATGACAGATTTCACCAATCTTCTGTTTAATTTTAAAATTCAGATTTTCCTTCTCTTAGACTGGTTACCTCCTCGAAGAAAAAAAAACAGGTCAGCACTGTTATTTAAGCCATAGCTCGATCGGGTAGAAGATATGAATTCACGCCTTTTCTATGTATATTTATGCGAAAGTGAACGAATCACACTCGACTAGAATTTAAACGAACAGCCCAGTGGATTAAATCTTTGATTAGTGAATTTGGTGACATAGGAATTATGAGTTAGAGTATACTTGGAGTCAGTTGTGATAGTGTGAGCAGTAACTGGACAGAAGCAAAAATAAGAACAAAACGAAATAAACCTAAATATAGGCAGTGGAACGAGAACAGTCTACAGCCGGTAGATTAAATAAAGGGTTCAGTTCAATATTCTCTTTAAGTTACCCGGGTCGGCGTACACCTGATGAAGATCAGATGGCACAACGACCGAAATGTTGTGATAACAGCAACAAAGATGAGGACAATAATCCGAATTAAAATAGTAATTACACGTCGTATTGATGAAATTGAATTCATTAGATCTTGAAAATCAGTCACTGGCCTGATTTTCCACTTTGAAAGTATGCACTATTTCGAATGTCTCTTGTTAGATGGAAGTCGTTTTGCGAATTTTCCATGAAGTCATTTTGCGAATTTTCCATGAAGTCATTTTTCTAATTTTCGAAAAGTCACCATAATACCTCAAGTCTCTATGTCGTTCAATCTAGTTCCCATATGTACAATTTGTCTCTACGGGCTGGGGGATAAAAATAACAACATTAAAAATGAAAGAAGAAAGATCGTCAAAAGAATTTCCATGAAAATATTTATAGAAAAAGCACAGGGACGCTACGTTACAGGGGTGAGTAAGTGATTGAAGCCGAGATGCCAAGTCAGGATCGATAATATTACAGATTGTTTTGGAGGTATTGTCAAGAATAAATACGTAGCAGAAGCACCAAAACAGTTCTTTTTTAAGGAATAGAGTTGTACTCATTTATAGTCGATAATATAATTAAGAGTATGTTCTTTGAAATAGTATCTTTTCCAAACTGTCCTGATATTTGAAAGTTAAATAGTTGCTCTTTGTAGACCCTTCTCTGGCCATCACCAAAGTTTCAAATGATTTATCGCTTGTCAGGAAACCGAGAAACATTATGGCATTCTTTCCATTTTGCCTCTACATCCGCCAACAACCTGTCAAATTCCGCACCAACTCATATATTTCTTTTTATCTAACACGTCCGTCTTCTCCGTATCTAACCCTAGGGCTTTCAAATATTGGACAGAATTGCAATCTTATTTTTCCTTTCAATTACTGGACTCTTTCTGAGGGTCACGTATAGTTGACAGACTTCTTATATAACATCCTTTTGAAATAAACTCCGGCCAGATAATGTTGTGGTTGCTGTTGTTATTTTCGAGTTTTAACTTTATTTTTTCAACTTCTGAATAATACCGACTATATATGTCTACGGATTAGTTAACCATAAACCCTGGGTTTCTGGTTCCTTCTAAAGTCTACTTCAACTCTATACTTCTAATATCTCCACCCAAAACGTTAACTTTTATTTACTATTGATATACTTATTTTCTTGGTCTTTCCTCAAGAGTAGATAGGTTCGACTATCGTCGCGTTCACACTGCATCCCGGCCTTTTCAACAGGATTGGAGACTTAGCACTTGTTTCCTGTTCCTTCCAAAGACTTTTCCTTCTCTTTCACTTCCGGTGGCACCTTGCGTCTTGGGCGGGGGCATTATCCTCTTGCTTGGGACAGTCTCTCTTACGCTGTAACCCTCTACCTCGAGTAGCTATTGGGCCTTGTGCAGGGTAAACGTCAATGTAAAATATATAACTATTTCTGTTATAGACATTATCATAGACTGATTGCAAATTAATGGGGTCAGATTGATTGTAATGTAGAGGTTTCAGAAAACTTTTACTTATTTTCTGCCCATTATTATTTATTTTGATGTGTTTTTTTCTTCTTTAGAATGTATTCGAATATATTTAAAAAAATAGCTTCTTTATATTCTGAAAAAAAAAATTCTTTGTATATAATATATAAAACGTATGTTGTCATGTATGTCGGCAACTCATTCAAAAATGTCTGACCTCTTATCTGTATACAAAAAAGAATATATAATAGGCTTTATGAATTTAAGCGGAGTACTAGATTGCCAATATGATTTTATCATTTTACATTTGAAATGACTACATGTCACCGTAAGTTCGATGATAACAGTTTCTTCTATCGCACTTTTCACTTATGGAACTTTGTTCCAAGTTCCTAGTCAAGGTTTATCTTCTAAAATTAAATGCAATGTCAATCACTATCTTCTATCTTCTTAATCTTTGTTTTTTATTGTCCTGTCTCCTTAAAAGTGATTTTTATCATAATCTCTAACGCTCAGAAACTTCTTGCATTTTTGTGGCTTGACTCTTTTGCTTGGGGTAAAATGATTAAAATTTTTTTAAAAATCTCAATCTTTTCTTTACATTACGATCACCATCATCATCACCATCATCATCATCATCCTCCCTTTGACTTTTGTAATCGTAGGGCGGAACCGACTGCAGAAGCTACTGTAACTCTTTTCCCCAATGGTCAGTCAACGGCAGCCATCAGCAATTCGGCTGTAGTCATACCTGTCCATTGTTTGACATTGTCCAACTTAGAAAATTATGGGTGTTCGTTTTTTGTGTATGTTTTCCTTTCTTTTTATACATTCATCGATATATTTTAAAACTCAGCATGTAATTTATTTTTTTTATTATGTATTATTACTTTTATTTTTTATTCTAAATAATACATCGAGTGAATGATGAATAAAAGCGATTTTATGCCATTATACTGTATGAATTTAATGAGTGTCATTACAATGCTGATGACAAACGCCATCGGAAGCAATACTTTGAGGGATGGATTGAGCGCTAGAAAAAACTAGAAGTTGTTGCTTCTAAAAAATATCGCGTCTGGAAATCTGGAACACTAAGATGAACCATTCCTTAGACGCTCGTTGTTTGTTTTTTTTTCAATAATGAAGAATTCCGAGCAGTTATAAAGTTTCATTCAAATTGAACACTCGGAATAGACGACCTCCGCTGGCTTTCCGAATCCAGTGGAGCCCTTTTTTATCATAGGAGGATAACTACTCTTTGGAAATCCTTTGTTAATATCACACCGTTTTCATTTTTTTTAATAAGATACACATATCTTTTGCTCAAAAACATTTCCCACTCAATATTCTGTAAAAAAAAAATACTCTCCGAAAGACTTTCCTCGCCATCTGGAGTAATCGATCGTCAAACTACTAGCGCAGGGTTATATTACATCAAATGCTCTAATCAATTTGGTCAGCCATGGTGTCCATAGGGAGGGATAACTCAAGAGCTCATATTTCGACCAGAAAATGAATAAACGAATGAACACAGTTTACAAGTCATTATGCTTCATGACTCAACCACTGTACTGCCAAAACCAGTTACGTCAAAATACCTAAGGAGCCTGGGGTCGGCTCCTGTATGAATCTTACACTATTGGTTCCAAAAGTTTACTTTGGGCCATCTGGATCACCAAGATCAGTCTGGTGATGAATACAAGTGGTCATTGAAAAACAAAGTTCGAAATTCAAGTCACTTGAAGAAGACCGGGGTGTACAACGGCCGAAACGTTCAAAATATGACAATAAAGATGAGGTCAACAGTCCGAACAATGCAAATAATGTAAATAATTAGAATACCTCATCTCAGAAAAAGAGAGAGATATCGTTATAACGTTTATAATTTTCTGGTTCAAAACAATCAATTCTTTTGTTTCAACCTGTTATTTGATTCGCCATAAGTTAGCAGAAATTCAATTATTTCACAATGTATTTACAGAGATAAATGTTACAAAAAAGTACTGATCAACAGAGAATGATCGGTTAACATCGTATCAACTGGGGTTAAATAGTCTGTGTCGGATTCGTTGTATTGAGTTACATTTTATTTATTTATTTATTTTTTTAAATTTAGCATTCAACAATATTTGTCTCAAAGATATTAACGGAAAATATATCACAATTTTGATGCGTTCTATACACGACATATTTTGATAATAAATAGAAAAATGCGAGACAATGTATTATCATTTTGTTCTCTGGCAGAGAAATTCAGTATTAGTGTTTTTCTTTTAGACATATATACGCATGTATAACGTTTGCGGAAGAACACACAAATTTCATTTTTTTAACAGCTGCAGTAGAAAAATTTAATTATAATATAATTTTGTATGTTTACTCCGTCAATAAGTTTGAACGTTCATTAGCGCCTGCCATCAGATAAATAATGAACCATCCCGATTTGATTGCAAGAAAAGGTTAAAGGAAAAGATATATCAGAGACGCTTTTTATATTTCAGGGAGAAAAAAAACGTACATAATTATAAGAAAGAAAGAACAGATAGATATGATGATAACGCTCACATGTGTTTAACATCTGCTTCAGTGAAATATATAACTATTTTGCAGTTTCAGCTTCTTCATATGTTTGTATGACTGACGGTCATTATTTACATTCTTCGGACTATTGTCCTCAACTTTGTCGCCATATTTATTACAACGTTTCGGCCATTCAGTATCTGTCTATATTTCTGAGATGAGGTATTATGTACACTATTTACATTATTCGAACTATTGTCCTCATCTGTGTCGCCATATTTATTACAACGTTTCGGCCTTTCAGTATCTGTCTATATTTCTGAGTTGAGGTATTATGTACACTATTTACATTATTCGAACTATTGTCCTCATCTGTGTCGCCATATTTATTACAACGTTTCGGCTCTTCAGTATCTGTCAATATTTCTGAGATGAGGTATTATGTACATTATTTACATTATTCGGACTATTGTCCTCATCTTTGTCGCCATAATTATTACAACGTTTCAGCCGAGCAGTAGCTGTCTATATTTCTGAGATAAAGTATTATGTATACTATTTATATTATTCAGACTATTGTCTTCATCTTTGTCGCCATATTTATTACAACGTTTCATCAGGTGGTTGGAATGTCGAACTGAACTCTTTATTTCGCTCATTGGGGGAGACTGTTCTGTTTTCACGTGCCATGATTAATGGATGTCAGTTCTCAGTTATCTTCTGTTAATTTCGCTCTGAAAATTCTCATCCGAATAGCTATTTTTCAAACATGTCTTGTATGCATTGTCAACTCAGAAATGTCTGAACTGACAATACCAACACAGGACTTGTTGGCTGAATTGCTGTTCTGACGAGGTAAATTTCGATTTCGATTTTATGTAATTTATATGCTCTGTTATAAAATACATTGAGCTCTTTTTGTGGATCAGTTTTAATATTTTATATTTTTAGGATTCACTTGGATTATATAGCAAGGGATTATTACCCACGCACACACATACACACACACATGCATACACACGCACACACACACACACACACATATATATATATATATATATATATATATATATATATATATATATATATATATATATATATATACACCTGCGGATATATATATATATAAATACATGTACACACACACTGCTTAAAATTTACTGTATGAAATTGCTTATATTAATAGAAAATAATCGAAAACATTTTTAAGCCATTCCCCATAAGAACTAGACTTTATTTTGCTTTTTATAATTTTTAAACAAATTATGGCTTTTTCTTTTGTTTATTATTTGGTAAACAATTTGACTAATTTTAATGTGACAGAAAAAATAATAAAAACAATCCCCAAATTATCAAACTCTCCGAAGTCACGTATTCTTGACAAACTTCTCAGATAAAATTCATCTGAAATAAGATTTAAATAAATACTGTCAACTTAATAACAATGCTGACTACATTTGTCCGTATTTCTACTCTAAAATATTACACCATCTGGTATGCATGAGAAACTGAACCGGTGAGTCGAACAATTTCAAAGATATGCAGGCAACGAAAATTAATCCTGAGAAGAACATTGCAGATTGGTGGACGCAAATGTATGTAACATCGTCGCAGTCCATAAAATATGAAACAGGATTTTAATTGTGATCTTCCAATTTTTATTTAATATTGACCAAAGATAAACTATTGATTTATTCCAATCAAAGCAAAAATATGTTGATGCATACCGTCGATAGTATCGAATATGACCAGATTAGGATAGCAAACACGACGTAATCAAATTGAAAGTTCTTCAGTGTTGATAGAATAAAATAATTAATCTTACGCCCCAGTATGATGAATGGTATAAATCATCTTGCTGTTTTCCTTCAGGGCGTTGGCAATCATGACTCTCCACAATTTCCTGTCCTTTGTAGCTTGTAATAAATTTTGTCTTTTTGCTATCTCTTCTAAACATTGCTAGACTGTCCATTTACTCAAGCTCTATGGGGTGAGTGGTGTTTTGTTTTCTTGTCCCTCTTGCCTTCAATCTGTCCTGTCAGTATCAAATTTCCCAGCAAATATCTGTCTATATTTCTGAGATGAGGTATTATGTACACCATTTACATTATTCGGACTATTGTCCTCATCTTTGTCGCCATATTTATCACTGTTCAGTATCTGTCTATATTTCTGAGATGAGGTATTATGTACACTATTTACATTATTCGGACTATTGTCCTCATCTTTGTCGCCATATTTATTACAACGTTTCAGCCTTTTAGTATCTGTGTATATTTCTGAGATGAGGTATTATGTACATTATTTACATTATTCGGACTATTGTCATCACCTTTGTCGCCATATTTATTACAACGTTTCGGCCGTTGTACGCTCCGGCCTTCTTCAGGTAGTTGGAATGTCGAACTTAACCCTTTATTTCGCTCCCTGGGGTAGCCTGTTCTAGTTCCACGTGTCATGTTTAATCAGTGTCAGTTATCAGTTATCTCCTGTTAGCGAAATAAAGGGTTCACTTTGTGCTACCTTCCAGCAACTCCTGCAGCCGCATTGGCACCAAACTGTATTTATCCTCTCCTTTGGACTCTGCTAGCAAGGCCAAGAGGGAGAACTAGACGTCTGGGTAGTCCTAGTTCTCCAGATATCCCGCCCAGGCTCGAGACGGACAGAAGCCGACGACAATTTGTTTCAGTTCAGATTAAACCAGCAATTATTTTCTCAAATAACGTTTCAGGAAAGTATATTTTATATATTTTTAAAGATTTTTGAATAAAGGAAATTATGTTAACAGATTTGTCAATATGGACGATTTCACTGATTTTACCGCTAATCAGAAAAATAATTTCAATCCATTTAAATTCGGTTTTATAAGCATAAGTCTTCCTTTTTGGTTTGTCTTTACCCCCATGTTTATTCCATGGTATTACCAGCATGCTTCTGTAGAACTATTTTCTCTTGCTTCATGCCACTTTTTCATCTTTGAGGTGATTGTCCAACGCTCACTGCTATATCGGACTGAGATTACATAACAGTTCAGTACTCTTTTCATTGTTTCTCGCGAAAGTTTCCTGTTACTTAATTCTTTGCTTAGTTTTTGAAACGCATCTTTTGCCATGTCTCCAATGCGCTTTCGCTTACGGATTGTCACACTTTCCGTCCTCTGTTAAAACACTTCACAGATATTTAAATTGTGGGACTTTCTTGCCACACATATAAAATGAATAAATTTAGGAACCATAAATTAATAACATTCCCTAGATTTCATCGGATAACCCATTAGCAATATATCTCTAGATAAGCGAAGGACATGTGAAAGTAGATGATATCGCATCGGTTATAAAGTCATAACAAAAAAAGGATTTAGATATGAAATCAGTTATAAATATTTATGTGGGATTGACTGATGCAAAAGGAATGTTTTTTTAATGGTTTTTCTTTTTTGTTTGTTTGTTTGTTTTATCTTTGGTAATGTTAGACAAGAAATATCAAAGTGTGAAGTCCAGTCGCTGGCAATAATCGCAGATTTTGTCCACGATCTTTCATGTACAAATCTCAAGCTGATCAAATGTTATGTATGACAGGGAGATGTGGTGACCTTTTCGGCTTGTTAACATTAACCATAATCATATCTAAAGTGGAATGACCCGAAAATAATATGCTTTCACTGAGTAATTCCAAATCAACACTTTCAGATACATACACACGCACACACATGGGCACACACACACACACAAACACACACACATATATATATATATATATATATATATATATATATATATATATATATATATATATAGGATTTGACCCTTTTGAAGCCCTTTATTCTGCATTCAACATCATCACTTGTTAAGACACCAGATTGAAACAAAATAGCTATTTTTGAAGTGATTTTTTTATGTTATGAGCTTGAATTCTGAACGATTGTTTTCGCCTCGATTTCATTGTCTCGGGCCTTTCTTTTTTTTATTCCTCATTCTTCCTTGGGGATTGGTTTGTTCAATCACAAGCCGAAATACCTAAGGTTTTTCCAAACGAGTACTACTATATATATATATATATATATATATATATATATATATATATATATATATATATAGTCATCTACCATATTGAAACCCGATTGATTTGACATCAGTCAGATATAACTTACCCTTAGATATCATCGTCGCACGGCAGGAAAGGAAGGGAATTTTAATATTTTCTCTATACTAAATGCGCCAGCGACTCGGATGAACTCATTTCATACTTGATGAGTAGTGCTCAATAGCACTAAGAGCCTCTGTTTTTAAAATACACTTTCCCTAGAGAGCTCAACTGGATTTCCGGGAGCATATAGTCATCCACAGACAGACTGTTTCGCAGTATCACAGCTCCTCAGTGTGGCTAGAATCCGATTGAATCAAGTAGGGATCGAAACCGGGATATATATATATATATATATATATATATATATATATATATATTCTGTGTGTATATGTGTGTGTTAATATCGATGTATTTGCGTTATTCGAAGAATTACACCGGTTGTTTGCGTTTTGTTACCAAATCTATCTAGCTGTCTGTCTCCACATCTACTTAATTCATATATCCATATTTGTAGATGTATATTTTTGCTTCTGCATATATATATATATATATATATATATATATATATATATATATATAAATATATGTATGGACATTTATAAAGTTGGACATACGGCCGTCACAGTCTGCTTTATGCTTAAACGCAATCGATGTTTAAGCATGAAATAGCCTCTCGCCATTGGATGTTGATCCTTATGTCCACTTTTATATTTACATACGCTCTATCCGCCATATCGTGCACTTTAACTCATAAATATATCATGCCATTAAACTATATTTTTTATTATATATATGAAGAAATATAGTTTTAAGGTTTGCTATATTTATGGAAATAAAGTGCCCAATGTCATAGGTAGAGCGTATGTAAATATATACATAAAAGTGTACATAGAAGTCAACACTCAGAGGCCGCGAGTCTGACGATTGCGTCTTGCATGAAACATCCTGTCGCCTCTGAGTGTTGACTTCTGTGTTCAATTATATATATATATATATATATATATATATATATATATATATATATATATATATATATATATATATATATATATATATATATATATATATATATATATATATATATATATATATATTCGAACCGTACTTGTGACGATCTTCGTGGTAAAATTATGAATGATAGACGGTGCTTCCCCTGCCAAGAGACACGCAGGTTCGAATCCTGCTAGAAGACACTTTCTATTTATTAAGTTTCCTCGACTATGCAGGCGGTTAGACGATATAAATACCGTTTAAAATCAACGGAGCACCGTCTTAAATTCTGCTATACATTAAAAATAAACTTTGAAAAAATATACATACACACATACACACACACACACACATATATATATATATATATATATATATATATATATATATATATATATATATATATATATATATAGTGGGAGGGAAACAAATTCGTATTATTTTAATGTATTTCCAACTAATGAATAAACATAATTTTCATATAATTAACGGTACACAGATGCATAATAACTAAATATGAATAGAAAACAGAAGAAAACTTGATTTAATAGAAATAAATCCCATTTATCCATTAAACGGTGAAAAAAGTATTCGTACATTACAAATGCCAGATATTAAAAATTTTGAATTTTTTAATACTCTAGATTTTTCAAGTGGAATATTCTAGAATCTTCCAATAATGTATTCGTAGTTATTTTTAGTCTAAAAATACAAACAGAACATTCTGTAATTGATACTCGTGCAAGAAGGTTATCATCATGGCAAGAGGTAAAGAACTGGCAAATTCGCAAAAAAAAAAAACTGATTTATTAAGAGCTACAAAGGTCAGGAAATTGTTCCATGGTCGACAACGTCCTGAAGGAACTCGGCACATAGAAGAAGATTGGACTTCTTTCAGATTTCCTTAAATTCCCTGTAACGGAACTAAAAAAGAAAAACATTCATAACTCCAGCACCCTATACATTCCTCAGTCCCTCTTGTCATCAGTATAATTTGTGGGGGAAACCAAATATACGTCCACTGATGCATAATAACTAAATATGCATAGAAAACGGTAAAATTCCAGTCTAATAGAAATGAATCCCATTCATCGATTTTTCTAAAATTGTTTTCCTGTATTTATACATCGTTTTCATATACAGATCAAATACAGTAGATGCGTCCGTTTTAATTTCCAAGAAATCACCTATTATTGGTGCATTTGCTTGTCTTTTACAAGAATTTTTAAAGTAAGGCTCTAAGACGTATAGATGACATTCTTTTATTATATCCTACTCAAAGCATTTGGAGGCACGGTGGGGTAATTTATATCGGCTTGCATTGAGGAATCGGAGATCCGAGTTCGAATTCCATTCGAATCCATTACATTCACTTACGTGCTAATACCCTTGGGTAAATAGCAGGACACACTGGTTTCTATAGCCTTGGATGGCAACTGGTCTGAGAGAAGGACAAGTCTGAATTCAAAACCTGGAGTGAAGCCCCTAAGGCGAATGGACGGCACTTTGTGCTACCTTCCGGCAACTCCTGCAGCCGCATTGGTACCAAACTGTATTGGTTTATCCTCTCCTTTGGAGTGCTAGTAAGGCCAAGAGGGGGAACTAGACGTCTGGGCAGCCCTAGTTCTCCATATATCCCGCCCTGGCTCGTAGTGCACCACGCTACTCCATCGTCTCTCGAGACAGACGGATGCCGACGACTCAAAGTATTCTACCCAGCATCCTCAGAAAATGAAACACAAAATAGATAAAGAACATAAATAAATTGACTAATCATTTAAACTTCACAGCCCACAACATTTCAACGTTAAAAAACTAGCTTCCATAATCCCCAAATAAAAAAAACGAACTAGACACCACCGACAACACTTCTAACAACAAGACACAATTATAACCTACCCTCTAACACACTTTCTTCAAAAATTGTAAATAAATTAGTTATCGCTAATACTCTAATATTTACCACCACACCCAAGACAATTGGAGATATAATTAGGAAGAAAAATAAATCCAATACCAACTCAGATATAAATACTTATCAAATAAATCCCTTTCAATGTAAAAGTATTTATATCGGAGAGGCATCACGAGACCTAAAATCTCGTATGCACAAACATAAAAGGGATTTACGCTTAGGTAGCCATTAAAATTCGCTTTTAATAAACAGGAACAAACCTAGCCATAGCTTTGATGTTACAAATGTCACCCTAACTGACAAAGGACAAAATTATTACTTCGAAAGATTACTAATAACAATATTATCTTCTATAAACATGCGTTAAAAACATTTTAATACATCACGAACCTTTTTTAAAGTTCATGACGTATGTTTATCTAAAACAAACGGTATGTGGGTAAAAACGTTCCCAAATCATCATGCGAAAAACCACTAGACACAATGTCTACAAGACATATACACATACACACATAAGAATATGCATTATCATCAGATTACCGTACAGCGTAGCTAGTATCATTATGCACTTACATACATCAAACAATATTTACGGTTTTTCAGTTAGGCTTCAGAACCGTTAATTTCTTGGAGCTTCGAAAGGATGTGTCGTCTCTCCTTGATTTCGCAATGCTACAAATTATAGTAAGGTTAGTTTAACAAGTCGAATGTACTTGAAACCTGACTAACCAATGAAAATCAAACAACGCAGAAGTAAAACTACCAGAATTTATTTCTGGTTTTTCTCCTTATGTCATAGTCTGCTGAAGATTTAGTAATAGTGAAACATGTTAGATTCATAAGTGTATCATTTTTTTCTTTATCTTACCACACACAATACTTATATTTAAAAGAGACACACTATTTTTTTAAGTTTAAACAGTGTGTATTACGCTTATCGATCTGCAGATTCGATCTTAATAAAGTAAATGTGTTCTTCGACAAGAATCAATTCTGCTTCCCACTTTATAGAAAAAAAGCGACATTTTGTTATGATATGTATTACTTGTCGTCCACGAAGCCCATTACTTGTTACTATATTCTAATTGTATCTTTTATCTGTATGCATGCGCGTGTATGTAGTAACAGAAGCCTGTTTTCCCAGGCTTTAAAAGAAACTTATAATTGCTCTTAACATTTGAAATCTGTGAGAGCCTCTAAAAGTTGAACTGAAATTTTAATTACCTGCCGGAAAACAAAGGAAAACAATGGAAATATCGAAATTATTAATTTTGATATTTTATTCCCACTAAAATCTTTAGTGTCCTATTAATTCATTTGGAAAGACCACTTTACGTTTCTCAAGTTAATTCTGAAAGCAATTTTCGGCAAGCGTGAATATGTATATGTCCGTCCTACTTTATAAAACACACAAACATATATACATACATACATACTGTATCGGTCTCTGTAGCCGAGAGATAAAAACTAGTTGTATCAAAACGGTACTATCTCCCACAATGGGGGACGCTGCTTCGATCCTAGGAGGGTGCATTTTCCTTGCTGAGATTTCTCGAAAGCAAAGAACGATAGAAGTAATACACACTATTCAAAGTAAAAGTAAAAATGGGCGTCTATTTCAAATGTTTTATAAATTTGTATTTGATTTTTGTATGAATAATTCATGAATTTGTAAATTAATTGCACCTTTATTGAAATTAAAATAACTGATCCAAATGCAACTTTCGGATAATAAGTGCGTCATTACTGTAACTATTGAACAATATAGTTCATGCCACTTTGATGGAAAATTTACCAGTAAAAAAGAATTTTCTTATCACTATATTTATACATAAACGCACAACCTTAAAATTTAAATTCAAACTCAGCGTTGCGACTGCACGTTCCAAGACAATAACACATTTCTCATAGCATTTTTCGGATTACAACTCTATTTTCGTTGTCCACTTATTACTGAGAGTAAAAACAAGAACAAAATCTATTACATACCTGAGGATGTCTGTAGGAACAGACGAAAGCGTGTAAAAATAATAAGATCTTATGCAACTGAAATTTATAAAACAGGATCTTTTCATTCATAAACAGGTTCGGGGTTTTTGTATATTATTTGAATTGTTCGCGAAGATGGATTTCTCGCCATTTAAATCATTAACATTTGTATTTGTTTTTTGTATGAATAATTCATGAATATATATATATATGTATACATATATATATGCATACATATATATATGTATACATACATATATATATATATATATATATATATATATATATATATATATATATATATATATATATATGTCATTTTATACCACATATATATATGTGTGTGTCTGTGTGTGTGCGCACGCGCGGCTAAAATAAATAAACATACTGTTTAATAAATGGAACGTCTACTCAAATCCATTAGGGTATCCACTAAAAGTAAAGTCTAAGTAATAATAATAATAATACACACACACACACATATATATATATATATATATACACACAAGAGCGCGCACACACGCACGCACGCACACACATACATACATACATACATATATATATATATATATATATATATATATATTTATATATATATATATGTGTGTCTGTGTGTGTATTTATTCCGACGCGAAAAACGAGCTCGGCCAGTCGAGTTCAAATTTTAGCACAGTCTGCTGCGTTCACTCTCAGACTAATATCCATGAAAGAAAACTGAATCCACCTCTTCTCCCTTTAGCTAACGGTTAAAAAGTGCAGGGCAGAGTGGGATTAAAATTGGCTTGACAGCCGGTCTAAATAAAGCATAACTGTTAATTAGAGAAGGCAACGGCAATCTATGTTACGGTACGTCCTGAAGTGACAAGACATTAAAGTAAATCAATAGACAGGGTGCGATGGATAAATTGTCGTCTAATTGACGCAAAGGAAAAAAAAAATTGAAAATACCTGACTTTTTAACAGATATGCAAGGTGCGATGAATAAATCGGCGTCTAAATGACGCAAAAGTGAAAATAACACTGATATTTCATTTTAATAGATATATTTATAATATACCGGCGATCTTTTTGAGCTCTTCGTCACATTGTAGGAGTATCAACTGTGATTAGATATACTCTAGATGATAATGGGAAAATCACGACTATTGAAGAAGCCACTGTTAAAACAACTCCGATAAGATTGTCGGAGAATTGATAAGACTAGTTGTCCCGTATTCTTTGTGGAACACTCAATGAGAGAATAAAGGAGTGTACAGTCTTGGGACTTTTTTTTTATTTTCTATTTTTTTTATTTTCTATTTTTTTATTTTCTATTTTTTTTATTCATGGATGTTTTTTATGTTTTTTTTTTTTGTTTTGTTTTTTGTTAGAAAAAGTTTTTGTCGTCTTCTGCGTGTGTTTATTGAGCTGTCAGCCGAAATTTCTCTTTTTTTTTGCCTCGCTCATATGCCTGTTTTTTTTATCGTTTACAGATCTGTACGTCCGTCTGGCCGATGGTCCTACGCGATCTTCAGGTCGTGTGGAGGTTAGTCTGGATGGCGAAGTGTGGGGAACGATTTGTGATGACCTTTGGGATAAAGACGATGCGGATGTTGTCTGTCGGTCGCTTGGCTACGTCTGGGGAAATGTAAGTAAAACCTATTCTTTTATCAAGAAGATTTCTCCGGGGAAATGGTGTTCAATAGCATGATATATATATATATATATATATATATATATATATATATATATATATATATATATGTATACTGTATATGACTTACCCCCCTCTCTCTCTCTCACACACACACAGACACATACTCATTTTATTTTTTTATTTACTCACGGAAGCTATAAACATTAATGATGCGCAAATGGTTAATAGTTTGGTCAGAAACCACAAGCTGTTTCTGAATCTTCATAATCGTCACGTCACTGACATGCCACAAATATGTTTGACGGAGAAGAATGCAGTCAGATAAGAGTGTATATTAGTAATATGTTAGTACTCTTCTGGAGTTCCTTGTGAAGTAATACTCCTTGTAAACAACAAAGTATATGACTCTGATCAAATCATCAGAATATAAAATATATAATATAAAATTAAACGCCAGTATGTCAAGGCTTAACCTGTCCGCCTAAGAATTTCTATGGGGTCACCTCTTACACCGGGGACCCACAAATTCTATCTCTCTCTCTCTCTCTCTCTCTCACACACACACACACATCCTTTCATATTCACGGACATGCTTTTTGGTGTCATTATTGAAGAACGAGAGAAAATCGCTGTGTTGATACATATTTCATTTATTCCGAGTACTTTCAATCTAGCACAATGTCATCATCGGGGTATTGTTTAGTACAAGACAAATATTGTAGTGTTCATTTTTTTTTTTTAGTACTTATTTCGTTAAAAAATCTCCGCAAAAATACGTAGTTACCACCCCTTAAACGGTGTCAGTGATAACGCACTGACTCAGCGTTCCATACACCATACGTAAGAAATTTAACTTTCAGATGGCCACAACAATTTTGCCCTCGACAATAATGAACACGACAGTATTTGTCTTGTAATAACCAATACCCTGATGATTATATTGTGCTATGTCGAAAGTACTCGGAAATAAAAGAAATATATATCAACATGGCGATTTGCTCTCGTCCGTCAATAACGGCACCAAAAAGCGATTCCGTGAATATAAAAGGATCCATTTGAAATTAAGTACAGAACATGTCTAAATTATTCAACGAAATATGACTCTCTCTCTCTCTCTCTCTATATATATATATATATATATATATATATATATATATATATATATATATATATATGTGTGTGTGTGTGTGTGTGTGTGTTTTAACCGGCTTGTTTCGGCGAAAAACAACAGATAATTGTCAGATTTTATTGAAATTTCTGAACTTATTCACAAATGAATTAAATTATTTTAGAAATGTTTCTTTTTAGAAAATCTTGATAAAAATATTTTGTACATCTGTTAACCCCGCCTCCCACACACACCTATGGACACTTATTCACTTTTATAAAATTCCGAGAAATTATATTTTTGTAGCTCTTAATGTTTATTAGTTATAAGCACAAGTCATCGGAGAATTTAAATGCCATAAATTTAATCCATTATTTAATTAGAAATGATTTTATTTGTCTTTATGTATAAAATATATTATGGGCACATTTGTCATAAGAAAAATTAAGCGTACGATGAATAATGAATTTTTACAAGAATTAGAATAATTTATGAACTTCATGACCATTTGAAGATCACTATCAATTTGTAGCAGTCAAGTAAGATAGTTATTACATTAAATCTGTATTTACTAATCATAAATAGGAAAACCCACTACAATTCCACCAAAAACAATATTTTAAAAATAAGTTTGAGTTTTTTAATCGTCTATAAGCCTATCAATTTTTGTAAATACGGATGTCCAAACGCGACAATATTAGAAAATATGAGTGGTTCCTCTAGTAGAGTTAAAGTTTATAAGTAATTTTCTAAAATTTCTACAACAATCGTCTTCGGAAATTAGACTATAAAGCCAATAACTAAAATCCAATAAAATATCATATTGCTTAGAATACTTTCTTAATTTTTTAAAATTATTGGTTAGTATATATATATATATATATATATATATATATATATATATATATATATATATATATATATACATATACATATATACATATATATATATATATATATATATATATATATATATACATATATATATATATATATATATATATACATACATATATATATATATATATATATATATATATATATATATATATATATATATATATATATATATATATCAAAGGCATTCACGTTATATTCGTCAAGTAATTCTTGTACTTAATTACCAGATATAAGTTTTTGTCTGCGATATTTTAAACTAAAAGTACGTAATGTTTGTTTCAAATCGGATTAATTAAACATTAAATCAGCTAATCTTCGTCAGGTAAAGTTTCGGAAAAGTATATCTTATTTTTGAAATTTTTTTCTAATAAAGATAATTATGTTGTGTTGAGAGAATTTAAATATGGCTAAAATCTGCCATTTTAGCTATTAAACCGAACTCATCGCAATTAATTTAAATTTGTTTTGAAACACAGCAAAGTATTCTGCATACTGAAAATATTAAATTTAATCTATTTGCTTGAAATTAAAGCCAATGTAAAAGATTCAAGAAAGATTTTCCTTTTTTAAATATGCATTTTCAACATTAGATATCGCTTTCCTATATATATATTAAACATATATTATGAAATATATATATATATATATATATATATATATATATATATATATATATATATATATATATATATATATTAAGATATGTCTCATTAAATAATCTAGACAAGCTTTTTCTATTTTTTTAATAGGACCCTCTCATGATTCTGGACTAGTTTCTTAGTGTCCTGAAAGAAAATTACCATACTGATGAATATTCATTTTATTCTGAGTACTTTCGACATTACCACAATGTCATCATCAAAGCGTTGTTTTTTATAAGGCAAAAAATTGTTGTGTCCATCTGAAAATAATTTTTTTTAGTGTGAAGTGAAAAATACTAAGGTTATGCACTGTATTTTTTTATTTTATCATGTAAACATTCGTGCAAGCGTCAAGGGAGGTAACTAAGTTATTGAAATTCCTAAATATTTTCAAAAAATATTTCAATGTATGCGAGGATACTATTAAAAAAATAAATGGACAAACTCTAACTTATTTAATGAGACATGTCTTAATGAAAACATGGTGCCAAAATATACGCATTATATATATATATATATACATATATATATATATATATATATATATATATATATATATATATATGTAATGAAAAACAAACCACTTTAAGGTACCATTACGATAATTTATTTCACCTAAATCCTTTTTTAAGGATTCAGGATCATCAGGTAAAACTTCCAACAACGAATTGAGAGGAAAAATGGGATTAGAAATCGGTGGGTAGTGTAATTTTTGTAATTTAATAGAGGGGGTTGAGAGTGGCAGTTAAACAGACAATATAAAGTATAGGGAGGGGTCAATTTTATATCTCTCTTAAGTATGTTTTATATTGGAGTAGGAGGAGTGACAGAACCTTGACCTATTTAGATGGTTGACAAAACGGAAATGAATTGTAGAAAATGTATACAAGTGAGTCTTATGATAAAGAGAGAGATAGAGGGGGAAAAGAGATGGAGTTGTTATAATTTTGTTTTAACAAAATTATGTAAAAGACAGTTTACAATGTTTGATAGAAAATTCGATGTCTGAAAAAAATTTTGTTATTAACTTAAATCTTTAATTTTTTAAGTAAATAGTTTCGGGACTAAATATAACTATTATTGTAATAAACATATTTATCTAGGACATAAAGAAATATTTAAAATTTTAATAATTTATTCACCCGACTAATTGTATTTCCACAATATATAAAGAAAAAACAGTAATAATAACATCTATTTTAATATTTAAAATTAATTTATGAATGTAATTTTTATTTATTATATTGATAAACTAAATTAAAGATTAGGTTTCATTATTTAATAGTATTTGAGGGTAATATTAATTTTCATTTATTCATATATGTCTCACAAATGTATTCATGTGAATCCCTACATACATACGATCATTAACAAGTCCAAAACACACATAGAAATACATGAGATAATTTACACAAAAATTCATTTATCCTTGTACATAAACTATATATACATTTTACAATCTTTATCTATATTTTAAGATTTGAAATATATATAGATTTTAGTTTGATTCCATAGTTAAAATTTAATTTTAGGTGATTTCGGAAGTGTCTCATTTTAAAGGAATTTAGCTAATATTATTACTATTATTAATAGTTAAAGAATGGTATATTTACCAGATTTTGTTCCAAAATATAGAATACTCTTTGTGTATGTGCGCGAAGGAATGAGTGTGTGCACACGTGTATGTGTGAAGCTATAGTTTTATAACATCTGTATTGCATATGGATTTATTATATGAGTTATCTTATTTGAACTCAGTATGTATGTTTTTAAGCACAAAATAGTATTAAAATAACGTATTTTCATGATTTCTCTATTACATTTCGTTCATTTATATATATATATATATATATATATATATATATATATATATATATATATATATATATATATATATAAAAGTAATCCTCAAAATCAAATTTTGGGTAGAAATATTCAGAACGGCCCTGAATCTATGTGACCCTCCGAATCCATGATAGGCCCCCCCACCCACTCTACACACTCTCAATTTTCCTAACATAGTCTTCATAAAAAATACAAATTGTATTGTAACCTAATTATGTACAATAATGGATCATATGCAATATAGGTCAACAACTAGAAAAATTGAAAATTTACAAATTAGACACTTGTCATAATAGATCATTCTATCTTAAATAAATCAACAATGGAAGAATTTTAACACATTCAACCCTATGAATAAAAAATAGTATATTGTATATAGCGCTTTTCGGGACTCTGGCTACCAGGGCCGATGCAAGGATCTTATGCCCCTATATTCACTCTATGATATGGGCCTCCCGAAACTATGATACGTGCCAACTGAATCTGTGATACGGGCCCATCGAAATCTATGATACCCCCCCTTTTAAATTTATGATACGGCCTGCTACTCTGCTACATCTCAATTTTCATAAGGTAGTATTCTTATAAAATACAAGTTCAATTGTAACCTAATTATGTACAATAATTGATCATATACCATATAGGTGAACAATTCAGTTAGAAAATTTGAAAATAAATATAATGTATTTAAATACAAATTAGAGACATGTCACAATAGATCATTCCATCTTATATAAATAAATAATGTTTTGTGGTAGCAATTTTTAACATCAACGTTAATTTTTTCTTGTTAAAAATTTGAGTAAATTAATACATTAAAAATAGTGAATTTTATATTGAGTTTTTGTGAAACTTTCTATGAACAAAACAAATTCCCGGATTTGGACGAAATAAAAAAAGAACCCAGAATGACGTCGAAATTTATCTTGCTTTAACAGTCTGACGTATATAAATGTAGGAAGAAAAAAGCAAATGTTGGTAAGATATGGAGGTTCACAAAGCACTATCCGGGACCCTAATCAAGTTTACCCCTCAGTCGTGAGGTTCAGGTGTAGTACATACCTTTCATGGAAATGCTGATAAGAAAAATAAAAAGTTACTGGAAATAATTACACTTTTTGTTGCGAATCTTTGCTTCCATACATCGTTTTACAATTCAACTGCAAGCCATAATTACACTTTTTGTTGCGAATTTGTGCTTCCATACATCGTTTTACAATTCAACCGCAAACCATAATTACACTTGTTGTTGCGAATTTGTGCTTCCATACATCGTTTTTTAATTCAACCGCAAACCATAATTACACTTTTTGTTGCGAATCTGTGCTTCCATACATCGTTTTTCAATTCAACCGCAAACCATAATTATACTTTTTGTTGCGAATCTTTGCTTCCATACATCGTTTTTCAATTCAATCGCAAGCCATAATTATACTTTTTTGTTGCGAATCTGTGTTACCATACATCGTTTTTCAATTCAACCGCAAGCCCGTATCTATTTTTTGCCTGTTTGACATGCTCACATTCTTCCGTTTATCTTTCAAGTTTGTTTTTTTTCTCCCTTTTCTTCTTAACCTCCATAGTTTTGCTTTCTCTTTCCTGTGGCCCATCTCTAACCTCCCCAATTAGATAATTTTCTCTTTGTTTACGCTTTTTGTCCGTCCACTGTCTTCTTCGTCAAAACTGTCGCCAGCCATCGGTAACTAGTCAAGTTATCTTGACTGGTCAGCCAAACAAGATATTGTTTATTGGCTAACTTGGTGTAATTTTGTGCTTGACAGTAAAGAAATAAAATCAGGACGTTTTATGTGCGTTTCCAAAAACAGGTCGATTATCTTCTTCCCAGTGTCGCTAATGAAACGTGGCACCCAGTAGACGACGGATGAACAAGGTGTCTGTTCAAAGTGAAGACCTCCTAATTTTGCAGTGAATTCGAAACCCCACCCCCTCTCTCTCTCTCTCTCTCTATCTATCTATCTATCTCCCCCCCCCTTAGTAGGAACGCACATAAGGTACGAAAATGAATACAAAAGTTTTAAGAATCCAGTTCTAGTCTTTAACGCAGTCTCCTTACTTCTCAATGAAATAATATATGTTCTTCATTGGCAACACAAAGTTCTTTAGCATAACTACGCAAAACATACCAAAGCATGCAGAAAAGCCTTTGATTTCACATCAAGAGTTCTCAGCATAATCCTCTTTTCTCAACTGTCCCAGCTGTGAATGAGAGAATGTAACCTCCCCCCTTGTAGTATGCTTCCATTTTTAGCAATGTGTCAACTTTCGTTTTCACCTTATCATTAGTTGTCGGTGGTTGTCTTGACAGTTGATTTTTTTTCTCTTTTTCACGTACTGTGTGAAGACAAGACACTCAAACAGCAGATATGAAACACAATGCTCTACTATAGACACATTTCTAGAAAAACGGTAATAACTTTATTTGTTAATGACTTATGAAACCCCAAAAACACTCAAAGAACATTGGTCAATTTATATTCACATACTTCCAGAAAATGAGAAAAGTGTTCCGGTTCGAAGAAAAATCAAATTTAAAAAAACTTAGACAAAAGACTTTAGCCAAGAATTTCAAAGAAATCCGCATAACACACAAAAACACACACACACACACACACACATATATATATATATATATATATATATATATATATATATATATATATATATATATATATATATATATATATTCAATGAAAATTATTAGACCACACTTCCAAGGGTAAATATATATATATATATATATATATATATATATATATATACTTAAACCTAAAGAGCAAGACAAGCCTACCAAGGTTTCATCTAAGTATATCGTCATGGAAGCCAGCCTTCCCTGACGATCCGCTTAGGTAAAACCTTTGTAGGTTTGTCTGGCTCTATAGGTTTAACTAGGTCTGCTTTACTCATTGCATTGAGCACTTTATTTAGTTATTTTGCATACTCGCATCGGAGTTTTTTTTTCCTTTCGGCTACCATACATGTTCTTGGTTCTTTCTTTTTTTTCCCCTTTCGTATTGGCCTGTTTATTTGGAAATCAAGACACCGAAGGTTTTTCGAGCCATTATAGTTTCTTATACTTCTAAGATATCTATTAATAATATATATATATATATATATATATATATATATATATATATATATATATATATATATATATATATATATATATATAACAATAAAATCCCAAATCATCTCATATGGAGATTGGCTTTTTCGGCAGACGAAAATATAGGTCGTTTGCCTTATTAACCTCGTTTTGGACTAAGTCCGTGTCAGAAATAGAAATTTAACTGTGATTGCTAAAAGAATGTCAACATGTTGAAAAACTAATACAGATTTATCCATTTCAACGAAAGAAAATGGATAAATTCTGGCAGAAACATTTAAATGGAAAAATTCAGTATTATTTTTTCAACATCTTGACTTTTCTTTCACTGTTAAATTTCTATTTCTGAGACGAACTCAGACCACACGGGCGTTGATAAGACAGACGACTGATATCTTCGTCTGAGGAAATAGGCTATTCTCCATATGATGTGATTTGGGATTTTGTGGCTTATTAATTTTTTGTTCTGTAATAATAAATACATTGGGTTGTTTTGTGGATAAGTTTTAATATTTTATATTAATGGGATCCACTTGGATATATATATATATATATATATATATATATATATATATATATATATATATATATATATATATATATATATATATATGAAAAAGTATCTGGATTGGTGCTATAAAAAGAAAACTACAACACATTTCAATTCAGCATTTAGTCTCCTTTGATGTAGTCGCCTTCTGAAATCACACACTTTATTCAACTTCGTTTCCACTAATGGAAACTGTTTTTGGGGATAGCGAATAGCTGCCTCATTGCATTCTCTTGAATTTTTTCGATATCTTGAAATCTTGTTCCTTTCAAGTGGAATTTGATTTCTGATTGTTGGACATGGGAAATGTTGTGGTTTGTTAAAATCTACAGCACAAGCCATGGTCACTGATGGAACTTCTGTGGTGTGGTGAGACGATCAAACTATATACACTTTCCTTACAAACACTGCTGTGAACAACAGAATCGATCGAGAACCTTATATTAGGTTGGTGCAAAAATAATGTCGTTTTCTCACATATGTTACTGTGTAAGAAAACGACATTATTTTTGCCCCAACCTAATAACTCAAAATGTCCCTGTGCAACAGAGTTCAAGCTCTATATGTACCAAGTGGGTTTCCTCTGCTTAACATTAGCTCAGTTACGATAAAAACAGTTTCACATAAATTGTACGAGTATTAAAACCTGTAGAATCTAAAAAATGTAATGACAATGGCTCCTCTCAAAATAACAGGCAATAAGTAAGGCCGGAGAACACATCAGCAATCAAAACCCGAATTATAATAACAGCAAAAAGAAG
>OZ010573.1:11110667-11128167 GCA_963932145.1 Acanthosepion lycidas
CGAAACCGAGGGCGTTGGGTAATCTGACCGTTTAAATCGAAAAAAATCACTTCAGGACCATGTCCAGGCCTTCCTTTTCGGGCAACTTATATTCCAACTTAAAAAAACTCAGTACCATTAGAAATAGGACAGTTATGGAAACTAAACTAGAGTAATTAGTAGTAACGAAAGAACAGATTAATACTTAAGTAAATTAGTAATTTGAAACAAACAAAAAAAAAGAAAGAAAGAAAGATGCACGTCCATATGTAGTTATGAACTGAAAGATTTCACTGAAGTATTCTGGACTAGAAACTCGTTTTTTTTTTTCCTTTTTTTTTTCTTGAAAATCTCGCCTAATTGCGTCAATTCACGGGTTAATGAAAAGGCACTGTCAGTTTATATCTATTGACAACTTTCTGTCATCCTTTGACGAAGCTTTGACGAAGCTACATCTGATTGGGTCAAGTGAAGGTCTGTGTGTATAAAAAGCATTACAACCTTTGAGACGTCATTGGATTGAACATCTGCGTATTACAATGCAGAATACCGCTCTAAAATTCCTAAAGGCCCCACAAAGGATCCTGTTCCTATATGTGGAATATTGCTTGGATCTAAAGGTGTCCTTCATATATATATATATATATATATATATATATATATATATATATATATATATATATATATATATATCTGTATTTCTGAGATGAGGTATTATGTGTACTATTCACATTAGACATGACACGTGGAACTAGAACAGTCTACACCAGTGAGTGAAATAAAGGGTTCAGTTTCACATTCCAACAACCCTGAAGAAGGTCGAAGCGTACAACGGCCGAAACGTTGTAATAAATATGGCGACAAAGATGAAGACAATAGTCCGAATAATGTATATATATATATATATATATATATATATATATATATATATATATATATATATATATATATATATATATAATAGATAACCACGCGTATTCGCATTTGTTTAACATTCACAGAGCGCACCTGTAAGCAGATGTTAGTTACAGTTTTTGGGATAGAGCGCATTATCTAGCATGATCAACTTCTGAACAAAGTTAGGACACTGAATCCTCGGTCACGATGATTTGAGACTTCGTGCTAGTAGAACCAGTGACGGCCGAGTGAGAGAGAGAGAGAGACTGTGAATATAGAAATCAACATTGCAAAGTGAGTGGAGGTTTCACACTTTAAGAGGTCATCGAACCATATCCTCTTAAATATAGTAAACTTCGAGCAATAAATAGATAGATAGATAGATAGATAGATAGATAGATAGATAGATAGATAGATACTAACCGACTCAGACCTATCTATTCGAGTTTAATTCGTGCCTGTCAGCATGTGTTTATAACGACTGAATGTTGCTTCTTTCAAGTGAACAGGTTGACCTCTGCAGGTCTCGAACCCGTTCAATCAGATTCAAGAAATTGATACAATCGTGAATTTAGATCGAAGATTCTGTATTATATTTGCATTGGGTCTCTTTCTCTTTCCTTTACCGATTCATATTATTATTATTAATATTATCATTAATACCAATAATAGTTGGTAAGAACACCTCCATGACCCGGTTACGGTGATAGGGCCTGTAATAATTTTATGGGATTTTAAAATACACACGGACAGAAAAATCAAAGCTAATCACCCAGGCATTGTTATTAGAGACCGCAAACAAAAATTACCACTTTATTGATATGACTGTCCCTGCAGACTGCAGTGCATTTCTGATGATCTTCAAAAAGTTATCAAAATACAAGGACATTGAAATCGAAATCTCAAATATCTGGAATATGCGAACATCCCTGTTGTATTTGGAGCCCACGGATTGTTTAAAAAAAAATTTCACTCGACACATTAAAGGGATTCTGGGTTGGCCATGCCTTAAAGAAGTACAAAAAAATTGTTTTCACGACTACAGCCTACAACTTGCAAAGGGCTTTATCTATGTAAAATACGTGTTTGTCTTTTCGTTTTTAAATTGCTCAGAGGAAAATGTCATGATGCCATTGTAGGTCTTAGGTCGGCACCCGAAAGAAACGAGTACACACCAGAAATCACAGGACCTTAGGTCTCTGGTCGGGACCCGAAAGAAACGCGTACACACCAGAAATCACAGGACCTTACGTCTCTGGTCGGGGCCCGAAAGAAACGCGTACACACCAGAAATCAAAGGAAATAATAATAATAATAATGCATAATAAAGGTCAGCGAAGTATTATCCAGCATTTCGTTTGAAGGGAACACTATATTTTGTGGATCTGGGGTAAATTATGTTAGCATCTTCGTATTTCTGGCTTAATAAAATTTATTTCTCACTTAAAATTGATTACATTAGATTCCATATCTAATAACGAGGATTTATATGTTTTGTTTTTGTCTGTAACTCTGGGTTCACTCGACTGAAATGGCGGAGTGGGACTTCGGATGTTTTTTTGTTTTTTATTTAAATGGCTATGATTTATAAATATCGCATGTGTGATGATATTTAAGATTCAATTTAAACAGTAGAAGCATTCTTTTTCTTCTTTTTTTTTAGCAAGCTTGCTCGTGTGGAACTCTCAGCGATAGCGGACCTCACTAAAATCGTAAAACATCGTTATCAATAAATCTCCGATGATGGCACTGAAACGTTACTGCATAATACAATAATTGCGGCACAAGGCCAAAAAGGGGGAAGTGAGGTGAGGCTGAATATCATTAACGATCTTATACCTAACTAATCAGATTCAAGACCCATGCGTCCATTGCAAGTAATTCATTCACTACAAGAAGTCATCCTTCACCATTCCCGCCCTGGGTATGATGATAAACTACATCCGCGTCCTGGGTAAGACGATAAACTACATCCCACAGCAAGACCCCTGATCAGGATGTTTTGAGGAGGGCGACAGCATTTCTCAATTGCTGGTGTTCCCAGGTTCATTCTAACCCAGGGTGGTAGCACCTGTTAGGGTCCCAACTATGGACAAATAGTTTAACCCCGAAACTGATAAATTGGTACACCATAGTTGGTCGTCCTGGGTAAGACGATAAACTACATCCGCGTGCTGGGTAAGACGATAAACTACATCCGCGTCCTGGGTAAGACTATAAACTACGTCCAGCAGCAAGGCCTCTGATCAGAAGGTTTTGAGGAGCATGGAACCACCTCTTAATTGCTGTAGTTCCCAGGTCCACCCTGACCCAGGGTAGTAACACCTGTTAGGGTCCCAGCTATGGGAAAATAGTAAACCCCTAAACTGGGGTCAAAACACCATGAAAGTGTAAAAATAGATTTTAATACCAGATTGATATACCGTAAAACAAAACGCACTTCACGTGATATAAGTGGGAATTTATAACAATTCAAAACAAACCCAAACTTTCGCATTCACTACTACATATACCACAATACCTCATATTAAAGGGGAGCTAAAAAATATATCACCATATGACATAAATATTTATTTATGTATATATGTCCGCTATGCAATATATATATATATATTAAGACATTTTTTATATGTATACCTTCTTTTTTATAGATATAAACATTTAAGTAAATGCTCTGTTTATAATAAACAGTATTAACAATATTTACCGGCCTGAATCTGTCATAGAAAATATGCGTCCTCTGACAGGAATCGAACCTGTATCCTATACGGAACCCTTAGATAGCCTGACGTGCTTTTACCGATTTCGCCACAGAGGAGCGTTTCGGTTGGTATGGTCGATTGTAGTTTAAAAATAGTAAAATTGACCTTCTTCTCTGGTGTTTCACAGTCACGTTGGCAACTCCTCTAAGCACAATAAATACAATAACTGCGGCACGGAGAAGTCAGGTGAGGGTGGGTCATCATTAACTCTCTTATATACCGTAGCTAATAAGATTCACGACCCATCCATTCATTGTAATTAACTCAGTCATCACAAGAAGTCATCCTTCACCACTGACTACAAAATATTAAAAGTCAAAATAACAGATTTTAATAGGACCAGTGTAGTCCCGGAAAATAGGTGTGGAAGCTGCATACTGACTTCAGACAAAATCTAGAATCTAGAAGCTCATTCACAAAAGGAAAGGGGAAGATAAATAAATGTCAGAGAGGGAAAAGGAAAGACTCACCCAGTCGAGATGAAAAAGGTGATGTTGGAAATCTTGACTCGGATCAGACGGTGGAGTAATGGATAGCAGCTCGGATTGAGGAATCGGAGAGCAGAGTTCGAATTCCAGTCGAATCCATTACATTCACTTTCGTGCTAATACCCTTGGGAAAGATATGAACCCTCTTCTTCCCCACCAGCTATGGTTAAATAGCAGGACAGACAACTGGTCTAATAAGGCAGAAAGGAATGACAAACCTACCACCGTCAGTCATGAATCGGAAGATACATGATCGCCTAAGCGCGTATCACGCATGGCATATACATGACTGAACTAGGTAAATAAAAATAGTCTATCTTAACCAGGAGGGTTCAACAAAAAAAAAAAACACCCCCATGACATAAACATTTCTTCATGTACAAATGTCCGATATATGTAGACTATACTGATGGTATGAAATAAGGGGAAGAAAATGTCCGATATATGTAGACTATACTGATGGTATGAAATGGATGCTCCCAAAACAAACTAAAATATTCGATCAAAATACTGATTTGGGGATCTGGCTTGGACGGGGAATTTTTCATCACTTCCTCATTATCGCAGCTTTTTTGAAAAAAAAAAAAAAAAGAAAACCAACATGCCACTTCGCTTTTAGATGATATGTTTTCTTCGTTTGGCATAAAGCGAAGGATCAATTATTATTAATTTAAATGGGGAAAAAAATTTGAACGTTTCCAGACCCCACCAAAATAACTTTCTATATATGTCTACTTCTATCTTTGCTGTGACTAATTTAGAAGGCTTTAAATATGGCAGTACGCTTGACTGCGCTTCTCAACCGGTTTGCCGGACGCACTGTTTTTGGTTTTGGTGTAATGTAGCCAAAAGTACGTACACCTCCAAGTTAACAGAAGAGCAATTTATGAATTATTTTTATATTTAAAAATCTAGAGACACCAAAGACATGGCTTCCAAGTTCGAGTGAAGTCTTTGAAATTTTAAACTGGATGCTAAATTCCATAACCTTTAAGAAGGAACGTATAATCCTTTCCTTTTTCCCTTCCTCAAAGACATAACACACCCAAAATTGACAAAGCACACCAACGCAGGTTATATACAAGAATATTTAATTGGGCACCTCGACGTGGTGTAATGGTTAGAAAGCTTGTCTTGCTAGACCATTTACGACTGAGTAGTGAGTTCGATCTTCACTGGATGTCCTATGCTTTCGGCCTTATGCCACATCTAAGCTGTGCTTAGAAAATCACTACAAACATATTTAATTATAAAAGGTGGTCCGAAAGTCTTGTTGCTCCCACTAAAGAGTAATATGAACACTAGAACAAGTAATACAAATTTGTGTTCCACATCTTCCATGGTCTTGCCAGAATGCACGCGATTATCTGTCCATAAGCAGCCTCTCTTCGAAATTGTAGAAGCTTACCTGAAATAGAAAATTATATTATGTTGGGGTGACAAGACTTAAAAATAAATTCTTATTTCGAGAGACTTCTTTATTTTTTTCCGACTCTCAAATTTCAATTTTTTTTCCTTATTAAAATTTAGAATATGTCCAAGCGTTTGAGATCAAATGCATGAGAAAACTTCATGGCATTTCCTATTGGGAACAAAAACCCAATGAGTTTGTGCCGAAAGGGTTGAAAGCTTTGTGGGCCACCAGGAACCTCTTCTCTAACGAAGAAAAATGACGTGCTTTGGACACATTACAAGGCACGACAGCCTGTGCAAGACCATCATGCAAGGCACTGGTGAAGGCGGAGAGGACGCCAACGCAAAAACTGGTTGGACAATGTTAAACAATGGACAAGTATGACTGTACCAGAATTGGCGATGGTTGCCATTTTTAGACCATTGTGGAGGAGATTCAGTATGGCTTCTACATTCGGATCCGCCCTACGATTACAAAGGTCAAGGGAACAATGATGATGATACTTGTATATCTTAAAAACTAGATGTGATGAATGAAAACGGATTTCGTATCTGAAACCAGTACCCAGAACTAAGATTAGACTATTTTTATGCTTGCTTCAGTTTCCTTGTAAACTAGAGTAATTAATAAATCCAACAATCATTTTGGACATCATAACAGAATTCATGGTGATCCGTAAATGCATGAGCCCAAAATGTGGTTTACAGGTCCGGGAAACCAAAATCAAGCAGGTGAGGAAATTTAAATATCTGGGAAGTGTTTTGACAGACGACGGTAAGTGCGACGCTGAGTCGTATTGGGATGGCCAAAGACGCATTCCAAAAGCTAGGCAGAGTATTAGGAGACGGGAGGATTTCTTTGGTAACAAAGAAAAAAGTACTGAGCTACCACGTGACATCAGTCCTTTTTACGCTCTCCTCAAAAACTAAGAAGAGATTCGCGGCAACGGAGGTATGGTTCTACAGAAAGATGCTGAGGATATCATGGACCGAGCGTCTGAGCAACAATGAGGTTTTGAAAGGATACAAACTAGGAGGAAGAAGAGAAGTGGCAGTTGAAATTTCTGGGACAGGTAATAAGAAAGAAGGGTCTGGAGAATATGATACTCACAGGTCGAATAGAGGGAAAGAAAGACAAGGGAAAGCAACGCGTGACATTACTATAGGTTAACAGAACATGGCCTTGGGGAAGTAGCAAAGGGACAAAACTTATTGAGAGCTACAAGGGATAGGAGGAAGTGGAGAGCCATGATCGCCCACGTCCTGAAGGGACATGGTGCATAAAATGAAAGAAGGGAAAGAGAGACAAAGGAAAGCAACGCATGACATATCTAGCGAGCTTAAGCAAATGGATGACAGAACAGGGCCTGGGGGAATTAGCAAAAGGACAAAACTTATTGAGAGCTACTAGGGATAGGAGGAAGTGGAGAGCCATGATCATCTACGTCTTCAAGGGACAAGGTAATATAAAAAGAAAGTTTTGTCTTTTTTGTTTCTTTATTCTCCCGCCCTTTTATTAGGTCGGTTACTCGGTGTTTCTCTGTGGCCCATTTGCCTGCTTTATGTCCGGTGAATTTCGATATCTCTAATACTTCTTTTTCGTTATGTGCCCAATTTCTCTCCTTCTGATACTAGAATAACCACAAAATTGAGGACATTACTCAAAATGTAAACAATGCAAATAGCAAAAACTAAATATATAGAGAATAATCAGATTTTGTTGAGGCACCTTTTTTTTAAAGTAAAGTTTTATCTTCCTCAAATTTCGAAATAAATTTTATTTCGCAAGAAATCCTCTCTTCGTTTACTCGCGAAATTCGGCTCAAATTTGAACATTTTTAACACGAAATTAATTAATTTTTAATTGATTAATTTTTTATTTTTTAATTTAATTTTAAGTATTTTAAATTTAAGTATTTTAATATTTAAGTATTTCAAATTTAAATTCATATTTAATTAATTGATTTTTAACACGAAATTAATCTTTAATACGAAATACAGTTCAAATTTGAAAATTTACTAAGCATGAACAAAAATTACCATGAACAGCTAAAATTACCTGATGCCTCTAGCAAAATTCCAAACAGTTTATATTGGTCAAAATACACAGCATCCTAGAATTTATATCCAACCTTCTATTTTTATACCAATAGACGATATTTCTTGCCATACAAGAGGAACTTTCTGACCAGATTATTCGATATAATCTGTTAAGGGTTTAAGTTTAGCGAGATCCTAAAGTTTTGTCCGCATAAAGGTGGTTCTTTCATCATCGACGATGTTTCAAAGGCCGTCATTGATAAGAAGCAATCGATGTCAGACGAAACGGATAAATATCTTCAAATGCCGGTCGGGCTTGTGACAAATTAAAGTTTATTGGTATTTCGGCAATATCCCATGCTAGTAAGGGGTTGATAAAAAAATGACACCCGCGTTGAACCTAGCGGCATAATTGGCAAATCGGAACGGTTCTTGTAAAACTTATTTTACGTTTATTTCTTTCACGACGCGTCTCTCTCTCTCTCTCACTCACTCAATCATTCACTCACTCACTCACTTTCTCTTTTTACCTCTCCCGCTCTTTCTCTTTCTCTCTCTCCATCTCTTTCTTTTTCTCTCTCGTCCTCTCTCTTTCTCTTTCTCTCTCTCTTTCTCTTTTTCTCTCTTCCTATCTTTCTCTTTCTCTGTCTCTCTCTTTCTCTTTTTATCTCTCTTTCTCTACCTCTTTTTCTCTATCTCTCTATTTTTCTCTCTCCCTCTCTTTCTCTTTCTCTCCCTGTCTCTCCCTCTCCCTCTTTTCCACTCTCTCTTTCTCTCTCCCCTCTCTCTCTTTCTCTCTCTATCTCCCTCTCTCTCTTTTTCTCTCTCTCGTTCTCTCTCTCTCCCTCTCTCTCTCTTCCTCTCTTTCTCTTCCTCTCACCCTCTCTCTTTCTCTTTCTCTCTCTCTCTATCTGCCTCTCTCTCTCTAAGATATCAAAAGAGCATGATAGGTAATTTGGAAGGTTTTTCCGAGACCAATAAGTAAATTCTTGAAAGCCTCAAATCAATAACCAATAATTCATCAAAGTCTCAAGTCTTCTGATAAACTTCATTTGCTGCAAAGCACTGACTGACAATCTTGCCTCACAGGTCATCTGGGCTTGCTTATAATATAGGTAGGCATCGGTCAGTCTCAAGAACTATCAAGTCTACTAAGATGGATAGTTAATAGTTTTGCAAACGCCCAATGAGGCATTTTTATCTTCGACACCCACAGAGCCAATTTGTGGTTTACATTGCAACTAGCGGGCAGTAGATTTGTTTGTTTTTTTGTTTTTGTTTTTGTTTTTTTTTTACCTTTTCTGGGAGAGAGTGCATAATCTATGATCAGTATTTGAACAAGGTCAATACAGTCAAACCCTCGGTCTCGATGACTTGAGATTTCATGCTAGCACAAATCTCACCGACTTACGAATATTTTTCTCTGCCCATTTTCACTAATTAGGCTGGTGTTTTGGTTTTCAAGAACTTCCCAAATGTGGCACCGTTGGTTAACGCAATGGAAAACACTTGAATAAAAACAACAGAACAAGCATAAACTTCGGACATTTGCATTATTTACATTATTCAGACTGTTATCCTCATCTTCATTGCCATATTCACAACGTTTCGACCGTTGTACGCCCCGGCATTCTTTAGGATCTGTCTATATCTCTGAGATGAGGTATTATGATTACTTACATTATTTACATTATTCAGACTGTTATCTTCGTCTTCATTGCAATATTCACAACGTTTCGGCCGTTGCACGCTCGTAAAACAAACCAAACAAAACCAAACAAAACCAAACAATACTTTAAAGAAAATATTACCAACAATAAAAAATCTTGTCGGAATTAAATAACACACTGAGGTTGATATACCGTAAAACAAAACGCACTTGACATGATATAAGTGAGAATTTCAAACTGAACCCATTTCTGGATATTTCAATAAATTCCATTTAGTAATTCAACACTCCAAGATTTAGTTGACCTCTGCTTCAGCCAGGAATCGAACAGTCAAGTCAGTGTTGGATTACTTTGACCAGCATTTTTATCCATTTGGCTCCGGGGTATGGCTCCAGGGCCGACATTCTCACTCTCTGCTTTCGAGCGAAGAGGAACCCGGACAAGGCTCCGTCGAAGGGCAGAGTCTCGTTCAGGGTGGTTGACTGCCTCTGAACCCGTTTATGCGGGCTCAAAGAGGGAATATTTTTTGCCGAGTCTACGGGCTCGGAAATCCCACGTTAAACCCGGCCTTGTGCCACATGTAACCCTCGTGGGGGGTAGCTAAATATCATTTTTATCCACTTGGATACTTGAGGACATCAGTGAGTTAATTGGGGTGGGGGCTTATAAGCCTAATGTCTCAGTAAAACCATTAGTTACAATACCTCATCTCGGAAATATCGACAAAAAGAACATATATTCAGATGAAAAAAAAAAAGAGTTCTGCAATTCTTGGGACACATAATAATGGTAAGTCTAACGCTCACTGGACACTGGCAAGAGGGGGACAGAGCTCAAATAACCTACCTAACGAACTTGTGTAAATGCATGGCAGAACAGGGATTAGGAGAGATAGCAAAAAGATGAATCTTATTAAGAGCTACAAAGAAGAAGAAGATGTGGAGAGCCTTGATTGCCTACGTCTCGAAGCCACACGGCACAAGGAAGAAGATTGATTTACAGTTCATCAAATTTTTACATGTTATCTAAAGCCAGTAAATAATTTTTGATTTTCAGAGATAATAATAATTTTTATTATTAAAAGTTCTACTAATTAATCCATAAGTGGGGAGATAAGTGATGAATTTCTTCCTGTCCCAATTGCAATTTTGCGCGTAAGTGAATATAACGAACCCAACTGAAATTGGAACTTGGCTCTCCAGTTTGTAATTTCGAACCGGTATCCATTACACCACCGTACGCCCAAAGTTATAGCATGTGGTATTCTTAAGCTGTCACACTTTTAGGTACTGACCGGGTTCGACGTTGCTTAACTTCAGTGTTCTTACGAGAACCAGTATTTCGACCTGATATTGCTGTAAGCCAGAAGGAAGAATAGGAATATGAATAAGAATGAGAATGAAAATAAGAATAAGAATAAGTATAATAAGAATAAGAATGAGAAGAAGCATGAGAATAAAAATAAGAATGAGAATGAGAATATGAATAAGAATAATAAGAATAAGAATAAGTATGAGAATAAGAATAAGAATGAGAATAAGAATCAGAATAATAATAAGAATGAGAATAAAAATAAGAATAAGAATGAGAATAAGAATGAGAATAGAATGAGAATGAGAAAAAGAATAAGAACGAGAATAAAAGTAACAATGAGAATGCGAATAAGAATGAGAATGAGAATAAGAATAAGAATCAGAATAAGAATAAGAATCAGAATATAAATAAGAATAAGAATGAGAATAAGAATGAGAATGAGAATAAGAATGACAACGGATAAAAGAATGAGAATAAGAATAAGAATTAGAATGAGAATAAGAATGAGAATGAGATAATGATGGGAATGAGAATAAAAATAAGAATGAGAATAAGAATTAGAATAATAAGCATAAGAATAAGTATGAGAATAAGAATCAGAATGAGAATAAGAATAAGAATGAGAAGTGGAAGAAGAAAGATAAACAATGCTATAGATATTTATAGGATTTAATTTTTATTTGCAAAGATCAAGAGAAAATGAACTTCGGAAAGTTCTGCTGACCCTAAAATCATTCAATATCCTGATTTGAACCCATAAACGGTCACCAATGGTGAAATTACGACGGCCTCTCTTAGTAGCTAGGCCATTAATTTTTTAATATTCGCCCTACTTCAACGACACAGATTTATGCTATATTTCCTCAAGGTTTATTTGTAATAATTGCATTTATTTCTCTTCCATAAAAATAACGGAAAGAGGCCGTAGGAAGGCAAATTTGAATAGACTAGTAGTTTATATGGATTCAAGGAAATTTTATGCCAAAATATTAGCATCAGTAGTTTTCATTATTCATTTGATTTGCGATTTTCCTCTGGACGCCACGAATTTTTATCCTCAAGACAAATGCAAACTGGATTTCGGAGATTTAATATTAGATGAATATTTCAGCCGAGAATTATTTGTGCATTGCAAATTTTCAAATATTTATAGTAATGCTGTATCAAACAATAACGGCTTGAAAAGACGCTACAGTTGTAAAATGTTTGACTCGAAGTAAAAACTTTCGTTGTTGAATTCTTGGTAAACAATCAGCAGAATATATAATGCCTAAAGAGGTGCAGTAAAGCGTTATGGTTAACGATGCCTCAGACAAAATTGACGAATCATGTTCGGGTTTCATCTAAGGCTTTTTACGTTTCTATCACGCTAATGATAAAAATGGGCATTTTCTTATCTGCTCTCCCTCTTCAGGTTTAAAAAAAAATCTAAAAATATATACCAATACAAATAAAACATCTACTCCTTTTCAAAAATCGGTTTGGTTTAGTTTCTTTTACGCCATATCAACACCTCAATGGGTTATTCAGTGCCGACAAGATTTTTATTGCTGGTAATATATTTTTCGAAAATGTATTGCTGATAAAAAAGATTTCCTTCAAAAATGTATTTCTGGTAATATGTTGTTTTTTTCGTTTGTTTTTTTCACTGTATTGCTGGTAATATTTTCTCCTCTAAAAATATATTGTTGTTATTATTTTTTATTATTCAAAAATGTATTGCTGGTAATAATTTTTCCTCAAAAAGTGTATTGCTGGTATTAAAACCTATTTTTAACTTCCACAGTATTTTGACCCCAGTTTGGAGGTTAACTCTTTGCCCATAGTTGGGACCCTAACAGGTGCTACCACTCCAGGTTAGGGTGGACCTTGAAATACCAGCAATTGTTTCCATGCTCTACAAAACCTCCTGAACAGAGGTCTTGCTAACGGATGTAGTTTATGGTCTTACCCAGGGCGTCAAAAAATCAGAGAGGAGTTTGAATTGGATGATAGGAGAACATATCTATTTCTATTGGTATAAAATAAATAGAAATAAATTGTAAATAATCCGTAATATGAAACCAGTGTTTAAAGACAGGTCCCTTGGTGAGTGTGAAAATGCAGTACCCGGAGCTAGTGCAATACGCACCTGTTGGTAGTATAACAAAAAGGGAAAGTAAATCATTGGTTCCACCAGCATAGAGCTTCAGAGCTAGCACTCACCAGCACACGCACACTGAATCGATTCATTTACATCCCTTTCATATTACATTGTTGCGGAGGAGGGCCAATCAGACGGTTTGTTCCCCAGAAATGTTACATTATGGAACGAACTTCAAAAAGAATATATCTCAGATTACTAAAATTTTAATCTCTTCAAGTTGCGGTTTAGCCGTTATCCATCCTACATATCCTCATAATAAGCACTTCTTGCCCCCTCTTGTTATTTCCTTACAGAAACCCCATTTAGTAACCCTCTAACTTGAGTGGCTCTTGGGCCTTTTTATTCTGTGAGCAGTTCTGAAAATTCAATCGGAATCTGAAAGCCTATTTGATAAAACGGAATGTTTGTCCAGTTTAAACAAGTAGAACTTGCAGTCAGAGTAACAGGTGGAACCCGAAATGTATTTTTTGTTACCTCATTCGTTTTCAATATTTTTTTCATCGTGGGCATTTTTTCTTTGGTTCTTCAATAGTTTCTTTTCTTCGTTTATTTCGAATTATGCTTGTAAATCCTCCGCCAAAAGCAAGTCCATTTCTTTAGCTGATTCGAAACAAGGTTACAACATTAGGCAAAAAAAATGATAAATTACCTTTTTTTTTTTTTACAGTACATAAAATATTATGTGCCTGGTCCTGGTGTGAACCATTAACAGATATAAAAAAAAAAAAAAGCTAAGGATAGCATATAGAAAGGGCTTGTCAGTGATACAAATAGTTGATCGATGTCAAACGATGGCAGATTTTATTATGCAAGTCGACGTTTTCACAAAAGATTTGGTATTTTTTTTAATCAATCCACCCCAAGCAAGGTGATAATGACACTAAGATGCAAGGGGCTAATGGGAGTGAAAAAGAATGAAAAGATTTTACAAGGAAACGAAAACCCAAGACTTAACAGGAAACAATGAAAGACTTAGTGGGTATGTAAACCTGGCGATAAGCAAACATATCTACTCCTATTTAACTAACCAGTATTTTACAAATTTTCAGAATATATCTATATAAGAACACGGTGGTATGTGTTAAAAACAGCCTAAGAGAACGAAAACTCTGAATTGCAAAACGTGCAGAATGTACTCCACTAACGTTTCCAAATACATCAATATTTAAAAAAAATAGAAAACTGATCGTCCGTACCCTGAATTTATCCATGACATTAATGATTTCTATGTGAATTTCAGATAAAATATCTGTTTTTATGGTAAATATTTGCACAGACTTCTTTATTATTTTATAATACAACCATAAGCATCCTATGTAAGTAAAAGGTATAAGAGTTTGGGAATAATAAAATCATTTTATCATTATTCGACACATTAATTCGGCATAATCTTTAGTCGTATACGTAACCGATCTTTGTAGTTTGTTTACATTTATTTTGAGTGCAATTTTATTTTCATTTAAAATCACCATTCTTTATGATCCCTTCACATAAAGTCAGTCTTAAAAGACATTAGGGGACCCTAACTATGTAATATTTCGAATACGTCACAGTACAAGTGCTAGAAAAAGAAATCTATATGAGCAACGTACCGTACACCAATTAAGTTTTAATTACGGTTTAATTAGACGATATCAATTGCAACTGCGACGAAAAATGAAATTAAAGTTAAACATTTAATAAAGAATTGTTTTTAAATTTTTTAATCTGTTCAATATTTAAATTTAACTTTAAATGATTTATTTATTTATTTTAACCGTCTGTAACTACAGTATTTAATACCACTTACTTCAGCATGTTTATATGATTCGCCGAGATCAAAAAACGGACAGACGGACAGACGGACACACGTACACTTCGCTTTATTAATATTGATAGTGTAATTAAATTGTTTAATTATTTATGCTTATTTTTAAATTTCAGATAATATAAAAATTTCCATTAGGTTGTAAAATAGATAAAATAAAATAATCGCTGCATCGGAAATTGTGAGAAATATCGAACATGGATCATACAATTTTTTTTTAAATTTGAAAACGTTGACAAAATAAGAATAAAAAAAAAAACTGGCTTTAAGAATATGACAAAAAAGAAAATGCAAATTATATTAAAAGAGTTATAAACCAGAAATGGAAATTAGCCTGCAAGAAAATATGCGAAAACTTTGAAAATTAAACTGAGATATAAGATGCAGAATATTAAGAACATTGTCTAAAAACATGTAAGCAACCACTTTTGGTGTAATGGATATCGGCTTGGCGGGGGAATTCAGAGATTTGAGTTCAAATTCCAGTCGGGTTCGTTACATTCATTTACGGGCAAATAACCATGGTGAAGGTATGAATACATTTCTTCTCTCCCACTTATGGGTTAAATAGAAGAACAAACTCAGTCCCTATAGCCTTCGTTGACAACCAGTCTACCACAGAAAGAAATGGCAGCCTACGGCGGAAAGATTTTCTACTTAGTCATGAATCGAGAGAGACAAGATCGCCTTGCCGTGTATTATGTATAGCACTTGACTGACTGATATTTACCAATATATCTTAAACTAAAGAATAAATTATGAAAGTCAATGCTCTTTCCCGTTCTGAAAATGGGACTTGCCAAAAACACCGAATTATTGGAATACCCGACACATCTCCTTCAGATATTAAAAACAAAATTTTGTGAACCATAAAAGAAATCAGTATTCAAGAACTGCACATTTGGGGTAAGCAATAAAAACCGCTGTAAATGTTGCAGTCGAAACAAAAGAAAAAATAACAAAATCAATTGCTGAATGCCTGATGAAGGTGACAGAATACAAAGGAGCCCATATTAACACGTGAGATAATTTAGAATATTGATTTGTTCATGGATTTGGGATATTGTGTTAATCAAATATGGACATACATGGGCAAATATGTTCGCAATATGACAGAGTGTCAAAAGAATGATTTTCCCTTGACACCGCTATTATTTTAACTACCTTCACTCCTTCGCAATGTGCATTGCTTTTTAAAAGCGATGATCAGAATTGTAATAAAAACTAAACATCTAACAAATGTGAATTTATACACTTTTTTCTTGAGAATTTACAACGAAAATATTAAACACTATTAAATTGTTTGTTTACAAAAAGTAACTGCATACTAAGAACATTCTAAAAACTAATACAATTAGAATTAATGCAATGCAATATTTATCATTTATCAATTTATTGTCAGAATATTGACTTGCATAATAAAATCTGCCATATTGACAGATGACACCTAATAATTCTTTTTCTAGCCGGTTTTTTCTAAAAGTATTGAAGATGCAACATTTTAGAAAATTATAGAATAAATTGATAGATTGATTTGTTTTCCAGTTTATCAACATTTTCTGTAGATTATTTAAAACCGGAAAATGCTTTTTAGATTATTTACATTATTCGCACTATTGTCCTCATCTTTGTCGCCATATTTATTACAACGTTTCGGCCGTTGTACGTTCCGGCCTTATCAGATGATTGGAATGTCGAACTGAACCCTTTATTTCGCTCACTGGTGTAGACAGTTCTAGTTCCACGTGCCATGTTTAATGGATGTTAGTTATCAGTTATCTCCTGTTAATTTCCCTCTGAAAGTTCTCCACTGCCTTAGCTGGGTACTGAACTCAGACTCTTTGGGTCCTGTCACTGGATCTAACCCACGCCTTTATCCACTGTGCCTTGCGGCCTTGATGACACATGACACCGAACAGCGAGAGGCTTACGACGTTTCGTATGTGGAAAAGAGGATGTAGGGTGAATAATTCATCACCAACAAGGACGCAGAGACTTTTTTTTTCTATCGCGACTGAAAAGTGAAGAATAGGTACCTTCTGCCTATATATGGCAGCAGTACTCCATGTCCGGCCTGATCTGGTTCTTCTAAAGATAGAGTATAGCAGATGAAGCCATGTGTTACGAGAGCAGTAGAGGAAAACGTACTTTTTTTTTCTAGTGTCTTTAGGGAGAGATCGTATGTACGAGTTCTACTTAAGGTCTGGTTGGGGTTAAATCTCTCTCTGAGAGAACAGCCGCTCATCGCTATAGGTGAAATAAAGCTAACTTTTACGCCACTGAGCTGTTGAAGCTAGGTCAAATGAGAGATGCCAGTGTCTGGTCAACTAGAGATTTCGAGGTGTATCCATTGATACGTGTTATAGTTAAAAACCTATAATCATAATTTTATAAGCCTATAAATAATACTGTATTCTTTATAAACCTATGATTAATTTATTTGGAAACCTATAATTAATACCGTACGTTAAATAATATAATTTCACGTTGGTCACTAAATAGCTAACACGCTTAGAAATATAGATCTTTGCATACTTTTATCTATTTCTCTCTCGTGTTATTCTATCTTTATTTATCTTCTGCACTCTTTTTCTTTCTTTCTTTCTTTCTTTCTTTCTCTCTCTCTCTCTCTCTCTCTCTCTCTCTCTCTATATATATATATATATATATATATATATATACACACACACACAGGGTGTCCATAAAGTTCGTTCGCACTATAATATACATACATATATATATATATATATATATATATATATATATATATATATATATTCTGTATATACGTTATTTTTATAGATAAATTTTATTTCAGTAAATGATGTGTTTAATTAAACATTTTTAATTACATTTACCAGCCTGAATGTTCGAGAATTTTCGTAGATAATATGCGCTTTCCGACAGGAATGGAACCTGTATTCCTATTCGGAAACCGTCAATTGGCCTGACGTGCTGTACTATTCAGCTACAGAGAAGCGTCT
>OZ010573.1:11138167-11273167 GCA_963932145.1 Acanthosepion lycidas
TACATTATTTTTGCATATTTAGGCATCGATTTAACTCGCAGACAGTTTTAATTCTCTTTGTAGTTACAGGGATAAGGGAAAACATAAAGAAAAAAAATGGGAAATAAAAAAATCGGGAAAATGAGAATAAAAGACTAACTATCAGAAACTTAGTCATTCCGTTTACTTTGGAATATAAACTGGGCACGAAGGGTATTTCCAAAATAAGGGGCAAATACCAGAATTTGTAGTGGAAGCAAACTGCATACGGACTAAAAATGAATTGATTAGGTACACAAAAATAAAAAGGAGCGTAAGACAAGGAAGTGTCTTTTTATTAACTATACTTTACTTCTCTAATAGGAAACTGTATGCCTACAGCAGCATATGGACTGTCCAGTATAGATTGCTCTTCTTATCAAATCAATTAGAAACAAGCTTTCAAACTGAGAATCTACTGAATGCATCGATCTAATAGGAAACATTTCAAACTTCATCAGGAGTACGGCAAAGAAGAAATGAGAGCCAAAATATTTTTAATCTTTTGCTACACTATGCCCTGCGTATTCCATACCACATCCCTTAACAAATCTACTAATAGAAGACAACGAACCTACTCCTCGTCTTCCGAGGCAAATGTTTTGATGATGATGGAGTGGCTATGCTGATGACATAATTATTTATAGTTTGGATAAGAATGATAGTGAACAGAAAATTATCCTGCATTAAGTGTTTCAAGAAATAGGACTCAAGATAAACCTTTCCAAAACAGAAACTATGATCTGGAATTGAAATGAAATCAGTGATGGCACTGATACCCTGAATCAATCATAAAAATGAAGACATCTTCTACCAAGTTTTCCAAGAAATAGGACTCATGATAAACCTTTCCAAAATAGAAACCATGATCTGGAATTAGAAACATAAAAATTCAGGATGAGGAATTTGTAAATACTAAATACTTCGGAGACCTTGCGTATGAATCAGTTACAACAAATTTAGTATAGGAGAAAAAGAAATTGAACATAGGATAGGTTGTGCTAGAGGTAGTTTCTCCCAACACCGCAAGTTGCTACTAAATTCTAGTCGTGTTCTTAAATATCCTCGTTTGATCTAGACATTCATTCAGAAATATCTAAAATGTCAGCTTTATAAAACTGCTTTCAATGGTTAAAATGGCTTTGAGCGAATGAAGCCTATGTGTCTTGTTGAAGACCTCACATCCTCGATACAGAATCACAAATAAACAACTGCACCAGGTAACAGAAAATGCACCACATGAGGGTTTTGAACAGCAGCATGATTCTGAACAGTTTAACATGAAGAGGAAATAATGACATAATCAAGATATTAGCATTCCACACCACTTCAAACAAAAGGTTAGTAAGGAAACCCCCAATCAATAGTGGAAAGAGAGCTAACAGTTACTAAACTTAAGAAATCTATATTCCTGAAAAATTGTTTTAAGAGCTAGATTGTATAAATTTCAACTGGCAGTAGTGCAAGATGTTCGGTCAATAAATGTTAAGTGGTTCCTTATAAGGAAATAGCTAATATTACAATTACATTTACCATACACTGAGAATTTTGGTACCAATAGAAGTTCATTTAAATGCCGCAAACTATTAGGTTGGTTTTTGACGTTAACAAATACGTCAAAAACCGACATTATTTTTGCACCAACCTAATACCTAGGTATCTGACCACGTGTCTCATTTTATGGTTACGAGGCACCCATCCTTCAGTAGCTCCTTCGAGTTGGACAAAGCACTGTTTCATATATTAAAAATAGTGGCAAATTGGATCATGGTGCGCCAGAGTTAGTTTTACTTAACGTTGCATATTGCTACAAAACGAAGAAATCAACCTGAAAACTTTATTTTCTTAAATAGTCTCATCAGATCAAGACTTTCATCTGAATGTCATGGATGTCGGCAAAGTCGTTTAGAAATACCTAAACTGTCAGCTGTATACAACTGCTTTTTTTAAGATCAATGGTTAAGAAAAGGCTTTGAGGGTTGAGATAAATATCATCTTTCTTTGAATATTATGGACTGGCGTTATAGAATCACAAACAAAAAAAAACTGTACCATATGCAACGGTTGATAAATATCAAGTGATGTGGTTTCTACTTGAAGACAACCAACAGCAGCAACAACTAAAATGGATAGCACATAAAGCTCAAAGAGAAAATCATGACATAATCAAGATGTTGATATTCAACACTACTTCAAATAATTTTTTTGTAAACCCTCATCAATACTGTAAAGAGCGATAACAGCTACTGGACTTTAAAAAAAACTATTTTCCTGAAAAAAAGAGTAATATTTTATAAATTTAACCGAAAACAGCAACATTTGCTCAATCAATGAATGCCAAATGTTTCATTGAGAATAATAGAAGAGTAATCAGGAAGTCATTAGATAAATACTGACATTGCATTTAAATTTTTGAAGATCAAACTTGACTGACAAGAAGGCAGAAAGCATCCACGTGGGAGTCTGTTCTAGAAAGTAGCATTTCTTGGGGAAAAGCTTTCGGATTCGAATACGCTTCTCATCAAAGGAATACATCGGGAATAAGGTTAGTTCAAACTTGTGGACATACCAAGGTGAGTGTTGGTCATAAAGGTCTGAGCTGGTGAAACTAAACCTTAGAGCTTGTTGAAATATTTACCGTGGAGTTAAAGTGAGAAGTGTGAGAAAAGAAACTGTTAGCATAGAACTTACGGTTACATCTAGCCAATTCAACTGTAAATTGCTGAGACCTTTCTGTCAATCTAGTACTGTGCTTTAATTCATAAAGTCTAGGTACTCTAGTGGAAAGTTCACCCGAACAATTACCATGAAAGTATTTATCGAAAAGAGAAAGTGAATGAATTTTACATTGCTGTGAAAGTGACTGAAGCCAAGATAAACTATACTTTCTATCCGTGTTTGGCAACCCATCTAAGAGAAGGAAAATTCTAAATTCAAAACTCTGGCAGAGGTACACTATACAGCTAATCATTTAATCCCAAACAAGGCACTAAAGGCACTAAAGCCACTAAGACACGAAGAGTAGTTGGTGTGAAAGAATAAAAAAAAAAGAGAAACATTATTAAGGATCGAGAACAATAAAAAAAATGTGTAATCAAGTATATAACGAATGACATTACATTTTAGTTTTTGAAGATCAAAGTTAGCTGGATAGCAAGTGGCCGGAAGAGAGTTCCACAAGCGAGAAGTGTGAACGGAGAAACTGTTAATATATAACTTACGGTTATATCTCGCCAATTCAACTGTAAATTGATGAGACTTCGATGTCAATCTAGTACAGGGCTTCAATTCATTAAGTCTAGGTACCATAACGAAGAGCTCGTCCGAACAATTAACGTGAAATTATTTATGGAAAAGACACATTGAAGCGATTTTACAGAGCTGGGAAAGTGACTGAAGCCAACACATCAAATCAGGGCCAATGACATTGCTGATTCTTCTTTGAATTTTATCAAGAATCCCTAAATACATAGTAGGAGCATCAGACCAGATGGGCAAAAAGGATAAATATGATTAAATTAATTAAAGTGTGGAGAAATATTGTTTCTTTCTGGAGAATTTATTTTAGAAGTCGTTAACTTTTGTCTTGTACTTCAAAACGCGTTATGCGTATATAACTCTTTTTTAATTTGCTGGTAGAAGTGCGTGTGGCGTGGGTGTCTTTTTAATCAACATCTTAAGGGCAATGGTTTCTGCTTCGATCTCAAGAACCTTTCAACATCTCTCGTATCTACGTACAGAACATTGTATACATTTATTGACGGTAAATATCCGAATGCATTTCTTCCGATTTTCAGTTATGTGGCATGCGTGATACACGTTTAGGTGATCATGTATCTTTCGATACATCACTGACAAGGCAGATTTTTTTCCCCGTAGTAGGTTGCCATTTCTTTCGGCGGTGGACCAGTTGTCATCCAAACCACTTAACCAATAAAATATCTGCAACAAAAATAATACATGATTTATATCTCCACGCTGTAAATACTGTCGTAATATAAAGATAACTATTTTTCTGACTTCAAGCAGTTACCCGTCAAATTAACTATCGTCTCTTATTCACTGTTTCTTTGAATATAAGTCACAAACTAATCTCAAGAGATTTAGAAGGATCTGCAGTCAGATGACATATCAGTCAGTTATGTGCCATACGTGATACACAGGCGGTCATGTATCTCTCGATACATAACTTACGAAGCAGATTTTTTACCGCAGCAGGTTGTCCTTTCTTTCTGCGGTAGACCAGTTGTTATCCAAGGCTATAGAACCCGGTCTGTCCTGCTATTTACCTATAGAAGGAGAGAGAAGAGGATTCATACCTTTCTCAAGGGCATTAGCACGTAAGTGAATGTAATGTATTTGACTGGAATTCGAACTCGGCTCTCCGATTCCTCAATCCGAACCGCTATCTATTACTCTACTCTGACTTCTTCTGGTCATAGTTGTGTCAAATGCACCGGTGACCCAACGTTGCGTCGAACATTTGTCTCGATTGGAAGCGAACTTAATATACTTTATTCACTCTTAACGGAAATGGAATTTAACATCGTACCAAAACTAAAATTTAAAATGAAAATAACTGTCACTGATCCTTAATCTACTAAAAAAAGATTCTTATGGATAATTTTATACATTTACTTAATTTTAGAACATCGATTTAAGCTAACAGAATCAACCAGGATAATAGCCTTCTTATTCCCGCAAACATCATCTTTCCGGTGCATATTACATTTAGCTAATTGTGTAACGCTATTTTTGAGTTTTATATCAAACTTATCACTCACTAAGTACAAACAAGTCAATAAGATGTCTCTTATGTTATTAAACAAAATAAATTCTGTATTTAATGTGTTTTTCTTCATAAAGTTTTCATATTGTTTTTGTTTTCGTTTACAGGCGCTAAGAGGCGCGCCTTTTGGTGAAGGCACTGGGCCCATCTTATTGGATAACATGCTGTGTACCGGCAATGAAGATTCGCTAAAGAACTGTCCTCATAATGGCTGGAAGAACCACAATTGCTACCACAACGAAGACGCCGCTGTACAGTGTTTTAATACATCAGGTGAGAGACACGACTAGCTTGAATCATAATCCTGCCTTCTGGCTAAAATCGCGGGTGGTCTTAGCCGAATAAACTCTACGTTTATTTAACCCAAGTATTTTGTTTTCAAATCTCCTGTGTCAGTCTGACATAGTTCTTAGTTACCCTTGGCTGATGGTCAATATTTATAAGCTTGTTCAAACCTGATATCGCTTTCTTAAGGACAGGAAAATGGTGTAAATATAATAAAGTTAAAATGTATTAATCGTTGATACAGTCAATGACATTAACCCTTAGGTGGCGGCTATCACCATGTGATGTTTCAATGGAGATCAACAGATATTATCAACTGATGATTTAATTCTTTTCCAACAATACGAGCATTCTTAATTTAGGATTCCAGTCCAAATGACTAATTAGAAACTCTAGGTTTGTTTTGGTTTGTTTTATTTTACGGCATATCAACCTCAATGCGTCATTTAATGCCGACAAGAGTTTTATTGCTCGTAATATTTTTTCAAAAAGTATTTCTGGTAATATTTGCCAGAGCCGTCAAAGTACGTCAATGAATATGCAGTTCAGGATTAGAAATAAAGCTTAGATTCGAACTTATACATTTGACAATGCTTCAGTTGTTTTGGTTTGTTTTGTTTTACGGTATATCAACCTGAATGGGGACAAGATTTTTATTGATGGTTATATTTTTTCAAAAGTATTTCTGGCAATATTTACTAGAACCGTCAATCTACGACAATGAATATGCAGCTCAGGATTGGAAATAAAGCTTAGATTCGAACTTACACATTTGGCAATGCTTCAGTTGTATTGGTTGGTTTTGTTTTATGGCATATCAACCTGATTGGGTTATTTAATGCCGACAAGATTTTTACTGATGATTATATTTTATTCCAAAAATGTATTGTTGGTAATACGTTTTCAAAAATGTACTGCTGGTAATAATTTTTTTCTAAAAATGTATTGCTGGTAATATTTTTTTTTTCAAAAATGTACTGCTGGTAATAATTTTTTCAAAAAAGTATTGCTGGTATTAAAACCTATTTTTATATTTTCATGGTGCTTTGACCCCTTTTGATGGTCTTTTTGCCCATAGCTGGGAGCCTAACATGTCTTACCACCCCGGGCCACGGTGGACTTGGGCACACCAGCAATTAAGAGGTGGTTCTATGCTCCTCAAACCATCCTGATCAATGGCCTGGCTATCGCACATAGTTTATCGCCTTACCCAGGACGCCGCGAGAAACTTTATGACTCAAGAGTTTATTTAATAGCCTTTTGTATTTGGTTACAAAATTGGAAGTAAAAGTAAAAATTCTGCAATGTCTGCATGCAAACTTCTTGAAGAGAAACGGAAGAAAAATTCTAGAAATTATGCATAACTCAATTATGCATTGACCATTTCAAGGATTATTGTTAAAATATTACATTTTATTTATTTCTTTTTCTTTCTTTATTTTATAATGTAAATGAGTTAACCCTTTTTTAATATAATTTCTGATTATAATTAAAGCGAAAATATGCATTAAATATCTTTAAAAAAATAATAAATAATAATTTTAACCCGTTTGGCGTGCAATACTTGGTAACATTTCCCAATTTTTGAGGGCTAACAATTAGAGTTAGCTTAGGTACATACTTGTGCAACTTAATTCAGACAACTGATGTAGTTTCCTTTCTTTCACCATACAATCAGTTTCAGACCCACTGGAGTGACAGGGTGTAATCGATTTTTTATTTTTTCCTCGTATTAGTCATTTGCAGTATGTGCAATATTATGAATCTATTTTCGGGGTGTATGATGAAATTTGTTTAGCCTTGAAAAATATTGCATCATCCGTGATTGCATAAGATTTTTATCACGCTCATACACTATTGTTCTGAGTGTCGATTAGTTGTCCTACGGTCATTGTCTGCGATAGACGTTACTCCAAGGAAGCGTATGAAAATTGTAATACTTCACGAATACACTGGAAAGCCTTACCAGTGAGCAAATCAAAATACTAAAGACTGGACCGGAAACTCTCCTGATTTAAATCCAATTAAGAATCTGGGGTCAATCTGCTAGGAATGACTTCGTGGAATGGACATACGAAGTACTGACATGTTCACTGGGTGATGTTTCATTGGAAAAATACGAAAAAAATAAATAACAACGGAATTATTCGTTATACAAGGGTGTAAATTCTGTTTATTCGCTACTGATAAACCCACATTCCGGAATTCTAGATAAAAAGAAAGCTAAGGAGCCTGATTTATGGTTTTTCTTATTTCGAAATGCCCAGCTAATAAGGAAATGTTCGCGTGAACTAAGCGAATCATTATCCAGATGCGCAATGTCTGATGCAATCTCGTGTATGAGGTGAAAGTCTTCCACCCTATATAATATAAAAAAAATCTCCCCCCTGTGGCAGATCATGCAATTCACATGATTTAAGAATTTCATTCAATGTGTGTTTAGTTTAATAACTGTATTTTATCTTGCATTTGTTTTCTTGGGTGACGCCAGGCATCGTCTTGCTTCACACAGCATACAGACGACATCTGATCAAAATGTATCGGGAAAGAGGGTATGAAAAATATAAAACTACAGCATATATCAATTCAGCACTTAATCTCCTTCGAAGTAGCCCCCTTATGAAGCCGCACACTTTATCCAGCGTCGTTTCCGTTGATGGAAGAAATCTTGGATTTCCTCAGCGAAATCTTGTTTTTTTCACGGGATGGTGGGGATTTTATTTTTAAGAGATAAACATCACAAAGGGCGAGATCTGAGAAAGATTTTGGTTTTCAGACAAAAAAAAATGCTTCAGAAGCCATGATTACTGATGGAACTTCCGAGGTTTGGTGAGACCAAAACGCAAGGGCGCTAATGGAAATGAACTACACTAGAAATACTTTAGAAGGAACCGGAAACTCAATCCTAAACAGGAAACAATGGATAAAACTCTAATCTTGTTCAAAAGATCAGGGAACTACGTGATCCGTCCGATAGACGATGCATGATAGATTTCAAGGTCAATCTGTGCCAAGCGGCTTCACTTTGCTTACCTGAACTTCGTTATTATAACAACAGTCTTGTTACTTTTTCCTCGTATATATATATATATATATATATATATATATATATATATATATATATATATATATATATATAAAGAAATATAGTTTTAAGTTGTGCAATATTTTTGGGATAAAGTGCTCAATTGTCAGAAATAGACCTTAGGCTGTTTCATTTGGCGTCCTGACGATTACATATAGCATGTTGCCTCTGAGTGTTGACTTCAATGTTCACTTATATATATATATATATATATATATAGTAAAGGTAATAAATCCGTTGGGATATAATCTTATCCAAGTGGATCCTAATAATATAAAATATTAAAACTGATCCACAAAAATAGCTCAATGTATTTCTTATAAGAGAACATATAAATTACATTATAGAGAAATCCAAAATTTCCTCATGAGAAAAATCAAGCAGATACAGAAAATGGTGGATGTTGTCTTGCTTAAATGGAAAAAAGTTACACAAATTTAACCGAAGTATTAACACCATAAAATATGGTTAACTCTGTATCAATTTTCCAACTGCTGTCTCTTTTTTAAATATTCAATTTTAACTTTCTCGTTCCGATATATATATATATATATATATATATATATATATATATATATATATATATATATATATATATATATATATATATATATATATATATTCGACGTATGAGGGTCAAACAGATCAGTTCCTAGGAAACCGACAGACCGACAACAGCACATGAGTTTTGATTATAGTGGTGAAGGTTTCGTGCAGGACAATCCACACTTTTGAAGGGCTGAATACAAAGACCTGGTACTACGTGCCACAAGGTCCCCACACAACCCTCCGCAGGTTTTTAATTTAGAGTTATATATATCGGAATTAGAAGATAGATAGATAGATAGATAGATAGATAGATAGATAGATAGATAGATAGATGTGCGAGTGTGTAATCCAGTAACACATAGTTGACTATAATTTTATGTTTAAGTAGATGCATATTCTGTTTTCAGTTTGCTGGATTTTACCAAATATATTGGGATGTACTGCATAGTTCCTGCCATACGTACATAAATTTACCCAAATATTAAAAACAAAAATGAAAACAGCTAGGAAAATGTGGGAAGAAAAGAAAATAAATCTTTTACACAAAAACAAGCTAAAAAAAGTTTATAAAGTTGTTATATGCCTTCTATCAGATCTTGAAAAAGCAAGCCTAAAGAATATTCTAAAAGTCTGTACTCACAATTCAAAGACGTGATTTTGAAAGAGGCTGTACTTTCCCCACTTGGTAGAAAAGCATCCTCTCTTCAGGGAGTCTGCCTCAAAATTCCACTGACGCGTTACTCAGTGGCCCTTGAGTGTCACATAGCCAGTAAAACATGGTGCATACCAATTAGGAAAACGGATGGAGAAGTATGCTAACAAATGTTAGGACAGATTTGATAAAGGGGGATATCCATGCTTTTTATGTTTGTTATTAACATGTTTCTCATCCTTTCTAACTTCAGCGGTACGATCGTAGCTTTTTCATTAATTATCAGAAAAAGAAAAACTGCATTCTATTCTCCGCTGATAGTTTCTACACATTCCATTCTGAAAATTATGTCCACTCTGAATAAGATTTTGCTGTAGTGCTGACCAGATTGCATGCTGTCATTTTCGCCAATTCTCTGCTGGTTTGTCTTCGAGAAGAAAATTATCAGAAAAACCACAATCAAATTAATACTTATATCCGAAGTTCTGGGATGAGGTGTTATCATTATTATCATTACTCATATTCAGACTAACGTCCACATCTTTGTTGTTATTATCACAACGTTTCGGCTGTTGTGACCTCCGGCCTTCTTCATATCTAGGGATATCTTACATAGAAAATATTCGTCCTCCGACAGGAATCGAACCCGTATCCTATACGGAACCCTCATATAGTCCTGTCGGAGGACTAATATTTTCTATGAAAATTTCTCGGACATTCAGGCCGGTAATTATTATTAATACTGTTTATTATGAAACAGAGCATGTACTTAAATATTTGTATATATAAAAAGAATGTATAAACATAAAAATGTCTTAAAATAATTGTCGGACTTTGTCCATATCATAATGTGTGACGTCATTTGTTTACATTTGATACGCCATGAGCAGATATGAATGTACGTAAGAGAATCATAGAAGATTGTAGTTTAAAAACAGTAAAATCAACCTGGCTAGTCGAACGATCCTCCGTGGCTCGATTGGTTAAGGCACGTATCAAGTATTTTGCTTCGTTCAAAATTGTTAAACAACTCTTTTAAGCCCGAGAACACTAGAGATGAGCGATGTCTTCCAAACTTAATAAAATAATGCATTCTTTACTATAATGTTTTCTTAAATGTTCTAGAGTATAAAAATGACCTTAGTCTTCCAATAAAAACAAAACAAAAACACAGCTTTTAAAAAAAAGATATTCAAACAAAAACATAGTCTGTTCCGGTACGTGTGTGCGCATGCGCGTCTTCTGGTTTAGAAACACCTTCGACACTGGCAATGAATGACAGCCGCTTAATTGTGAAGTCACAGACCGGCCAGCGAAATTCCACCTGTTAAAAAAATCAAAACAAGACAGAACAGAGCAAAAGAATGCTAAAAGCAAAAGGCATCCTCCTCCTTTACCTCCTCTCACGCTGCAAAGCCTAACCTTTTACCTTTTGCTTTCTCCTTCGACGATTTTGCCTGTCAGTTTTACCTGGCTTTTCCACTTCGGCAAAGTTCTTTTCCAAACTTTTATTGCAGCTAGAGAAATGTTCACCAAATTAAAATGCTTTCCTTGAGTGACACTCGTTTTCACGAAGGCATGTCAAGTTCTCCAGGGCAGAAACCTACTTTTAGTTGTGTACACAGGTGTAAGTCTTCATCTCCACTGAAGTTACTATGCGGCAATAGCAAGGTAAATATCATATATATATATACAGTGCGAGATGGATAAATTGTCTTCTAAATGACGCCAAAATGAAAATAACACTGGCATCTCATTTCAACAGAAATACAGGGTGCGATGCATAAATTGTCGTCTAAATGACGCAAAAATGAAAATAACACTGACATTTCATTTTAAAAGATATACATGGTGCGATGGATAAATTGTCGTCTAAGTGATGCAAAAAAATAAAAAAATAAAAATTAACGCCGATATCTCATTTTAACTGATACATTTACCAAAATTACACAAAAATGTCTTGAAATACTAAAGAGTAAATCAACTCAATAAAATCGCCATTGACTTCAACCAGGGGCTCCAGATGACTTCGGAATCTTCTGCAACTCTTCTGGACGATCGTCTTGTTTAATTTGGTGAATACTGCCATAATCTTTGCATTCAGTTCATCTTTGATGTTACAAGGTGTTTTGTTGGTCGCTCGCCCAATAGCGCCCCACACATAATAATCAAGGGAGTTGCAGTCCGAGGAATTAGGTGACCAGATGTAAGAATTGATGTGGTCGCAGAAAATGTTTGACAGCTATGACTGGATTCTCCTGCTTGCGTGGCATAGTGTAGAGTCCTGTTGTTAGACATAGGATCTTCGAGCAGCCACCCTCTTGACTCGGGGTAACACTACCTCCTCAAGTCACTTGATGTAGGCCACCATGTTGAGTCTGAGGCTCTGTGGTAAGGTGAAGAGAGGCATAACGACGCCATCACTAGTGATCTCTCAAAACACCTTCGTAATCACCATTAGACTCATCCAACTCTCTCCAAATCCTCTTCACTGTCCTCAGATTGACATCCAAAAATGGAAATGTTGGAGCTTCCGGTGCGAATACTAAGCAATACAGCATACCGTTTCCAAATTCCTGGCTAAGGGAATTGCTTCATGGTGCTCTTTTTTCTCACAGATGGTGCCCAACTAGAACTACTATACTGTGCAGTCGACAAAAATCAAAAACAAACAACGCGCATGCGCAAAATAAAAAATATAATATTGGGAAAATTTACTCATATTTATATACATGAATAAAAAGACAAGTTGAAAAACTATTTTAGCCAATGAATTTCGTTCTCTGAGGGGCTTTATTAAGGTAAATGTAGGACTTATTTTGTTGCACGTTTTATATGGAAAAACAAGGATGTCATTTGTTTGCCATAGGTTTATTAAGTCTAGCAATTAAATTAAAAATGGTCATACATATATATATATATATATATATATATATATATATGTGTGTGTGTGTGTGTGTGCGTGTGTGTGTGTGAAATTTAATATATAGATACAATATATCTGTTAAAGGAAAATATGAATAAAGACAAAAGGAAAACATATCGTAGCCGACGCTTTTGGTACTTTAATGGACTTTTGCCTTGCTAAAGTCCATCAGAGGACAAACAGCATCAGGTACGGTAACTTTTCCTTTTGTTTTATTCATATATATATATATATATATATATATATATATATATATATATATATATATATATATATATATATATATATACCTGCAGAGAAGGAAGTAGGTTCGAATCCTGTCGGAGGGCACCTCGAGTGTACAGGCCGGTAGACGAAATACATAATGTTTAAAACTAAAAACGAAGCATGTACTCAAATACGGGTATCCAGTAACGTTTGACGTAATACATACATACACACACACACACATAAATATATATATATATATATCTATATATATATATATATAGATAGATAGATAGATATATAGATATATATATATAGTGTATTGAGGCAGCAGAACCTTATTTAAACATATATTGTTAAATATGACCTACAAGGAATGTCTATTATGTTTGATCATGTTATAAACTGCATATTTGAGTCGTCATCTTAAGAGTGGTTATATAGATATTTAAACAAACATATTCACCATCAAAGAGTTATGGTCGCATAGCAATCTTCTATGTCAACATAAGAGTATATTATGTTTGATGGTGAATATTCAAATGTCTATATAATCACTACGGGGACGGCTCATTTGAGCTAAAGCTTAAATTAAGGAACAGCGTATTAAAAAATATCTAAATTTTGGACAATTTTTGTCTTTATTTTCTACCGAAATTAAAGCAACTGTAGTTTAGAACGGCTCATGATCGAACATAATAGACATTTATTGTCTGTTATATTTAGCAACATATGTTTAAATCTCTCTCTCTCTCTCTCTCTCTCTCTCTCTCTCTCTATATATATATATATATATATATATATATATATATATATATATATAACGTCATCCACATGAGAGTCCATTATATATATATATATATATATATATATATATATATATAATGGACTCTCCCGTCGGTTTCGACGTTTGAGGATCTGACAGCCTAGTTGATTCAGTTATGAAATTTTGTGCGATAACCTTAAGTGGCATTTAAGACCCGCTAGTGATTTACAAAGGAGGCCAGATATGGAGCAAGTGTGAGGATTATGAGATGACATCACTGTTAGATTGGCTGAGCTTTTTAGATCTTGCTTTCGCTTCTTGAAGATGACTCAGACAAGCAGATTGAAAACTGATGAGTCCACTAAAAAACGTTGATCTCCATTCTACTCTCTCTCTCTCTCTCTATATATATATATATATATATATATATACAGAGAGAGAGAGATGGAGTACTGAATTGTTTTCAGTCCTAGAAAGAAAATGTTAGTTACATAGTAAGAAATTTGGAAGTGGGCTAAACATAAAAGCATATTTATACAGCGGGATGCCCTTCCATCTATAACCGTACAATTCAGAACTTAGCTGACAGATTACCCACACATATATCTGCCAAGCCAGAAATCTTTAACCGTAACTATCCTACTATTTAACCCATAGCTTTGTGCAAAAAGTTAATTTAACGAACTCGACAGGAATTCGAACTCGTCGCTCTGATTTCTCGTTCAGTGTTGCAAATATATACTACCTGCATGTGTAGAATAACCAGGAACAAAGTTGGTGGAGAGATAAAGAAAAAGAAAATGAATACAGATGACTTCGGCTAGATTGAAAAAAAAAAATTCTTTCAAACAATTTTGAAACTACCCGCGTCTCTCGTTCCGCGCGCATGCGCAGACGTGATAACCTCATCAAAGCCCGGTTCGATGAAATCCTAACGGATGAAACGCACCACAAAAAATCCTTTCCAGTTTGTCATATATTTCTAAATACTGTATATGTAAATTTATACAAAATTATATATCGTCATACAGACAGAGACAGAGAGAGTGATAACGAGAATGGTAGTTATAGTATTTGGGAAGCTTCTACGTGGTTTAATGGCACAGTGGATAAAGGCGTTTGGATGTCAAAGAGTGTGAGTTCAATACCCGGTTAAGGCAGTGGAGAACTTTGAGAGAGGAATTAACAGGAGATAACTGACAACTGACATCCATTAAACATAGCACGTGGAACTAGAACAGTCTACCCCAGTGAGCCAACCACGTGAAGAAGGCCGGAGCGTACAACGTCCTCAATGTTGAAATAAATATGGCGAAAAAGATGAGGACAATAGTCCGAATAAATATAAACAGATGTCTGTTATTTAGTTTATGAGGAAATTGAATATTTTCAGCTCTCTTGGCGGTGGTAACAAAACATCAGAATTAACGCCAAAAATGATGTAGATTTCTGAGCCAGAATTTTCTCCAAGGTACATTTATTACAATGTGTACATGGGTGTTTCTCTCCAAAGCAGACTCTTGTTAAGCATATGAAACACCACAAACAAAAATTGAGATTGCCTGAGATTAACCAGGAGTTAAAAGTAAAGTGCTCTGTGGGTGCATTTAATATCATCTTCGTCCCCACAACAGAAACATCCCTCCCAGTGATAACACCTAACTTCTATGCCACATTTACCTATTTGTATTTACAAATACAGATATCGAAAGTCATTTGAAAGATCACGAAAGAGCGTAACAGTCTACAAATCAACCATTCGCCCTTGCATGGAGTATTGCTGCCATATACGGTCTGGTACCCGTTATGTTTGCCTCGGGGTTCTTGATAAGATCCAGAGACGGATATGCAATGTAATTGGCCCTGATCTGACATCTCGTCTGCAGTAGCTCTCTTACAGACGTGCCGTCGCCTCCCTCTGTCTTTTTTTTACAAATATGGTAACTGCTCCGATGATCTGTTTTCGCTGGTTCCCAAACTTCATGAATTTAAGCTTTGAACTAGGCTGGCATCAAGCTCACACCCTTTCACAGTCGATACTGTTAAATGTAGCCATCTCTTCTACTCCAATAGCTTCATGTTTCGCACTTCTCGCTTGTGGGACTCCCTTCCCTTTTCCTGTTTCTCTGATAGCTATAATCTCCATCTATTCAAATGTAATGTCAATCGACATCTCCATATACTCTGATCTATCCCCTATCCTTCTCTTCATCCTTTCCTCTATCACTCCTATTTGCTCTCGCTCGGACTCTCTGTAAAACCCTTGCGTGCTAGTGGCTTCACACCTTGCTTAGGGTGAAACGCTTAAAAAAAAAGTTGATTTAACAAAATGGTTGTGTTCGAACTAAAGAAGCGGTGTTGACTTCGCCTGATCGTCTGTTCCTCTTGGCCAAGTGGTAAGGCGCGACGGGCTAAACGGTGGCGCCCTTTTTCCCTGAAGGACACATATTCGAAGAGCACAAATTTTCTTTAATAAGATTTCTCGAATATTCAGTCCACTAAACGAAAATAAATAAATATCAGTCATATCAGTTATGTGCCATGCGTGATACACGATTAGGCGATCATGTATCTTACGATACATCACTGACGAGGCAGATTTTTCCTGCAATACGTTACCATTTCTTTCTGTAGTACACCAGTTGCCATGCAAGGCTATAGAACTTGGTCTGTTCTGCTCTTTAACCATAGCTATGGGAAGAGATGAAGGTGCGTATTATGCACAGCTACAAAAATTCTTTAAAAAATTGCCGTTTCATAGGTCGATTTCAGTTGTGAAATGACAACTTACTAACATTCGGCGACTGCGACCCTATATGGATGTCAAATACAAACATATTTACTTAACAATACTTACAAATATAAAATAAAATAAGAATTATCATACAACTAAATTAGAATAATATTATTCAATGTTTAAAACCATTTTTTGTGACAAACTACATACAGATCCGATAGATTGAACATTTTATCGAGAAAAACGGATCAACGAGTCTGCGCAGTATGTACAATATAGTTATTTCCGTTTCCTTTTAGAATGGTGATGATCGGACGGTTTGATAAATATCTACAATTACAGCTTGAATAAGATTAGGAAAAACTGGCCGTAATGAAATTGGAGAGGTACAATTTATAGGGTTTGATTACCAAACCAGGGGTGCGTATTATGCGTAATTAGAAGCATTTTCGCTCATTTTCAGCACAATTTTAGGGATGCGTATTATGGATGAAGGCGTATTATACATGGGAAATTACGGTAATTTATTGTGTTTCGGATATTTGTACCCAAGCGTCACTTTACTGGCGTGCCGCATTCTCAAATAATAATAATTACTCTAATGCTAGACCATACATGGCTCTCATGGCTTCTGATCTTAATTTATTTGATTTAGTTAAAGATTGTCTTGATGAATTAGGATGTGTTGCTGTAAATATCTAGTTCAATTCCACAGATTTGTTGTCAATTGCCTGACCATAACCACTTAGCCATATCCCTCAAGTGTGATGCAGTGTGAATATCAGTTCATGAGCGGGAGTAGTAAAGGATTAACATAGCTGGGCGTCAAATACAATCGTATGTACCTAACAATACTTACAAATGTAAAATAAAATAAGAATTATCATAAAACTAAATTAGGATAATATTATTCTAAGTTTAAAACTATTTTTTAATAAGCGCAGGAAATGTTGGACGTAATGAAATTGGAGAGGTACAATTTATGGGGTTTGATTACCAAACAAGAGGTGCGTATTATGCGTGATTAAAAGCATTTTCGCACAATTTGAACACAATTTTAGAGGTGAGTATTATGGATGACGGCGTATTATACATGGGGAACTACGGTAATTAAGCCAAAAGGTAACTTTTTTTTTTTGCTAAGCCCCATCCCTTTCATTCTTCATCCATTTCTACCGCATATTTTTTTTATCTCTTCTAATTTTCTTTAGCTTGTTAGTTTTTCTTTCTTTCTTTTTCGTTATTTTTTGGTACTTTGAAATCCCTTACTTTTTTTGGCTTTTCTTCTTTTCATTTTCCTCCTGATTATCTTTTCTTTTTCATCCTCCAAGCACATCTTTTAATCTCCCCATTTTAAATATTTCGACTTGAATTCCGAAAACACTAGCGAACGAAACATACGCGGTTTACGCAATATTCCATGATGAACACTGACCTTTCTTTTCGCGAACCCGAGTCACGTCCGATACAAAGATGGCGCCGTTTTCAATACAAACGTGGAAAAATTCCATGAGGAACAGAATAAATTATTCTGTCAAAATCAACAGAAAATAAATGAATTATAAAACCTTAGAACACCTTTTATTTGTTCACGACGCTTCAAAAAAAAAGTTCCCAGTGGAGAAATAAAGAAAGTACAGTTTCCAACTCCCAAAAACTTCCCGGTTGAAAAAAAAAGATTCCATTAATCATTAAGATTTTGGACAAATATATTTTGGCGCAGATCTGCAAGATAGAATGCTACTGGGCTGGCACAAAAATATTCATTTCACTAAAAAAAAAAGAGTAATGCTGCCATATTTGGGTTCGAACTACATAATCTTTTTTTTTTTTTTCAGCCTTGACAGTGTTCAAAAGCGTGTGTAATGTATTGTGAGTGATGAATACTTTTACACCCTACAACCCCTTTTCCCATAAACGAAAAATTACTAGCCTCTCGCTCCTCTATCTCTGTTTACATGGAAAATGTTCAGACGAGCTATATTCCTTATCTTCGCCAGTTCAGACATTTACAGCCGAGAACAGCCGCTATGCCACATACAAAGATTTGATTAATTCTCATGCTCTTGCTAAAAAGGAAGTTCCACTCAGACTGCTTATTCTCAAGAACTGTTACTTTGTGTCTCTCCAGTGGATGCTTCCCTTATCGCTATAATCTTAACCTCTTCAAGTCTAGGTTCAACCATTACCTTTCCTATATATCCTCATAATCACCACTTCTTACCTCCTCATTTTACGCTCATACAACCAACCTCATTCATACTCCCATGGGGATGCTTCCCTTATCGCTACAATCTTAACCTCTTCAAGTCTAGGTTCAACCATTACCTTTCCTATATATCCTCATAATCACCACTTCTTACCTCCTCATTTTACGCTCATACAACCAACCTCATTCATACTCCAATGGGGATGCTTCCCTTATCGCTACAATCTTAACCTCTTCAAGTCTAGGGTCAACCGTCATCTTTCTTATACATCCTCATAATCAGTATTTCTTACCTCCTCCTCTCGCGCTCATATAACAACCTCATTCATACTCGCCAGGGGATGCTTTCCTGATGGCTACAATCTTAACCTCTTCAAGTCTAGAGTCAAGTGTTATCTATCCTACATATCCTCATAATCAGCATTTCTTACCTCCTCCTTATACTCCCGAGAGGATGCTTCCCTGGTCGCTACAATCTTAACCTCTTCAAGTCTAGGGTCAACCGTTATCTTTCCTATATATTTGTATAATACGCACTTTTTTATTTTCTCCTTATACATCCTTAGAGGAACCTCATACAAGCTTTAGGGTGCTAAGGCATCGTTAACTTGAGTGGGGATTAGAGATAGACAAGGAGATAGAATTTAGAAATATTCAGGAACACATTATAGTGACTGTCAGTGTTCTTTAGACTGTGTCACTATTATTTTAAAGGGCTCTTGTTGTAGTATATGTCCTTATCAGCTTTATATCTCATACGTCTCTGATATGCAGACTTTGATATCCGGAACAATATATAGGTCACTGAGGAATTAAAAGAAATGGGGGTAGTTGAAATTGTATCTTTTTAGTTTCTTTGTTCAGAGCAAATGCTTTGGGTTATTTTATGGCCATATGGCCTTTTGTTATCTTATTTCATTTTTAAATGTATTTATTTCATGTTAATTTATTACTTTAAATATTCTATGTATTTATAGGCTTGTCTAGTTTTTCTTATATGTCATAAATTTTATTATATTTTTGATATAGCATTTTATTCCTCGGATGAAACTGAGTAAAACATAATTAATATGAACAGATGTGTGCGTAGATGTGATGGAGCAGTTTTCTATGTGTCGTCATACCCAGGACGGCCGCTAGATAGGAGAATTGATATTATATAACAGTTAAATCTTTTGTTTTTTGTTTTTTTTCTTTCTAACGAGATTTTTCAGTCTGATACTTTACTTAACTTTTGAAAGACATCTTTTTCTATCACGATGGACCTTTGAATTGCGATGTTGTACTTTCTGTCTGTTAACACACTTCCTAGATATTGTCTATACGCTTGATTTTGGCCACAACAATTTATAATTCGTATCTTGGGCTCTTTTTGCTGATAACCATACATTCTATCTTTTTACAATTGATGCTTAGTCCTTTCTTCTCGCTTTCCTTGACAACTTTCTGTATGAGTTTATGGAGCTTTCTTTCTGTGTCTACTATCAACAACATATCATCTATTATTATCATTATATCTAATGACTGTGGTCGCCAGTAATGAATCCTGCAGGTCTTCTTGTTCTATCAGAATCATTTCACCGTTATAGGTCCGGTGAGATGACTCATCCTTGTCTTACATCCCTTACTGAATTCATTTTCTATCCGTATGTAGGCGGTTTGCTGCTGGTATCGGTTCTGGGCTATTCTATTAGGTTGGTGCAAAAATAATGACGTGATAATGTCGTTTTTTGACGTTAAAGAATACGTCAAAAACGACATTATTATGTCATTATTTTTGCACCAACCTAATAATATCCTTCCTAAATATGTCAAGGTTACCTAGCAGTTCCTGCAGTTCTCTGCGACTTACTTTAAGAAAAAACTTTTGCATAATCTATAAAACACATGTACATACTGATCTATAGTTGGAATATTATTTTTTATATCAATCGAATCATAAATATTGTACTCCATGTTATAAAAAAGTACTAAACACGATTTACAATTCATTATATCTTCCATAACTGCAAACACGGCCATAATATTGTAGATACTAACTGCAATTTCAGTGTTTCGAGGGTAGGGTCATCTTCAGAAAGGAAATCCACGTCATTGATTTCAAATATTAATTCTTGTGATTTGAATCTTTAAGATGAGCCTTGGCATGGCATCAAATCACAATTTGACTAATTAGAACGCACCTCCAGCGATTAGACATTGTCAAAAATTTACTTGAAGCTTTAAAAATTGCACTTTCTTTATTGCAAGCCTAATGTTGATGAAAAGTTGTTCTGCATGATAATCGGAAACGATGTTACAAGTATTCTTACCTGAACTCAAATTTCCAAATCTTCATCCCCAGTAGATTCACATGTCAATTCGGTGTTAGTGAATTAAATTATTATTATTATTATTATTATTATTATATATATATATATATATATATATATATATATATATATATATATATATATATATATATAATATATAGAATAATTGGCTCTCAATGTCACGCTTCTACTTAAAACAGTATCAACGAGAAGGACCTTTTCTTTTTGTTCTTTGTTTTACTAGGAGAGAGTGGTGGCAGTTTGGATTCTAAGAGGCTCACGTGAAAGAAACGTATATCCCACGTTAACTCATCGTCTTCTGCGGGTGGTCTTAGCCGATTGCTAACTTGGGTGCGGGATACGTATTGACGCTTCAGAACTCTTGAGGCCCTCTATTCAATTCGCGCCGTTTTGGACTTAAATTCAAAACCCAGGTAAAGGCAATCCATCACTGTCCGAATAGTCCGCCCACAAGGCAATCTCTAACCATCATGGCCCTAGATTTCGCATTCTATAATAAAAAGGGAGTTCTGTCCTACTTCAAGAAAACGCATGGACGCATAGTTCACAAATCACTCGGCAAAGAAATGAATGATAGAACAAATAATTTGCCACCAACACTATTCATTAAATTGTCCCTTAAAAATAAATGCTTTCTCCGCCTTCGGTAAAATGCGCGACACACAACTGAAGAATTTAAGTCAGTGACCATTTTCATGGGCTGATACATCCCGACGAGGTGCACCGGCTTGCTAAGAGATGGATTATTTTATAGAATCCCCAACTCTAGAATGGGTGCGAACTTAGGCAATCAATCTTGTCATTTTACTCATAGGTGGCAGTTGAAGTGATCAATTAAATTCATATCTTTGCCAATGGTATTTATGCGTAGGTAAACACACTGAACTCGTCTGGAATTCGAATTCGGCTCTCCAATTTCTCATTCCTTGTTTCAATCTATCACACCACACGCCCCTATTTGTCCCTTACCGATTACCAGTTCTCCGGGACTTACATACATATACGCGCTAGATGTACGCCAATGCTGATCATGCCGAAAATTCCATCTATTTGTTGACTTCTGTCATACGTTTTTATTTTGACAGAATAAATTTGTCGGATTATCGGAAACACTGTGCCAATTTTAAGCTATTCCATTCATTCGTAAAGCTGTCTGTGGGCGTAGATGTGTATGCGCGCACGCGTGTTTCTGCGTGTGTATGCGTGCTTGTGCCGGCGTGTGCATGTGCGTGTGTAACAAATTTCAAAGTGTTGTGTAGGAAACCTACCACCCCTCTTGAAGATGAACTTGTCTGCGTCTGTGAACAAAGACTTTAAATAGTGACATGTCGGTTGACATGAGGAGACAGTGAGACAGAGATCTCGACGTCTGTCGAACTCTCTGCATTAGCAGAGAGGAACCCGGACGAGGCTTTGCCGAAGGGCAAGGTTTTGTCCGGGGAGTAGACAGGCCTTGAACCCGTCTAGGCGGGTTCAAAAAGGCTATATTTTTGGCCAAGTCTACGGGCTCGGAGATACCCACATTAAACCGGCCTTGTGCCACATTATATCCTCGTGGGTGGATAGATAAATACCGACAGTGAGACAGAGAAGTTCTTAGCTGAGCTAGTTATTGACTACTCAGGCGATTTCTGTACCTTTTTACCAAACTATTAAAACCCTTTTTATTGTTACGTGTTATTTGGCGTTTGTCTCTACTAACCCCAAATCAACATCATAACACAAAGAAAAACAGAATCTATAGATTTCACATATGGATAAGCAGTTCTGCTGAACTTCATAGCTTCTGTAAGACAATTTAAATCACCCCGTTATTTTTTACGGGTACTATACTTGTATTAATATATAGTAAAAAATATCAATTTCCTAAATTGTTTCTGCGACAATACTCTATTGGATGACTTTATACGGAATAGATATAAGTGTGCTTTGCTAGATTCTGTACAATTGAGATCTGATTAAAATGGCCCTGCATCGATAAAGAGTCTACAGTCGCCCAAGGATATGAGGCACAAATCGCTTTTTGATTGTTTGCAAGCCAGACGCCAAATTAGGGTTGTTTGCGGGGTGAAATTTGACAAACCCGGTTCAAACTGCATGATATGTTCATATACTGAACACATTGCGCTTTCTCGAGATCGACCTCCAGTTCATAAGCCTGGCGTTCCCAAATATCACGTGATCTAATTTGAAAATGTATAATTCGATTTGATACGAGCTAACAGGATAAGAGTGGAAGTATTCAGAGAGAAAATAAAATCACGATGAATGGAAATAATACTTTTGACAGCTTTGCGATGGGTAAATTTCACGCATGCGCGTTGTTTATTATTTTGTCGACTGCAGAGTATAGTAGGGTAAGTTGGGCACCGTCTGTGAGAAAATAACGCAATCCACACCGACAGGAATTATAAAATGGCATGCTGTACTGCTTGGCATTCGCGCCGGAAGATCCAATATGAACATTTCAGAGTGTTTGGATGTCAGTCTGAGGAGAGTGAATGGGATTTGGGGTAAAAAGTTACTAAATTTATGTGTAAGATACAGAGATGTCATTTTCGTTTTAGCTAAAAATATTGATCAAATTACACAACTTAAAAAAAAATAAATTTGAAAGTTACTCCGTCTTCAAATTTACACTAGAACTTAATATTAATAATAAAATTCCATTCCTTGATGTTTTTATTAATTCCCGCTCACATAAATTTACTATTTCTCAATATAGAAAACCCACAAGCATTAACTCGCTTCTTCTTAATTATAATAGCGAATGTCCTCAACGATATAAGTTAGCTGTTATAAAAACTTAATCTAATGCACACAAATGATATCTTCTTCCAAAACCATATTCTATAATTACATTACATTAAACAAACACTTGTTAATAAAGGATTTCCTAATTCCGTTATTAATCAAAAATTAAAATGTATCTCAATAAACTTAATAATACCTCAAACATAATTGATAATATTAATAATAATGTACTTCAAAATAAACTTAACATTATTTACTTATACTATTGTAACAAAATGCATGATAATTACAAACATGATGAAATAACTATTGAAAAACATAATAGGTAGAAATGTTTAACACATTAATAATAATAAACAAGTTAAGCTCATCGTATAAAAAATTTAAAACAATTGACCTCATAGTCTCTAATAAAACTACAACCACACAACTAAATCCTCTACAAAAAACCAACGTAGTGTATGAGTTTAAATTCCCGTTCGGAAATTGTATCTCTGATACTAATAATAAACCCACTACATATAGTGGCTTTACTACAACCACGCTCTCCCGTAGACTTACTTGTCACTTTTCTGATCTTAGTTCTATGAAACAACATTTCTTTGAAAAACATTGGCATGTACATAATATTAAACATATATTAGTTTAAAAGACAATAATACTCACACATACACACAATGAAAAGAACTTTCAGTTATTGGGGGCCATCTTCATCACAACAAAGTAACCCACACTCAACAAAATTACATTTCAAACTTGTCACAATACATTACACTGCGTCTAGACATATGTTTCTGTTGTTAATATTTCCGTCTCTCACGTGGTATGACGTCCTAGAACCGCATCATGAATTTACGATCTGCGCATAGCAATCGTCTATGTCAACAGTGAATATATTCGTTTAAATGTCCGCATAACCCCTCTAAAGATGGCTCATGTGAGCCGAAAGCGTAGATCAATGAAGAGCATAATAAAAATATTCGAATGTTGGACAATTCGTCTTTATTTTCGGCCGAAATTAAAGCAACTATACGAAGTTTAGAACGGCTCATGATCAGACATAATAGATATTGACTGTCTCTTATATTTAACAATATATGTTTGAATAATGATCTACTGCCCCAATACAATATATATATATATATATATATATATATATATATATATATATATATATATATATATATGGGTACGTGGCCGAGTCGCATTCTGACCATGAGACCCGCGTTCGAATTTCATGGTCGATTTGGCAGGAAGAAGACTTCCTGATATTATGGGACTGAAGACTTTGGAAAATGTCTGAAAAACGCAACTACGGGTGGATCTAAGCCTTGTCAGTGAAATTGGGTAGACGGAAATCTTGGGTTCTGCCGCTAGCTGTGCTAGCACGAAGTCACAAGTCATCGTAGCCGAGGGATTGAGGGAAGATCAACAATTAAGAGTTAGTTCCAGACCAGAGGCCTTGCTGTTGGACATAGTTTATCGTCTTACCCAGGAGGCTTTTATAACTGAAACATTATTTCAGTATCTGTCTATATTTCTGAGATGACGTATTATGTACACTATTGTCCTCATTTTTGTCGTTATATGACTATTGTCCTCATCTTTGTCGCCATATGACAATGTGCCATGTGTCCTTGAGTGAATAAAGGCGTTGGTTAGATCCAGTGACAGGACCCAAAGAGCGTGAGTTCAATACCCGGTTAAAGCAGCAGTGGAGAACTTGGAGAGGGGAATTAACAGGAGATAACTGATAACTGATATCCATTAAACATGACACGTGGAACTAGAAGACTCTACCCTAGTGAGCGAAATAAAGGGTTAAGTTCGACATTCCAACCACCTGAAGAAGGCCGGGGCGTACAACGGCCGAAACGTTGTAATAAATATGGCGAGAAAGACGAGGACAATAGTCCGAATAATGTAAATAGTGAAACATTATTTATTTAAAATAAACAAATCTTAGGATTTAAAAATATTTTCTGGCTTTAAATAACCTGCAAAGGGTTGATAAGCTGTAAGAAACAAATGAATCATTCAATCAAATGAATGCTTGCCAGAGATCTGTGCTCGAATATTGTTTTCCATTCTTATATAGACTTGATTTCCAAATAGTGACTATTATTCTTTATTGAAGAGAACCCACACAAAAAATGCTAATTCTAATCACTCCTTTTATTAAGTATTAAATATTCAATGACTTTCATCTTATCCATTAATTTAGGTTCTGAGCATTTTAAAATAAAGTGTTTCGTACAGAATTTAATAAAAATAAATTTCAGGTACATTGAATCAATAGCTTCGTCCACCGCAAAGAAAGTTGGCTCCCTGTGCTGTGTCAGGAAATTTTCCTCGCCGGAGTCGATCCTTCAAATCTACAAATAAACCATTCGCCCTTGTATGGAGTATTGCTGACATATATGGTCCGATACCCCTTCTGTTTGTCTCAGGGTTCTTGATAAGATCCATAGACGGATATCCAACGTAACTGGCCCTGATCTGGCATCTCAACAGCAGCGGATCTCTCACAGACGTGCCGTTGCATCCGTCTGTCTTTTTTACATATACTTTCAAGGTAACTGCTCCGATGAGCGACTTTCCCTGGTCCCCAGGCTACATGAATTTAAGCGCTCAACTAGGCTGACATCTCTTGGGAGTGGTAACAAGACATCAGAATTAACGCCAAAAAGGATATATATTTCTAAGCTAGAATTTTCTCCAAGGTACATTTATTACAATGTATGCATGGGTGTTTCTCTCCAAAGCAGTCTCTTGTTAAACATATGAAGCATCTCAGACAGAAAGTGAGATTGCTTGAGAGTAACCAGGAGTTAAAAGCAATGTACCCCGTGGGTGCATTTCATGCCAGATCACATATCATCTTCGTCCCCACAACAGAAACATCCCTCCCAGTGATAACACCAAACTTCTATGCCATATTTACCTATTTGTATTTACAAATACAGATATCGAAAGTAATTTGAGAAATCACGAAAGAGCGAAACAGTCTACAAATCAACCATTCACCGTTGCATGGAGTATTGCTGCCATATATGGTCCGGTGCCCCTTCTGTTTGTTTCAAGGTCCTTGATAAAATCCAGAGACAGATATGCAATGTAATTGGCGCTGATCTGGCATCTCGTCCGCAGTCACTCTCTCACAGACGTGCGGTCGCCTCCCTCTGTCTTTTTTACAAATACTTTCATGGTAACTGCTCTGATGAGCTGCTTTCGCTGGTTCCCAGGCTTCATGAATTTAAACGTTCAACTAGGCTGGCATCTCGCTCTCACCCTTTCACTGTCGAAACTGTTAAATGTAGCCGTTTCTTCTACTCATGTCTCGCCTGTGGAACTCCTTCCCCTTTTTTGTTTCCCGGATAACTATAACCTCCAACTATTCAAATGTAATGTCAATCGACGTCTCCAGATGCCACGATCCTTCCTCTATTCTTCTCATTGTTCTCGCCCCAAATCCCTGTAACCCCCTTGCGTGTTAGTGGCTTCCCGACTTGCTTGGGGTTAATGCTTAAAAAAAAAATTCTTTGAGATGTTTTCTTACAAGTTTGTACTTTGCATGATTTAATGTCTACAGAAAATGTCTTTAATATGACGCAGTTTTCTATGTTTATATTTGCAACATCAGCTTCTTCAAATATTTTCTTGCTGGCCAATCCACTTTCCAAGTTTGTTATCTTTTTAAATATCCCAAATCTTTTATGTGACATTTATGAAGCCTGTCATGATCTTATCTTTTTCAATTTAAATTTTGTTCTCTGTTCTTATTTCAATATCTTTTTTTTTTACATTATTTACATTATTCGGACTATTGTCCTCATCTTTGTCGCCATATTTATTACAACGTTTCGGCTGTTGTACGCTCCAGGTGGTAAGAATGTCGAACTTAACCCTTTATTTCGCTCACTAGGGTAGACTGTTCTAGTTCCATGTGTCATGTGCCATGTTTAATGGATGTCAGTTATCAGTTATCTCCTGTTAATTTCCCTCTGAAATTTCTCCACTGCCTTAACCGGGTATTGAACTCACACTCTTTGGGTCCTGTCACTGGATCTAACCAACGCCTTTATCCATTGTGTCATGTGTCCTTGAGGACATCTGGGTATTATAAACATATCTTCAGCAACCACTTTTACCGGTACTCATATTGCAATTTTTGCTGTTATCATTACATGTTTTTAACAGAGCTCATATTGCAACTTTTGATGTTATTATCGCTTTTCTCTGGCACTCCATATTGCTGGTTCCCATATTGTATTCATTTCTATGTTTGGTCAGCTCAGGAGATTTTTGTGGCTCAGCATATGTGCTGATTCCTTAAGTTTACTGATAACTTAGATAACTGATAACTGACATCCATTAAACATGGCACGTGGAACTAGAACAGTATAATCCAGCGAACGAAATAAAGGGTTAAGCACCTGAAGAAGACAGGAGTGTATATATATTATACGCTTACAATATATATATATATATATATATATATATATATATATATGTATGTATGTATGTATGTATATCATTCAGTTATGTGCCATGCGTGATACAGGCTTAGCCAATCATGTATCTTTCAATACATGATTTTTTCCCACAGTAAGTAACTATTTCTTCCTGCGGTAGATCAGTTGCCATCCAAGTCTATAGAACCCGGCCTGTCCTGCTATTTACCCATAGCTGAGGGGAGACGAAGAGTGTTCATACGTTTCCTAATGGTATTAGCACGTAAGTTAATGTAATTGATTCGACTGGAATTCGAATATTTAGCAGCCTGAATGCCCGAGAAATTATATTTCATAGAAAATATGTATCCTCCGACAGTAATCGAAGCTGTAGCCTACATATAGCCTGACGTGCTACACCATTTAGCTACAGCGGAACCGTCTGTTTAGCAAATTCAAATTACTCTATGCTATTTCTGTTGCATATATTCTCTCAGTAACCACTGACAGTTATTTTCATTTTAATAAAGAAACAACAACAGATAATATCTTGGCGAAAAGAATATTCACTGCCCTTATATTCCTTTAATCTATTTCAACCATGTCTTTCTGACTTCTGTATATAAGTGTACAGTTCTTGTTTCCATTTTTTTCAATTTTTTTTACTTTTTCACATGTTAAATTCATGTTACGTTCAGAATCCTTCTTTAGATCAACACCTCTAAAATTTAGAATCTCTTATTCACGTGTTAGGGTTGCAGCTATGATTGACCAACCCCCAAACTGAACTCAAAACACTATGACAGTATAAAAATACCAGTAATCGATTTGATTAGTAAAAAAAAATATAACAAAGCTTCTAAGAAAATTAGATTTCGGCATTAAATGGCCTATAAGTAGTTGATATGCCGTTAACCAAATAAATATGTTATTCATCTGTAAAGGAATTACTCGTTGCCGTTTTCATTATATTCGGCGCCATTTTGTAGGATAAATATTAGTTTGGTGCAAAAATAATGTCGTTTTCTAACATAGTAACATATGTGAGAAGACGACATTATTTTTGCACCAACCTAATATATAGCACTCCAGCATTCTTTTCTTTGTTTCTAACAAATTTTTCGTATTTCTTAATACTTCGTTTCTGGAAAACATCTTTCGCTAATCTAATGAAACTTCGGTTTTCTGTGTCCCATTTTTCACTGATTATCACGACACAAAGCAAATATTTAATATGTCTGTACCGGGGTCATTTTGACATCTCTACTGCATAGCTCATAGCTTTGGCAGTCTTGCCGGAGTTAACTCATCCTTAATTGTCCAAATATTTCACTAGGAGTCGCTCTCCCTACACTATAAATACTGGGCGATTTCTCTTCCCGTTGTATTTTCTCCTTTGCATTTCAACGGACACATTTAAATATGTGATCTCTCGCAGAAATCCGCGTTTTCGTCCACTTGGAGGAAAACGCCATAAAACCCACATACACGTACGTACGAACATTCACCAAAATGCAAACTCTTTGCGTTCACACACAAACACAAATGTTGATGTTTTTGTCACTTGCAAATTTGTTGTTTAATACATATATTTGTTGAAAAACAAACAAGACCGATATATATATATATATATATATATATATATATATATATATATATATATATTAGGTTGGTGCAAAAATAATATCGTTTTTTGACGTATTTTTTAACATCAAAAAACGATATTATTTTTGCACCAACCTAACACACATATATATATATATATATATATATATATATATATATATATATCGGTCTTGTTTGTTTTCTTTACATCATCGGTTGGACTCAACTTGAGTCCGCCATATTCTTGTAGTTGGACCTTCTAGCAGGAAATAAACAGTACGTGTTCCTAATTCAACAACCCACTAACACACGGTCCTCTACAGACTCTCTTGCCTTTTTCCCACTTTTCCTTTACTACAGTGCCTAGTTCTTGCACTTTTCTTTCTCGGTGATATAATGGAATATGCATACACCTGAGTTCTCCCTTACTGGAATATGATTGGCTGGTGTCCGTCATAAATACAGACGGACGTGTAGGTACGACAGCGTTTAAGTCTATGACGACACCCATTGGACTACGCCATTGGCTATCCTATTGGTCTACATCTATTACCTGCGACTACGACGAGTACCAGTTGATTACTCCTACCGAGTACTACTTGTTTACAGTAGTCAAAACCACTTAGCTATTTCGATCAAATATATCCCTTTCCGGGACATATCACTCGGTCTACTAGCAACATATCTTATGTTGTTAAGTTTATATCCACTAATCATCGGATGCCATCTATTTCTCTAATTATCTTCTCGCTGGAAAGGTCATATCCGGTGTAAAGACGCATACTAGGCTTAGATTGTTTATTACGGAATTTTGTTTTAAAAAGACCCACTGTACTAGGAAACCATCAAAAAGCGAATTCAATATACTAACTACTGAGTTTCTCTTCCACACACACAGCCCTATTAATATCTGATATTTCCCCCTATTTATACAGTTACTAATGGTATAATATTTGAAAACAATCAATAAAATCAGGACAGAAAATATACGAAGGAATTACAAAATAATGTTTATTCATCAAAGCCTCAAAATATAAAGTTTTCTTTGCTTAAAATTAAGCTAGCAATGACGGTGTTCACTATGATCTTGTCATACATTCTGTTGTATAATTAATAACCGCGCTAAAACATTGCGTCAAAACGTAATCTGATCAGCTTGAGGCACTGACAAAAATGGAGGAAGATTGGTTGGGGGATAGCCAAATTGGAAGCTGAGGAGGCGTTAACGGCGTGGATTATAATCTGAGAGGCTTTAATCAAATTCCAACAAGTAACTCCAAGTAAAGGCCGGTCTTTTCTATTCCCCTACGCTTGTCCTCGTCCGTCTAAATATGACTAGGTGCTATCCTTACTCTGTCCTTTATTTGCCTTGGTTGAGGGGCGGAAGGGAGAGAGAAAGAAAGGTGAAAAGAAAGAAATGCCCTAACATACACATAGACTGAAAGGTTATAGGAACATATGCACGCACCTAAATAGATAGATATAAACTGTGATAGATAGATAGATAGATAGATAGATAGATAGATAGATAGAATGAATGAATGATTGATTTAGGGAGGGGGAAGTAAAATGTGTGGAATGAATGCAGGAGCTGGTATATGGCCAAGAAAGGATAAAAACATACGTTCGGCTATTCGGCTAAATTTTCGGTAGGGCTCGTACCGAGAACGTTTTGACACTTACTTGTGGGCGGATAAGTCGAAAGTGAGAATGATGAGGAAATAGGTGGAGATAAAAGCACTGAGAATAATAAATATACACAAGGAGAGAGTTTGAGAGAAGAGAAAAAAGAAAGAAGAAAGGAGGAAAGAAAGGAAATGATTGATAGTGAGAGAGAGAGATGTGTGAGAAAAGGCAATGGTGAGATAGAAAAGATGAACCTAAAGAAGAAAGGCAAGGTATATAATGAAATGCGGAGTAGTGTGAGTGTGAGTGTGATACTTGACGGAACGAAAGAGAAAGTGTGAGAAGTTGGATATAGAGATAGTGAGGGGGAAAGATATCACGGAGAAATAACAGAAAGACACATATGCGAATATTGAGAGGAAGGAAGGATCCAAGTGTAAAGTAAAGCAAATGAAAGGACATAAAAAAAAGCAAAGGAAAAGGGAAGACAGCGAAAATAAGTTACATAAGAGATCATAAAGGAAAGAAAGAAAGAAGGAAAGAAAGAAAAGAAATTAAAAAGGTAAAAAGAATGAAAGAAAAATATTGAAAATACAGGAAGAAAAAAAGAAATAAAGATAAGAAAACTAAAGAGAAAGCGAAAACAAGTTACTTAAGAGTTCATAAAAGAAAGAAAGAAAGAAAGAATATAGTGAATTAAAAGCAAAAAAGAAAGGGACCTATGGGAAATAAACAGAGGAGAAAGCATACAGAAAGAAAGAAAGAAAGAAAGAAAGAAAGAAAGAAAGAAAGAAAGAAAGAAAGTTAGAAAGAAAACGTAAGAAAGAAAGATTAAAAAGAAAGAAAGAAAAATATTTAAAAGGACAGAATGGAAAAAAGAATTACATAAGATTTCATAACAGAAAGAAAAAAAAAAGTTCAGAAAGAAAGAAAGAAAGAGTAAAAATAAAGAGAGCAAGAAAATTATTTAAAAGTACTGAAAGGAAAAAAAAAAGAATTTAAAAGAAAATAAATAAAAGCGAAAAAGAAAAGTAAAGAAAGCGAAAACAAGTTACCTAAGAGTTGATAACGGAAAGAAAGAAAGAAAGAAAGAAAGAAAGAATATAAAAATGAAGATGAACAAGAATAGAAAGTTGAAAGAAAGAAGGAAGGTAACAAGCAAGAAAGAAAGAACGAATGAATGAATGAAATTTAATTGGACAGAACAGGGGAAAAAGAGACATAAATGCAGTCTCTTCAATTACTAAATTATAAGAAACAGAAGTAGAAAGAAAATAAGAGATGCGAGCGGGAGAATATATATATATATATATATATATATATATATATAAGAATTTGATATCGACCGAGAAAGATGCGGACATCGATCTGGACGATTCAATAACCAAATTATAGGCCTTTTTATCTACTGGTCGCCAAACAAACAAATCGATGGTCTCTGATAAATGAACCTCCGTTTGATTTGAACCCTGTCAGTAATCATAAGGCATTGCCTTGACTATTCATTATCTGACCTATCATCATTAACATCCTAATTACTTACTGATTGGACACTTATCAATTATAATATAAAAAAAAACACACTCGATAATCATAATACCAGCCAAAATTTACTTTTCAAACTCGCCTGCACCAACTCTTTGTCCTCACGCTCCTTTCCTGACTTCAGCCACCACGATAATTTTGAGTTTCAAAATGATGTCAACACCGTTAGCAAATAGACCGTAGTAATTTTTTTTCTAATCCTGTGATCCACATATGTGTCCTTGGGCTAAAGTAAGCCAAGTTTAGTAATTGCCAATATCATCTATGCAATAGATAAAACCCCAAAATACGGGGTGCAGACTGTTGTGATTCGTCAGTTTACGCCCCTGGGGGTCGTCGTCTTAATAGTGCGGCAGGCGAAATGCAAGTCTTTAGATTTTGTTTAATAAAAGGTTGAATAGGGAACGACTTTCCTTTCCTCCGTTTCGTCACATCCTCATCAATCGCTCAAATTTCACTTTTTTTTTTAAACCAAACTAACATTACTCTTTCTGACTGACAAACAACTATTCCTCTTTTAACTCGTTTATTTTGAAAACGTATGGCCGAATTACGCATCCACACGACTGATTTACTTGACTCTGTTTATGTGGTCAGCTGGTCGCTTATTTGGATGTTCAGTCATGTTTTCAACTTATCCTTACCAAATGACGTACTTCGCTTTCACTGAAGTAATTTTATTATTGCCTCGTATTTAATGAAACCAAACTACGCTACGGAGACTTGCTTGCGATAAACATGTAATCTGTTTGGTTTGGTTTCTTGTGTTTTACAGCATATCAACCACAATGGGTTATTTAATGCCGACAAAGTTTTTAGTGCTGGTAATATTTTGTTTTGTCAAAAATCTATTTCTGGTAATACCTTTTTTTCAAAAATTGTATTGCTGGTAATAGTTTTTTTTTTTTCTTCCAACTTTATTGCTGATATTTTTTTTTACAAAGTATTTCTGGTATTAAAACCCATTTTTACACTTTCATAGTGTTTTGACCCCAGTTTGGGGTTTAAGTATTTGCCCATAGCAGTGACCCTAACAGGTGCTACCACCCGGAGCCAGTGTAGACTTTGGAACACCAGCAATTAATAGGTGGTTCTACGCTCCTCAAAACCTCCTGATCAGAGGCCTTTGTGTTTATCGTCTTACCCAGGACACGGGTGTAGTTTAGCATCATGCCCGCGACGCACATGTAATCGGAGAGCCAATAATAGATATGATGGGACATTCGTCGCTTTTTAATATTAATATATATATATATATATATATATATATATATATATATATATATATGAAGGAAGTCATAATAAACTCGATGTAAATTGATAAGATATATTCGGCCTTTTATACATCTATGAAAGGTTATCGTATCCTCCATTGATATAAGTCAACTTAAAACTTAACTCAAGATACGGAGGGAAATATATTTTATTAACAAATTTAACTTGTTTTCTCTCGGCTGACAATCCGATAAGAACAATCTTGTCATGCTGTGTCAGAATTGCTGTATCAACCTGCCGGTCAAATACAAGATTTTCTCTTAGACAGGATTATCCTATTCCTTAATCCCTGAATCATGTTCAGTTGTTTACAAATCCTAAATAACTTCTTCCTTAACCGTCTCCCTCTTTCTCTCTCTCTCTCTCTCTCTCTCTATATATATATATATATATATATATAAGTGAACATTGAAATCAACACGACAGACTGTTTCGTGTTAGAACGATATGGCCTGATGATTGCGTCTAACATGAAACAGTCTGTCACCTTTGAGTGTTGACTTCAATGTTCACTTTTATATTTATTAGGTTGGTGCAAAAATAATGTCGTTTTCTCACATATCTTACAATATGAGAAAACGACAATATCTGCCTTTGATATTGAGCACTTTATCCCATAAATATAGCACACCTTATTTTATATATATATATATATATATATATATATATATATATATATATATATATATATATATAAGTAAGTCATCCTGACCGAGGGCTTGACCGTGCTATCCTTGTTCAAATTTTTGATTACACTAGATAACACGCTCTTTCCCAAAAACTGCAACTAATGTATGCTCAGCATAGTTGCGGTGTAAGCCACACGTGGGCTCCGTGGGTGTTGAATAAACACAAATGCGCCTAGTAGAGGGGTATCCACGAATACGAGTGGCCAGCTATACTATACTATATATATATATATATATATATATATATATATATATATATATATATATATATATATATATATATATAGCGATATGTTTAGCGATGGAGCATATATATGAGTTCCATGTGAATATATATAAGTAGAAATTGAGATCAACACCCAGAAGCGACAGTTTGTTTCATGCTCGCTACAACCTTCACATGAAACTCATATACATTCCCCATCGCTAAAGATCTTTAGAAAATGGTTCGCTCCTTATACCACTCTACCTACCATACATGTGTAAATTCTTTACAAGTGTCAATTCTTATTCAAAATAGAGTATAGATGCTAGATATTGGTTGGAGCTGTACAGTCTTCTCCTACCAGCCTTGACACACTTCAAAAGTGCCTTCACAGGCTTGTGGTTGATGAGATATTTTTCATGCTAGAAAACCCTTTACCACTGACGATACAGCACAAGCCTATCGCTACTCTGTCAAAATTTCCATGGTCCACCAGGCTAGACATTTACATGCCATTCCGTGTACCCAGAATCTAATTATCGTCATTCCATTCACATTTCATTAGTAAAAAGAAATTTCTATAAGAAACGATTCTTCACTGCCCATGGAACAGGCTCCTGAAAAGATTCTTCCCCACAACTACAATCTTAACTTCTTCAATTCAAGTGTCAGCCGTTATATAATGTTCATAATCTGAATGTTTTACAGTCTCCTCTTAGGACTACCAACAGCGGCAACAGTTAAAATGTATAGCACTTGCAACTGGAAGAGAATATAATGGCATAATCAAAATGTTGGCTTTCCACATTACTTCAAATAAAGGGTTAGGAAGAAAACCCCTATTAATAATGGAGAGAGCAGTAAAAACTACTGGACATGAGAAACCTGTATTTGTGAAAAAAAAATTTAAGAGAAAGCTTTTATAAATTGCAAGCAAAACCAGTACTGTTCGCTTGGTTAATGGATACCAAATGTTTTCTTGGAAGGAAACAACTAATATTACACTAGTCAACACGATTTTTGTTGCCAAGAAAAAAAAACACATTTTTTAGCTTATTTGATGGTACTGATTCCGAAAATGACTTTAGTTTTTTATGGTTAGCTACCGTTTTTGCTGTACTGAAATTTCTCACTTTTGGAAAAAAAGAGCAATTTACGATATTGGCTGATCGCAAAATTTAGTTAATAAAGGTTGTAGAAACCCATCAATTTTCAGGCAAGCAGAGTAATTTATGTCAGCCACCTGAAATAAACTATTTTTAAAAGAAAAAGTGTTTTTGAGTCAAAGATTTTAAAATAGATGTACCAAAGTTTTCCAATTTATCGCCAAAATTCAAATTAACTGATGAAGCTTATCACTTTAGTAAGCCTAATAATTAAGGTGACATCAAAAAACGTAACGCTAAAATCTTCTGTTTGATATTTCATAAACTTATCCCATCACTTTTATCCCTTCACGACAGAAGGAAACCAAGCACATTGAGAGTATTTTGTTTTCACAATTGGAAAGAAACTCCAACTAAAGACATCCCAATTGAATGCACCTATTCCATTGTAGATGATACTGCTGGAGTATCAAAAGGGACTTAAATAACATTAAACATGACAGACAATCAAGAAAGAGAAAATTTTTGCTATAGTTCTTATGTTGGTATTTATCAATCCCCCCCACGAGGATTAAATGTGGCACAAGGCCGGTTTAATGTGGGTATCTCCAAGCCCGTAGGCTCGGCCAAAAATATGACCTTTGAACCAGCCTAGACGGGTTCAGGTCCTGTCTACCTCCCCTGCAGTAGAGAGTTCGACAGAAAACCCGACTCGGAAGCTCACAAAGCGCAGATACTACACTTTGATCCTTGCCACCGAGCCGAGTTTTGATGAACCATAATCCGTATGCTAGTATTTAGTCACCCCCCACGAGGGTATCATGTGGCACAAGGCCGGTTTAACGTGGGATATCCGAGCCCGTGGGCTCGGCCAAAAATATACCCTTTGAACCCGAAAAACGGGTTCAGGGTCGGTTTACCTCCCCGAACGAGACTCTGCCCTTCGGCATAGCCTCGTTCGGGTCCCTCCCCGCCCGAAGGCAGAGAGTTCAACCGTTCAGCCGGTCATCCGACTGCTCACGAAGGTTTTATTTCCGCTGTTAGTTTATTAAATGATTTGCTGAAAATACTTGTTGGTCTTGGTATATTCAATCGTGCTATTTTTAAAGACTTAGGGTTTGATTATTATTGCAAAAATAGTATTTCTTAATAAGCAGACCAATATTTGTTGGTTTAAGTACAAATTGAGAAGTTTTTACGATTTTATTTTGAGAAATATTGCCATCGGTCAATATTATATATACAGAAAACAAATCAATTTTTTTTCTCCAAAAATGAGGCATTTCTGTACAGCAAAACAGTAGGTAACCAAGAACGAGTAAGAGCATTTTCGGATTCAGTGTTACTGTAATTAGCTAAAAAATTTACCTAGTTCTCGAAACCATTTTACTTTTTTTTTAGTTGACCAGTGTTAAAAGCTTGGTTAAAAGCTATTTTCTGTCAGTGGCGAGTTCAATTACTCAGTCAGAGCTAGTGATCAACGTCACATGCACTCAGTGGAAGAAACGGACAAACGACCTAAATGGTAATAAGACTGTATAATGTGAACTGATATGAAATACAGACTAAGCATGGAAATCAAACTAGGAATGACCATCCGTGGAGCCAATAAAAGCACGATTCTAAATTCGAAGGAGATTACGGAATGCGAAGACAGCAATCTAAAGAACGATGAAATATGGGAAACATGTTGATTTGAATGTCAAGGCCAGTGTTTCCCAATATCATATATACATAAAACAAATGAAATTTTTTTGTTTTTATTTTTATTTATTTTTTTTTTTTTTCAAAAATGAGATATTTCTGTACAGCAAAAACAGTAGCTAAACAAGAAAAAGTAAGGCCATTTTCAGATTCAGCGCCCTCAAATTAGACAAAAAAAAAGATGTTTAGTGTCTTGACATCATTTAATTTTTTTTTTTTTTTTTGCTAGCCATTTCAAAAATCTAATGAAAAAATGCTTTTTTCCCCCAAAAATTAGGCATGTGTGTACAGCTAAAATGGTAGCTAAACAAGAAAGAGAAAGGGTATTATCACATTCAGCGCCCTCAAATTAGCTAAAAATGATGTTTGATATTTCGACACCATTTCATATTTTTTTCTTTGTTTGTTAACCAGTGTTATCATTACCATCACTATTTAACCCATAAAACAAACCTGATTCAGTAACCCTCTGTCGTGTTACTCTTGGGATTTGTGGGGGTAAACAATATCTGGAAAACGTCTTTTTTAATATCTGGACAATTCAAATATCTCACTATAATTGTTTTTTTTAGGGTATGAATACACACAGAAACAGAAATCATTTACATGTCACTTTACCTATGTTTATTTTGATTAGACAACGTTTTTTGCAAATAAAATGCCTGCAAAGCATTTTTACTAATTGTTATTGCCTTCATATTTGTCTTTTTAGTTCGCCTTGAATCTCGAAGTGGCATCAATGCAGGTATCGTCATGATACGCCTCAAAGAAGAGTGGATCATGGTTTGTGACAAGAACTGGGATGACCTGGACGCGAAGGTCACCTGCCAGCAATTGGGTTTCGTCGACGGCCGGGCCGAATGCTGCTCCACCCTTGGAAACATCGATTCACACGCCAATTCCATCGTGAAGAATTTCAACTGCACGGGCAAAGAGAAACTCTTACAGAACTGCTCTTTTACAACCCATGCATGGGAGAGTTGCTATGAGGCTGCAGCGTCAGTCATTTGCTACGACACGAGTCTGGATAAAGTCAATAACTGTGAGTATCAGTCTTCTTTTATTTGTCGTTTAACATCATAGCTCTCCACAACATCCCTTGTAGCTGTAACCAATTTCTTATCTTTTGCTATATTCGCCGATCCTTCACTCTCTATCTATTTGCCCAAACTCGTCGTCTCGATGTTTTCCCTCTGCATCTTTTACCTTCAATATGCCTTATAAAAGCCAGATTCTCCACGTCTTCTTTCCTCATTATTTCACCGGTCTTTTTTCTAATTCTAGGTAGATGTCACCTTTTTATTCCGATTTCTTATAAAACTTCCTCATTGCTCCCATGTCTGCCCCATGTCTGAATGCTACTTAACTCTTGGCAACATCGATTCCCTCGCTAATTCTCCAAGCCTTCTTTCCTCATTATTTAGCACAGACGTTTCACCAATCTCTTTCTGATTTTTACCAAGGTAGAGGCTTCCTGTCATTTCTCATAAAACTTCCTCATTGCTCCCATGTTCCGTCCGTGGTGAACCAATCCCATTCTTTGGAATCCAATTGTCTATTCTACAATAAGTACCTAATTATTATATTGCTTTGGCGCCAGGCCAACGGGAACCGAATATATCCGGACGTTAGCGGTAAGCAAAAAGTCCCTCCTGGATGTAGCATTTCCCTTTGTATTGAAAACGTGGACAAATTACTGGATGAATTTAATACCTGTGCTAAGTGTACTTTCCAAATTGCATTGCCCAAATTCATCTGATAACATTCACATTGCACTAAATGATGAGTACCAAACTGCATTTTAAATCTTTTAAAATCGACTAAATTTTTGTAATAATAATAATAATAATAATAAATGCTCTGATGCGACACTAGCCATGGCTCTTGTGGCTTATTGTTTTAATTGATTGGATGTGTTGAAAATGCACCTGTTTTGTCTCGGTGAATTAATATGACCTACAGTAAATATCGCGTTCACTACCATAGATTTCCTCGTCTGTTGTCTAACCATGACCAGTTAGATATGTCCCTTTAGGAGTTGATGGACTTTGTATCGTGTCTAGGTGGATTATGTTGGGCTAGAATAAATATACGGGTCAGTACAACAAATTTCCTTGTCAGTTGTCTGGCCATAAGAGTTTAGGCAGGTTCTGCATGAAAGTGTTCATCTCCGTTCATGGAATTTGGTAGTAGGGAATCCCATTTCCGCCAGTTTGGTCTTTAAGACCATGTAGATCTTTACCAATTCTACCGTTGTGTTCTTCGGGGGTTGGCCGTATTCAGTCTAGTCCCTCGACCTTACTTCGCTCTTGGGTAGTAGAGAATCATCATAGTCCGGTGTCGAAAGTATTTTTTTGAGGAATGAGGCGGCAATGGCTACTTGGGAGTCATATTTAGATATTGGCAATACCATCAATCGGAGATCGCCTCAGTGAGCTAGTTTATACGATCTGAAGTTATTTCTAACAGAACCTCTACTGAAAGTTTATGTTCTGCCTTTATTAAAAGGCTATCACTATATTGCACACATTTGTTTATGATACTTAATTAATTCGTTTTTTACGACTTATCAACACTTTGTAGAATATTTAAAGTAGAGAAAATATTTTCCGATTATAAGAAAAGATTTTTTGAGATAATAATGATTTAGTGATACAAGTCTTACTAATTAACCCATAGCTGGAGAGAGAAGAGGTGGACTCATATCTTTTCTCAAGGAAATTTGTCCGTAAGTAAATATAATGAACCCAGTTGGAAACGGGACTCAGCTCTCCGATTAACAATTCCGAGCAGTTATTCATTATACTACTCGCTTGTAGTTACTAAAATTTTATATTTTACTTTAAAAATACAAAAATATATTTTCAGATGTTTTTTTAAAGAAATGCAGGTGGCCTCAAACTTTTTGCCTGTTGTGTAGTTAATAAATGTATGCCACTTCGCCGCCATTTTGATCTTGATCGTATAGTGTACAATACTCTGCAATACAGATTAAGCGAAACGTCACCTGCAATACATAATATAATAAAAAGGCATCACAGAACATGTCACATTAGACACCTGTAGATGTCTTCGCTGGTTTTGAAATAGCATTAAGCGCTAGTTAGTTTACAACACAAACTCTGCGGACCGACATTTTTTACAGCATCTTGAAAATGTATATATACTTAGGCACCAAGCAGCAGTTAATGTAAGTTTCGGAAAGACTTAAAAAGTTCGTCTAGTGCAGCGAATGTCTGAATCAACTTTCTCAAACGAAAATACGATTGGTGATTAAGTTAAAGTATTACAGTGTAACCCGGATATAAGAGACCCGGATATAAAAGAAACCCGGGTATAAGAGAGATTTTCTCTGGTCCCAAATTAGAGCCATACTTACCTAAACAAAATAGACCAAACCCGGATATAAAAGAAACCCGTATATAAGAGACTTCTTCTCCGGCCCCGACAACTCTCTTATATCTGGGTTACACTGTATAAACAAAGAAAAAAGACCTTTCCTGGCTACAGTTTACCGTAATTCCTCATATAAAATACGTCTTCATCCATAATACACACCGCTAAAATTGTGCTGAAAGTGTGGGAAAATGCTTCTACTCACGTATAATACGCACCCTTTTGTTTGGTAAACAAACCCTATAAATTGTACCTCTCCAATTTCATTACGACCAGTGTTTCTTACTCTTATTAAAAAATCCTTTTAAGAATAATATATTATTATTCTAATTTAGTTTTATAATGCTTATTTTGTTTTACATTTGTGAATATTGTTAGATTCATGTGATTGTATTTGACATTCTTATGGGGTCAAAATCGCCGAATGTCAATGTCAAATTGTCGTATGTTTGTATAGAATAGTAATTTCCCAACTAAAATCGACCTATGAAACGGCAGCTTTTTAAAGATTTTTTTCTAGCTGTGCATAATACGCATTCTTAATTTTGCTTATTATTTTTTAGAAAGAAATGCGTATTATACATGGGGAATTACTGAAAACTGACGCCTTTTTCTTTTCCTATATATTGCGGCTATTTTGCTTAAAGGTCATAAATTTCTAGTGAAGATTTTGAAGCTTTCTCAACAGATTTCAGTGAAATTTCCCGTCTACAAAATTATAGTTTAGAAACAGAGCCAGAAATATGTCAGTTTAAAATGATGACAAGAAATGAGTAATTTGATTCATTTGTCTTCGGATATTAACAATAAATGCTATAATTCGGAACTGAATTCTTTTCCACTTGAAAAATAGAGAGGCTAAAAACTAATTTGTTGATGAGAAGAGGCAAAAATAAGGAAAAAAAAACGAGTCAAAAGACAGATTTTTTTAAAATGGTTTACATTTCTCAAAGCAATAAAGAAAAAGGATAAAGCAAAATAGCGTGCAGGAATTATAGGGTGTGGATTGTGTTTGGGCGAAGTAGGTTTTGAAAATTCGTTCTTTGCATAGATATTTCTTATCTGAAATCTTATCGAAAAAGGTAGGATCAATATTTTCCGCAGGTTACACTGTTAAACAAAAAAAAATATTGAAACCAATACTTTTTCTGGCTTTGTGCCAAATTTTGCATTAAAAATATTTCGGAAAAATGTTTTAGCGTCCAAGAACTGTTTATATACCAACCATGAGGCAAGTGAGAATGGTAATTATTTATTTTTAAAAAAAGTGTCCATCATTGATTGAACGAATGTATCTTTTTTTCTCGCGCGTAGTTTGTAACAACACAACCAAAAAAATATTTTTCTTCGTTAATTTGCAACTTAAAATTCCTTCGTTAAAAAGGACTATATGTTTCTTAATGATTCTTAATGAGGGCGTTATCAAGGGAACGTGGCCGAGTTGGTAGAACGCTCGCTTTCTGGCCATGAGACCCGGGTTCGAATATCACCACGGTTGATTTTTCAGGAAGGAGACAGCGTGCGGCATCTTCAGAAAGTGACCGAAAACGGGGTTACCCAGGCCTTGTGATAGACGGAACCCTTGGGGGACGTCGATAGCTTTGCTAGCCCGAATACACAAGTCATCGTGTCCGAGAGATTGATCGTGCTGGCCTTGTTCAAATTTTTGATCACGCTGGATGAAACGTTCTTTCCCGGAAACTGTAACTAAGGTCCGGCCATCATAGTTGCAGTATAAACCACAGTGCTGAATAAACACAAATGCGCCTGAGCAAGCGTCTGCCATAGGAATTGCCTAGACGCCATAGTAGAAAGGTATCCTCGAATACGAGTGGCCAACTATACTTGTACAGACGACTTGGTAAGAATTTTCAATCTTTGTAAGCCAAATGACAAGTTTAATGACATTAATCACAAATTTCCTTGGCTAAAGTTAGTGTAATTTTGGAATCTGCTAATGGAGAGAGAAAAGACCACATCTGCCTTTATTAAATTAATTCAAAGTAATTGAACTTGAAGAATAAAAAAAGTTGGAACAATTCCGTATACCTACCTTTCTCTTATAATTCGAGCAGCAGACCAAGCATAGACGTTAAAAGATTGTGCGAACAATTTATCAGGAAAGGACACTCGATGAACTTTGGGTTGCAATTGAGCGTAGAAATCAGAAAACAACGCCAACACTACACCGCAGAAAAAAAGGGATGCGCTGTGTAAAAAGGGATTCGCCGTCTGTTCAAGATTCAATGATATTACAAAACATTACAGCTGTTGAAGATCAGAGGGTATGCGACCAAAATGTTGTTTAAAATAAACATAGAAATTATTCCGAATTAAGCAGAAAAAATCAACGTCATGTCATTATTAAGTTATTGAGTTACCAACAAAAAAATTGCCAGGGAAAATAAACATGATGAAAAAGAGAATATTCAGAATATTTTAAAGTATTCTCTAAATCTAAATTTGAAAACTTAAAGTTACATTAATTTTATCCACGTATAAATGCATTAAAAATGTAAACACATGCCATGAGTAAGTTCCTCATGGAAAGAAACGCGTTGGCATAAAAGTTTTTGCTATCTCTCTCTCTCTCTCTCTCTCTATATATATATATATATATATATATATATATATATATATATAAGTGAACATAGAACTCAGCCTTTAGAGGCGACATAAAACAAAAATAAAACCATGGCTAACTCCTACCTCATGGGTGTAAACGACTTATACGAAAAGCACAAACTAGTCATGGAGACTGTACTATAAAGGAGGGGGTCAGAAAAAAAATAACAACAAATAAATAAACTAGTCAGATAGCAGGTGACACAATAAGTGGCCTGACGATTGCGTTGAGGCGGTCGACACGAAGTTTTCTGATTGTATGCGACTTCTGTCGAATTCTCTGCTTTGGCAGAGAGGAACCCGGACGAACCGGGACAGATCCCGAACCCGCTTATGCGGAATCTATGGGCTCGGGAATGACCCACGTTAAAATCGGCCTTGTGTCACATACATTCCTCATGGGGGGTGCTGTTAAATATCAGCAGGTGACGCAATAAGTACTTTATATTATACCTACATCTTGTAATTAACTCTGATTTTTTTTTAATTTGGCATTCTGTTATCGCTGTTAAATTAGGATCCTAAACTTTTCTTCAAGACAAAGACTATCCTATCCTTCGTATTTGTACATCTACTACTTCTTTTATAAACTTTTCAATTAATTTTTTTTTGGTGGGGGGGGCCTTACGTACTTCTCTTTAAATAATACGCTGACAACGTTGTAGCATTTCATTATTTACAGTCTTTAAAAATCAACTTATGAAAATAATACCCGTGTTTTCCATATATATATATATATATATATATATATATATAAGTGAATTTGTAAACAGTGACTATTACTGTTGATGATGCAAGACTCTTTGATAAGACAAATCGAGTTCTCCCAGTCACTGACGTGTTTAAAAATAAATAGGTCTAAATTTCGCCTTTATCCCTGCCGTGCTTATGGACAGACTCTCCGACTGATACCAAGTAAGTCGGGTTTTGTTCCCGGCTTGATGACAATATATATATATATATATATATATATATATATATATATATATATATATAGGCATTAGAGAAAGAACTACTTGGTAGTTGAAAGGTTTTCATAATTTTCGATGTTCATTGTGGCGTATTTTAAAGAAAGCCAGACTCACCGCTTTTCTAAATTTGGCGCAACTCAATTTTTTACCTTCTTATGTTCTTTATTATAGGGCCCTGTCGAACTAAGCTTATTAAATACGCCATTAATTTTAAGTTTCTTTCTATCACATCCTTTGTGTATACTTCAATTACCTCAGTTATGACAAAATTAGTATAGGGGATAAGGAAATTGAATATAGAATAAACTCTGCTAGGGATAGTTTCCACAAAACCGCAAATTACTACAAAACCCAAACATTAAACTAAAACCTCAAGCAATGTTATTAAATAGCATCTTTAGATCAAGTCTTTCATATAGGTGACATGCTTGGCACCAAACTGGTTCAAAAATATCTAAACTGTCACTTGTATACAACTGCTTTCTCAGACTGATGATTAAAAACGGCTTCGAGCGTGTGACCCCTGTAAGCCTCATTGAGGACCATACTTCATCAAACCTCGTGGACTGCTGCTACAGAATCACAAAGAACTCTACCAAATAATAGAAACGACATCACTTGAAGACTTTCAACAGCTGCAACAGCTAAAACGGATATCACGTGTCACCCAACGAAAGAGCAATATAATCAAAATTCAAACGTTCCACACTATTCAAAAAAAAAAATAGGAAACAAAGAAAGCCCCCATCAATACTGGACAGCGCAAAAATACGTTTTCTTTTAAATGTGTCTGTTGGCGATCATGGCTCTCCAAAATTTACTGTCCTTTGTACCTTCTCATAAATTTCGCCTTTATTTATCTTTCTTAAATTCTGATCTACCATCCATTTTTACAAGCTTGCGAGATAAGTTATGTATTGTTTTCATCTGCACCCTTTACTGCAATCTATCCTATGAGCATCAAATTTTGCAAGCCCTCTCTCTTCATTATCTGAGCAAGAAATTTCAACTGTGTTCAACCTGATTAAGCTATTTTCCTGAAAAATTCTTTTAAGAGAAAGTTTTTATGAATTTCAAGTAAAAGTATCACCGACTACTCGGTCAATGAATGTCGACTCTTTCCTGATAGCGAAAGGGCTAATATCACCATTAACAGAGATAAAGAGAATATGTACTAAACTGTGATGACCAGAGAGTGAAGAAAAGCGTAACCCGAGGAGTACGGGCTGTTCGGTTAATGATTTCGATATGTTTCCATACCAGAAAACGGCTAATATTACCATTAAAATTAGAAATTATTTGAACATATACTACACTTTGATCCCAACCGGATTTCTCAGATCAGTGGTTAAATATGGCTTTAAGCGAATTAAGCCGATGGGTCTTGGCATAGATCATCCTTTCTCAAACATTGCGTACTGGCGCTACATAATCATAAACACAGAACCGTAGCAAATAAGAGAAACTACATCATTTGCGTACCTCCAACAGCTAAAAGAAAATAATGACATAATCAAGGTGCTGACATTCCAAACTACTTCAAACAAAAGGTTAGGAAGGAAACCTCTCAACAATGCTAGAATAAGCGATAAGAGATACTGGACATGACAAAGCTATTTTGTGGAAAAAATTGTTTTAAGAGAAATGTTATAAATTTCAACTGCTCGGTCAAGGTATGCCGAAACGGCTAATATTACCATTACCATTGTCTTGCTTATATGATTCGAATGTAATCACGTGATCCAAAAGCCCGCATCTACGAACACAAGGGAGACTTGCGTTTGGACAAACAGTTTAACTCACACGTTGAACTGTACTACAACACCTTGTCAGTCGTTTTCAACGAAACTTGAATTTTTTATATAACTTGAGAGACATAATTTGCTGAAAATTGTTTTAGTAGAAAGAGTTTTATAAATTTCCACCGACGATAGCATTGGCTGCTCGGTCAATGAATGTCGAATGTTTCTTTATAAGGAAACTGTTAATATTACCATTTCACAGAGCAGGAACATCTACCATTTGAAGAGTGACAAAACATTTTGTTAAGATTGCGTTACCTCTAAATATAAACTTTACTCAAGGAATATAATTACCCGACTTTTATTCAGGATGCAAACTTCCTAAACTTTGAAATCAATAGAATCTCTTTTTGTCAATCATTTTCTCTGTTAGGATTTGATGGGAATCAGTGTAAAACTAATGTGTTTGAAGAATTCACCATTCTCACCTCAGAAAATAACGACCTCAGGTTGCTTAGATTTAACAGTGTAAAATCGCCTTTAATTGAACGAATATGGTAATTCATTCTTCAGATAATTGGAAATGGCCCGAAACATAGTTAAGTATTGTGTCTTTTCTTGAAAACAGTCTCTTTCCTAATGTCACCTCATTTGTAATCTAATGACGAAATCATGTTCCTAAGCAATAACTCACTAAGAGCTTAAAAATTGTTTAAAAAAACATTTACTTAATCAGACGATAATTTAAATTCTGAAAAAGCTGAGAAGTTGCTTCCTATTAAAGAAACGTTGTTAATTCTTTAAAAAAAAAACAAAAAAAAAAAACGAATCTACATCGTTTTTATGTTCTTTAAAAAGGATTTCATTTCATGATAACAATAAAAGCTAAAATCTTAAAGCAGCAAAGTCGACCTAGTCTTTAGAAATATCGGTACGTAAGAACATTGTAGCGATAAGGAACTATCAGATTTAAGTTCAACTATTTGGATCTGATTCATGAACAAATATTTGTTCAGCATTTTTATTTTAATGAAATCTAAGATTTACAATGTGACTTTCATCAAAAAACTAATCGTTTTAAAGGCGGACCAAAACAGATAATCTTTCTGCCCGTATATAATCCTCAAAGACGCATAAGATAACTTAGACATCCGGAAGAGGCATAGCATGTGGAACTAAAACACATGACCCAATGGATAAAAATGTTGATTAGATCCAGTGACTAGACCCCAAAAGTTGTGAGTTCAATACCAGGCTACAGCAGTGGTGAACCAAAAAACTTGGAGAGTTGAATTAAAGGGAAATAACTGAGACATCCGGAAGAGGCATGGCATGTGGAACTAGAACAAACTACCCCGATGGACGAAATAAGGAGTTCGATTCGAAATTCCAATCACCTGAAGAAGGCCGGAGCGTACAACGGCCGAGAGATCGTGAATATATCAGTAAAGATGAGGACAACAGTCCGAACAATGTAAATAATATAAACTATCTATGAAAATTTGTTAATATATCTCTAGCTTTGTCCATTCCACTTTTTATCTGTCTTTTATCCAGTTGAGCATTGGTTGGATCCAGTGACTTGACCCCAAAAGTTGTGAGTTCAATACCTGGTTACTGCAGTAACGAACAAAAACGTGGAGAGTTGAGTTAAAGGGAGATAACTGAGACATCCGGAAGAGGCATGGCACGTGGAAATAGAACAATTTCCGTGGACAAAATAAAAGTTTCAGCTCGAAATTCCAATCTCCTCAAGAAGGCCGGAGCGTTCAACGGCCGAAACGTCGTGAACATGACAATAAAGATGAGAACAACAGTCCGAACAATGTAAATAATAATCTATCAACTTATTTGGGACAATCAGCATAAGTCAGTTATCAGTTATCTCCTGTTAATTCCCCTGATAACTGACATCCATTAAATTATAGCACGTGGAACTAGAACAGTCTACCCCAGCGAGCAAAATAAAGGGTTCAGTTCGACATTCCAACCACCTGAAGAAGGTCGAAGCGTACAACGGCCGAAACGTTATGATAAAAATGGCGACAAAGATGAGGACAATAGTCCGAATAATGTAAATAGTGTTCAGTCACTTTCTCACCGATGTGGGTTGTCTGCTCTCTGTCTCTTCAACAAATCTTTTCATGGCACCTGCTTCTTGTCTTCTGATGGAAATTTATTATCGTCATCTATTTTCGGGGTTTTCACCCCTCTCTATTATAGTTTTTATTCTTTTCTTTTTTTTCTCTCTCTTTTTCTCAGACCCCTTCTTCTTTTCTCTCGTTTTTTTTTTTCACTCTATCTCTTTCTTTCTGTCTATCTCTTTTTCTGTCTATCTCGCTATCTATCTATTTTTCTCAATCTCCTTCACTCTGTTCTGACGAGCATTTTATTTGGGGCCACGACTACATGAATTTAAGCGTGCTACTCGATTGGCATCTAGGTCCTACCTTTTTATTATTGAAATAGCTAAATGCAACCGCCACTTGTACACCAGTAGTTTATTTTCTCGCAATTCTCGCCTGTGAAAATCCCTTCCGTTTAGTTGCTTCCTTGATAATTACAATCTTCAAGAATTTAAATGCGACGTCAATCGCAATCTTCATACCTCTTGAATCACTTTCACCTTTTGTCTTTTTCTCAACCCTCCCTTCTTTCTCTCCCCTTCACTCCTTGTAAACACTTGCGTACTAGTGACATTTCCACCTTGCTTGGGGTGAAATAATTTTTAAAAAAACTCGAAGAGAAAATAATCATATAATCGGGATGTTGAAAAAAAAAAAAGAAACACCGATCAATACTGGGAAAAGCGATAACAGCTACTGAGCTTGTAAAAAAAAATATTTTCCTAAAAAAAAATGTTTTAAGTAAAAGATTTTATAAATTCCAACCGAAAGCAGTAGTGGCTGTTCGGTCAATGAATGCCAAATTTTTCCATGTAGGCAAAAGGCTATAATTTTCATTACTATTTCTGCTGAGTCTAAATCTACCTGACCCGAACCAGAGATTGAGCTCGCAATTCAGTTGTTCCATGCGTGATACACGCTTAGGTGATCATGTGTCTTTCGATACATGACTGACGAGGCAGATTTTTTCCCCGCAGTAGGTTGCCATTTCTTTCTGCGGTTGACCAGTTGCCATCCAAAGCTATAGAACCCGGTCTGTCCTGCTATTTACCCATAGCTGGTAGAGCAGAAAAGGATTCATAGCTTTCCCAAAAGTCAGTCATTTTTTTTATTTTTTTTTTTTGCTATGCGTGATACACGCTTAGGTGATCATGTGTCTTTCGATACATGACTGACGAGGCAGAATTTTTTCGGCACTAGGTTGCCATTTCTTTTCTACAGTAGACCAGTTGCCATCTATAGAACCCGGTCTGTCCTGCTATTTACCCGTAACTGGGAGGAGAAAAAGAGGATTCATTACATTTCTCAATGGTATTAGCACGTAAGTGAATGTAATGGATCCGACTGGAATTCGAACTCAGCTCTCCAAGTCGCTATCCATTACTCTACCGTGCCTCGCAATTGCAAGTCATATCCCCAGTGAGCCTTACGAGAACGATCATACCGAGTACAACAAAGACGAGAACAATAGCCAGAGTGGAAAAATAATTTGAAATTTTGCATTTTTTTTAAGCGTTTCGCCCCAAGCAAGGATGGAAGCCACTAGCACGCAACGAACGAGAGCAAATAGGTATGATAGAGGAAAAGATGAAGAGAAGGATAGCGGATAGATCAAAGCATCTGGAGACGTCGATTGACATTACATTTGAATAGTTGGAGATTATAGCTATCAGGGAAACAGGAAGAGGGGAGGGAGTTCCACAGGCGAGAGGTGCGAGGCATGAAGCTTTTAGAGTAGACGAGACGGCTAAATTTAATAGTTTCGACAGTGAAATGGTGTGAGCGAGATGTCAGCCTAGTTGAACGCTTAAATTCATGAAGTCTGGGAACCAGCGAAAGCAGCTTGTCGGAGCAGTTACCATGGAAGTATTTGTAAAAAAAGACAGGGGGGGGCGACGGCACGTCTGTGAGAGAGCGACCGCAGACGAGATGCCAGATCGGGGACAATTACATTGCATATCCGTCTCTGGATTTTATCAAGAACCTTGAGATAAACAGAAGGGGCTCCAGGCTATATATGACAGCAATACTCCAAGAAAGGGTGAATGGTTGATTTGTAGATTTGAAGGATCGACTCCGGCGAGAAAAAATTCCTAATTAAGGAAAAATGATTTTACTAGTATTTTTTGAATTTACGTTTAATTTTTTTTTCTTTTTTCAACATTTATAAAATCTTGTTAATTACATTTCATGTTTTTTTAATTTTTAATTTTTATTTTGCAGCATTTGCGTTCCGTCTGCGTGGAGGGGCCTCCAATTGGGGTCGAGTCGAGGTCCGCCACAAAGGAGTCTGGGGTCAAGTGTGCCGTGAACATTTTACAGATAATGAGGCTAAAGTTGCGTGTCGGTCAGCTGGATATAAAAATGGTGTCCACTACGGGATGGTGAAGGAGGGACACATCATTTACTGGCTAAAGGATCTGAAATGCAACGGGAATGAAACTAGACTAGACAAATGTAAGATCGATCGGTGGGGGTCGCCCGTTTCTCTGGCAACCTGCACGCCAACATACGTCCTATGCTACAATGAGGGTAAGTGAGAAAAAAAAAAAAGAAATTTCAACGTTTTTAGAGATTTTGTATTTTTAATGATATGCTCTTTAGCTTCATAACTTTTCTCTCTTTAACTCACTGTCTCTCTCTGTCTCACTTTCTCACTCTTTCTCTCTTCAGTCACTCCCTTTCTCACCCACACTCATTCTCACCCTCTCTCTCTGTTCCACTCTCCCTCACTCTCTCTTTTCAGTCACCCCTTCTCTCTCTCTCTGCCGCACTATCACTCTCTATCGCACTCTCTCTCTCTATCACTTACTCACTTTCTTTCTCTCTATATCTCACTCTCCTTCACTCGATCACCCTCTCTTACTCTCATTCTCTCAATCACTCTCGCTCTCTCTTCAGTCACTGCCTTTCTCTCTCACTCTCTCTCGCACTCAATCTCACTCTCTCTCTCTATCACTCACTCACTTTCTTTCTCCGTCTCTCTCACACTCTCTCTCTCTCTCGTTCACACTCTCATTTTCTCTCTCACTCACCCTCTCTTACTTTCATTCTCTCTCACACTCTTTTTCTTACTCTCTCTCTCTCTCTGTATATATATCCCTCACTCACTTTCTTTCTCCCTCTCTCTCTCTCTCTGTCAAACTCTATCTCTCACACACTCTCTGTCTCACTCTCTCTCTCTGTCTCTCTGCTTCACTCTTTAACTCAGACACTCTCTCTCTCTTTCTCTCTCTCTCTCTCACTCGCTCACTATTATATGTGCATAAATCCACGAAATCGAAACATCCTTATATCCTACAGCGACAAAGTCGAAAATATATTATTGTTTCCATACCAAATATTACATATTATTGTTTCCATGGCGCCACCAGTTCAGACCTTTCCAACTAAAACACACCGTGTTATTTCTGTAGAGTCGAAACACTATCATTTCCTCCCAAAAGGAGAAAGTTCTAATCAGACATCTTTTATCCAAGAACTGCTACTTTGTGGAACATGGATATTTCTCTGAAGCTCCGAGTGATTTCGGCTAATCTATTCGCCATGAATTAATTAACTCAAAGCGTACGAACCTAAAGATCATCTGAACAGTTCTTACAAACTCTATGTCCAAATAAGAAATCTCTTGTAACCACAGAAGAAAAATATAATAAACATCTTAATCGCAGTACCTTGTTAGGTATTTTCAATGAAGTCTTTATAAAAGAGAGGTTGCTACCGAAATACACAATATATATATATATATATATATATATGTGTGTGTGTGTGTGTGTGTGTGTGTGTGTGTGTGTGTGTGTGTGCGTGTTTGTGTGTGCATGTGTGTGTGTGTTGAAATATATAGAAAAATAGAAAAGAACACGTTAGGTAAATAATCCGAAGTTATTTAGTATTTTTGTTTTTATTTAAAAAAAAAAACAGTGCTCCATACCTAAGTAGAGCGTAAATTATAATTATTTTTTTAAATATGATTCCTTCGCTACCTAAGAGCTCTCATGTTTCAAAAAGAACAGCCAAAACTTTCAATATAATTATTAAAATTGAATTAAAGTATCAACCTCTCTTTCATCCTCAAGCGAAATCTTTGGAATCTTTTTCCCAAAATTTCGCTTGAGGGTGAAACAGAACTTGATACTTTAATTCAATTTAATTTTAATAATTATATTGAATTTTTTTACTCTTGTTTTTAAAACATGAGAACTCTTATGTAGCGAAGGAATCATATTTTTTAAAAATAATTATAAATACACACACACGCACGCACACACACACACACACACACACACACACACACACATATATATATATATATATATATATATATATATATATATGCATATGCAGTATATCTTCATTCAAGCATATTTGGTTGAATAATCTACTCATATTATTTCTATTGATTGTTATTTTAATCCTCTCTAATTCACGGATCAATTTCTTAATGTTGTGATTAAATTCATTAAGGAAGACACCGTAGTTTTTCGTTTCTTTTATATACCAAATTACTTGAGAATTAAAAAATAACCAAACCTACGGCGTCTTTCTTAATCATTTTCCTAAAAACACTAAGAAATTGATCCGTGAATTTGAGTGAATTTAAATAAAATAAATAGACATAGTCTATCTAGAATATTCAAGCAAACACGTTTGAATATATATATACATGTGTGTGTGTGATAGAAATTTTTAGGTGGGTTTGAATAATCATATTAAGGTAATTCATCGAGTCTAGAAGAATCCTCAACAAAATGTAGAAAGCACCGGACGGCCGTTTCGTCCTATTTTGGGACTCATCAGCAATACCGAGAATCGAACACAGACCGATACGATACGTCACAAGAGTTATACCCACTGGACCAACGGGGCTGAATGACGATGAGGTATATTACTTGACACGAAATAGTGTCGCTCTCATTAAATTCCGTGGTGTAACTCAACCAAATATACTTAACCAAACGGATTGTACCCGCAAGAGCCGCTGCCTCCAGTGCATAGGAAACCGGTTCAGGCATGGATATACATGTGACAGAAATTTCTATCACTTGTATATACTTGCTTGAATAGGCTTCTACATGCTCTGGAAGGGACGGCTTGATGAAAGAATAGCTTGCTTTCAGTATTCAGTTGAGGATTCTTCTAGACTCGATGAATAACTTTAATACACACACACACACGCATATATATATATATATATATATATATATATATATATATATATATATATATATATATAAAGAAAGTTCGATTGAGGATGAAATGGAACTAATGTCTTTAATTTAATTATAAAATTAAATTCGGACCTTCCATTTTTGAAACATGGTTAGAACTGTGTAGCGGAAAAACCATATTTTAAATCAATTAATTTATAATACATATAGTAAATGCTGTTTTATAATAAACAGTATTAATAACATTTACCGGCCTGAATGTTCGAGAAATTTTCATAGAACGAACATTTTCTATGGAAATTTATCGGACATTCAGGCCGGTAAATGTTATTAATACTGTTTATTATAAAACAGAACATTTACTTAAATATTTGTATCTATAAAAAGAATGTATAGACATAAAAATGTCTTAAAATAAATATATATATATATATATATATATATATATATGGCCTGAAGATTGTGTTTATGCATGAAACAAACTATTGCTACTTGGTTTTGATCTCAATGTCCGCGCTTAATATTTACACACAGATATTGAGCACACATTACAACATACCTTACTTACACACACACGCACACACACACATATATATATATATATATATATATATATATATATATATATATATATATGTTCATGTGTTTGTATCTTGTTTTGCGTACCCTTATTTGGATTATCTGTTGTAAGCGAAAATAGTAAGGAATTTTTTTCTCGGCAGAATTCACCACTTTTCCTGGTTATCACAGCTCTTCTAAGAATTCTTTTTGTGTTGTCAACGAAATTACAATTTTCATTCAATTTTTCTTTTTGGATATTTATAGTCACTCTGCAATTCTCATCTGTTGTTGAAACCTCGTGATTTCTCATGTGAATATAATTTGGTGGCCACAGCTTCTCATCTCCTGAATTCGCACTGATGAAAACGTATTACCGTCATCTATTTTCAAGGTTTTCACCCCCTTTTTAACATAATTTCTTTCCTTTTGCTTAGTTCCCTTCTTTTCTCTCGCTTTTTTTCTTACTCTATGTGTTTCTCTCTCTCTTTTTTCTCTATCACTCTTCCTCTCTCTCTCTCTCTCTCTCTTTCCTTTCTTTCTTTCTTTCTTTTTCTTACTTTCAACCTTTCTTTCTCTTTTTGGCATACCGTCTTTCTTTCTCTCCCTCTCTATCTATTACTCTTTCTCTATCTCTCGCTTTCTCTTTTTACCTCTTTACCCCCCCTCTTCCTCTCTCCCTCTTTCTCTCTCGCAATCTCTTTAAATCAGTGCGCTAGACGAAGTCGGGCGCAATATCATGAGATTAGAAAGAAGAGTAATGATCCTATCTCTTTCTTTCGCTTTTTTCTGTCTCTCTCTCTCCGTTCTCTCTCCTTTCTTCTTTCTGTTACTTCCTTTCTATTTTTCTCTTATCATCTCTCTCTTTCTCTCACTCTCTATCCATTATTCTTTCTCTATCTCTACTTTTACCGATTTACCCCCCTCTCTAACCATTTCTCTCTCTCTCTCTCTCTCTCTCTCTCTCTCTCTCGTAAGCTCTTTAAAGCAGTGGGCTAGATGAAGTCGGGTGCAATATCATGAGTTTAGGAAAAAGCGTAATGATCCTATCTCTTTCTTTCTCTCTTTTTTCGGTCTATCTCTCTCTCTCTCTTTCTGTTTTTCTCCTACTGTCTCTTTCTTTCTCCCTCTCTGTCTATTGATCTTTCTTTATCTCTCTCTTTTTATCTCTTCAGCCCACCCCCTTCTTCCTCGTAACCTCTTTAAAGCAGTGAGCTAGACAAAGTCTTAGAAAGAAGAGTAATGATCATATCATTAACAGCTAAGGATCAAAACCAGGTTCCAAGCCATAATTACGAATGCTGATTTTCAAAGGAAACCATTTCTTCATTTGAAAGAGTTTTGCAATAATCTTTCTGATCACAAATCTTCTCTCTTATTTAAGGAGTTATTATATGCATGCAGACGATTCTCCTTATCTTTGCTGTTGTTATCACAACGTATCGACCGTTGTACTCTCTGGTCTTCACCATCGGATATCAATCCAAATAAGCTATATGGAATTTCGAACTGTGTGTGTGTGTTTGTGTGTGTGTCTGTGTCTTTGTGTGTGTGTGTCTGTGTCTGTGTCTGTGTGTGTGTGTTTGTGTCCGTGCCCAAACAGGTTTTGCTAAATTCAGCCGAAAAGGTCTTTCTTCATGAAGAACTCGGTGTTAAGTCGGTGAAAAGTAGTTTAGCGCAACAGGATAAAGCATGAACTTCAAACAGTTTATCCACAATTTTTATATTGATCTACAGCGTCTTTATTCAGAAAGTAGATAAAAAGTAAAAAAAAAACGGTTGAACTGAACCAAAATTGTACGGATACGACTCTTTCTGCATAAATACTTTTTAGTTAAGTTCACCCAATAAAAAACAGCTGAGCCACGCAAAGTAGGCGGTTGCTCAGTGAGGTGTGTGATATTAATATAAGCGATGTGGTAAGGTAGAAAGTGAAGATAAACAGATGATAACTGAACCATGACTTGAGAAGTTAAGTTTGCAGTATTCAGGAAATAATGAAGTCAGGAGTATGTTCCACAAAGTAGCTGTTCTTGGGAAAAAATGTCGGAGTGGAACTTCCTCCCTACAATTGGAATACGGAGAAAATGAGAGCGATTCTACTTTGTGGGCGTAGTATGTCGTGTCCAAACCGTAAAGGCTTGAACTGGTATATCTAAAGAATGAAATGCTCATCTGAACATTTTCGATGAAGATAGGAATAGATTAGTAATAGTCTTGCGACGGTACGTCTATGAAAAAAAAAGCTGTAGAATGGAGAATAATTCACCCTACCTCCACTAGAGTGCATAAACTATTTTGAACTCTGCTAAGTTTGGAAAGTGAGGATTAAGCCCCACCAGCCCAGCTATAGCAGCAATGAACCATCTTCTGTTTGTCTTCTTAATCTATAGTCATTAGAAAACTTTGTCATTCACCTGTAAAAAGGTAATCTTTTTTTATTTTTTTTGTTTTGTTTTGTTTTGTTTTAGTTTTTTGCTTTGATTTTTTGTTGTTGTTGTAATACCTTATATCGTATCGGATTGAATGATACAGTAGATTTTTGCCATTGCCAAATTAATAGCTATTGTCACAGTATCTGTCTAATGTTTTGTTTGGTTTGGTTTGTTTTACGGTATATCAACCATTTAATGCCGGAATTTAATATTTTTCTACATAAAATCTTGTATCTAAACAGTGGAAAAATGGTTTATTTGATATAGTAGGACTGCGGTTAATTATTGTTATATGTTTTCTTTTAATTATATTTTTGAAATCAGTTTAATTTCCTTTTAGAAACTGGAATATGTAAAATGAATCAGTATTTTGAAAAAAAAAAAAGTTCTTTTAAGTTTCAAGCTTGAATTAAAATGGCAGCAGTTTATCAGTATGTATTTTATGTTGAATGACTCTTGGCATGTCACACATATGGGAGGATCTTCCTTTTTTAGGATATATGAATGGTTTATTGTGGTATGTCCAATATGGCGCCTGGACATAATCACGTTTTTTCTTCTAAATAGTTTGGCGTTTCTGATGACATTCTCTTTCAGTTAGTTTAATTTTTAACAATTTATTATTTGAGCAGGAGGCCGTGTAGCGTGTAGTGGTAGTCTTCTATCAGAATGTGATTAAATATGTATAACGAGTCTTAAAAACGTTCCTTTAAATTTCTTGTTTGGTAGTATTTTAATCGGGTTGAATTAAAATTGCTGCAGGTTATTAGTATGTGTTTTATGGTGAATGAGTCTTGACATGACCCACACACACCAAAGGATCTTAGTTTTTATAGGATATACGAATGGGTTATGGCAGTATGTTCAATGTGGACTCTGAACATAATCACTTCTTCTCTTCTAGTTTGCGATTTCAGATGCCATTCTCATAGAGTTGGTTCAATTTTGAACAGTTTATTTTTTTGGCCAGGAGTTCCATAGATTCTGCCACTCATCTCTAATCATTTCACTATAAATAGGTACTGCTTGTCACCTTACTACATAAAAATATATTGCTGGTATTGAAACTTTATGGAAAATTATCCCCAAAAAATAAACTTCAAGTACCGAAACCCTGACAGCGGCTGTTAAAGACTGGACAAAAGAAACCTCGGCTGACTTCTGTAAGAACTTTATTCTCAGAATGCCCCCAGTGATCAAAGCAGTCTTTAAAAAGTAAAGGAGGCCATACAAGTTACTGACCGCTCGATTATTTTGTTTGAAATTAATAAAAATCCTTACAAATCCCTGGGTAAAATTGAGACAACCTTTTAGCAATTGTTACTGTGTTGTTGTTAAACTCTAAGATATTACAATTAAACTTTTGCTAATGACTGTATATATATAGAAAGAGAGTAAAAGACAAACACACGAACAGAAAGAAAAAATGCATGAACATGCAAAAACAGTTTTTCTGACATCTACCGACTGGATTGCGTCATCCAAGTATCTTGACCGATTTTATAAATCTATTCATCATATTTATTCAGTTAGACACGCCCTCTCTGATGTCCCAGGGGTGCAAGAATTCCCTTAACAAGAAAGACGTTGGCATATTCAAACAAAACAAAACAGTTTCGATTTCGTTTGATTCTCTTCCTGAAACCTCCCAGACCAGCCGAGAAAAGAGGATTCGACAACATGGCCGTTTGTGGAAAGACTGAGCAAAATTTAATAGTCTTCTAAATGACAAAAAATATATTTCGCCTTAATAAAAAAAAAAGGTGTAATCATTCTATAAAAACTGCAATCAGTTAAAAATAACTGATAATTTTTTAATTAACCGCCTAAACAAAATCTAATCGTCTTACAAACTCTTACAAAATTGTAATCGTCTTTAAAATAATAATTATAAATATCCTTTAAAAATTGCAATGTTTTTTAAATCATTTAACTCTAAGCAAGGCGATAATGCTATTAAGACTCAAGAGGTTACTAGGAGTGGAAGAGAATGAAAAGACTTTAACGAAGAGAAAGGACAATAACAGAACAGGAGTCAGGAAGACATAAGATGACGATTGACGTTGCCTTTATACTTTTGTAAAACCTAGAAAGCAGAAAAGCAAGAAACCGGAAGAGAGTTCCACAAACGAGAAGTGCGAGGAAGGAACCCTTAGAATAGAAATTACGGCTGTATTTAGTGATTTCAATAGTAAAACGATGAGACGGAGTTGCCAATCTAGTAGTACATTTAAATTCACGACGTCATCAGATAGCTCATTAGAACATCTGCCATGAATCTATTTATAGAAAAGACAGAGGAAAGCCATATCACATCGGTGAGAATCTGGCTGACGTAGAGAGACACTTCTTGGGATTTTTTCGAGAATCTCACAGCAACAAAGGATGCACGGACTAATGGTGGATTTACAAATATGCAAGATGGATTCTGGCGAGAAAATCTGCTTTAAAATTACTGTAATCGTCTTAAAAATTGGTAATCGACATTTACAAAACAGCGATTATCTTAAAATATTTAAAGTAAACTGTAAATATCTTTTAAAAAATTTGTAAACGTTGTAATGTAATCGTCTTTTAAAAATGGAATCGCCTTTTAAAAATGGAATCGTGTTTAACAAGAAATAAAATACAAACTACACAATATCTAGTGAATAAAATTGAATACAAAAACATTCAGCTCTGTAGATTAGAAGTGCTTCCAGTTCTGTTATCTTCAGCCGATATCCAGAAATAAAATTCGAACTGAATTTTACTAATCTCCCTTCAGCTAACTATGAGTCAATATTTAACATCAATTTTAACAAATTCTAAAAACAATAAAACTAACGTCGACACTTTAAAGGTTAAAGATATTTTTCCTTCACGCATCTTCGAGAAAGAATGTCGGTGCTAGTATAGTATAATATCTACCATCCATTTTCTACTATAGTAAGATATCTATTATTGATTTTCTACTATGGTATATTTACCAACTGTTGGAAATATGAAATATGTTAGAGTTAGGGTTAAAAGCAGTGAACAGTGAACTGGTTTATGAGGTATTATGATTACTTGCATTAGTTATATTATTAAGACTCTTATCCTCATCTTCATTGCCATATTCACAACGTTTCGGCCTCTATATCTCTGAGATGAGGTATTATGATTACTTGCATTATTTACAATAATCGGAGTGTTATCCTCATCTTCATTGCCATATTCACAAAGTTTCGACCGTTGTACACTCCGGCCTTCTTCAGGTGATTGGAATTTCGAACCGGACCCTTTATTTCGATCACCAACCTAAATTGTTTTAGTTCCACGTGCCATGCCTCTTCCGGGTGTCTCAATAATTTCATTTTAACTTAACTCTCCAAGTTTTTGGTTCATCGTTTGCCGTGGCAAGATATTGAACTCACAACTAATTTGATTTGGTCACTTGATCTAACCAACATCATTATCCACTGATATTGAGAGAAAAAAATTCCTAACTCTATCCAGGTTCATATTATTTTCCACTACATCTCCCCCTCCCATCACTTCCGGTGTCAAATGAAGGCATTTAATTTCTTGCATTGTCTCTAACTGATTCGCTCAACAAACAACCTGTCGGGACCTTTTTAGATAACCATCTTACCTTATTGGGAAAATTTTCAGTCGAGGAGGGATGGCCTGTATGCCATCCTGCTTTCAAGAAGCGAAAATCAAATTTTGATTATTTTTCTCCCCTCCGCCACTCCACTTCTGTAGTTTTTAGATCATCATCTTACCTTACTGGGTATGTGCCGCACCAGCCGCTTTGAAAGTATTCAGATATTTAATAAGCTTACCTGTCCTTGGCTCAAGGCCTATCCAGGAGAATAATCTCGGTTACCTGCATTTGAACCCCAAACTCTGGTTCAATACGCAACCACAAATCACCCTGTCAATACCGACACCAGAGACCGCTTGTGAACCTCAGGTACTGCTAAGGACATCTCACAAACAGAAATATGTTTCGGCTTTAAATAACCCAAAGAATGTCTGATAAGCCGTAAAAAATCGAATCAAATCGCTCAATAATCCTCTAAACAGACTCCATATCAAGAACGTACATATGAATAATTTAAAAGTATATTTATCTAGTGCGGTTTAGTTGATAATTCAGACACTCTTCACCAAATCCAGGATTTTCGAATGCCTAAATTTCAAGGCATGCATATCCTTCGCTTGATAAAGGAATTGAACGTAATTTTCTCCATTCAACTGCATCTGTCGTAATAAAGCTGTAGTAACCTGGTATCCTTTAGGGAGAATAGCAGGTGGCGTGAGCTTAGATGTGCGGGTGGTGTAATAGATAACGGCTCCGAATTGTAAATTGGATAACCGAGTTCCAATTCCAGTCGGGTTCGTTATATTCAATTTCGTGCAAATAGCGTTGGTAAAGGTATGAATCTACACTTTCTTCCCCTCAGCTATGAGTTAGTTCTTACGACTTGTATCAGTAAATCGTTATCATTTCAAAAAATTCTTACTATTTTAAAATATTTTCTGGCTTTAAATAACCTGCAAAAGAGGTTGATCAGCCGTAAACCTATAGTTACCAATCAATTCTTTAAATATGGTTCATAAAGGAAGGATGCTCTCTTCATTAGAGAAAGTTTAAATCATTGATTAATGATATTCTCTAAGGCAATATCAATTGATGATACCTGCCGGTTGAGCTGTATTTGGACGGAAAAATGAACAGAGGACATAAAGTTTATTGAATATAATGAAGAATTGTTTTGAGAATAGAAATGTATTTCATTTGATTGGAAAACGTTTTTTTATTTTGTGAAGAAAGGAAAATATTAAGTCTTTTCCGTCAAATCGTTTATTTTCAGTGCAATAATGTTTTGTTTTTTTTAGTATAACAACGTCTTGTTAGTGTAACAACGTCTTGTTAGTGTAACAACATTCAGAAAAGTTGACTCTATCAACTATTTTAGGCTAAGAACTCATACAATTAACCATCTCCTGAAGATTTTTTTAAATTTTTAAATCCACTTATTTTGCTCTCTTGTGATTTTTACTGAGTTTATTAACAGCGTTTTTTGATATTTGAAAGGTAAATACATCTCTATAGCGTGATATATATGAAAGTATATACTGCAGCAAACCATAGATTAATTAATAATTTAATTAAGAACAAGACACGATTTGTTCATTTTAATTTTATGTATTTAACCTTTCTTCTTTATATATAACACAAATTCTATCCCTGGGTTCAATGTTCGTTGATAAGGTGTTTGTGTTGGAGCAATTCCAACCAAATTTCAAGTTATTTTCAAGACCCGTCGTTATGTAAACGTACTGCCTTTCATGTATTCAAATTCAACAATTGACTCTGTGGTGACGTCACAATCAAATGACTAGTAAACGAGTTTCTTTAGGGGCGAAACAGGCCATCAGTTGTGGCATACATTAAATGTTAATATTTTATTCAATTTTGGACATGTTTTTAGATTCTCTGAGTAGGGAAAATTCTACTATTTTGAGTCTTTGTGCAGCGAGTAGTACATAATATTGCTTTATCGTTTGTTGCAGTTTAGTGAAAGTCTTCTAATTAATCAATGTACGGTTATTGATATATAGGTTCTGACTACACAATCAAAAGGCCCTGTGACTGGTTTTACAGAAATTAGTGGTTGTTATATAGCTGAAATTGATTCTTATTCATCGTGGACCCTATAGTCGAGGGATTTGGACATGATATTGATAGATATGGACAGATAGATAGATAGATAGATAGATAGATAGATAGAACAATATGAACAGACTGATATATATATATATATATATATATATATATATATATATATATATATATCGAGATAGATAGATATGAACAGAGTGAGATAGATAGATAGATAGAACAATATGAACAGATAGATAGATAGATAGATAGATAGATAGATAGATAGATATGAACAGTGAGATAGATAGATAGATAGATAGATAGAGAGATAGAACAATATGAACAGACTGATATATATATATATACACACATATATATATATATATATATATATATATATATATATATCGAGATAGATAGATAGATAGATATGAACAGACTCCGATAGATAGATAGATAGATAGATAGATAGATAGATAGATAGATAGATAGATAGATAGATAGATAGAACAATATGAACAGATTGATATATATATAGATAGATAGATAGATAGATAGATAGATATGAATAGAGTGAGATAGATAGATAGATAGATAGATAGATAGATAGATAGATAGATAGATAGATAGATAGAAAGAAAGAAACTGAAATAGCATTGGGTTGATTGATTTTACGACATATCAACACATTACACTATTTACAATTTTCGAACTATTATCCACATCTTCATTGCCATATTCACCACGTTTCGGCCGTTGTAAGCTCCGGCCTTCTTCGGGTGAATGAAATTTCGAATCGAACCGTTTATTTCGTCCACCGGGGTAGATTGTTCTAGTTCCACGTGCCATTTTTCTTACGGATCTCTCAGTTATTTCCCTTTAACTCAACTCTCCAAGTTTTTTGTTTTTGTCCACAACTTCTGCAGAGGCATGTCACGTGGAACTAGAAAAATCTGCCTTTGGTGAACGAAATAAAGTGTTCGATTTGAAACTTCAATCATCTGAAGAAGGCCGGTGCATACAACGGCCGAAACGTTGTAAATATGGCAATGACGATGAGGATAACAGTCCGAATACTGTAAATAATAATAATACCTCATCTAAGAGTTATAGACAAATATATCAACACCTGTTTTGTTGAGTTATTTAATGTAGGAATGAGTGTTTTTTTTTTATACATATTTGTATTTACTTTGTTCGGGAATATGTAAGTATTAGGTTGGTGCAAAAATAATGTCGTTTTCTCACATAAGTTACTATCTGAGAAAACGACATTATTTTTGCACCAACCTAATATTAGTCGTTTATATTTGAGTTTATAAGCATTTGCATTTCTTAGCTTATATCTGAGCCAGTCAGTATTTACTTGAAAAGTAGGTTCTTCATTAGTATTATGACTTTGCAGTCGACCTATTGTAGTTCACGACAATGGAACTGAGATTGATATGATCTGATAGAAAAAATACTAGACGTGCTTATCGCGGATTTTGCAAATCTCGACCTTTGCAATAAATGTCACCTTCATAGAATTTCATTTGTGAAGCTACCAGTCAGTTATGTGCTATGCGTGATACACGCTTAGGCGATCATGTATATTTCAATATATGACTGACGAGGCAGATTTTTTCCCCACAGTAGGTTTCCATTTCTTTCTGCGGTAGACCAGTTGCCATCCAAGTCTATAGAACCCTGCCTGTCCTGCTATTTACCCATAGTTGAGAGGAGAAGAAGAGAATTCATACCTTTCCCAAGGGTATTTACACGTAAGTGAATATCAGTCAGTTATGTGCCATGCGTGATACACGCTTATGCGATCATATGTGTTTCGATACATGTCTGACGAGGCAGATTTTTTTTCCCACAGTAGATTGCCATTTCTTTCTGTGGTAGACCAGTTGCCATCCAAGTCTATAGAACCCTGTCTGTTCTGCTATTTACCCATAGCTCGGGGGAGAAAAGGGGGATTCATACCCATTCCAAGGATATTAGCACGTAAGTGAATGTTATGGATTCGGCTGGAATTCGAACTCGGCTCTCCGATTTCTCAGTCCGAGCGTCTATCCATTACTCCATCGTGCCATGAAGCTATACATTTCGTAATGCATCTCTGACATCGCTGAAAATATTCATCGAACACGTTTTCCGTTAGTAATGTAGAAAAAAAAAAAGAGAATTATTCACCTGTAAATCTTGCAGCAAAATTCATCGTTGGAGATCAAGTGCCAACAGGTCAAACGGACACTTGCTCAATTGAATGATACTCTGTTTGAAATCGTCTTAACCTTTACTACAACTACAGACAATTATGCAAAAGACATGATTATATTTAATATTTTCACCTGTATTATTTACCTTATCCTCGGCCGTTTTACGCTCCGGCCTTCTTCCGGTGATTGGAATTTCGAACCAACCCTTTAGTGTGTCCACCAGAGTAAATATTTTTAGCACCACGTTCCGTGCCTCCTCTGAATGTCATAGTTATTTCCCTTTAACTCAATTCTCCAAGTTTTGGTTCACCACTGCCATGGCCTGGTATTGAACTCACAACTCTTTACAGGATCTTACCAACGTCTTTATTAACTAGACTATATGCCCTATAGGACACCTGTGTATGAATTTTTGGGACTTACTGTCTCAGCACATTCTTACCAATGCTCATATTTTTGTTTTTATTATTAATGCATTTTTTATCAGAGCTTATACTGCAAGTTTTGTTATTATTCATTGGTTTTCTCTATTACTCTTTATTACTAGTTTCCATATTGTATTCATTTCTATGCTTGGTCGGCTCAGGAGATTTTTGTGGCCAAGCATATGTTCTGATTCCTTAAGTGTTCGTACTTTCCAGTGATGTTCTCTGTCTATTAATTCAACTTCATCCCACAAGGGGCGGTGATCCACTTTTGATATACATATATATATATATATATATATGTGTGTGTGTGTGTGTGTGTGTTTGTGCACCTCTATGGACCTGTATTTACCTGCTATGATGGCGAAAGCCTGACAATATAATGATAACCTTAGGTACAAATGCATCGCCACAGGTTAACGGAAAATTTCAACTTGAAATGTCTGAAAAAAAAGGAAGTTCTAAAATGCAAACCCAACGCTTTTTTTACCTTTTATTTTTTTAATAGAAAAAGATTAGAATTAAAATCTATAAATCGTAATTGCACAATAGCAACGAATATCGTTGTAACAATGCATTTCGTAGAACAGCAACTGTCAAAGCAAACTTTGTTTATCTAGTTCATATTGGCTACTGTCGCCTTCATAGAATTTCATTTGTGAAGATATACACTTTGTAAGACGTTGCTGGAAATATTCTTCGAACACGTTTTCCGAAATACCTTTTAGTAATGTAGAAAACAAAAAGAAACAAAATTATTCATCTGTAAATCTTACAGCAAAATTCATCGTTGGAGATCAAGTGCCAACAGGTCAAACACACACTTGTTCAATTGAATGATTCTCTCTTTGTAATCTTCTTAACCTTTACTACAACTACAGACAATTATGCAAAAGCCATGATTATATTTAATATTTTAAATTGTTATCCATAATTTATTTCTGACGATTTTATTGCAGTTTTTTTTCTTTACTCGTTCAATTCTTCGCCTATTAACACATTTCACTTATTAATTTCTTCATTATTAAGACGAGTATAATATTTACAGCACTAATGAATTCGTTCTTAACTGGGGTTCGAAACATTTTTGAACTCATGCCGTAGTAAGCTGACTGAACATCAAATTTGAGCTTTGCTGCTATGTAAATTGAATCTGCTAAGCGAGTCCGAATGTTTCTTGCAGCTGTTGATTTTGTTTTAATCAGAATATTATTATGAAAGGCATGAGTTCAATTCTCTTTGTTGACTACCCAGTCGATGGTCATTTCTGGCGGGATTTTGTGTCTGCTAAGTCACAAAGGTTGCAAATGAGATACATTCGCAAATTACACCCTTCAAATTAGCTTCGGAAACGCTATAACTGCAAATGACAGTTACTTTTATTAACAGCCACAATAGAGAGAGATGCCAACAGCTGACACAATGCCAGAGTAATATTAATTCTTCTTCTGTTATGTGCTATGTTCATTCAGGACGTGACCGATCACAGGTCTCCACAATTTCCTATCCTTTGTAGGTGAGAAGTTAAACGTTGATTAGAAGTTAAATTGAGACGAAGAAAGGTTGCAATAATGTTGATTGACGCATATTAAGGCATATTAAGTGATTCTCTTCCCCCTCACTCTCTCCCTTTCTCTCTCTCTCTCTGTCTCTCTGTCTCTCTCTCTCTCACACACACACACACACACTTATCTTAATCTTTGACTCCGATATTGTTAGGATCGACGATAATAAAGCTGGAGATTTGAAGTGGCATTCTATTACACATTATCCTGCGGAAATCTCTCTTCTATAAATATCTTCTTTAATTTCCAGGACATTTGCAAGAAGATTGTGTAGCGGCATATGAACTCCTTATTTAATGCCGAAATTTAATTTTCTTGAGAGCATTATTATTATTATTATTATTATTATTATTATTATTATTATTTTACAAAAATGTACTACTAGTAGTTTTACTATAAAAATGCATTTTTTTTACTTTCATAGCGTTTTGACCCCGGTTCGAGAGTTAATTATTTGCCCATAGCTGGGACCCTAACAGGTGATACCACTGCGGGTCAAGATAGACCAGGGATCGACAGCAATTACGAAATGATTTCACATTCCTTAAAAACTCCAGATCAGAGGCCTTGCTGCCGGATGTAGTTTATCGTCATACCCAGGGCTCCTTATTATTTGAGTTGTCCCTTCATAAATTACGTTATCAAGGCTTTCTACAACATCCTAACCTTTGTACCTTAAAGCAATGTCTGTCTCCTTACGCTTCCACCTAGTCTCCGTTCTGTAATCCATTTACACATGTTTGTTAGGTGATGTTTTCTCTGTTTACCATTGCCCTTAATCCTCTTATTATATCCTGTGAGTGCCAAATTCCATAAGCCTGCTTTCCCCGTTATATGTCCAAGAAATTTTAACTATCTCTTTCGGATAATCGGTCTAAGTTGCCTTCTAATTCTCATTTTTTCAAACCTCATTTTTTTACATGTTTTGTCCCTAGTATTTTCAACATTCTTCAACAGAATTGGCATATCTGTTGTTAAAAGTCTACTCTTAATCTGTAAAGAAATTGTTCAGCCATTAGAAAGGTTGTCATTACTTAGCAGTATAGCATTCATGTCTAGCGTCAGCTTATGTCTCTTAATACTGTTTTTCTCGCCTGAGCTGATCTTTCAAATCTACAAATCAGCCATTCGTCCTTGCATTAAATATTATTGTCATATATGGTTTGGTGCGCCCGTTGTTCATTTCGAGGTCCTCGACAAAATCCAGAGACAGATATGCAATGTGATAGGTCCTGATCTGGCATCTAGTCAACAGTCACTTTCTCACAGACATGCTGTGGCTTCTCTCTGTCTTTTCTACAAATATTTTTATGGCAACTGCTCTGACGAGCTATTTTCACTGGTGTCCCGACTGCATGAATTTAAGAGTGCTACTAGGTTGGCATTTCGGTCCCACCCTTTCACTGTCGAAACAGTTAAATATAACCGCCTCTTCTACTCCAACGGCTTCTTCTCTCGCACTTCCCGACAGTGTAACTCCCTTCCTCTTACTTGCTTCCCTGATAGCTATAATTTTCAAATGTTCAAATGTAATGTCAATCGACACCTCCTGATGCCTTGATCCCGATCCCCGTCCTTCTCTATATCTTTTCCTCAAACACCCTTCTTTATTCTTGCTCTCACTCTCTGTAACCCCTTGCGTGATAGTGGCACTCCCCACTTGCTTCGGGTCAAATGCTTAAAAAAAAACTGTGCTTAGATTCTGGAAGTTATGTTTCTCTATTCCAATGAGCCTTTCGATTTCAATGTCACTATTTCCGTCGTCTGTTATAACCCACCCAAGCTCTCTGTATTTATTTTATGCTTACGCCTCCAATTTGTAGCTTTCATCTTGAACTACCTTAGCTTAATAATAACAATACATTGTCTTCTTAGAATTGATGTTTAGTTCTTTAGCCCCGCTTTACTGCAATGCTTTCACGAGGTGATAATAAAAAAAAACTGCATAGACGAAGTTAGGTGAGAACGAAACAATGAAAAACCCTCGTAGAGAAGGGATAAGGCGAAGGCTATAATAGTTAAAAATAAAACAATTATGTGCTTGGATCGAGAACGATTCCCGGTTAACTTTGAAACAACTTGCTTGGTTTGGTTTGCTTTGGTTTACGGCATACCAACCTCAATGGGTTATTTAATGCCGACAAGATTTTTATTGCTGGTAATATTTTTTTCAAATAGATAGAGAGAAAGAGAGAGAGAGAGAAAGAGAGAGAGAGATGGAAACATAGATAGTGTTGTGGACTCCGAGATGAATTCGGTCTCCAAGTAATGACGAACGCAATAATTAAATATAAGAAATAAAATGTATTTACACAATCATACAAAGAGTAATACTGTTAGTGAGTCCAGGAACGTGATTAGTAGCAAATACAGATAGATATATACAGTCTCGAAGTAGGACTTCCTTAGAGTCTACGTGCTTGTAACTGACTTCTACAAGAGGTTACCTCACACTATCTCCGTTCGTATATTCTCTCACTCCGTATATCCTCTCACTATCCGACTACCGACTACCCTCACTGACTGTAACTCTGGGTATTTAACGGCAGCAGTTCAGGTACACTTGGTAGAGTCCACATATGAAAAAGGGGTGGACCCCATAATAGATAGATAGATAGATAGATAGATAGATAGATAGATAGATTGGTTTGGTATGGTTTGTTTTACGGCATACCAACCTCAATGAGTTATCTAATGCCGACAAGTTTTTTATTGCTGATAATATTTTTTTAAATAGATAAAGAGAGAGAGATAGAAAGAGATGGAGATGGAGACAGAGATGGATAGATAGATAGATATGAACAGACTCAGATAGATAGATAGATAGATAGATAGATAGATAGATAGATAGATAGATAATGAACAGACTCAGATATATATGAAATGTATTAGATACTGAGATAGATCACTATGAATAGAGTGAAATAGATAGATAGATAACCTCAATGGGTTATCAAATGTCGACAAGTTTTTTATTGCTGGTAATATTTTTTCCTTCAAAAATGTATTGATCTTAATAAAGTTTTTCTTCAAAGATTTATTGCTGTTATCAAAACCTATTTTTACACTTTCATAGCGTTTTGAACCCATCCTGGGGGTTTAGTATTTTCCCATACAGGAGACCCTAACAGATGCTACTACCCCGGGTGTGGGTGGACCTGGGAAAATGCCTTGCTGCCAGACGTAGTATATCGTCTCACCCAGGACGCGAAACAACTTGCCTATAAGAGTTTCAAATCGTAATAATAGAAGAGTTCACAATTAACTACAAACACTATTCATTATATTAAATATAATTCATATCAAGTTCACCAATGCATTCACTTCATAACGATCAATTGAGACAACATTATATAAATGTTTCTCAATACATTCACCAGTGAAAACCTATCAAATTTACTCTTCAAAAACTAAAGGACAATTACTTATTATTCCATTATATATTCACAATATCATATTATCACTTATCTCTCAGCTCTTCGATATATTTTGAGTAAAATTCTTCAGATCTTGACGTAAAAAAAGTCACGACGAACTCTTCAATCTGGTTTTCATTTGTGAAAGTTTCCTCCATGAAGGCATTTTGCAGTGATTGAAAAAGCTAATAATCGGTTGGTAAAAAGTCGGATGAATATGGCTGATGTAGTAGAACAGATCTACGGAGTTCCAATATTGACCTTGTACTATTTTTTACTCTATGAGAATTGCATTTTCTTCCCATTGGCAAGCACAGTACCCTTTTCGACCAAGCTTTTATGGTCACGTTGCAGCTAATGGACGTATGAATGTTCTTTTTTTCGTTCCGTTTTAAAACCTCTAAGTGAATAATGCGCAGACGAACTCACCACTAAAAATATATATTTCCTTTCGGGGTCGGTTTTTTTTTTTTTTTTTTTTTTAATTATCTTTGTTTTTTGCCTTGAATATTCTCGTAAATTAGTTTACATCAAATGTATGATTAGTAACTTTGGTGATGCATTCATTATTACAATATTGGTTCGCAAAAAAGAAAAATTCCTTATACAATATACAGGGCGCGATGGATAAATTGTCGTTTAAATTACGCAAAAAAAAAAAATTAACATTGATATTTAATTTTAATAGATATATTTACGCAAAAATATTTTAATAGATATATTTACACAAAAATATCTTGAAATACTAAAGTGTACATTTATTCAATAAAATCGACATTGACTTCGGACACCGCCTCCAGGCCACTTCGGAACTCCTACAGTTCTTCTGGAAGGTCTCCTTGTTTAATTCGGTGCCATAATCCTTGATTTCAGTCCATCTTTGGTGTTACAAGGAGTTTTGTTGGTCTCTCACTCATTTGCACCCCACACATAATAATCAAGGGGTTGCAGTCGGGGGAGTTATGTGGCCAGATGTAAGGGGTGATGTGGTCGCAGAAATTGTCTGAGAGCCATCACTGTGTTTTCCTGCTTGTCTGGCATGATGCAGAGACCTGTTACCAGCTATCGGGTCTTCCAACTGCCACCCTTTTGAACCAGGCCAGTACTACCTCCTCAAAGCACTTACTGTAGGCCCCCGTGTTAAGTCTGAGACACTCAAAGACAATGATGAATGGAGACATAACATCGCCATCACTTGTGATCACTCCAAACAACTTCGTAATCACCATTACACTCATCCGACTTTTTTTTCGGATCCTCTGCACTGTCCTCAGATTGACAGTCAAACATTATTTAATATTCGTATTGGAGCTCCCGGCACGAATGCCAAGAAGTACAGTATGTCGTTCCAAATTTCTGGCGGACTGAATTGCGTCATGGTGGTCTTTTTTTTTATCTCACAGACGGTGCCTAATTGACCAAACTATACTGCGCAGTCGTCAAAAGAAACAAAAAAAAACGCGCATGCGCGAAATTAAAAATATGAAATGGCGACAATTTACCTATCGCACTCTGTATAGCGTCAAAGATCTCAAAATCGCTCACGAAAAAGCTAATCAGTGTTGATGCCATTGCCTGAGAGGTATGGCGCAGATGTACATACGATATCGGCCTGTCATCTTACAAAGCTATCTATGCAGTTCGTCTAAGCGGAGACTTCAAATCTGAAACTACGAATGAATGGGTCCTTGAAAACATATCCCTTCTTCATGAATGGACTGCGGCATCATGTGTCCCTATGTGTGATATTGCTGCTTGTCACAGACGTTTATAGAAATATGCAGTCGAATATCCTTAACTTATTGATCTACTTCGAACCGGCCTTTATTCACACTCATTTAATCCTGGTGAATACTGTAGCCAGAAATGAAAATCCATTATCAAACGAAACATGCCAATAGCCAGAATCAATCACCGTGTCGTTGGCGAGCAAAGAATGATTTTTCTAGGTCTAATAGGCACGGTGGAGTAATGGATAGCGGCTTGGATTGAGGAATCGGAGAGCCGAGTTCGAATTCCAGTCGAATCCATTATATTCAATTACGTGCTAATACCTTTGGGAAAGGTGTGAATTCACTTCTTCTCCCTCCAGCTATGGGTAAATAGCAGAACAGACTGGGTTCTATAGCCTTGGATGGCAACTGGTCTACCGCAGAAAGAAATGACAACCTACTGCGGGAAAAAAACCTGCCTCGTCAGTTAGGTATTGAAAAATACATGATCGCCTAAGTGTGTATCACGCATGGCACATAACTGACTGACCCTTGGGGAAGGCATGAATTCTCTTCCCTACCAGCTATGGATAAATAGGAGGAAAGATTGAGTTCTATAGCCTTGGATGGCAATTGGTCTAGAAGAAGGACAACTGTGAATTCAAACCTGGAGTGGAGCCCCTAAGGCGGATTGACGGCACTTTGTGCTAACTTCCGGCAACTCCTGCAGCCGCGCTGGTACCAAACTATATTGGTTTATCCTCTCCTTTGCACTCTGCTAGCAAGGCCGAGAGGGTGAACTAGACGTCCCGGCAGCCCTAATTCTCCATATATACCGCCCAGGGTCGTAGCGCACCGCGCTACTCCATCGTGTCTCGAGACAGACGGACGACGACGATTGACCAAGCTCTTGCCGATATCAGATCTTGGGATTGTGCATCAATGCTTACTAACATTCTACTTCGTTTTTTCCTGCTTAATTATTATTATCATTATTATCTGTATTGATGGTAATCTCTATCTCGGAAGAAGACGGAATCTGAATTCATACAGAGGACGATAGATTTAATTGAACAGAAAAAGGGTGTAGATTCTTCATGTAGGTAACAGTAATGTTGGCTTGGTGGGTTCGACAATGACATCTATGTGCAGGGGTGAACCCGAAGGTGATTGTAGAGTCTAATACTGGAGGGGAAAGATATCCGTACTGTGAACAGACAAACTGATCTGGAGTTTTGCGTGCTTCAACTACTGCCTTCTTTTTTGCTCAAACCTCATTTAATCTCACACAACGTTTTGCCTGAAATATCTATGTTGCTTCTTGCGTCAGGAGACTCCACTCAGTTCGATCTTGTGCGCATTCTTCAAGTTGATTGGGGGCTCTTCCAATGTGAGTAATCTGTAACAATGCTGTAATCTTTAAAACGTTTAAATGGCCTACTTTGTTTTCTTTTTCCCTGTCATTGCCCAACCGGATTACATGCCTCGTCTATTTCTGTTCGATATCCTATTTCCACCAGTTTTTTCTCCAGGATTTTCAGGACTGTTTCCAGTCATCCAATAATGACTGCGATTGTTGTCACTCTCACGTTCCATAGTCAATAAGCATCTGCAGCTTGATGGAGAGCTGTGGAACCTCTCCATCAAGCTGCAGATGCTTATTGATTTGTTTCATTTTCTTTAGACCTATTCTCTTCATTTTCTTTAGACCTATTCTCTTCATTTTCTTTAGACCTATTCTCTATTTTCTTATGGAAGAGCAAATTGATCATGTTTTCTACTTGATGTTTGTGGCTATCCGATCCGTGGTCTGAATTGGATGATCCGTTCGAATCTCGCAGCCATAGTTTTTTTTTTCTGTCTTTTAAACAGGAGTGTTTTTTTTTCTGTCTTTTAAACAGGAGTGTATATCATTGTCCTGTGTGACGAAACTTACGTCACTTGCACAGTTCCCACTGAACCCTTCAGTCCGGACCATATATTGTTTCTAAGTCAATTTAGTACATTTGCTGATTATTACTATTATTATTATATTTCATTCACATGAGATGTCTCGTGGTTACTGACGTCTCCTCAAATCTCCTGCAACCTTTTCAATATCTTCGCAGAACCCTATACCACTATGATTTTCCTTGAACTTTATATATAAATATATATTATATCGATTTTCTCTAATCTCGGGTAAGGTTCTGGTTGATATCCAATGTCTTATTCTCTTTCCGAAAAGTTTGATTCGTTTTTTTTTTTTACGGCTTATGGGTCATTTCAGACGTATTTAAAACTGAAATGTATTTTGGATCGTAAGAACTTTTTTGTTTACGAGCGAATATTGCGTTAACAATTTCTGGGAGAATAACAGAGATTTTTCCAGATACAAGTCCTACTATTTTAATCCATATGTAGAAGGAGAAGAACCCACCTGGAATTCGAACTCGTTTCCTCAGATTTCTCATTCAGAGACGAAACCACCCTCACATCCACACTTTCTTATCTATGGATATTTGATATATATATATATATATATATATATATATATATATATATATATATATATATATATATATATATATATATATATATATATATATATATATATATATATATATATGCTATATCAAATCTGTTCCTACGTCGACTTCATACAGTTTTCAGCCTTCTTAAATATATTATTCCATTTCTGTTTGTCTCGTCTTATGAACAAAATGACTTGTAGGGTAGTAGGAGTTCTGATATTTATTATCATTATTTGTAGTAGTAGTATTAGTATTACGTCTACTTTTATTATTATTATTATTATTATTATTATTATTTCTTTTTTTTATTTTTATGAGGCTCGACATTCTTCAAATAATCTGCTACACTTTCTTTGATCTTAAAACCCATTGAAGTTCCGACTTTTACGCTATAATTAAAATCGATACCTTGTTCGAATCTTTAACTCCAAATCTGAAAGGGAATCTCTTTTCGAGAAACAACAAACAGAACTTTGCTGGGAATGTTTGTTTTGAACATTAAATTAAAAATAACCAAATGAAGAGAAATTGGTGCAGGAAGATTATGTTGCGTCATCATTCGAAAAGTCTTGCTTTTCACCCATGTTCAAACGCCGAACAAGAACATCAGTGAAAAATATATGACTCTTTCAACTGCATCGATTGCTCGAGGTAAGCGGTTATAAACTTGCAGTGAATTATTGCCCCGAGGGAGTATTTTAGGATTTCAGTGGTGAATGGAGATCACCCTACAATAGATTCAGATTTTTGAAATACTGACCTTTCTAAATAATTCAATTCTGCAAGGCATCTTTTGAATCATACGTCAGTGGGAAATGACATTTCGAAATTTAGGGAAAATTGTATATTGAAAAAAAAAAAAAGAATGTCGAGAAACACGTTCAACTTGGTGATGAATAACACTTTGGGCCAAAAATGCTGTAAAACATTGCAGTAATTAGTTATTCCTCTTCATCATCATTCTTAGTCCCATCAGATTTCCTACAGCTTTGCCACACCAAATATTGCTACTATGAACTCTGTACAAAGTAGCATTTTATCCCACCCTCACACCCAATTGGTTGTGAATTCAGAGTTATTCTTCTCTTTGACTTGTTACCAATCAATATATAGAGACCATTCTGCTATGCTGTTTAATCTATATGTGGGGGTAGAAAACATGAATTCATACTTTTTTCAAGAGTATTTGTGGGAAAGTGGATGCAACGAACTGAGCCAGAATTTGAAATCGTATATTATTGACCCTTTCGCGCCGATCAACGCTATACTAAATTAGTTATTATACCTAAATTAGTTATTATCTCTACCTTGTGAAAGAACGTTACGAATCAGAGAATAGATGTAAATATTGTCATTCCGTGCCGATCAATGCTATACTAAATTAGTTATTATCCCTGAATTAGTTAGTATCCCTAAATTAATTATTATCTCTACCTTGGGAAGAAACAGCATTGAATAAGAGAATGAATTTAGAAACATTGCCTTTCTGCTCCGGTCAACGCTATACTAAATTAGTTATTATCCCTAAATTAGTTATTATCCCTAAATTAGTTATTGTCCCTACCTTGTGAAAGGACTGTTACGAATCAAAGAATGGATTTAGAAAGATTGCTATTCCGCGCCGATCAACGTTATACTAAATTAGTTATTATCCCTAAATTAGTTATTATGCCTAAATTAGTTATTATCCCTAAATTAGTTATTATGCCTAAATTAGTTATTATCCCTAAATTAGTTATTATGCCTAAATTAGTTATTATCCCTAAATTAGTTATTATGCCTAAATTAGTTATTATCCCTAAATTAGTTATTATGCCTAAATTAGTTATTATCAATAATTTAGTTATTATGCCTAAATTAGTTATTACCACTACGTTGTGAAGGAACCGTTACGAATCAGAGAATGAATTTAGAAAGATTGTCTTTCCCCAGAATGTTCAATAAGATGTGTTTTGTTTACCAAAAAGACAATATTCTAAGAACCGTTATTTTTTTTATTCCTTCGTCTTCTGTCATCGTTTATGGCAATAATATTTTTCTTCTTTCAGTTTTAAATCTCCAGCTGGTGGGTGGAGATAAAAACGACGGATTAGTGGAGATCGTGTACGATGGACAACGTGGTTCCCTCTGCCTTGACGACTGGGACTACGGAGATGTAGATATTATTTGCAAACAATTGGGTTACCTGGGCGGCAGTTTCCAGCGCTCCCTCTACAGTAATTACAAACGCTCAATGATTTTTATGGCCAATATGCGCTGTCTCGGCTATGAAACGTCTATATTTCAATGTAAGAATTCTGGATGGAACGTTACTCTCAAGGTTGGCTGTGGTAATTTCCATGATGCCACCGTTCATTGTTACAATAAAGGTAAGTCAGTTGCACCTTTCGTTCTTTAAGTTATACTTTAGAAATAATAATAACTTGAAAGACCCTTGAAAATTACACGGATATCATATTTAAATTTTCTGATGAAACTTAATACCTAAGTTAATGATTGTGTAATCTTATAGCAAGTTTCATGATAATAAAATAGCCGTAGAAATTCCCCTATAACTTCGTTAAATATTTGAGCTTAACAATCTTGCAATAAAATCATAATTATCAATACTGGTTGTTATTTCAAGAAGTAAGGGGGTACAAATTAAAACTTTTCCCACTTCACTGAAATAGCCGTCAAACACTTCTATTTTAATTTTTTTTCTTTCTTTCTTTCATTTTCTCTCTGAAACCAGGTAGCACCTCTGATATATGTTTTATTTTTTTACGCAATCAAAACGGAATGCTTCATTGTTTCTTAAGTATTGTGTTGTGATCAAGTAAATGGTTAAGAAATAAAAAAAACAAAAAAAACAAGAGGTTGCAGATAAATCGTGTACTGAACAGTAAATACAGCAGAAAAGTATTACACGACTTGGTAGTGTGTGTCGGTTGACCAGCGTTCAATCTATACGGTGTTTACTCGTTCCCCCACCAGAACGAGATGTGACACAAGGTCTTTTTAAAGTGGGGACCCGAGCACGTACACCCGGGCAGGGACAGAAATTCTCCTCAGCCCCCGCAACCGTTGGTTGCGCTGGCCTCGGTGCGAGCACCGATCCCTCCCTCTGGTGCAATAGGAGGGCGCGGCCTCGGGCATATGTTCCTCAGGGCTGGGCACCTCTTCAGTATTATTTTCTCAGTTGCCCCTCTGTCCTTTGACAGAGAAGCCCCTGAGCGCACTCTGCCCAAAGACAGAGACGCAACTAAGAGATAATAAGTCTGGGTTAGAAACTCCTCCAAGGAGGAATTTTCACGCTAGCGTTCAATCTATACTCCTGTTCCCCCGAGGCTTACTAATTTTATAGTAAGTGGAAGTGCCCACAATAGACTCATTAGACGGAGGACACCACAACATATTGAAAGAACATTAAACACTTATATCTTTTCTTTCTTACTTTCATTTTCTCACTGAAAACATGTAGTGTCTTTCCCCCCCCCCCTTTCCACGAGATTAAAACAGAACAGTCCATTATGTATGAGATATTGACAGAACGTAACGGTCGTGCGTGAGAACCAACGAAGGGAGGGACAAGCACAATAATAATAATAATAATAATAATAATAATAATAATAATAATAATAATAATAATCAGTCAGTTATGTGACATGCGTGATTTCGATACATGGCTGACGAGGCAGATATTTTCCCGCAGTAGGTTGGCATTTCTTTCTCCGGTAGACCAGTTGTCATCCAAGAACCCGTTCTGTCCTGCCACTTACCCATAGCTGGGGGTGGGGGGGGAGAAGAAGAGGATTCATACCCTTCCCAAGGGTATTAGCACGCAAGTGAATGTAATGGATTCAATCCGAGCCGTTACCCATTACTCCATTCGTTCCATCATCAATAATAATTATAATACGAGAAAAATGTTTCATAAGCCTGAAGATCTTACTTATTAATAAAGGCTCGAATAATAATAATAATAATAATACGAAGCTTTACTGCTAAGTTCTTCAGGTTTCTGAAACATATTTTAGACCAGATAGAATAATAAAACTGGGATGAAAAGAAATTAAATTTAGTTCTCTTCAAAATTACGATCGTTGGTTGATAAGTAAGTTCTCCAATCCAATAAAACAAGTTGTAGACCAAATAGAATAATGAAATTGGTATCTAAAATTAATGTATTTCTCTTGAGAATTACGATAGTTTTTTGATGAGTAAGAACTTCAAAGCCTTTTAGAGCAGATTGAATAATGAAACTGGTATTAAGACGAAATAAATGTATTTATATCCAAAATCACGACCACTTGATTGATATGTAAGGATTAAATCCTATTAACAGGCTTTATACCAGACGGGTAATGAAGCTGATATCAACATTATGTAAATTTATTTCTCTTCAAAATTATGAATGTTGATTAATAAGTAAGGCCTCTAATCTAATAAAACCAGTTTTAGATCTGATAGAATATTGAAACTGGGGTCAAAATGAAAAATATATATCTTCAAAGTTAAGTTTTTATTGATAAATAAGGGTTCTCAATATATATACTCGACTCTCCCGTCGAATTCGACGTATGAGGGTCAAGCAGATCAGTTCCCAGGAAACCGACAGCCCGACACCGGCACATGAGATTTGATTATATTGGCGAAGGTTTCGTGCAGAACCATCCACACTTTTTGAAGGGCCGAATACACTAAGTGCTACAGCGTCCCTAAACGACCCTCCGCAGTTTTGAATTCACGTAGACCAGTTGCCGTCCAAGACTCTAGAACCCGATCTGTCCTGCTATTTATTTAGCTGGAGGAAGAAGAGGATGATTCATACCTTTCCCAAGGTTACTAGCAAGTAAGTGAATGTAATGGATTCGACTGGAATTCGAACTCGGCTCTCCAATACCTCAATCCGAGCCGCTATCCATTACTCCACCGTGCCTCCTCATCCGAACTCATTACTCAGTCGAAACTGTTATAGCGAGACAAGGTTGATAACCATTACACCACCCCGAGGTGCCGTGAGGTGGTGATGTGTATTGAGAAATCGAGGGGACTGAGTTCGAATTCTAGTCGAGTTCATGGCACACACTTGCGCGCAAATACCCTTGGGGAAAAGTATAAACCCATATCTTCTACCCCCGGGTATATAACACGAAAGATTGGTAATATAACTTTGGTAAAAAGTCCAGAAGGACAACTCTTAATTAAAACCAGCCTAAGGCAGGACGTGAGAGTTTTTTGGTTTTTTTTTATTTTTGTGTGGGGTGTCCATACATATGCATATGGCCAAAAACAAAAATTGCCTTATCCACTCCTCAACAATATATATATATATATATATATATATATATATATATATATATATATATATATATATATATATATATATATATATATATATATATATATATATATATATATATACTTCAAACGTTATTATAGTCGATACTTGGTATTTGAAACAGGTGACCCATTTTTATTTATTAAACTCTATGTATTGTAACTATCGGCCTGCGCGTTTGAGAAATCCTAGTAAAGAAAATGCGTTCGCCGTCAGGGATCAAACCTGCGTCTCTCTTTGTAGGGGAAAGTTCCGTGCGATCCAGCGCGTTTTAATGCTTTGCCACGAAGAACGCCGCAGTAAGCTAGGTTTATTTCCCTTTTTAAGGAAAGCTCATCCTCTTCACCGACATTTTTATGATAACCAAAGGATACTTGGGCGAAACGTTGTGTCTATAATAGCATCCCGTATCAGCCAATCAATGGACACCTCATGATAACCAGAGGGTACTTGATCGAAACGCTGTGTCTATAATAACATCCTGTGTCAGCCAATCAATGGACACCTGATGATAAGCAGAGGGTACTTGATCGAAACGTTGTTTCTATAATAACATCCCGTATCGGCCAATCAGTGGACACCTGATGATAACCAGAGGGTATTGGTCGAAACATTGTTTCTATAATAACATCCCGTATCAGCTAATCAATGGACACCTGATGATGACCAGAGGGTACTTGGTCGAAACGTCGTGTATATAATATCATCTATAGCAACAAAGGTGAGAACAATCGTTGGAAATAATACAAGAATATTGAAAAAAGCATTTTTATTGTACAGTTAAGTATTAAACGATTTTTGAATATGTTTAAAATTTAGAGATATTCCTTTTATAATAAAGTACGAAAACGTACATGATGGAAAAGTAAAAGAAAATTATATGAATTATGATTTAGCTTAAGATAAAATAATGATTCTTTTATTTTGTTAAAATGGGGTTATTTCTATTTTTAAAAAAATAAGGAATTTTTTGCTTAGGAAATAAAGTTATCATTATTTCACAGTGATAATTATACTCAAAAGTAATAAGTAATCATATATTTATTTTTCCTTTTTCAAATTTCCTTTTCAGCTTTTGTAAAAAAAAAACAATCAGGTAAATCCCGGATTATTATAATCTGGATGAGCGCGAACGCTGACCTTAAATAATTATTATTGAGATTCAAATTAGATTGGAAGTTGCTTTCTTTAGTTTTTAATAGTAGTAGTATCACACGAATATCGCTACGATGCGCAGTAATTGAATAATTATAATAAAAAATATGGCCACTAAATTATTTAAACTTCTGCATTTCATGTTTTTCTATTGCCTCAAAAAATAGTCTTTATTATTAAATAGTTATTTTTATGTGTGCATAGGCGATTCTGTGCAATGGAACGATGCCTTCCGCACGTCACTGCACAAATTGACATCCAAAGTCGGCTGTATGTGTATATACACCCGGTTCGCTATGTCCACAGGTTTGCTTCACTGGCCATAATTGAATTCAACAAAGAATGACGAAACATGCTTTACAAGACACTGATTGGGAAGTAGCAATTAATACGATTTCTCATTTAATCGCCAATGTCTTCCTTCGGCTTCGAAAACTGCTCACTTTCGGCTATGGGAAAAGAACCCTTGCACTCGGTACCTGACTGTCTTAGCGACTCATTCACTGCCAGTCCTTTCCTCAGTGACTGGCCTACTACTGACTGGATCATCATATGGATACACACTGGGTCCCACCATCCCTATCCGTCGACTTGTGTTCCGGAAAAGGGGACCACCCATTCAGTTTTAGATGGTCAGTTTTTCAAAGGACGCTAATTTTAAGTTTGGCCTAAGTCAGCACCCGAGTCAGCTACCAAGTTTTTATTGTCATTTATAGATCGCAGGATACTCCCTTTGCACGTATGTGGATCTACTATCTCTTCCTCCTTAATTATAGATTAATTAGATTTACTTCTACTGTTTTCTGCACGTTCTACCTTGCACTTCCTGTTGGTATAGCTTCCCCCACTTTCTCACCCTTGTGAACCCTTATTTTTGTATTAATAGTACTACTAGATATCATTATTTTGATACGATGAAAGAGACTTCAGGAAATATAGATATGGTTCTAGTGAATACCATGGTGGGTGTATGTGAGTAACGGGAAAGTTTTAAAGAAAATGAAAACAGAAAGAACACGTATACTTAGAATCAAAAAAGAGATAACTGAAAATTCTTGTGTGACGATTCCTTCTGCGTGTCACTGCACAAAGAGTAATGACATCCAAGGTATACACCCGGCTCGATATGTTCACAGGTTTGCCTTACTGGCTGTGATCGAATTCAACAAAGAATAACGAAAAATGCTTTGCAAGACACTGATTGGGAAGTAGCAAAAAGTACGATTTCTTACTTAATCCGTAATGCCTTCCTTCAGCTTCGAAAAATGAAATCCAACTATCCCACTAAATTCTGACCACGTAAAAAAGTCCCTTATATTTACTGGCCGACCGACTCGGCGACTGTTGACTCACTCGTTGCTCGTCCCTTCTTTACTGACTGCTACTCATTATATGGACACCGGCTGGAGTCCCACTAACCTTATCTATCCACTTGTGTTCCTGAAAAAGAGGCAACCCATTCAGCTTTTAGGTAGTCAGTTTTTCAAAGCATTCTACTTTTATGATTATCTAAAATCAGTAACAAAATTTTATATTTGCCAATTCAAAGGCAGGCTGGAGATAGGAATTCTGATGAATCCTGGTCGTTAAATTGACTCAAAGATGAACAGGAGACGAGATTCCTAAGAAACAGGTCATTAAATTGACTTAAAAGGAAAAAGAATGTATCTATTTATGTGCTAAGGACGTGTGAGAAGTCGTATTCCTACACAATATAATGTTTCCATATAGTGTTTATAAGAAACAATAAGTCCATCGATAATATTCAAATGACCAAGTACATAAAAAAAATAATTTATTTTCATTTGGAGAAGCGAACTCATTTCGGGAATTAAAAAAATAAACAAGAACAAATATGAGAAAAAGGGTGTGGTGCCGTTTTAAAATTGCTTTAGTAAGCACTGGGAATTAACAGACATTAAAAATTCTGTTCTTGGTCTCTTTACAAAAAAAAAAAAAAAAAGAAATTGCCCGACTTTACGAAGTTAAACTCAGTACTAGATTGGCAGCTCAGCATCATCAATTTACAGTTGAAATAACTATATGTCACATTAAGTTTATGTAAACAAAGGTTGGATGACTCGGCTGCCTTCGGTCTGGAGACACAATCTGATACAGCCATGCAGCCCCGCCTCCATTACCATTCGCGCGGCCGTTGTAAAAAGAACTCATATCCGCCTACTCACGATAGGAATATCCTGACATTGTTAAACGGAACACTTCTCACTACACGCGTTAAACGCCAGACTAGCCACAAATGTACACGAATGAGAAATGTAACCTAGTCTCCATGTCAACACAGCGCCATTTAGCGTAAACTTCCTTTAAACTTAATAAATAAATAAAAAAAACAAATGATAAACATGTTTATATGGACTTTTGTTTTTGTTTTGGTGTGAGGAAACCGGCTTCAAAGTTTGTAAAAGTATTTTCGACATACCCGATAGATAGATAGATAGATAGATAGATAGATAGATAGATATGATTTATTATTCAGTCTGCAAAAATAAATAACCTTAGGATTCAAGCAAGATTTAACAACTTATATCTCAAATTTCCCCTTTAAAACGTAGCGTTAACTTTCAAAATTAAGAGAGCGGCCGACAAAGAGCAACAGATTAAATGCCCCGAAGAGGAGATATTAAAGGAGGGCATGTCCTCAAATTTCACAATAATAATAATAATAATAAGAAGAAGAAGAAGAAGAAGAAGAAGAAGAAGAAGAAGAAGAAGAAGAAGAGGACTTCACATTCCACACAAATTTTTAAACACAAATAGAAAATAATGCGGGCAATCATGAAATGTACGCGCAGCGGAAACCTAAAACGAGAAACAGAATCTCTTATCATTGCAGCTCTGAACAAACGCCCTAGGATAAATCTAATCAAAACTGAGCAAAAGGGTAAATGACGCTACTTTGAAAAATGAATGCGGACGTCATTTACATAAATTAGCCTAGTACGTTTGCAGTATATACCTATACCTACTTAGTTGTTCCTCTTTACTAAGATACATAACAAGGAAAAGAGTAGTCCTACATTTGGAATTGCGCAGACGATTAAGATCCAGTTACAAATTTAATTACTTTAATCTAAGAATAGCCAGAAAAACAATGTTAAAAAGTTATCTATCCTCCTTATCCTTATAATCTTCACTTCTTACTACCTCCACTTATTTTATATTACACAACTTGTTTATTAGCCCCTATCTTGAGTGGCTCACGAGCCTTTTATTAGGTCAATTTTAGAATCCATCCATGCAAAAAAAAAACACTTACTGGACCCTGCTGTTGCGTTTTATGTCATTTCTCACTTGATTTCTTCAGACTCCCGACGTTAAATTATCGACTGCATCAACGATAGACAATTTTCTTTTTACTCACTTTATTTTCATTATTTACATTATTCGGACTATTGTCCTCATCTTTGTCGCCATGTTTATCACAACGTTTCGGCCATTGTACGCTCCGACCTTCTCACTGGGGTAGGCTGTTCTAGTTCCACGTGCCATGTCTAATCGATTACCCCAAGGACACATGGCACAGTGGATAAAAGCGTTAGTTAGATCCAGTGACAGCACCCAAAGAGAGTGAGTTCTAATACCTGGTTAAGGCGGTCGAGAACTTTCAGAGAGGAATTAACAGAAGATAACTAACATCCATTAAACATGGCACGTGGAACTAGAACAGTCTTCCCCAGTGAGCGAAATAAAAGTTTCAGGTCGACATTCCAACCATCTGAGGAAGGTCGAAACGTTGTAATAAATATGGCGACAAAGATGAGGACAATAGTCCGAATAATGTAAATAGTGTACATAATACCTCATCTCAGAAATATAGACAGTCACTGTATTTTATAAGGAATAGTAGTCTTAACACAGTTTCTAGGAGTGAACAAGCTAAGGAATTTTTATTATTATTGAGAGGACGCGTGTCAACCGGTTGGCTTGCCTCCACAAAAATCTGTTGCGCGGGGCGTCTTGACACTTCTGATTCTTGCAGCAGTTTCCGTTTTCTTTTTTTTTCTTTTTTTTTTTTGTGGTGGGGTGTCTTATATCAATGCTTAAACAAAGGTAACCCATCACTGTCAGGATTCAACGCCCACAGTGTCTTTTAACCAATAGGATACCATTCTGGGTCAGCCTACACATTCTCTGATTATGGTATGACTGTGCAGGCAGACCGCACAGTGAATTAGATATCTGAAAAATACAAAGATATTTCCAGGAAGCACTGACGTTAAATCAGACATGATTCGCATAACTTCTAATCTTAACTCATTAGAAATGGTAACATGTAATTGGTTTGTCTTGCTGAATTAAGACGGGCTAAAGTAAATACCCCGTTCAATGCCACAGATTTGCTTGTAAGATGCCTGATCTTAAATAGTTGGCCATGTCCACTAGGGAAGGCCGGTCTATATATGAGCCTGTGTCAGAATAGCGAGACAGCAGCATGGTCAATTGACGAAAGGTTTCTTTTTTCTTTTTTTTTTCCTTTCCTTTTTTAGATTTTTTTTAGTTTGACAGATGAGACAGGCAAGGTGACTTGGTCGTCACATCTAAGGAATTAGGAACACCCTCAATCGGAGAGCGTCTGAGCAGACTGGGTTAAGAAACCTCAATGTATTTCTTACTGGACCTCAACTGCAAGGTTATTCACTGTTTTTATTAAAAAATGGTGCCATATTTTTATATATATATAATTTTTATATTAGATCAATAAGTACAGACAGAGTAAAATGGTATTTATAACAAAAAAGAGTTGTAACAAAAAAGATATATTCCCATAAATCTGTAATACTGAAATATAATGATTAAAATACCTAAAATATTTTATCGGCAATTTCTAATCGAAGCAAAAAAATATACATCGACAGATTAATGCTTTATATTAAAATTAAATTAAATTAAAGACTAATTAGCCAATAACCAATATTTTTTACAGAGAGATGGTTGATAGGACTTAATATATACTGATTCGAGAACCTTGAACTGATAATCATATTTATATGATAATGTAGTTTGTGTATGTAGGCAGCAATCTTTCTTTCATGCACGTTTCATTGAATACAACAGACAACGTGATTTAGTTTTTTATACAATTTCTCATGTGATCTTATAATTTTTTTGATAAATTATATAAAAACTATGCAATTGTTCTTTCTTTCCGAGCGCTTTCGGCTATACATTTAACTTTTTTAAAGGTGGAAATATATTAACTGTTAACAAGAAATAGATCGTTGCATTTATGTATTTATATGTTTTCATTTTCAAAACACGGCCAAGATATTTTGTCCATGTTCATAAAAATACAAACTCACACATACACACACACACGCGCGCACACGCACAAACACACACACGCCCATATATATATATATATATATTTATATATATATATATATATGAAGAAATATAGTTTTAAGGTGTCATATATTTATGGGATAAAGTGCTCAGTATCAGAGATAGAGCGTATGTAAATATAAATATGAAAGTGAACATTTGAACATTGAAGTCAACACTCAGAGGCGTCAGGCTGTTTCATGCTGGAATTAATCGTGAGGCCTGACGATTGCGTCTAGCATGAAACAGCCTGTCGCTTCTGAATGTTGACTTCAATGTTCACTTCTCTCTCTCTCTCTCTCTCTCTCTATATATATATATATATATATATATATAATTAAAATTAGAAAACAGACAATGTTTATATTTTATTTCCCCAGGAAGGTGGTTTTTCCTTCTTCTTCAAATCACATTTCCGACCATCTATATATATATATATATATATATATATATATATATATATATATATATATATATATATATATATATATGTATGTGTGTGTGTGTATCAGTATAACAATTGGAAAAACAAAAAATCTTTCTTTTTAAATACTTTTGACAAATTTTACATTAAATCTAGATAATTCCATTTCAGTTGTTGTTATTGAGTTGTAGGCATTCTGATGCGACAAGTTTTATTGAGTTTATATTTTCTTTTCTTTTTTTGTGGATTTTGTAAGGTTTTCTTTTTGCGTTATACAACAAATAATTAAGATATTGGAAGAGTTTTAAAGTATCTCCAATTTACTTTTCTTCTTTTAAATATTGAAGGCAGAGTGCTTTGAAATAGAAATCTATAATTATACCGGATTCTTTTTTCCTGTTGTGGTGCGAATAGAAGTTTATGAGATCATTTTGTTGGGCGATTTTTGATAGACGTTTAATTTTAGTTCATTGTCAGTAGAATTTAATATGATATCAGAAAGGTATATCTATTATTTGTTCCTGTCTCCTATGTGAATTCAATTGTATGTCCGATATTAATTTATTTACAAGATCTGGTAATATGATTTTGTGGGAATATATTAATAAAACATCACCGATACACTGGAAATATCGTGATTCTTTACGCGTAATATTTTAGGAAGTACCACGTTCTTCAAATTCTAAGAAAAAAACTTGCGTCTCCAGCTTTAAGAGGCTATGCTATCGATCGTTTTATTTTCTACGTATAAATATTGTTATCGAAATTGCAATAGCATTAGTTTTTAATTACTCGCAAATCATTATAATTTCTGCCTCAGTAGGAAGAAGGTTTGTTTTTTTTAATATTTAATGCAATTTTTAGTTTTTATTTTATGAAACGAAAATAAACCAAGCCAAACCAAACGACTAAAGAGTACGTTGGTTTGATTTGGTTTATTTTATTTTACGGTATATCAACCTCAGTGGGTTATTTAATGCCGACAACATTTTTAGGATAGATTCATATGAATAGAATATGTATTCTTTGTTTTAGATTGGGTTGGCTTATTTTGTTTTACGGCATATCAACCTCAATGGGTTATTTATTGCCGACAACATTTTTAGGATAGATTCTTACTAATAGAATATGTATTCTTTGGTTTAGATTGGTTTGGTTTATTTTGTTTTACGGCATATCAACCTCAATGGGTTATTTATTGCCGACAACATTTTTAGGGTAGATTCTTACTAATAGAATATGTATTCTTTGGTTTAGATTGGTTTGGTTTATTTTGTTTTACGGCATATCAACCTCAATGGGTTATTTATTGCCGACAACATTTTTAGGGTAGATTCTTACTAATAGAATATGTATTCTTTGGTTTAGATTGGTTTGGTTTATTTTGTTTTACGGCATATCAGCCTCAATAAGTTATTTAATGCCGACAAATTTTTTATTGCTGGTAATATTTGTTTTGTCAAAAATCTGGTTTGAGCAATATTTTTCCTTCCAAATTATATTGCTGGTAATAATTTTTCTTCAAAAAGTATTGCTGGTAATAGTTAACTATTTGCCCATAGCTGGGACCCTAACAGGTGCTACCACACCGGCTCATGGTGGACCTGGACACACCAGCAATTAAGAGGTGGTTCCACGCTCCTCAAAACCTCCTTATCAGAGGCCTTGCTGCTGGATGTAGTTTATCGTCTTAACCAGGACGCGGATGTAGTTTTATGTCTTACCCAAAGCGGTTTATTCAGTAGATTTAAGCATTTGTTAATTGGTACGATATTCTGTAAGTATTTAATAATTAACTACCCACCAGTATATCTTTCCTGTGCCAAGGGCTAATTGTTTCAAGAAGTTGCGTTAAATATTTTGCTATAGTTTTTGCTTGTCGCACAAAAATAGAAAGAGACTTACGACAAAGATGTGTCTTCTCACCGGATCTATTTAATCTTTATAATGAAGCAATTATAAGAAGACTATCAATATTCCCCGGATTTTCTTTTCTAATTTACTGATGATAATTTACGTGAGTCGAAAGCTTCGTCAAAACATGATTTTTTTTTCTTATTTATGCATTAACCACAGTCACATTGACGAAATATTATTTTCATATTAGAAGATGATCAATACATGTAATAGACATAAAATGTCTATTCTTTTTAAATACAAGTTTACATGAACAATCGCTGCCAAGATATAGTGAATATAAAGCGGTTTAATGTGCACGGATTTGTGGGTAAAAGCAGATTTTTTTAAAAAGCAACAAAGATGTTCTAAAAAAAGAATATCTGTTGCTATTAATTCTGTAACTTACGGTCACATCACGTTGAAACACCTATTCCCGAACGATCACCAAAGTTAAGCAAAGTCGAACCTGGCTATTATATACATGGATGACCGTTGGGTATACTAAACGCTATAACCTTGAATATCCGGATGAGGTAATAGATAGTGTCTTGAAATCGTTAATCGGAGATCCAAGTTCCAATTCAATTCGAGTTCTTTACATTCACTTACGCGCAAATAGATTTGAGAAGTGTATGAATCCACCTATTCTCCTCCCAGCTATGGGTTAATTAGTAAGATTTGCATCACTAAATCATTATTATCTCTCCCAAAACATTATTACAATGTAAAAATATTTTCTGACTTTAAATAACCTGCAAAGTGTTGATAAGCCGTAAAAAAGGAATCAGTCTAGATAACATTTTTTCCAATTCTCAGTTCCTGTTTAATGCTTGCATTGATGCAATATTAAACCATCGTTGCCTGGCTGTACTAGCCAGTTTTGGGGATAATTAGGAAATGACAATTTACTGAAAATAAATGTCTATAAAAACGCTGAGGGTTATATCCCATGTGCGTATTCACACACACACACACACACACACACACACACATATATATATATATATATATATATATATATATATCCAAGCATAGGATTGGTACGTACGGAATAAATTCCAATAACCAGCAATTACTATTCTTAAAATAGTGCTCAATACCGAGTAGAGGGAATATAATTATTTATTCGAAAATTATAACATAGATGTTTTATAAAATCACTACAAAAATAGTCATTTTGTTTCAACACCTCTGGTGTCTTATCAAGTGATGATGTTGAATGTAGAATAAAGGGTTTTAAAATGCTCAAATCAATTAAACACCCCTTGCAAGGGGAAACGCTGTTACATAAGCTGGAATGACCAATCAAAATACATATACGAGAATTCAAAAAACTTGACCACAAACTAAGATTATAATAACTATTTAATGCCTTAATGTTGGGGTTAGAGATTAAAATAGAATTTATTCTAACTAATATGTACTAAATTATACGATAAAATTTTAAATAAAAAATTAAAATTACCCATTTTAAAAATTAATCTCTATTATGTTTAAAATTATAAAATTACTGAGGATAAAAGAAAAATAAATATGTTATTCTATTTATTATGTTTTTATTGAAATTAAGTTGGAATAAACGTTAATATCAACTGTTTTTCAGAGCCTCATGACAACATAGATACATTTGAATTCTAGATAGGGGAGGATGACATCTTGGAAAAGACGATAGACACACCATATATATATATATATATATATATAGTATACCCACTCCACCAGCTATGGATACATAGCAGGACAGACTGGGTTCTATAGCCTTGGATGGCAACTGGTCTACCGCAGAAAGAAATGGCAACCTACTGCGGGAAAATCTACCTCGTCAGTCATGTACCGAAAGATACATGATCGCCTAAGCGTGTATCACGCATGGCATTTAAAAAAAGAAAAGAAACAGTTGGAAAGGGAAAATTTCAGCGTTGTTGTTAATTACCTGTGAAATTATTTATTATCCCAAGACAGATATCTCACAGCCAATCATCTATTTACACATATTGACACATGTATGTTTTTTTTTTTAATTATATGCTTATATTTAAATGTTTCTATAGTATCCCTGACGTACTTCCATACATACGCTGCATTTCACTGATAGTAATACGCTGCATTTCACTGATAGTAATGCGCTGTTCAAAGATCAAACAATGAAACCATCAACTGCTTACAGATACAGAAGGCAATATAAGCTGTAAATTGAGAGCATCCTTTCGAAAGGACAGTAAATATTTAGGCTTTCAATGCCTGGATCAGTGAGGGAACAGAGTGAGCAATTACGGGTGTCTGGTTAATACCGTCACGAGTCGAGATATTATCACCACATCTGCCCAAATGACCCGAAGACAATGATAAAAGGCGATGTAGATTACCAAATAAGCCTGTTACGTGCAAATAAACACGAGGTAGGGTGGTTAGGATCGAAACGAAGCGGGTAGAAAGATATTTGATAGCATTTGAAGGAATTTACAGAAAGAAACGGTTTACACAATAACCATTAACGATAGTCTATTTGATAGGACATTCAAGGTGTGGGGGGGCGACATAATCAAAACGCATCGATTGAAAATGGTCAGTCAGAAGAAAGATGCATAATATTACGAAGCATTGCAACAGCCTCGCGACAATAGTGAAGATTTAGCAACTTGCACACACGCACAAACACACACACATACAAACACACACATACACATACATACATACATATATATATATATATATATATATATATATATATATATATATATATATATATATATTAGGTTGGTGCAAAAATAATGACGTAATAATGTCGTTTATTTGACGTTAAAAAAAACGACATTATTACGTCATTATTTTTGCACCAACCTAATATATATATATATATATATATATATATATATAGAAGTGAACATTCAACACTCAGAGGTAAGAGGCTATTTCATGCTGGACGCAATCTTCAGGCCGCGAATGCTGGATTTTTCCTCGCCGATTTATTTATATGGGTCAGTGATGCATTGTGGGTAATCTATTCTGGCGGCTATTTTTGCGGGAGTTGCTTGTTTGTTTGTTTATTTATTTATTTGTTTGGGCTCATTTATTTTACATGTTTTTCATCTTAATTTTTATTATTTATTCCTTTCGATTTTTTTAATGTTTTATTAAACATTCGCGGCTTGACGATTGCGTCCAGCATGAAACAGCCTGTCGCCTCTGAGTGTTGACTTCAATGTTTATATTTATATTTATATACGCTCTATCTCTCATATTTAGCAATTTATCCCATAAATATAGCACACCTTAAAATATTCTCTTCTTCTCCCTCTAGCTATGGATAAATAGCAGAATAGAGTGGGTTTTATTGAACAAATCTAAATTCTACACTTGCGGATGGTCGTTAGGGGACCTCGTGTTAAGTAGTGCACCATTCGTGTGTGTGTGTGTGTGTAAACAAGATAGATTCCAATGTTGGCAGTTCTTTTATAGAAGTCTTAAATAATCCTGTGATTAATATAAACTGGAATATTTGAATCCAGTTGAAGAATGAAACAATGAATAAATAAAGGTTCTCAGACATTTCCAAAACTGACGATGACCGGAGAATATATTGGTACATTCGTTAAAAACAACGAAGAGGAAAAAATCTGTCCGAACATACCGAATTAAGAAAAAAAAAAAACAACAATGACAGTCATGAACAAAAGATGATATAAAACAGTAACGGATAGATACGAATAGAGAGCTTCTTTATGAAGAGACATAGATAGATAGATAGATAGATAGATAGATAGATAGATAGATAGATAGATAGATAGATAGATACGAATAGACCATGGTAGATAGATAGATAGATAGATAGATAGATAGATAGATAGATAGATAGATAGATACGAATAGACTGTGATAGATAGATAGATAGATAGATAGATAGATAGATAGATAGATAGATACGAACAGACTGTGATAGATAGATAGATAGATAGATAGATAGATAGATAGATAGATACGAACAAACTGAGATAGATAGATATGAACAGACTGTGATACACAAATACATACATATGAATTTTGATAGATAGATAGATAGATAGATAGATAGATAGATAGATGTTGAAGTAACAGGTTCTGCATAAATATATATGTTGAATTTCGCGTCCCAATAGATGCCTTTTATGTGGCATGTATCTGTTGCAGAGGCTTAAACCCTCCACAAGAAGGTGCTAGACACTAGTAGCGTTGGCTATAAAAACTCCCTTTTGTCTCTAGCGTAATCCGGATCTGTGTTTGCCTTTTTGTGCACAATTCATTGTGATTTTTACAATTTAATATTCATATTCGATATTGAATAGCAGCGCAAAGGCTGAAATATCATTAAACCAAATAATCTAATCAAATTGGCGGGATCCATTTCGTAAATGCAGGGCAAATGGAGAATGCTGATTTATTACATAAGTGTTTTGGGGAAATTTTTCAGTGAGGAGAGAAGGCGTACTAGACAGAAATTTTAAAAATCTGGATAAATAAATCTACCGAATAAAGAGAATGTGATAAATTGCAACCTGGAACCAAGTAAGCATTCTGGGATTGAAAAAGCCGGAATTGAACTTTTAAAATCAATAGAAAGAAAAAAATCAAGGAGGGTAAACTAAGAAAACAAATGAAATGTTCTACAGAAAAGCGTATCTTTACAAACAAACGTAATCGTACGCATGCAAAGAGGAAGAATATAAAACTGTCAAATAAGATAGGCAAGAAGTCCAGAAGACAATCAAACGATGCGAATTTAATCGAATTAATCGAGAAACTTCAAGGGGCAAAAGCCATAGCCGAAGTAAACGCGGAGAAAAGATCGTTCATATCAACGCTTGCTTAGGCAGATAGAAAGATAAAAGAAGCAGCAGTCAGACGGAGATAACTGATATCGAACGATGATAAATAAGAAAGAAAATTTAAAAAAAAGAACACAAGGCGAAAAAGAACTTGGAAGAGAAGGATAAAAACGAAGATCATTTCTAACAGAAAAAATTATCAGAAGCGAGACAAAGACATTTAAGAAAGTAAACATTCCATAGTAAGACTGTGCTAAGATGGAGTGTTTTGTATCGAGCGATATTTAAGCAAGATCGTCCCTAAAAAAAAAAAAAAAAAAAAAAAAAACATAAACAAGGGATACGAAGGGCGATTATCTCCCCTTGACGAAATCCCGTGGGTCACGTGACGGCCGTAATGATGCGAATTCGTGCTGAGACAAAAGCGGAGTTGCTATTTTACACGCGTAGAGACAAGACAGCTGTTGATGATAGACTGTTAAGGCGCTAGACGACATCTTAAGCCCACGGAGGTAAGGAGAACAGAAGAGCATCCATGATTCCTCAAAGTTCTTAGAGCATACCACAGAACTGGCTGTTTTCCCTTCGGAAAATATTACAAGTAAGACTCTCTCGCTTCTTGCCTTTCTATTCTACTTGTTCTATTCAAATGTTACAATTTCTTTGTATGTGACAAATTACAGACAAGTATTTATACATTTGTATATAATCTCTTGCGTGGCGTAGTAGTATATATATAAATAACTAGAGAATAATGCATGTTCGTCATTTCTTTCTTTCGGCTATTCTACTCCGCCAGCGTATTGAATTTATAATAATGCCTACAATGGGGGAATGGACACTGGGAATATTCTTTCTTGCCTTATACCCATAATGTTTTTGTATTATTGTGGCTTAAAAGTCCAATTAAATATATCTGAACAAATACCTAGGCGTTCTCACAAAGAGACGTTCAGACAAAGATTAAGAGGTCCTGGGAGTCAAGTATTAAACAATTCTACTCGCCTATCATTATTCTGGATGGGTTACTAAAACATCTTAAGCCATTCATCCAAAACTTCTTCAGCTGTATCACAGGCTTTTTTCGGGATGTACACGGAGTGCAATATATCAGAAGTCAAAGATTAAGTCAAATGAAGGTTATGCGTGCTTATAGCGTCCGTATCCCACAAAATATTGGTTATACAAACAATTTGAAAACAAATTGCATGGCAAGAAACTACTAAATACTGTTGTTACAGTTTAACATTAAAGAAATTTTTATATCAACAATAAAATATACATCTAGCGATAATTACAATGTTTGCTGTTGTGATAATTAAGATAATGTCATAGGAATGTTTGTGCAGGAATGTTGTTAAGAAATGTTGGTACTTTTTTGATTGTTAAGAAATTTAAAATGATTTTGTTTCTGCAAGGAAAAAGAAATTATATGTGTTCGTTCATTTATCAGTGTGTGCACGTGCGTAATTTACAAGTAAGAATAAATGTTATCAAGAGTTGCTTCCCTTTGTCTGTGTAGACTAAGTTGGTGAAATATACAATTACTTTTTAGTAGTTAAATTGTTTCACTTTTCAAGTCAACTGTAGATGTTGGTTAACACGCGGACAATGGTTGATGAAAGTTTAAGTTTGTTGGTGTGTGAGTCAGTGAATTGTCACGCGTGGAGTTTGGTAGCATCTCGTTGGGATTCCGTGGCTGACTGTCTGAATTGAGTCAGCTGCGGTTAATTTATAGATTTTTTGTGTAGTGAAATCGGCTCCAAGGAGCTTGGCGGGAAATACGATTCGTTTGGAATTTAGTTACACTTTGGTACTTATTAACCAATAAAAAGATTGGATTTGCAAAAACGAGATGATGATTGGTTAAAGGCTTTTTAAAGAAGAATACATTTTTCTGAAGGGGGTTAAAGGCTAATGTGGAAGATTTCACAAGCTCTTATACTCATTGTTACTTTTGTCAGTAGCATTAAATAACATCAACAGAGGCTCATTGTTGTTTTTGAGTCCGTTAAATGTTGTATTAATTTAGCGTACTTTGTCATGGATTAATGATTAGCAGCCGTGAAAGCCATAAGTACGAGTTATCTGTTTTATCCTTGTGTCAAGCTAAGCGTTGTGTAGTAAATGACTACATGCTGGGCATGAAAGAATGTTTATCTGAAAAAGCAAAGGGTTATCAATATGGTAAAATCCGATACTTGCTATGCAGAGGAATCGTGTGTGCACTTGGATATTTAAGAAAAGAAGATAAAGAGATCAAAGGAAAAAAACAATAGCCAAGAAATCGATATCATTCAAAACATATTATAGAAATGTAACTGTCTATCCCATGTTGTTCACATCTGCGTATCTAGTGAGAAAGCTATACCTGTTTCTAGCAATTTCTCTTTATACATTCATATATCACAATATGTTTATAGCGCTCTATTCATAGTTTTCTTAGCCTTTTTCTATATCAGTAACTTCATATCTATCTATCTATCTATTATAGTCTGATTATTACCTATCTATCTATATAAGTCTGTTACTATCTATTTATCCTGTTCAATATGTTTATAACATGGTTAGCTCAATCTGTTCATAACTGTATCTACCACAGTCCCTTCGTATCTATCTATCAATCTATCACAGTCTGTTCGTATCTATCTATCAATCTATCACGGTCTGCTCGTATCTATCTCAGCCTGTTCGTATCTTTCTATCTATCTACCACAGTTTGTTCGTATCTATCTATCTATCTATTACAGCATGTTTCTTTCTATCTCAGCCTGTTCGTATCTTTCTATCTACTACAGTCTATTCGTATCTATCTATCTATCTATCTATCTATCTATCTATCACAGTCTGTTCCTATCTATCTCAGCTTGTTCGTATCTTTCTATCTACCTACCACAGTTTGTTCGTATCTATCTATCTACCTATCTACCACAGTTTGTTCGTATCTATCTATCTACCACAGTTTGTTCGTATCTATCTATCTATCTATTACAGCCTGTTTCTTTTTATCTATCTCAGCCTGTTCGTATCTTTCTATCTACTACAGTCTATTCGTATCTATCTATCTATCTATCTATCTATCTATCAGAGTCTGTTCGTATCTATCTCAGCCTGTTCGTATCTTTCTACCTATCTACCTACCACAGTTTGTTCGTATCTATCTATCTATCTATCTACCACAGTTTGTTCGTATCTATCTATCTGCCACAGTTTGTTCGTATCTATCTATCTATCTATCTATCTATCTATCTATTACAGCCTGTTTCTTTCTATCTATCTCAGCCTGTTCGTATCTTTCTATCTACTACAGTCTATTCGTATCTATCTATCTATCTATCTATCTATTACACCCTGTTTATTTCTATCTCAGCCTGTTCGTATCTTTCTATCTATCTACTACAGTCTGTTCGTATCTATCTATCTTTCTGTCTATCTACCACAGTTTGTTCGTATCTATCTATCTATCTATCAATCTACCAGTTTTCTTCGTATCTATCTATCTATTATAGTCTGTTTCTATCTATGTCAGCCTGTTCGCATCTTTCTCTCTATCTACTACAGTCTATTTGTATCTATCTATCTATATATCTATCTATCTATATATCTATCTATCTATCACAGTCTGTTCGTATGTATGTATGTATGTATGTATGTATCTATCTATCTATCTATCTATCTGTCACAGTCTGTTCGTATGTATGTATATATTTATGTATGTATGTATTTATGTATGTATGCATCTATCTATATATCTATATATCTATATATATATATATATATATATATATATATCACAATCTTAATCTATCTATCTATCTATCTATCTATTACAACCTGTTTATTTCTATCTCAGCCTGTTCGTATATTTCTATCTATCTACTACAGTCTGTTCGTATCTATTTATCTTTCTGTCTATCTCCCACAGTTTGTTCGTATCTATCTATCTATCTATCTATCTATCAATCTACCACAGTTTTCTTCGTATCTATCTATCTATTATAGTCTGTTTCTATCTATGTCAGCCTGTTCGTATCTTTCTCTCTATCTACTACAGTCTATTTGTATCTATCTATCTATATATCTATCTATCTATATATCTATCTATCTATCACAGTCTGTTCGTATGTATGTATGTATGTATTTATGTATGTATGCATCTATCTATATATCTATCTATCTATATATATATATATATATATATATATATATATATATATATATATATCACAATCTGAATCTATGTATCTATCTATCTATATATCACAGCCTGTTTCTATCTATCTATCTATCTATCTATCTATCTATCTATCTATCCCAGTCTCTTCATAAAGAAGCTCTCTATTCATATCTATCCGTTACTGCTTGATATCATTTTTTTTTTCTATATCCATGTCTGTGTCACTTTTGGTTTTACTTAATTCAGTAAATTCGGACGGATTTTTCCATCTTCGTTGTTTTTTAACTGTAAATAAGCGAAAGAAAGAAAGAAAGAAAGAAAGAAAGAAAGAAAGAAAGAAAGAAAGAAAGAAAGAGAAATAAAGAAAGAAAAAAGAAAGATAGAAACAAACAAACAAACAAGAGAAAATGAATGAATAGTAAAAGCAAATTGGAATATGGTAAGATAACTGTAAATAAGCGAAAGAAAAAAAAGGAAAGATATACACAAATCAAAAAAGAAAAATGGAAAGAGAAAGGAAAGTGAGAAATAAGAAAACGGAAGAGAGACAAAACTGATTAACATAACCGGAAATAAAAGAAAGAAGATGAGAAAGAAAGAAATGAAATGAGAAAGAAAGATGTGAAAGCAAGTAAGGACGAAGTAAGGACGAAGATAGAAATAAAAAGAAATTGGGAATGGAGAATGAAGAGAAAGAAAGAAGAGATGAAGAGAAAGAAAGAAGAGATGAAGAGAAAGAAAGAAGAGATGAAGAGAAAGAAAGAAGAGATGAAGAGAAAGAAAGAAGAGATGAAGAGAAATAACAAAAGAAAGGGAACAAAACGAAGATAGAAAGAACTATTGTAGAAAAAATAAGAAAATAGAAAAGAATGAAAATGAAGAAAAGAAAGAAGAGATAAAAATAAAAATGAAAGGCAAAATTAAAAGACATTAAAAACGCAACTAATATAATATAAAAAAAATATCAACGAACGAGTTAAACTAGAAATGAAAAGGAAAGGAAAGACTAAAATTAATTAAAACAACATGAAAAAGATTGTTGATACCAAACCACTTAAATAGCAATAAAAAATAATTCTTAAAAAAAAAAAAGAAATATTTTCGCGCGTTTCTAAATAAATAACCGAAAACAAAGAAATAAAAAAAATGGGTAGAAAGGCTTTTTTTAAGTAAGAAACTAAAACCTGAAAATTATTGTATGTTGATGGATATGTGAATGAAGACTGTTTAGTACTCAGATATGACCTTCTGCCACTTTTGTTTGGCCGAGGACCAAGGATTCTCAACTTCTTTCATTTGTTCGATAATTATAGTATTCCATATCGTGAGACAAGCAGTAGTTGACCTGATTGACATATCGACTGCTGTTCCGGATGTCTTACGAATTGTTTTGTTATCTGACCTGGGACAGAAAGAGTTATCTACCTTTAATTTTATGAAAATCAACGTGTGACTATCGAAAGTTATTTGTTACAGGATCAACTTAACTCGTTCACAGGAACCAAGTTGAGCTCAATTTACGCTGAAGACATTTTATTGCAATGTCCTCCACATTTATAAGTCTTACGGCCATATCACGTTGAAACATGGGTTCTCTTACGACCATTGAAGTTAAGCAACATTGAGCCTGCTCAATAAGTAGACGTGTGATAGTTTGGGAATATCGGGTGCGTTAAGTTTAGATGTGTGGTGGTGTAATCGATAACGGCTCGGAATTGCAAATAGAAGAGAAGAGTTCAAATTACACTCGGGTTCGTTATATTAACTTACACACAAGTACTCCTTGGAAAAGTATGAATCCATCTGTTCTCCCCAACTATGGATTAAATAGTATGAGGTGTATCAGTAAATTATTCTTATATCTAAAAAGAATTATTTCAATCTAAAAATAATTTCTGGCTTGAAATAACTTGGAAAAGGTTGATAAGCCGTAAAAAACAAATCAGTAAATCCACATTTATAAAAACTGGGGATTCAAAAAAATAACGGGTGCACATGTAACAGGTTTAATATTTAGAAAAATATTTTTTAAAAAACAAACTATTATATTTTTACTGCATTTGATTTTCCGGATTGCATGCAAATTTATTTTAAAGAGAAACTTTGTAATGGATGTGGTACGTAAGTCAGGCATTGTCTATAAATATCTTTTAAAATTATATCAGTACATAGACAATTATAAAACAGTGAATTTAATAGACCACTATATATATATATATATATATATATATATATATATATATATAAAAGTGAACATAGAAGTCAACACTTAGAGGCGACAGTCTGTTTCATGCTATATGCAATCGTTGCCCTGACGATTGCATATAGCATGAAACAGACTGTCGCCTCTAAGTGTTGACTTCTATGTTCACTTTTATACTTATATTTACACACGCTCTATCTCTGATATTGAGCACTTTATCCCATAAATATAGTAAACCTTAAGACTATATTTCTTCATATATATATATATATATATATATATATATATACAGTCTAACCCGGATATAAGAGAGTTGCCGGGACCGGATACGGAGTCTCTTATATCTGGGTTTCTCTTATATCCGGGTTTGGTCTATTTTAGATACATTAACACAGGCTCTAATTTGGGACTAGAGATAATCTCTCTTATATCCAGGTTACACTATATATATATATATATATATATATATATATATATATATATATATATATATATATATATATATATATATCGTCCCTAGTCACAGTAAACTGAATACCTATCGGGTGGATACTTTCAGGATTGGGTATCAACTGACTAATGGCTACATTTATTACTTTAGAGTAAAAAGGACTGAGGCTTATTTTTTGCCTTGGCCGTTATCTACATTTTTGCTTCAAGTATAAACTATACTTATGTCTACATTTCTCTACTGTAAACCGAAGCTATTTGTATCTTTTTTGACGCTAGTGCAATTGAACCGATGTCTACCTTTTTTTGATCTAGTTTAAACCAGTTCGTTTGGTGGTGGTAAGGGAATTCAAAAGTTATCTGTATTGTCCATTGCCCCAAGCGCTTTAGGTCACTTCTTCAGTCATTTTAAAAGGGTTTGTTATTGTTAATTTCTTTTTTATGTTTAAAATGTAGACTTAAAAACAAATTTATTAAAACTTTAAAACTTTTAAGTCTTAAAAACTCCAACACCTTGAAAATCGCTGAAGTAGGCGAAAGATGTAGACTTAAAAGCAAATTTTTTTAAAAATTTTAAGTGGCGTTAAGTCTTAAATTGTTAAATTGGCAAAAAAATAAAAAAAATAAGTGTCCGAAAACGTTTGAGTCAATACGGACAATTTTTACCCTCCCTTCCCTCCTCAAAACGGGAAATTGAACGAATGTTGGGAAAAAAAATCGTCAAATTTTATTCAACGAAAAATATTTAAAAGAAAATTTACTGCCCAAATATACATTATTTTAAACTCTAGTGTACACTGGAGCTATGTCAAGGTTTCTGAACTCTATCAAAAGCCAAACCTATGTCTGTCTTTTCAACTCTTAGCGTAAACGAGGCTGTGTTTAAATGTGTCAAAAATACTCTTGCGTAAAGCAGACCTATGTCAACATCTCTGATTCTAGCGGAAACGGGACTCTATTTAAATATGTCTGACTTTTTTTTTTTTTTTACTCGGGCGTAAACCTGACCAAGGCTTAGCTGTTGATCAGTTCATTTTGATTTTTCCTTTAGACTCATATTCGAGAATAAATAACCCAAGCGAATCAATCTAACATTAAAATTAATATAACACCAGAAATATTAAAAAAAAAAACGAAATTATTGACATATTGTTCAGTTTAACGATCAAAGCCATAGAAAAGGATTCACGCTGATGCAAGCGAACATAAAATGGCGAATATACGCTAATCTTTTTACAAAATTTCAACAAAAGAGCTATAAGCTTATTTCAGCAAAGGATTGAGAGATCACTGATAAATGCTAGCGCAATAAAAAAAAACACTGAATGCCTTTAGGATATATTTTATAAACAGGCTAGATAATCATAAACACATTTTTCACTTTAAAAAAAAAAAAAAAATGTCTTTCCGTTTACGCTGTCAGTCATCTTCTTGCTTCCCCCAAACATTTATCTCTTTAGTTCTCGTTTTAATTTCTGTCATTTGCTCAGCCCTCCAACTTTTTTTGTGTATCTGTCGTAATCCCTTTCTCTTTGTTTGAATCACTCAGTCCCTGATGGGCTGTATCAAAAGAAATGTAAGGATTTTATTTTGCAATAAGTATTTATAACCAGAAATAAATAAAAAAATAAATGATTTTAGTTCTTCAGAATTTTTCAATTTAAGAACTCCCATAAATATACTTTACAGATATTTTCAAGTTATATCTTCCTTTTTACACATACACACATTATATATATATATATATGTACACACACAGTGTAACCCTGATATAAGAGAGTTGTCGGGACCGGAGAAGAAGTCTCTTATATCCGGGTTTCGTCTATTTTGTTTTGGTAAGTATGGCTCTAATTTGGCACCAGATAAAATCTCTCTTATATACGGGTCTCTTATATCCGGGTTACACTGTATATTGAGGTAAAATTTTAAACAATATATATGTATTTATTATTTTTTCTATTTATACGTTACTTTAATGGATACAATTTATTCAAGTAAATGTTCTGCTTTTATTAAACATTATTAATTACATTTACCGGCCTGAATGATCGAGAAATTTCGTAGAAAATATACATTCTCCGACAGGAATCGAACCTGTATTCTTATATAGTCATTTGATCTATACCATTTAGCTACAGAGAAGCGTCTGGTCAGATCAAATGACGGTTTCAGTATTGGAATACAGGTTCGATTCCTGTCTGAGAACGAATATTTTCTCCGAAATTTCTCGATCATTCAGGCCGATAAATGTAATTAATAATGTCTAATTAAAAGCAGAACATTTACTTAAATATATTGTATCTATAAAACTAATGTAAAAAGGATTAGAAAGAGAGTAAATGTATATTTTTAAATGTTTTATTGAAATTTTATTTAAGTTTGCCATGTCCTCCACGCAGCCTGTCTCTTTAAATTTTTCCATCCATTTAGCAATAGTGTTCCTTTATTGTATTCAATTCTAAACTTTCTTTGTACAGCAGTAGTAGATTTCAGCTCAGCCAACCAAAGGACACAGTTTACTTTTTCCTCAGTCGAAGCCATGGATCAAATTGATTCTGGAAAAAAGAAAATAATTTTTTAATTATCTAAAAATTGTTGAAAATTTTGTGGAATAGAATTATTCAATAACTATAATTAAAACTAGGTACATTAAACTTTGTAACATTTTTTACAGATTATTTCTATCGCAAATACAAAGAAAGGTATAATTTTTTAAAGTGCACACGAACTTTATGGACACCCTGTATATCTATATATATATCTATATATATATATATAGAGAGAGAGAGAGAGAGGGAGGGAGATAGGGGAGAGAAAGAAAAGGAAAGAGAGAGAAACAGAATTAACACAATTAAAATGTGTCACTTAACTGATTGATGTTATATTCAACACCTTAACTCCGGAGATTCGTGGACGAACTTTTTTCGTAATTATTTGCCCCCACCCCCAACCACCTCGTCAGCAGGTTTCAGCAATTTCTCATTTTTCTTTATTTTTATACTAAGTTTGACGTAATTAATTTATGCGCGAATTGGGATGCTACTGAGGATGTTTATGTGTAGTACCTGTGTTTGTGTGTTCCTGTGTAAGTGTATATGTGCGCGTGTGCGTATGCGTCCAATGTTGTGGTCGCTTCTCGTTTTAAGCAGTAATCCCGCTTTAATACATATTTCATAAAGCAGAAATGAAAAGACAATTTTGTCATTTGTTTTATTATAGATTCTTGCATGCGAACAAGCATTTTCTTTTCTGAACTTAACGAGTTTGGAAACTGCCCAAATATTTGTTGATCCCCGCTATCTCCTGCTAACCTAATAGTAGTTTTCAAACACTTAGTTATACTGCTATAATAAATGCTGTTGTAGACAACAAAGAAAGAAGGATGGACAAAGTTCGGTTTGTGGGTGCATGCAGACCCCACTTAATAATTTGCAGTTAAGGTTTTTGACAATTTTTAGAGCATAAATATTTAACAAATATTAGGAACACTGTACTAAGATTAATGATCATTTTCAGTACAATGTAAAATGACGTGGTAATCTACGGAGTGGTAAAATGACGTGGTAATCTACGGAATGGTAAAATGACGTGGTAATCTACGGAATGAAACACATGACATGATTTCCACGTTTCGATTTACGAATAAACGTCTCGCGAGATTTACCGAGAATTTCTTATTATCGTAAAAAAATTTTCTTGGCTGTACAAATCTTATTAATAAATGTATTAAATATTAAATTATTACGTTTCTGCAATCTGTTCAAAAATGCGTAAAAAATCACATAAATATACAAATAACATATATTTGATTGAGGAATAAATCATGAGCGTTTTTTCTTTCAAATATATTTGAAACAAAACCTACGAGAAATTAATCAATAATGTAATCTCCGTTGTAGTGTCCGTCCTGGGTATGACGATAAAATACGTCCAACAACAAGGCCTCTGATCAGGAGGTTTTGAGAAGCGTGGAACTTCCTCTTAATTGCTGGAGTTCCCAGGTCCACCTTGACCCGGGGTGGTAGCACTTGTTAGGATTCTAGCTATGAGTAAATAGTTAAACCCAAACTGGTGTCAGAACATTATGAAAGTGTAAAAAATAGGTTTTAATACCAGAAATGAAAAAAAATATTACCAAAAATAGATTTTTGAAGGAAAAAATATTACCAGCAACAAAAATGTTGTCGGCCTTAAATAACCCATTGAGATTGATATGTCGTAAAACAAAATAAACCAAACCGTTGTTGTGTACGACTTCCTCCCATCGTTCAATAAACTTTTCAATGTCTCGGCGACAGAAATCTTCCGGTGTTGACTCAAAGAATTCGTCCAATGAAGTCCTCAATTCTACATCATTATTTGAAAATACACCGCAAAAAGCGTTCAAAAGAGATGAAAATCTGACGGCGCCAATTCTAGAGACTGTGAAGCATGAAGTAGCACTTCCCATTCAAGTTCTTGAATCGCAGCTTTGGCCATATTGCCGATGTGAGGATGGGCGTTGTCGTGCTGCAGAAAAACGCCATTTCGCCGAATCGGTCTTTTTTACTGAATTGCTTCTTTAAAACGTATCCCAGAAAAATATTGGCTTTTCTTTGATTTTTGCATCTAGAACTCGTAACTTGGTCTCTTAAATGATACTTCAGGTTTAGTACCATTTAAAAAAAGAAACCTGAACATCCGCGAAATAAATTATAATTCCTGACAAATGCTACAGAGTACGGTTGTCGAAACATAATGCGAAAAGTAGCCAAAATCGGAATCTGATTCCAAATAACCATCTACCATATCACTTTTTAGACGCTGCTCTTTGACAGCAGCCTGGTCTTGAGCAAATTAGCTCGCGTCTCCCAGTAATGTAACTTGCGATGAGGAAATCAATTAGTGATTCCATACTGACTAATCCATCTGCGCTGAAATGTTTTAGTAAGATACCCATACTTCCCTTCATCTTGTGGAAAATAGTGTTTTTCCTCTCCATCAAGCAGACATAGAAGCACTGGCATAATTGGTCCGCGATAGTGAAGCGGTATGAAGTTGATTTGATTTATACTTTACTATTTGCTATAACTATTTTTGGTAGTGTTTTGTTTAGCGCTTTCTAAGGAACTCTCTCTCTCTCTCTCTCTCTCTCTCTCTCTCTCTCTCTCGTAGTACATGTGTATATGTATTTACCAACTATTCCTATAGTAACATGTTGAGTTAGCCGAGTGTATATAAATGTCCATATAAAAAAAAAAAACGATACGAAGCGCTGATGAATGAGGACATTAAAGTGTACGAAACTGGCAGTCGTGGCTGTTTACACGTACGACGAATTATATATATATATATATAGTATATAGTATATTTAGACAGCAATCCTTCATTTATACTTGTTTTATTAAAGACGACAGACAAGCTTTTAAGCTTTTTATTTAATTTTTCTTGTATTCGAACAAGCGTCTCCTTTTTTGTGTAGAAACTGTCCAAATGTTCTATAATTCTATATAGCTTTCGGCTATACTTTTAGCCATTATAAAGGATGATTTTATTTTTGCTTTTTAATTGGGTGTATGGGTTGTGTGTATGTTTTTAGAGTTATAGGAATGTTTTATTTTCTGAACTCAATTAGCACATTGTGTCCGTGTTCATAGTTAATATTATTAAGTGTTGACTTTTTCCTTTTTATTATTAAGGCTCCCATTATTTTTAATCTTTTTTTACATGTGGATGAGGTTATTATGTTCGTGTTTTCTACGAGTTTGTTTAGGATGGAGTCTGATAAGTTTGTTTGCCTGTTTAAATGGTTTCTAATGGAGCTGTGATCAGATAGGTGTATCTTAAGTCGTCTGGATAGGCATGTAGTCGTGTGACCGATATAATTATTTATGAGTTCAGTTTGAACAGGAACATAGTTCCTTTAGGGGCATTTGAATTCATAGATAATGTTTGTACGTTGTAATTTTGATTTTGGTGGTGTATTTTCATATATATATATATATATATATATATATTCTAAAATAAAAACAAGCAGGAAATGTGTCTCAATCTAACATGTTTCGCTTTTATTAAGGCTTCCTGGGAGATAGAGTTGGAAATGAAAAGATTACTGGAATGTTATCATTTTTGTTTGTTCTAATTGTATAGCGTATTAACGCAATAGATAATATCTAAATATGCGTGACGAACATTTTGGGTGTGAAGAGTGTGTAAGAAACGCTTGTATATTGGCGTGGATGTTGGACGGTAAGGTTGATTGATGTAAGTGCATAAGTGTGTGTGTGTGTGTGGAATGACTATATATGTGACCCTCGTATATGACTATTGCGCTAATACACGTGACGCATGTCTGACCAATAAGCTAACTAATCAAAAACATTCCAGTATTCTGTCTTTTTTCATTTCTATTCTCGATCTCTGACGAAGCCTTAATAAAGGTTGAAACATGTTAGATTGAGATTCGTTTCCTACTTGTTTCTTCATTTTATTTTATCATTTTGTCAGATTCTTATCCATATTTGATTTTCAATATATTTATATATATATATGTATGTGTATATATATATATATATATATATATATATATATATATATATATATATAACATTTTAAAACCCTTTATTCTTCATTCACCATCATCACTTGATAAGACACCAGAAGTGTTGAAACAAAATGGGTATTTTTGTAGTCATTTTATAACATATTTATGTTTTCTAATAAATAATTATATATATACATATATATATAATACATACATACATATATATATATATATATATATATATATATATATATATATATATATATATATATATATATATAATAAAAAAGGCTCAAACACTATTTTTTATTATATTCTTACTCTGTTCTGGACATCGAGTTCTACCTGGATTCTATCCTCTTGGGAATTTATATATATATATATATATATATATATATATATATAGTATCAGACTGTCCTTTTACAGATATATTCTATCTGAAATCTTATTTATCAATCCGACATATTTTATCGTTTTAAATGCTATTTTATGTGGATACTCATATTTAAGTATATGCCCCATTTATTTATTAATTAGTGTAATTATTTATATTCGTCTACCTGCCGAAATATTCGTGCAATGTTATTATAAAAAAAATATGCGAACTCCGGCAGGATTCGAACTTGCGTCCTTCTAGATCTAGTGCTCTCTCTGCTCTACTCCACTGTAGGATACCGTATCAAATGTTGACATCACAGCTTGTTGTTGTCGTGATCCCTTGGCCATACCACTGTTAACAGCCCAAAGTTGTCCCATACCTTGTCAAATTGAACAGTGTAAATAATGCCATTATTTCTTTTAGCTGCTCATATTTTAGTCTGAAATTGTATATTTTCAAACATCTAACAATTGAAAATCTAATATAGCCAAATTTATTACCCGGGGTCACGCCATGCTGCCATTAAGGACGAACATTTCTAAGTGGTTTTTGATTGAGAATGAGATGTCATCGATGGAAAAGTGTAGTTAACGCAAAGTACATGCTCTGTAAAGAAACAAATGAATTAAAAAATTTTGATTAATGACGTGTCGTAAGCAAACAGTTCAAGGCTAAAAGACAAAAAAGTGCATGAAGAATTAAAAGCTAACGTTTGCTTGTTGGACGGGTATATACAACTACGGAAGATCAAAGGATGCATAATCTAACCAAATGTAAGAAAAATAGATTATGAGTAAAGTCAGAAGCGAAACCAGAGAAAGCAATGAAAAAAAATTGCAAGAAAAAACTATGTTTATTTAGTCTTCTTTCATGCGCTAAGGCCTTTCAGAGTATGGACGAGTATGGTTCTCCACAGATTTTCTATTTTTGTTGAATCTTGACACTTTACTATTTTTGTTGTTCTTGTTCTATTATTCATCCTCACAGACTCGTTATGTAGGTTACTCACAGTTTTCTCCTATTTCTGTATCTGTATGTACTTATGTATTTATATAATGTTTTCATGGGGACCTACCGGGAATTATTCGTAACATACTTGTTGACAACACTAATATAATAGCAGCATTTACATACCAAGAAGGCTAAAAATAATGGAAGCCTTATTTAATAAAAGCAAAAAAAAAACACTTAATATTAACTATGAACATAGACACAATATCTTGACCGTGTTTTGAAAATGAAAACATTATATAAATACATACATACAACAAACTATTTCTTGTTAACAGTTAATATATTTCAACCTTGAAAATGGCTAAATGTATAGCCGAAAGCGCTCGGCTAAAAAGAACAATTAGACAATTTTTTATATAATTTATCATCCGAAAAGAAAAAAATATTAGATCACATGAGAAATTGTATAAAAAACTAAATCAAAGAACTTTGTCTGTCGTATTCAATGAAATGTGTGTGTGTATATATATATATATATATATATATATATATATATATATATATATATATATATATATATATATCTTTAGATACATACATACATACATACATAGATAATATTGGTGGTCAATGTATATATATATATATAAATTCCAAAGAGGATAGAATCCTGGTAGAACTGAATGTCTAGGACAGAGTAAGAATATAATATAAAATTGTGACGTCCCCCCGGTGTTGCTGCGCCAAACGTGACGTCCGCCTGGTTGCGTCCGTCGTGCTATCCTGTCCTGTGACGACCAACTGGCTTGGTATTCGTCGCGGCACCAACTGTGACGTTCTAACCTTTTGGTGATTCGGATGGGAATCTGGTTAGATTCGGTATCAGCCTCGCCGTTCCCAGCCCGCCTCCAACGTCTGTTTACCGAAGTAACTGCTTTGATTTCCAGTCTAACCTACCCACGTTGTGAATTGATCTTAGGCAGACGAAATCAATCAGTCGCTGGGCCGTAATGCAAGCTGAGTTCGAATAAGGGTGATATCGCACAAGTAGATGTAAAATAAAATAAAATGATAACACGAAAAGTTCAAATGTGTTAAAAAACGATAACAATCTTTTATATATGGTTGCTGGATACAGGACTGCGTCTATTTCCCAAACCCGCTATATGGATTCGTGACACTTCGTTTTGTTTTTGTTTTTTTTGTTAGGCGAGTCTTAACATCTTAAGTTGTTTGTTCTTTTAAGAAACTGGCTCCTGGTGTGTCTTCAGGCGATATTCGTAAAACTTGTACTGGTGGTGTGAGTCTAAGTCGTTCTTCAAAAATAAATTGTTCTTGATTAGAAGATGAGTTCGGAATTGCGTGAATCTTAGTCAGCTTCTGCGAGGCGGGTGCAACTTCAACTGCGAACTTCGAACTCAACTCAACTCAAATGGAACTCGAACTCGAACTCAGCTGAACTGATTTTCGCTCGCTGCGACTTTGCTTTAATGGACGTCGACCAAAACAGGGGTGGGCGTGTCGGGGTTTGAGGTTCTTTGATAATTCCAAACCCACAATCCACTTCTTTGGTTTCGGTCAGGAAATTTTTATTCTTTTCCATTTTTGGAAGTCTTCTCGTCCTCCCACCTTCCTCTATTCTCATATTGGTATCTCACCATACCCTCGGTGTCAACGGTTTTCCCTCTCTCTCATAGTGGCATCTCACACCTATCCCCTCAATGGGTGCCAGCAGGTTTTCCCCTCCTGCCTCACATGATCACCTCCGCCCAATACTCCTGCTATCACTCAGCCAATGGGCGCTCATCAGTGTTGGTGTGGCCAGACTAGCTTCGTTTTTAAAAAATCTTGCTCAAAGTAAAAAAACTTATCTTCCTTTCTCCTTTTTTTTTCTTTCTCTTTCTTTCCTTCTGCCCGTCAACGAACCCTTAGTCTCTTATCTAGCCTTATCACCTGGAATTCGTCAATTAGCTATTCGCCGTCACCAAGCGGCTGGCCATTTTAGACGTATTTTCATTCTTAGTGCCAATTTCTGATAAAATAATTTCGCTGTCATAGCCGAATCTCAACACAGATGCCTTGTCCAACGATATCTTCCCATCGACAAAGGCTTAACCTAGGGTTTGGTCTTTTGTTTTTGCAACTCTTGTGTGGCCAACGGACATTTTTGTTTCTCGGTCAGCGGACGACCTAATTAATTTTTATCTATTTAGAATTCTGTCTCGGAGGTCATTTGGCCAACCTGGAATTTTCATCCGCCGTGTAACATAAATCAGATTAATTCTAGTATCTTCCTTTTTTTTTTTGACTTCTCGACAATGGAAATAAAAATTTTCCCCACTTTTTCTTGTCAGAAAAATAACACCGCTTAGTGTCCCTCTCGTGATGGCTTTTTATCATCTAAATTCAACTCTCGCCTTTTCTTTTCCTTTCTTTCCCTTTTCTTTTCTTCTTTTTAGCAAGCCAATTAGTGTCACAAAAGGCTCAAACACTAATATTCCATGGTTATAATTTATTATATTGGAATCGTAATCACGATCCAATTCATCAGACCTACAAATTCAAAAAGAAATTGGAATTCCTTTTTTCCCCAATTTCTTTTTGAAATTGTAGGTCTGATGAATTGGATCGTGATTACGATTCCACTGTAATAAATTATAACCATGGAATATTAGTGTTCGAGCTCTTTATTATATATATATATATATATATATATATATATATATATATATATATATATATATATATATATATATATATGAAGAAAAATATACGGAAAAAACAAACAAAAATCCTTGTATGCAATTATGCTGTTTTAATGTTAATATAATGTCAACGCTAGACGTTTCGGTCTAATAAACCATCTTCAGGACATATTCATAAAATATAATTAACATTATCAATTCAACATGACAAAGACGATGGACATAAGAACAAGACTTATCCAAACAGATAACTGAAAGTTTTATATGATCAGCGTTCCGTTTAAACATTTTTAATATATATATATATAAAAATATATATATATATATCTGTGTGTTTGTAATCCCTATTTATATTATTTACAGTTGGACTAACATCCTTATCTTTGTTGTTTTATCAAAATGTTCCTTTCGTTGTGTTCACCGGGCATCTTAATCTATCTTTCAATTCTGTTAACCCTTAGTGATCTTCTGTTGTCTATAACTGGAAATACCTTGTCTTTTCCTTTTAATTATTGCTCGATTATTGCTTGTCTTGTTTCCACATAGTCTGTGTTTTTACTACTCGGGACATGGATTAAACTTGCAATTGATATATCATCAAATTCACGAACAAATATTTAATCCTCAAGTATATTGTCCCATACACATTCTGCCACCTTTTTTTTTTATTTTACAATTGATGTTAATTTTTTCTCGAGCTTGGACTTTATCTGGAAGGAAAAGGGGAGGAATCGTTAAATATGAAATACTCAGAAGAGAGCCGACAGATATTTCTGTCTGGTAATAATGACCAGCCAAATATTAGAGTAACTAATGCTATTGTAAATCTTGCTGTTAAAACTGTCAAATGAGATCGATCAAAAAGAGAGAGGAAAAGAATCGGCTATTAGGAATTAAACTGTCTGGCCGTGTGTTGTTTTCCGAGTCGCCACTGACTTCAGTTCTTCAGGCCCCAACGCCACATCATCGACTATATCAACGGTTTATTTTCTTTATTCGTTTTATTATACAAGAGAGGTGGGTGTGGTAGCGTGATAAGGGGAGAAAAATATTCAGGGGGACTCAAGATGACTCCTTGGATTAGCAGTTCACCACGTGTTATCTAGTCTCTATAAGGAATCTGGGAGCGAGAGACGTCTTGACTCTTCACTATTCTTGCGGCCGTCTGCTGTCTCCGCGCCATTTTGGGGTTATATTCAAAACTTAGACAAAGACAATCCATCACTGTCAGAAATTCATGACCTCAGGATCTTCTGACCAGTTGTTTGCGATGCAATTAAAAGCTCGTTGATTAAAATCGTTTCCTGCCTCGTGAATTGTTCAAAAACTTGTAGCGTGATAATTAGAGAAAGAAATAAGCGTCCTCTTTTTTAACCCAGGTTCGTACACCTTCTATTGCTGCCAGTGGGTAAAAAAAGTCACAATTCTCTCAGTTACGAAACAGTCGAGAGTTGATACAATTGTTTTGGTTGGTTGTTTTGTTTTATGGCATATCAACCTCACTGGGTCATTTAATGCCAACAAAATTTTGAAATAGATTCATAGAGATAGTTTGGTAAAAAAAAAGGTGTGTATGTATGCATATATATTTCAAACATATTTTTCAATTACTCATATTTTTTGGTACAATCCAACTTCTTTTAGGACATTTACAATCTTGGATTGTTTTATTTTCGTAAACAGTTATTTTTTTTTTAATTATTCACTTGTTTTGGTTATGGTTTTGTTTGTTTTATGGCATATCAACACTTCAATGGGTTATTTAATGCCGACAAAATTTTTATTGCTGGTAATTTTTTTTTTTCAAAAATGTATTAATGGTAATAATTTTTCACAAAGTATTTCTGGTATTAAAACTTATTTTCACATTTTTCATAGTATTTTGACCCAAATCTGGGTGTTAACTATTTGCCCATGGCTGGGACCGTAACAGGTGTTACCACCCCGAGTCAGGGTGGACCTGGGAACACCAGCAATTAAAAGGTGGTTCCACGCTTCTCAAAACATCCTGATCAGAGGCCTTGCTGTTGGACGTAGTTTATCGTCTTACCCAGTACTCGGATGTAGTTTATCGTCATACCCAGGACGGACACTACAACGGAGATTACATTATTGATTAATTTCTCGTGGGTTTTGTTTCAAATATATTTGAAAGAAAAAACGCTCATGATTTATTCCTCAATCAAATAAATTTTATTTGTATATTTATGAGAAAGAGAGTTGATACGGATATTTAAAAGGTTTATATTGAGACAACACGAAGCCAAATAAAAACAGGGAGTGACTTTGTTTTCTTTTATATACCATGACTCTTCAGGCCGTAGATGATCATGACCCTCCACATTTCCTGTCTCTTGTAGCTCTTAATAAGTTTTGTTCTTTTATTTCTCGCAAGCCCTCTTCCACCATCTATTTACTAAAGACGATCAAGTATGTTACGCACTGCTTTCCTCTGTCCCTCGTTCCCTCAGTCTATCCTGTGAGTGTCAGATTTTCCAAGCCCTCTTTTCTCATTACGTCCCCAGGATATTTTAACTGGGCCTTTCTGTTGTTACGTATAAGTTCCTATTTGTTTCCATTCTCTCCAGAACCTTGTTGTTGCTCACATGTTCGGTCCATAGTAACCTCAGGATCCTTCTGTAGAACCACATTTCTGTTGCTTCTAGTCTCTTCATCTTTGAGGATATTGTCCAGCATTCGCTGCCACGGAGAAGGACAGATACCACGTAACATTCCAAAACTCTTTTCCCATCCAGAAAAGTTTCATGTCTACCCTCGAACACTGACAAGTGTCACCAGTGGAAATAAAGAATTAATTATGCTCTCTCTATATATCTCCTGCTGTGGGCACCTCGGGGTGGTGTAATGGTTAGCAAGCTTGTCTTGGAAAATCGCTATATATCCCCTGCTCTATCGTTCTTTCTCGTTATCTGCCCCACTCCCTCTCTCTGCCTTCTTTTCTGACACTTTCACTATTACACTCGCTCTTTCTCTCTCCCTCCTCTCTGTTTCTCTTAATCTTCACACGCCCTCTCTCTTTCTTTATGTCTGTCTATCTATCTATCTACCGTTCAATTTCTGTATTTTCTTCTCGTTCTCTTGTGTTTCTTCCTCTCTGTTAATCGTTTCTTTATCTCCTCACACTCACTTTGCTCTCTCTCTCTCTCTCTCTCTCTCTTGCAATTCTTCTTTAATTTTATTCTCTCTATTTCCGTTAATATCAGTATCTATCTCTCTATTTGGTATCTTTCCATCTCTATTTGTCTTTCTCCTTCCATCACTCTCTTTCAATCACTTTTTCTAGTACTAACTTTATCCTACTCTTCCTCTCTCTCTACCCCCATCTCTGTTTCTCGCCGCTTTCACTGTTCCTATTTCTACCTATTTTTATCACATTTTCTTCTTTCTCATCCTCCTTTTCTCCACCCGTCTCTTTTCTCTCTTTTCCTTTTCTTTTAAATTCTGACTTACAATGTTACAATGTCACAATCTTATTTCATGTTCCTCACTTTTTTCTTCTACTTCTCTTTTCTTTTTTATTTCTTTCTTATTTTCTTGCTTTGTTTGTTTTTTGTTTCTTTCTTTCTGTCTTATAAGGTTGGTGCAAAAATAATATCGTTTTTTGACGTTAAAAAAAACGTCAAAAAACGATATTATTTTTGCATCAACCTAATACTTGCTTGCTTTCTTTCTTTCTCTCTTTTTTGTTTTCTTTCTTACTTTCTTCCTTCCTTTCCTGCTTTCTTTCTTGCTTTTTTTGCTTGCTTTCTTTCTTCCTTTCTTTCTTTCTTTTTTCTTCCTTCCTTCCTTCCTTTCTTGCTTTCTTTTTTCTTTCTTTCTTTCTTTCTTTCTTCCTTTCTTTCTTTTATTTGCAGTTATATTACCATATTCCAATTTACTTCTACTATTCATTCATTTTCCCGTCTTTCTTACTTTCTTTCTTTTTTTTGTTTTCTTTCTTCTTTTCTTTCTTTCTTTCTTTCTTTTTTATTTTTCTTTCTTTCTTCCTTTCTTTCTTTCTTTCTTGCTTGCTTGCTATCTTTCTTTCTTGCTTTCTTTTTTCTTTCTTTCTTTCTTTCTTGCTTGCTTGTTTCCTTGCTTTTTCTTGATTTCTTTCTTTCTTTCTTCCTTTCTTTCTTTCTTTCTCGCTCATTTTCCATCTCTTTGACCCCCTCCCATTGAAACAATTGTTGGATATGGAAAATCTGGCGACGGTCAGTCTGAGAGAAAGGCAAGTTATTATAAGAGCGTTTTTAATTTGAGGGCACTCAATTAATTAGCTGTCAGTTTTTAATTAAGGTGAAGCTCGTTGTTTAATCCGTTGCCGCGTAAGATGCGGGTAGTGAAGGTGGGATTTGGCGGGAAGAAGCAAAAGCGAATTGATGCTTTTGTCACAGAGAAATGAATGCAAAGGTTTGATTAGAAAATGAGGAAATAAAAGCACGAAGAAAGAACGGCGACAAATGAGCAAGACTTAAAATGACAATCAATTATTTTTGGATAAGCTGTTTATGGGGCAGTCATTGTGACAGACAGCAATGGCGGTCAGCAAACATGGCAAGATGGATGTAGTTTGTTGTTTTTTTCGATATTTATTCTGTTATGTTTAGTCTGATACAAGGTTATAAAATGACAGCGCCCATTGAGAATCAAGCTAGCAAATAGACGGCATAATTTAGCTCCCGATTAGTCTTAGGAATCAGCACATATGCTAGGACACAAAAATTTCCTGAGCCGACCAAGTATAGAAATGAATACAATATGGGAACCAGTAATAAGGAGTGCCAGAGAAAACAACAACATTAATTGCAATATGAGCTCTGGTAAAAACATGCAATGATAACAGCAAGAATTGCAATATGAGCACTGGTAAAAAGTGGTTGCTGAAGACATTAGGTTTATATATGAAAATACCGAGAAATTCATACGCAGATATCCACAAGGACACATGGCACGGTAGATTAAGGCGTTGGTTAGATCCAGTGACAGAACCCAAAGAGTGCGAGTTCAATAACCGGTTAAGGCAGTGGAGAACTTTCAGAGGGAAATTAACAGGAGATAACTGGTAACTGACATCCATTAAACATGGCACGTGGAACTAGAACAGTCTACCACAGTGAGCGAAATAAAGGGTTCAGTTCGACATTCCAACGACCTGAAGAAGACCGGAGCGTACGTTGTAATAAATATGGCGACAAAGATGAGGACAATAGTCTGAATAATATAAATAGCGTATATAATACCTCATCTCAAATATAAACAGATATCTTAATTATGCTATTTTCTCTTCGTGTTACACATATGTCCATTTTAGTTGTTGCTTTTGTAGAAAGTATTCAAATTATGGTGTTTCTGTCATTTGGTACAGCTGTCTGTGATTCTGTAGCACCAGTCCCCTAGGTTCGATGAAGGATGGTCCTCGCTAAGATCTACTGGATTTCATTTACTCAAAAATATTTTCACCAGTGATCGAAATAAGCGTTTCTATATAGCTGAGAGTTTAGATATTTCGAAATGAGTTTGGCGTCATCCATGACATCCATGTGAAAGTGTCGATCTGGCGATTATATTTAAGAACATAAAAAGAGTTGTTTTTTTGTTTTTTTTTTTTGTTTTGTTTTTAAATTTACAGTGTTAGGATAAGCTATCTCTAGAACAACCTGTCCTGTGTTCAGTTTCTTATCTCCTATACTAAATGTGTTATAACTGGTCCATACAACGAGGTATTTGAAGTTTTTGGTATTTACTTATTTCACATACTGAATTTATATGATTGATTCAGTCTAGGAGCCAACACTGCTTTCATTCCAATTCCAGATCATAGTTTCTGTTTTGGAAAGGTTTATCTTGAGTCTTATTTCTTGGAACACTTGATAGAGGATGTTTTCATTTTTATGATGGATTCAGGGTATCAGTGCCATCACTGCTTTCATTCCAAATCCAGATCATAGTTTCTGTTTTGGAAAGGTTTATCTTGAGTCTTATTTCTTGGAACACTTGATAGAGGATGTTTTCATTTTTATGATGGATTCAGGGTATCAGTGCCATCACTGCTTTCATTCCAATTCCAGATCATAGTTTCTGTTTTGGAAAGGTTTATCTTGAGTCTTATTTCTTGGAACACTTGATAGAGGATGTTTTCATTTTTATGATGGATTCAGGGTATCAGTGCCATCACTGCTTTCATTCCAATTCCAGATCATAGTTTCTGTTTTGGAAAGGTTTATCTTGAGTCTTATTTCTTGGAACACTTGATAGAGGATGTTTTGATTTTTATGATGGATTCAGGGTATCAGTGCCATCACTGCTTTCATTCCAATTCCAGATCATAGTTTCTGTTTTGGAAAGGTTTATCTTGAGTCTTATTTCTTGGAAAACTTGATAGAGGATGTTTCCATTTTTATGATGGATTCAGGGTATCAGTGCCATCACTGCTTTCATTACAATTCAAGATCATAGTTTCTGTTTTGGAAAGGTTTATCTTGAGTCTTATTTCTTGGAACACTTGATAGAGGATGTTTTCATTTTTATGATGGATTCAGGGTATCAGTGCCATCACTGCTTTCATTACAATTCAAGATCATAGTTTCTGTTTTGGAAAGGTTTATCTTGAGTCTTATTTCTTGGAACACTTGATAGAGGATGTTTTCATTTTTATGATGGATTCAGGGTATCAGTGCCGTCACTGCTTTCATTCCAATTCCAGATCATAGTTTCTGTTTTGGAAAGGTTTATCTTGAGTCCTATATCTTAGAACACTTGATAGAGGATGTCTTCATTTTTATGATAGATTCAGGGTATCAGTGCCATCACTGCTTTCATTCCAATTCCAGATCATCGTTTCTGTTTTGGAAAGATTTATCTTGAGACTTATTTCTTGGAACACTTAATGGAGAATGTTTTCATTTTTATGATGGATTCAGGGTTTCAGTGACATCACTGCTTTCATTCCAATTCCAGATCATCGTTTCTGTTTTGGAAAGGTTTATCTTGAGTCCTATTTCTTGGAAAACTTGACAGAGGATGTTTTCATTTTTATGATGGATTCAGGGTATCAGTGCCATCACTGCTTTCATTCCAATTCCAGGTCATCGTTTCTGTTTTGGAAAGGTTTAACTTGAGTCCTATTTCTTGGAACTCTTGATAGAGGATGTTTTCATTTTTATGATGGTTTCAGGGTATCAGTGCTATCACTGCTTTCATTCCAATTCCAGATCATCGTTTCTGTTTTGGAAAGGTTTATCTTGAGTACTATTTCTTGGAACACTTGATAGAGGATGTCTTCATTTTTATGATGGATTCAGGGTATCAGTGCCATCACTGCTTTCATTCCAATTCCAGATCATCGTTTCTGTTTTGGAAAGGTTTATCTTGAGTCTTATTTCTTGGAACACTTGATAGAGGATGTTTTCATTTTTATGATGGATTCAGGGTATCAGTGCCATCACTGCTTTCATTCCAATTCCAGATCATAGTTTCTGTTTTGGAAAGGTTTATCTTGAGTCTTATTTCTTGGAACACTTGATAGAGGATGTTTTCATTTTTTATGATGGATTCAGGGTATCAGTGCCATCACTGCTTTCATTCCAATTCCAGATCATAGTTTCTGTTTTGGAAAGGTTTATCTTGAGTCCTATTTCTTGGAACACTTGATAGAGGATGTTTCCATTTTTATGATGGATTCAGGGTATCAGTGCCATCACTGCTTTCATTACAATTCAAGATCATAGTTTCTGTTTTGGAAAGGTTTATCTTGAGTCTTATTTCTTGGAACACTTGATAGAGGATGTTTTCATTTTTATGATGGATTCAGGGTATCAGTGCCATCACTGCTTTCATTCCAATTCCAGATCATAGTTTCTGTTTTGGAAAGGTTTATCTTGAGTCCTATATCTTAGAACACTTGATAGAGGATGTCTTCATTTTTATGATAGATTCAGGGTATCAGTGCCATCACTGCTTTCATTCCAATTCCAGATCATAGTTTCTGTTTTGGAAAGGTTTATCTTGAGTCTTATTTCTTGGAACACTTGATAGAGGATGTTTTCATTTTTATGATGGATTCAGGGTATCAGTGCCATCACTGCTTTCATTCCAATTCCAGATCATAGTTTCTGTTTTGGAAAGGTTTATCTTGAGTCTTATTTCTTGGAACACTTGATAGAGGATGTTTTCATTTTTATGATGGATTCAGGGTATCAGTGCCATCACTGCTTTCATTACAATTCAAGATCATAGTTTCTGTTTTGGAAAGGTTTTTCTTGAGTCTTATTTCTTGGAACACTTGATAGAGGATGTTTTCATTTTTATGATGGATTCAGGGTATCAGTGCCATCACTGCTTTCATTCCAATTCCAGATCATAGTTTCTGTTTTGGAAAGGTTTATCTTGAGTCCTATATCTTAGAACACTTGATAGAGGATGTCTTCATTTTTATGATAGATTCAGGGTATCAGTGCCATCACTGCTTTCATTACAATTCAAGATCATAGTTTCTGTTTTGGAAAGGTTTATCTTGAGTCTTATTTCTTGGAACACTTGATAGAGGATGTTTTCATTTTTATGATGGATTCAGGGTATCAGTGCCATCACTGCTTTCATTCCAATTCCAGATCATAGTTTCTGTTTTGGAAATGTTTATCTTGAGTCTTATTTCTTGGAACACTTGATAGAGGATGTTTTCATTTTTATGATGGATTCAGTGTATCAGTGCCATCACTGCTTTCATTCCAATTCCAGATCATAGTTTCTGTTTTGGAAAGGTTTATCTTGAGTCTTATTTCTTGGAACACTTGATAGATTATGTTTTCATTTTTATGATGGATTCAGGGTATCAGTGCCATCACTGCTTTCATTACAATTCAAGATCATAGTTTCTGTTTTGGAAAGGTTTATCTTGAGTCTTATTTCTTGGAACACTTGATAGAGGATGTTTTCATTTTTATGATGGATTCAGGGTATCAGTGCCATCACTGCTTTCATTCCAATTCCAGATCATAGTTTCTGTTTTGGAAAGGTTTATCTTGAGTCTTATTTCTTGGAACACTTGATAGAGGATGTTTTCATTTTTATGATGGATTCAGGGTATCAGTGCCATCACTGCTTTCATTACAATTCAAGATCATAGTTTCTGTTTTGGAAAGGTTTATCTTGAGTCTTATTTCTTGGAACACTTGATAGAGGATGTTTTCATTTTTATGATGGATTCAGGGTATCAGTGCCATCACTGCTTTCATTCCAATTCCAGATCATAGTTTCTGTTTTGGAAAGGTTTATCTTGAGTCCTATATCTTAGAACACTTGATAGAGGATGTTTTCATTTTTATGATAGATTCAGGGTATCAGTGCCATCACTGCTTTCATTCCAATTCCAGATCATCGTTTCTGTTTTGGAAAGATTTATCTTGAGACTTATTTCTTGGAACACTTAATGGAGAATGTTTTCATTTTTATGATGGATTCAGGGTTTCAGTGACATCACTGCTTTCATTCCAATTCCAGATCATCGTTTCTGTTTTGGAAAGGTTTATCTTGAGTCCTATTTCTTGGAAAACTTGACAGAGGATGTTTTCATTTTTATGATGGATTCAGGGTATCAGTGCCATCACTGCTTTCATTCCAATTCCAGGTCATCGTTTCTGTTTTGGAAAGGTTTAACTTGAGTCCTATTTCTTGGAACTCTTGATAGAGGGTGTTTTCATTTTTATGATGGTTTCAGGGTATCAGTGCTATCACTGCTTTCATTCCAATTCCAGATCATCGTTTCTGTTTTGGAAAGGTTTATCTTGAGTACTATTTCTTGGAACACTTGATAGAGGATGTCTTCATTTTTATGATGGATTCAGGGTGTCAGTGACATCACTGCTTTCATTCCAATTCCAGATCATCGGTTCTGTTTTGGAAAGCTTTATCTTGAGACTTATTTCTTGGAACACTTGATGGGGGATATTTTCATTTTTATGATGGTTTCAGGGTATCAGTGCCATCACTCCTTTCATTCCAATTCCAGATCATAGTTTCTGTTTTGGAAAGGTTTATCCTGAGTCTTATTTCTTGGAACACTTGATAGAGGATGTTTTCGTTTTTATGACGGATTCAGGGTATCAGTGCCATCCCTGCTTTCATTCCAATTGCAGATCATAATTTCAGTTTTGGAAAGATTTATCTTGAGTCCTTTTTCTTGGAACACTTGATAGAGGATATCTTCATTTTTATGATTGATTCGGGGTATCAGTGCCATCACTGCTTTCATTCCAATTCCAGATCATCGTTTCTGTTTTGGAAAGGTTTTTCTTGAGTCCTATTTCTTGAAACTCTTGATAGAGGATGTTTTCTATTTTTATGATGGATTCAGGGTATCAGTGCCATCCCTGCTTTCATTCCAATTCCAGATCATCGTTTCTGTTTTGGAAAGATTTACCTTGAGTCCTATTTCTTGGAAAACTTGACAGAGGATGTTTTCATTTTTATGATGGATTCAGTGTATCAGTGCCATCAGTGCTTTCATTCCAATTCCAGATCATCGTTTCTGTTTTGGAAAGATTTATCTTGAGACTTATTTCTTGGAACACTTGATGGAGAATGTTTTCATTTTTATGATGGATTCAGGGTATCAGTGCCATCACTGCTTTCATTCCAATTCCAGATCATAGTTTCTGTTTTGGAAAGGTTTATCTTGAGTCCTATTTCTTGGAACACTTGATAGAGGATTTCTTCATTTTTATGATGGATTCAGGGTATCAGTGCCATCACTGCTTTCATTCCAATTCCAGATCATAGTTTCTGTTTTGGAAAGGTTTATCTTGAGTCCTATTTCTTAGAACACTTGATAGAGGATGTCTTCATTTTTATGATATATTCAGGGTATCAGTGCCATCACTGCTTTCATTCCAATTCCAGATCATCGTTTCTGTTTTGGAAAGATTTATCTTGAGACTTATTTCTTGGAACACTTAATGGAGAATGTTTTCATTTTTATGATGGATTCAGGGTTTCCGTGACATCACTCCTTTCATTCCAATTCCAGATCATCGTTTCTGTTTTGGAAAGGTTTATCTTGAGTCCTATTTCTTGGAAAACTTGACAGAGGATGTTTTCATTTTTATGATGGATTCAGGGTATCAGTGCCATCACTGCTTTCATTCCAATTCCAGATCATCGTTTCTGTTTTGGAAAGGTTTAACTTGAGTCCTATTTCTTGGAACTCTTGATAGAGGATGTTTTCATTTTTATGATGGTTTCAGGGTATCAGTGCTATCACTGCTTTCATTCCAATTCCAGATCATCGTTTCTGTTTTGGAAAGGTTTATCTTGAGTACTATTTCTTGGAACACTTGATAGAGGATGTCTTCATTTTTATGATGGATTCAGGGTATCAGTGCCATCACTGCTTTCATTCCAATTCCAGATCATCGTTTCTCTTTTGGAAAGGTTTATCTTGAGTACTATTTCTTGGAACACTTGATTGAGGATGTCTTCATTTTTATGATGGATTCAGGGTGTCAGTGACATCACTGCTTTCATTCCAATTGCAGATCATCGTTTCTGTTTTGGAAAGGTTTATCTTGAGACTTATTTCTTGGAACACTTGATGGGGGATATTTTCATTTTTATGATGGTTTCAGGGTATCAGTGCCATCACTCCTTTCATTCCAATTCCAGATCATAGTTTCTGTTTTGGAAAGGTTTATCTTGAGTCTTATTTCTTGGAACACTTGATAGAGGATGTTTTCGTTTTTATGACGGATTCAGGGTATCAGTGCCATCCCTGCTTTCATTCCAATTCTAGATCATAATTTCGGTTTTGGAAAGATTTATTTTGAGTCCTATTTCTTGGACCACTTGATAGAGGATGTCTTCATTTTTATGATAGATTCAGGGTATCAGTGCCATCACTGCTTTCATTCCAATTCCAGATTATCGTTTCTGTTTTGGAAAGGTTTTTCTTGAGTCCTGTTTCTTGAAACTCTTGATAGAGGATGTTTTCTATTTTTATGATGGATTCAGGGTATCAGTGCCATCCCTGCTTTCATTCCAATTCCAGATCATCGTTTCTGTTTTGGAAAGATTTACCTTGAGTCCTATTTCTTGGAAAACTTGACAGAGGATGTTTTCATTTTTATGATGGATTCAGTGTATCAGTGCCATCAGTGCTTTCATTCCAATTCCAGATCATCGTTTCTGTTTTGGAAAGATTTATCTTGAGACTTATTTCTTGGAACACTTGATGGAGAATGTTTTCATTTTTATGATGGATTCAGGGTATCAGTGCCATCACTGCTTTCATTCCAATTCCAGATCATAGTTTCTGTTTTGGAAAGGTTTATCTTGAGTCCTATTTCTTGGAACACTTGATAGAGGATTTCTTCATTTTTATGATGGATTCAGGGTATCAGTGCCATCACTGCTTTCATTCCAATTCCAGATCATCGTTTCTCTTTTGGAAAGGTTTATCTTGAGTCCTATTTCTTGGAACACTTGATTGAGGATGTCTTCATTTTTATGATGGATTCAGGGTGTCAGTGACGTCACTGCTTTCATTTCAATTCCAGATCATCGTTTCTGTTTTGGAAAGGTTTATTTTGAGTCCTATTTCTTGGAGCACTTGTTTGCGGATGTTAATTTTATATTCAAGATTATTTAATGTCAAAGACATTTGCACGAAAGTGACTGCAATAGACTTACCTGAAATTCGAACACTTGCCTGCCAATTCCTCTTTGCAAGCCGATATCCTTTAAATAACTTCAGATTCTATTTATTGATTATCCTCCTCTTGTAATGCCCACGTGTCACGTCCTATCTGACTCGGAAGTCAAATAAACACGAAAAGAGAGACAGACAAGGATTTAAGCATTGGAAAACTTTTTTATATTACATATGGTCTAACTTCTGGACAAATTAACTTTTTTTAAGTTTTGGCAATTAAATCACCGACAGTAGAATATTAAGACGAAAAGAAAATTAAAATAATTTCAATTTTTTCTTGGTGTTTAGCTAAACACAGAATAAAGGAATTAATCAAGAACCAAAAAGAAAACATTCAATTATTTAAACAAATGTATCGATCATAAAAAATTTAATATCAATAACAACAATAAAATAACAATCAATATTCTTGTTATAAACACTGAAAATCATTAATTATATCTACATTATTACTAAAACATAATACCAGACATAATTAATGTTTCCAATCTTAGAAAACAACAGATAGAATAATGAAACTTGTATGAAAATGAAGTAAAGATATTTCACTTCAAATTTACGAGGGTTGTTTGATAAATAATATCTCCAGTCTTAGAAAACACATTTTAGACCAGATACAATAATGATGGCGGTATCAAAATGAAGCAATTTTATTTCTCTTCAAAATTACAAAAATTGATTGATAAGTTCTGGAATCCTATAAAAAATGTTTCAGATCTGATCGAATGAAATTGATATCAAAATGAACTACATCTATACTGTTTCAAAATTACAAGTGCATTGCACACTATAATTGGATGTTTTAAAGCACATGATACCAAAGTTTCTTTTTACTTTTTCATTCCCTCCAGGAAGAAGGTTTGATTTAATTTTGATCCAGTTGCTTAGAGTAAATTCAACTTTGTTTCTGGAAAATGATGGCTATTCAAAAGTCTTATTAAAAAAAAGAAAGAAAGATTATTCAAATATACATTCAAAACATGATTTGAAAAATGTTCAATTTCACTACCAACCTGATGGTACCACATTGGTGAGATACAGTAGGTATGCAACAACTTAATATTACTCAATGTTGTCACATAGTGAAAAGATACTAAGCAATTTTGAAGCCGACTTCATATACTACAGAATAAACGTTCAAATATGTTTCTTTCCACTATTGCTTCTAAATCGATACATAGAAAGCAATTTACTCAGAAGAAAAATTCTCGAGAGTGCCGTCATCGAATATTATCAAAATATAAATCTACGCTCCGGTTGTTTTTCTCACCTTTCCTGAAAGAATTACTACTTTTCCAAGCTAAAATACACAACCGCACACACACACACACACACGCACACACGCACATACACACACAGATATATATATATGTGTGTGTGTAAAGCTATATCATAGTTAATATCTATCTATTTTGCACACACACACACTCACACGCGCATATATATAGAAACAGACTATCTATCTATCTGTTCATATCTCTCTATCTATTTATCTGTTTCTATCTATCTATTTATCTATCTCAGCCTGTTCTTTATCTATCTATCTATCTATCTATCATCTCAGTCTTTTAATATCTATCTATCTATCATTTCATTCTGTTTCTATCTATCTATCTATCCCATTCTGTTTCTTTCTATTTATCGATCAGTCTGTTTCTATATATATGCGCGTGTGTGTGCAAAATAGATAGATATTAACTATGATATAGCTTCACACACACACACACACACACACACACACACATATATATATATATATATATATATATATATATATATATATATATAGAGAGAGAGAGAGAGAGAGAGAGAGACAGAAACAGAGAAAGAGGGAGGGGGGATATTTATGTATCTATAGAGAGAAGCTCTCTATCATTTTTTTCTCGAAAATTGCCGGTCCGTATGAATACAGTGCAATGTAATTAGAAATGAAACTCTTCAGGTTAACAATAAAACGATCTTTTAATCACTTGTTTTGTAGCAATCTGTCGGGTATCATTTCTTCATTTTGCTTCACGCTTCACATTTTTATTGGATATTTGTCTCGAAGGAACCTGATCAAAGAATCGCTCGGGATCAAAGGAAGAGGTCCCCGCCAGCTCTTATTTACATCATGGAATTGTTTGTTTCTTTTTATTCTATTTCGATTAAGCCTTGCAGATCGGATAAAATTGAATCAAATGACAATTTGCAAAGAGGTTATTACTCTCTTTATATCCTGAGCTTTTACTTTCAAAAATGAAATTCTTCTCTTTTCCAAGCATGTCTCGAGTATCTGTGTTCGAACCTATCCAAAACGCAGAAAGTTGTAGATTTATGGGGGTATCGAAAGTTGTTGTTTAATTGATAATGTATAAATATTGTCAGTCAGTAAAGCGTTGTCATGTGTATCAATTAAAAGTGGCGGCAAATTTAAATAATTCCCTTCAATTTCTCACCCACCCAGCACGTTGCTGATTTGATACAGTTATGTGCCATGCGTGGTACATGCTTAGGCGATCATGTATCTTTCGATACATGACTGACGAGGCAGATTTTTTCGCGCAGTAGGTTGCCATTTCTTTCTTCGGTAGACCAGTTGCCATCCAAGGGCATAGAGCCCAGTCTGTCCTCTTATTTATCCATAGTTGGTGGGGGAGAGAATTCATACCTTCCCCAAGAGTCAGTCAGCTATGTGCTATGCGTGATACACGCTTAGGCGATCATGTAACTTTCGATACATGACTGACGAGGCAGATTTTTTCCCGCAGTAGATTGTCATTGTCATTTCTTTCTGCGATAGACCAGTTGTCATCCAAGGTTATAGAACCTGGTCTATCCTGCTATTGGGGGAGAAGAGGATTCATACCTTTACCAAGGGTATTCGACTAGAATTCGAACTCGGCTCTCTGATACCCTCAATCCGAGCCGCTATCCATTACTCCTCATTTTTTTAACAAATATTTTTCTCTGCAGCACGATTATTTTGTACCAAGTTTATTAGAATTATATTTCTTTAATATCCCGCTGTAACGTTTATTTAAACCGGCACGCTTATTTTGTAAGTTGAAAAATACCCACTGTGTAAATATTCTACACGACACTTGTATTTGATACAACGGTGTTGACAATTTTCGAGGTAAAAAAAAAAGAAAAAAAGTTTTACGTACAGGTTGGTCCGAAAGTCTTGTTACCCCTTAACTCTCTTCCAAAGTGTAAGAGATTGTGTGAGCCATCTGAAGACGACTGGAGCGTACAACGGCCGAAACGTTGTGAATATGGCAATGAAGATGAGGATAACAGTCCTTATAATATAACTAATGCAAGTAATCATAATACCTCATCTCAGAGATATAGAGGCCGAAACGTTGTGAATATGGCAATAAAGAGAGGATGACAGTCCTAATAATATAACTAATGCAAGTAATCATAATACCTCATCTCAGAGATATAGAGGCCGAAACGTTGTGAATATGGCAATGAAGAGAGGATGACAGTCCTAATAATATAACTAATGCAAGTAATCATAATACCTCATCTCAGAGATATAGAAGCCGAAACGTTGTGAATATGGCAATGAAGAGAGGATAACAGTCCTAATAATATAACTAATGCAAGTAATCATAATACCTCATCTCAGAGATATAGAGGCCGAAACGTTGTGAATATGGCAATGAAGATGAGGATAACAGTCCTAATAATATAACTAATGCAAGTAATCATAATACCTCATCTCAGAGATATAGACAGTCTTTTACTTTACGTGACAAACCGAAGTAAGATTTGTAATAATCTAATAAATTATTAACATGCTTGCTTTTCTTTATTTTATTTTCCAGTGAGGATTATGAACAGTGGCTATCGTATCCACAATCATGGCGTTCTTGAATTCAATGCTGAAAATACTTGGGATATGGCGTGTCCTCTCGGCTTCAACGTCGTCGACGCTCAAGTGGTTTGCCGAGAGCTCGGATATAAGAGAGGAATTCTGTTTCCCTACCAGACGTACGGCTTTCTCGAGGATCACGGTCCCTATTACACACGTCCCAACATCCAGTGCGTGGGTAACGAAACGACCATCTTAGACTGTCCGTACCAAGAAAACAGCGAGTGTACTGGAGACCCTTTCAAAGATTATGTTAGCATTATGTGCCTTAATAACAATACAAAGTCCAAAGAAGGTAAGATACTTCATGCATTTTGTTTTTCAGAGTACTGTGCTATATTTGAGAAGTATTCAAATTAGGTACCTCTACTAATTCGCTGAAAAATCGCATAGGATGATGAAAAATCGTCTCAAACTTAATAAAAATAAAGTTTTATCGTGTAAAATGTTTATGTTATTATTAAGAGGAAAAGGCAAAGTATTTTTAATAATTGTTTTTTCAATCGTTTGTAGCACATTCGGAATTTTGGTTAAAAATCTTTTTTTTTTTGTTTTGTTTTGTTTTTTTTTTGTTTTTTTGGTGGGGTGGGGTTTTTTTTTGTTTTTTATGGGGGGGGGGGTTCGCCAGCGGTAGGCCAAATATGAATGCGTGTGTTTTAGCGCCTTTTTTGCCGTAAAAAACACATTGATTTGGAATTTCTTTCAAAAATCAAATAATTGTCTCATTATAATTAAACTTTCAGCCCTTCTTAATAAATTAATTAAATTATTTTTCAATTGTATTATTTTACATAATATTGATAAAATACGTTTTACATATTTTAACTCATCCCCTTACTACCATGGTATTTAATTAAATTAAATTTTAATTACTAAATTTGTTGTATTAATTAAAAGCCATGGAGAATATAAATCATCAATTTTTTTTCAAACTGCTACTTCCCGAATGTATGGTATGAATAGTAAAATAAAAAAAAAAATCAATAAAACTATGACATTATTTAATTAGAAAAGCTTTTAATTGCTTTCAAAATAAGATTTATTAAGGGTACTATTGTTTTAAGAATACTTTTTTCGTTGAATAATGTATTTTACGGATTGTATTAATTTTTTAATTATCAAATTTTATTGTTTTCATTTTCTTAATTATTAACTTTACTAATTATTTTTTAATTTTAATTTTAATTATAATAATTTATTATAATATTTTATTATAATATTATTTTAAAATCTTTTAAAATTCTGCTTTACTTTCATTGAGTTAGCTGACATTGTTATTAAGTGAAAACTATATTTACTAATCAAAAATTGAAAAGCTTTTTACAAATCATCACGCACCAAGATTTTAAAAATAATTTTACATTTGATTTTATGTGTATAAACGGGCCCATTTTGAAAGTATGGGTGACCATACACGACATTATGAGTAAATAATAGCGATGACTACCGCCTGGCTGAAGTTTATTATGCAAATCGAATAACCCTCACTAACTTAAAAACTTCTGAACCAATATTTGTCAAATTTAAACTCGTCTGTTTTCACTCTTAATAGACTATTTAGTACTTACTGGTTAGTTTGTGAGATATTTGGAATTTAACAAAAAGACTGACTGGATTAAACTAACATTAGCTTAAGACCTCTGAAATCTCATCATTTTCTTTTCTTTTTATCCTTAATATATGTTGAAACATGAGTAAAGGGAAGGATCTAACAACTACTGTAAAATAAAAAAAAACAAAGTTATTGAGTCCACATTATGTTCGCAATGAAGTAGCCCCCGCTGGTGCCGCCGCTGGTGCCCCCGCTGTTTATCTCGAGATCCTCGACGTCCAGAGACGGATATGCAAAGTGATAGGTCCTAACCTAGCATCTCGTCTGCAGCCACTCTTTCACAGACGTGATGTGGCTTCCCTCTGTCTTTTCTACGTATATTTTCATGGCAACTATTCTGACTAGCAACATTCACTGGTACCCCAACTGCACGAATTTAAGCGTGCTACTAGGTTGGCATCTCGGTCCCAACTTTTCGTTGTTGAAACGGTGAAACGTAGACGTATCTTCCACTCCAACAGCTTCTTATCTCGCACTTCCCATCAGTGGAACTCCCTTCCTCTTACTTGCTTCACTGATAGCTATAATCTTCAAATATTCAAATATAATATCAATCGACATATTCTAATGCTTTGATCCTGATCCCCGTCAAGTACCATATCTTTTCGTCAAACATCCTCTTTACTCCTGTTCTCAATTTCTGTAACCCCTTCTGCGCTAGTTCCATTCACGCCTTGCTTGGGGTGATATGCTTAAAAAAAATAACTAATTTGAGAAGTTGAAACAAAGGAAAAGGCTTCATGAACTTGCTTCCTCGAGATGGGCGTAAACTAAAGCAAGTTATAGCGAGACAACCACTTTTCACCATCGCTCAAATCTTGAAAAGGCTGTCATTGAAGGAGTCAAGAAGGACAAGTAGATAACTTTGTGAATCTCCTAGTCAACCTCCTCTCACGAAAACAAATATTTTAAAGCGTCAAAATCAGGCCAAGAAATACATTAAAATTGACTTTTCTAAACTAATCTTCACAGACGAATCTCGACTGACATATGATGGATTTGATCGATCTGCCAAAGGATAGATTTTATCCAATTCAGACGTGATTGTGACTAAAAGAAGTCAGCAAGGAGGTGGCAATGTTATGATATGGACTTGAATTGTCGACCAAATCGTTACTGGACCATTCAAAGTCGATGAAGTAGTTAGACTGAACAGTGTTAGCTATTGCTACTTTATAAACAAGACTTTATTTGCATGGTACAAGTCCCAGTCTTTCAGTTTCAAAGCGAAGTATCTATTTATGCAATATAATCCTCCTTCTCGTGTATCTAAGCTTACCCGTGAATTTTTTTAGCATAAAAAGTTTACAGAAGAGAAGATAATGGAATATCCACAATCAAGTCTTGATCTGAATCCGATCGAAAATCCATCGTCAAATGTAAAGATGAAATTATATGAAGGTGGCAAACAATATATCAACAAAGCAAACCTAAGGGAAGTAATTAATCTACCATATCACAAATTGAACCTGCTGAAGCAAAAAGAACCAAATCAATGAATAATATATTACTATCTGTCATTGAGAAGAAGGGTCATTATATTATTTATTATATTAAAATGTAAAATATTCAAAGACTATGTTTTTTATTTGTTCTATTATAGGTGTTGATCAATTTTCGATGATTTTATTACCTTTTATTGTAGTAAAATGTGATTATTTGGCTTTGCCTAATAACTTCAGACGGCAATTGTTTAGAAAACATCAAATAACGGCAATAACTTCAATAAAACATTGATACTACCTAAAATTTTAACTAGGCTTTTTTCGACATCTAAATTGATTGTTTAAATTTTGACAATTTTTTTAAAACCAAATTCGAATTATTGAAGTTTATATGATTTGCTTGATAAATTCAGACAGTGTACATAGTAAATTTGAAGTCAACATTCCTAAAATTAGATTACGGGGAATATTTACCAACATTTTTATGATTACTGAGTATTTACATATTATATAAAAGGGGTGCTCACGCCATTTGACTTAAATTATGTTTTACAGATAAATTCTCTGTAGAACAACAATAAAGTTGTCATCACCTTTTCGTCACTTGTCAATCACGTAAACATGGCTACAGATGCTTAAAAACATAGCTACTGTTTGTTTTAAAAATGCATCTCTGTGTTATTTTTAACTTAAGTAAATTCTGTTTGTTTCAAATCAGATTAATTATACTTCAAATCAGTTAATATTCCTCAAATAAAATTTCAGAAAAGTATATTTTATTTTTGGAAGATTTTTAATTAAGAGAACTACATTGCGATTAAATACGATTAAAAAGGGGTGCTAATCAGCTATTTTAGAAAAAAATGAAAATTGATTCCAATTCATATATTTTTGTTTGAAATGCACGACAGTAATATGCTTACTGGAAATAGTAAATTTAATACATTAGCTTTCAATTAAAAGTAAAATAAAAGTTTCAGAAAAGGTTGTATTTTTTTAACATTTATTTTAAACCTTACATATCGCGAATTATTGGAGGTATCTAATTAAAATACAAATAGACGGGTTGGGATAATTATTTTGTGGGGATAAAAATATACCTTATTCCAACCGAATTTTTTAAAAATTATTCAGGAATTTTGTTCTCATCTCTTAATTTACGAGAGTGGGCTGAAAAATTAATAGGTTGACTTGAAGGAATCATGCGAGAGCTATGAAATTTTGAACGCATTAATTTCAACTCTTAATAATTAATAACTGCGTTGGTTCTTTCCACGTACGAGGTTCGGCTGAAAGGTTCATAGGCTGACTATGAAGCAATGATGCTAGAGCTGTGAAATCTTGCATACATTAATTTCAACTCTTCTTATTAATAACTGCATTGGTTCTTTCTACGTGCGAGGGTCGGATGAAAGGTTCATAGGCTGACTATGAAGGTATGATGCTAGAACTGTGAAATCTTGCATACATTAATTTCAACTCTTCTTATTAATAACTGCATTGGTTCTTTCTACGTGCGAGGGTCGGATGAAAGGTTCATAGGCTGACTATGAAGGTATGATGCTAGAACTGTGAAATCTTGCATACATTAATTTCAACTCTTCTTATTAATAACTACCTTGTATTCTGGTACACTTGTATGTCTTTTACTCTACCAACTGGTTTGTCTACTTAGATTTATATCTTTGCCATCTTATAAACTTTTCAGCCTACCTTCGAACAACAAGCAAGATGACATATTTGTCGAAATAGCAAGCCATAATAATGATAATTCCTCATTTTAAAAAATCCATAAGCTTTGTATTGTGATATAATGAATACGAAACTAGTCTTTTATATTAATGTTCACTCAATACAAGACCCAAGAGCCATTCAATAACTTTCAGGCTATTACTGCTATAGGGTGTTTGGTTGTTACTGGGTAACCTACGTTTTTGATCGAATACCAAACTAACATGAGCTTCGTAAATACTAACTGCAAGTCCACATCTGTAACTAAATAGTGCTTTTGTTCAGCAATGCTAGAGATTATCTGGATAAAAATCAGAAATTCGAATGATGATTGTCTAGGCATGAAATCCTTACTGGAAAGATTGGCGTAACAATGTCTTCCCCGCCATGTTTCATCTCCGTTTGTATTATATCAATTCAGATTAAGTTTCATAAATATCCTAACGTTAATAGAATGAAATGTTACTTTAAGCTGGGAGTGTATATGTAATGAAGAGCAGCAAAACGTATTCATTTATCTATCAAGTTTTCAAAATTAACGACACCAAGTCACTAATTCAAAAATTCTTTCATTGTATAAGACAGAAAAGTAACTTATAATATTATAAGATTGCATAAAAATGATTCCAGTTAGAGTAATATATCTGCGGACTTCTGTTTTGATTAAGGTTTTGAAATATTTTTCTACCGTCCGCTTCACGCTGACTCATTCTCGGTCTTTTGAACAGGAATAGAGTATTATCCTTCATTTCTTGGTTAGGATTGTGCTTCCTGTTCCTTCTAATCGATTTGCCTTCTCTTTCACTTCCGGAGACACCCTTGCATATTGATGGAATTATCACCTTGCATTGAGTAGTACCTCTTACTTCGTAACGCTCTACCACGGGTGACTCTTGGTCCTTATACAGGGTGAACATCATTGTTAAAAATATCTAACAAAAGAACAAAGATATCAAAGATATATTTAGAGAGCAGTATCAGATTTTTTTTAGACACCGCTCTGTATTTTTTGTTGTCATGGTTTGGGTTGGTTTGGTTTGGTTTGATTTGGTTTGGTTTGTTTGGTTTTACGGCATATCAACCTCAATGGGTTATTTAATGCTGACAAAAATTTTTATTGCTGGTTATTTTTTTTTCAAAAATGCATTACTGGTAATATTTTTTTCCAAAAATGTATTGTTGCTAATATTTAAAAAAAAAAATGTACTGCTTGTAAAATTTTTCTTTTTCAAAAATCTACTGCTCGTAATTTTCTAACAAAGTATTGCTGGTATTAAAATCTATTTTACACATTCACAATGTTTTGACCTCAGCTTAGGGGGTTTACTATTTGCCCATAGATGGGACCCTAACAGGTACTACCACCCTTGGTCGGGATGAACCTGGGAACATCAGCAACTTAAAGTGGCTTTCACGCTCCTGATCAGAGGCCTTGCTGTCGGATGTAGTTTATCGTCTTACCCAGGACGGTTTTGTTGTTATTTCAAGAATTTTATTATGTATCCTTTCTCATACAGGATATTATACTGCGTCGATTTCAGTAAAGTCGAAAAGTTAATTATAATAATATTTGTCAAATTATTATATTTTATTCTTAGGCCTCTTTACATATGATCTGATTTTTATCGTCAGAGACAGCATAAGTTTTTCAAATCTACAAAAAAGCACAAAACGGTAGTAGCCCAATAGAACGGAAAGATAACCAGGACCCTCCTGTAGGTCAACAAGAGAAAACTTACTGTTCATGACGCACAAATGCCGTAACCCTGCCTTTTATTTTTTTATTCCATAGGTTATTTGGATTATGAATGATCAAAAATGACAAAAAAATTGATTTTACTTTCAAGTACTACACACGCGGAATTCAGTTATTCTTTTTGCATTATAGCTTCCGTCTCTTCGTCGTTTAATATCAAGCGGGTCTAAGTAATCTGTAACTATTTTAGTGAGTATAATCTTCATTTAGATCATATCCTTGTGCCATAGAATGTTACACATAGCAAGTTTTGATGTAGTATAACTGATAAAATAGTGCTTCTATTAAATTCTTTCAAAATATTTCGTTTTCTTTGGTTTCATAAATTCAATATTTTTTTAAGAAATTGGTCACGCAGTCTATTTGGCAGAATTTATAAATCCCTTCGGAAATGCCAGAAATCATATTTTCTATAGTTTTCATTATTGTAAAACGTTTTTGGAAAATTTGAATTTTGGATTTAACTGCTAAATTTGGTTCTGCAGACCAACAATTATTTAATTTAATCTTCAACTGACAACATAAAGAATCTAAAACTTTTTTCTTTGAATATTTTGGGAAAGTTTGCCTTTTGGCATGGTCGGAAGAATTCTATTGAATTTGGTGCCGAACATGTTCCAATATTTCACCGGAACTAAAAGCCATCATTCCTATTTTGTTCTTCTCTATTAATGTTTATATATCTTCTTTATGCATTTTTTTGTTTGGGGGGGGGGGATAAAGTATAAATTCGTTCCTAAAATTTATTTGATGTTAAATCGGAAATAGTTTTCTAATCGCCATACAGACGAAATTAGCCTCTATATATCTCTTTCCCTGTTTGTCTGTCCCACTCGCCTTCTCTCTCTCCTTCTCTCTCTCTCACTCCCTCTCTCTCTCTCTCTGTCCCCCTCTCTCTCTGTATCTCTCTTCATATGCACTCATATCTAACAAGGAATGAGGGGTGCTGAAAAATTCTCAGGCAACCAACCTTGTAGAGTTCAACATTGTTTACTGTCTATATTTCTGAGATGAGGTATTATGTACATTATTTACATTATTCAGATAATTCTCCTCATGTTTGTCGCCATATTTATTACAACGTTTCGGCCGTTGTACGCTCCGGCCTTCATCAGGTGGTTGGAATGTCGAACTTAACCCTTTATTTCGCTCACTGGGGTAGACTGTTCTAGTTCCACGTGCCATGTTTAATGAATGTCAGTTATCAGTTATCTCTTGTTAATTTCCCTCTGAAAGTTCTCCACTGCCTTGAACTCACACTGTATTGAACTCACACTCTTTGGGTCCTGTCATTGGATCTAAATAACGCCTTTAAAAACATGCACTGGTAAAAAATGGTTGCTGAAATTTGGTTTATAATACCCAGAAATTCATACCCAGTTGACCTCAAGGACAAATGGCACAGTAGATAAAGGTGTTAGTTAGATCCAGTGACAGGACACAAAGAGTGTGAGTTAAGGCAGTGGAGAACTTTAAGAGGGAAAATTAACAGGAGATAACTGATAACTGACGTCCATTAGACATGACACGT